>OY770014.1:22360668-23560668 GCA_963669245.1 Quercus cerris | reverse complement strand
ATACACTGCTGAACCTAGAAATTTTAGGAAGAATGATCCCACTAAGGTTAATAACCTTGAAAAACCTAAAGAAAAAGTTGGTTAATCTTCAAATAATTCTTTGGGTCCTCAGTGTTTTGGTTGTCAAGGGTATGGTCATGTGAAATCTGAATGTCCTACATTCTTAAGGACTAAGGGTAAAGCTATGGCTGTAACCCTTAGCGATAATGAGGTTTCCGATGATGAGTCCGGATGTGATAAGGATGGAAACTTCATTGCTTTCACTGCTACTGCTATAGTCAATGAAAGCATATCTGTTGAAGAGAACCCTTCTAATGGGGAACTCTTTGAGGATGCAAATCTTCAAGAGGCCTACAATAAACTCTGCAAAATTGCTGCTAGGGATGCTATGAATATAGAACTCGGCCTGAAGAAAATTGATTCTCTTGAGCTTGAAAAGAAAAATTTGCTTGTTAAATTGTTTGATGCTAATGATCTTTTGAACAATGTTAAATCTGAGAACATGCTTTTGCTTGATAAAGTTAAAACTTTGGAACATGATTTATCTGTTGCTAGATCTGCTAGTTCTAAACTTGATCACATGCTGAATGTTCAAAAGTATCCTTCTGATAAATCTGGGTTAGGATATGTTGATAGCATCTTTGACTCTGCACCGCATTCCACGAATTTTGTTCCTTCTTCTTCTTCTAAACCTTCCGTGAGTGAGGTTGTGAGTGAAACTGTCAAACTACCTGTGAGTGAGGTAGTCAAACCCGTAGAAGTTTCACCTCCTAAGAAGAATAGGGTTGATCGGAGAGAAACTAAACCTACCCTTTCTAAAGATAAGATGCATGGTAAACCTGCTTGGGTGTGTCATTTTTGTGGTAAGTCTGGACACATTCGTCCTAACTGTTACAAGCTTCAAGCTACTAAGAGAGCAAACAAACCAAAAGTGTCTGTGTCTCAAGTACAAGATCCTATGGCACTTATTGGTGAATTGGTAAAGGTTTTGAACCTTTATTCCAATCCTGGAGTTGGAAATCACTCGTATGTGAATAAGAACTCCAATGCTCGTGATGCATCTAAAAGGTTTTGGATGCAAAAGACTCAACCTAATTGAGTCTTTTTGACATGGTCCTTGTGCTTCATTGCTCATTCCTCTGTGACCATTGTTCTTTGGTTTTTGTGTTTTCTTTTGTTTTGTTCTAGGATTTGCATTGCATTACATTCATGCATTTCATTCTAGGATTTATTTGTTTTCTCTTAAATAAAAAAAATAAAAAATAAAAATAAAAAAAGGAGAAAAGGAGAAAGCAAAAATTATGTTTGACACTATTTTTCTTGATTTTTGAAAAACAAGGTTGGTCTATCTTTTTACACATGTCATATCTTGTGTACCTTGTTTAAATTTGATGAACTTATTCATTGCACTTGACTAGTTGAAACTTTGTAGTGCATGTTGTGTGGGAAAGATGTGTATGGTTCTTAATCACTCTGTCTTAATCATGAAGTCATATGTTATTTAACTGTTAGACTTGACTCTTTTGAGAAAGGCATAAATAACCATCTCACCACTGTTCACTAGCCAATCATGAACACCTTAGTGCATATCATAAGATTGTGTGCTCGAGAAAGTGTAGCACATGCACAAAAAGAACATAAGGTGTAGCCTCAAATTAAATTAAAACTGGTGTGTACTATTAGGCTTGATGCCAATTCACTTAATTCAAACCGGTGTGTACTATTAGATTGAATGTCATTTTATACAAATAAGAGGCAAAAATGCAAGAAACTTACATGATTGCAAGCTTTTGTTCTAGGAGATGTGGGAGTTATAGGATGTAACTCTTTAGGTGATAGTCTCTTTTAAATTCTATGTGATGAATTGTGTAGACTTTGTGTTTGATTGCTATTCACATATCACCTCACATGTATCTCAAGTTTTTGCTAGTATCACACACTACACAAGTTACTCCTTATTAAACACTGTACATGCTAGTGTGTGTGTTTTTGGTCTGACCAACCAAGTTTGAAAATATCTTGAGATTTGTGCACAACATTTTTGTTGCTTGAGAAAATTCAATGGGAGAATGATTGAAACTTGTTTTTGACATAATTTGGGTTTAAAAATTTGGGTTTTTGAAAAAGCATTCCATCTCATACTCATGCATTTTGCTTTCCTTGTTTAATGCTTTGAGAAGTTGTTTTCAAAATTAGGTTTGTGTTTTTCAAAACTGGATTTTTTTTCTCAAAATTTAGTGAGCCTTTGCCCATTTCGATCAATCCAGTCTGTTTTTCTATCGATCAAAAAAGTGCTCTAGTTTGTTTTAAAATGTCTGGTTCATTCGATCGATCAAATGTAATTTTTGATCGATCGAAAATCGTGGAGAAGCTTTTTTTAAAAACTTCAGATCTGACTTTTTCAAAGTTCTATTTCAAACTTTTCAAACTTTTGCTTTTCTCTCTCCGATGAGGCAAGGCTCCACATAGAGATTTTTGTCGTTTTCCTCCGAATTTTTTGCAAAATCTCTTTTTCCTCAAGCCGGTAAGTTTGTTTTGCCCTTCCTTTTTGAGTTTATTTACATATTTCATGCATTTTTCATGCATTTATGCTCAAAATTTCGGAACTTTTTCTATTTGGGATTTCTGTTGATTCAAGCCCTATTTTGTGAAATTGATCAATGGGTTTTTGTGGGGACATGCTATAGACATGATCTTAATAGTTTAATTTGATCAATTTTGAATTTGGTGAAAAATTGAAAAATCTAGGGTTTCTAATTGATCCGATTTGGGGATTTTGTTAAATTGGGTAGAATTTGATGAAATTGGCTTGTTGTATTGATGAAATTAAGCATTATAATCTATGTGCTGTGTTTTGTAATGCTCAATTCATCAATTTGTTTAAAAATTTCATCAAGTGGTTTTCAATTTTTAGGGTTTTTGATAAGAAATTCCGCGCTCAAGCCAATTTTGTCAATTTAAACTCAATTGAACTAAATTGGTTACTGTATTAGTACATGCATCATGGCATTGTATCTGTTCATGCATCATATAGATTTTCATTCTATTATTTTTGTTGCTAACTTGCAGTCTGTCCTTAGTTTTGTTTTCTTGTGTCTTTTTGGTTTTCTCTTTTGTGTCTCTGTCCTTTCCTTAGCATCATGCCTAGGAAGACTAGAGCCCGTAGGTCCATTCCCTCTTCCTCTCCATCCCCTCCTTCCTTTGATCGTGAGAGGTTTCTGAGTGAGAAAAACCAAGAGCTTTTTGAGAAACTTAACCTTAAGAGAAAGATTTGGGCTGAGCATTCTGTTTTGTTAGATGAGCTAGATCCTGCCATTAGGGCAAACTTTGAGCGTTGGGGCTGGTTGCCTTTGTTGGACATTTCTGATCCTCCTCCACCTTCTGCCTTGATTAGAGAGTTCTTTTCGAACATCTCTATCCACATCTATGATTCCAACACTTTAGTAAAGAGTTGGATACGAGGTGTAGGGTACACCATTACTCCTCAGGTAGTGGCTGATGCTCTAGGGGTACCGTTGGTTAGGAATCCTGTCTATCCATATGACGAGTCTCCCGAGCTGAGCGATGTTTTATCTTACATCACTGGGACTTCTGTCCAGTGGGGTTCTGATCCTAGGATCACTTCTGCTGAGCTCTCCGGGTTGCACTATCTGTTCTTTAGGATAGCTTGTCATTCCATCTGGCCCATTTCTCATGTTCACACCATTCCTCTTGAAAGGTGTGTATTTTTGTACGCTCTGGTTACTGATGCTCCTATTAGTTTTCCCCATCTCTTTCTTCATTCTTTGAACGATGTTTATAGGAGTTCATCTACTTCTCATGCCCTTGTTCATC
This sequence comes from Quercus cerris, assembly GCA_963669245.1. Lineage (NCBI taxonomy): Eukaryota > Viridiplantae > Streptophyta > Magnoliopsida > Fagales > Fagaceae > Quercus > Quercus cerris. The sequence continues at coordinate 23,556,834 of OY770014.1, read as the reverse complement.
CTATTTTTATTCATAGGATTTTGCTCTATCTTGACCTTAGTGACTTCCCTTCCTCTGAGCCCGTTCATGTGATAGCTCCCATAGGTGCGTATTTTCTTAGACAGAGGGCCGCTCATCTTTGAGCTGATTCTAAACACCCTAGGTCTGAGCCGTCTAGTAGCGCACCTCCTCCTTCTTCTTCTACAGGTATTACTGGTGAGGATGTTCCTGATCTAGTTGGTGATGATGCTGCTGCTGCTGATGTTCCTCCACCTCCTTTGACCGACTTTGATGTTCGTCGTACTCTAGAGACTGTCATGACCGTTCAGGCGGCTCATGGTCAAATTTTGGTGAACTTACTCGATGAGATTCGTGCTCTCCGAGCCGATTTAGCGCGTCTTCATTCACCCTCACCACCTCCTTTTGATGACGACTCATGATTGCTCTTTGGCATTCCGTCACAAAAAGGGGGAGTGGAGTTTTGACTTGTAGAGAGTTTTTGTTGTTAGGGGGAGATTTTTGTTGATTAGGGGGAGATTTTTGTTACTTGTTGAGAGGAGCTTGTGGAGTTTTTAAATTGTATCTAGGTACTTCACTTTGTATATCATTTTTGGAGATATTTATGTTAGGGGGAGTAACATTGATTGATATACATGCTTTTTTATTGATTCTTGTTGATTTGTGATTCACTGCTTATTGATTTATATTTATGAGTTGATCATTCATATATGTCTTTATTTTGTGTGTGAATCTTACAAGAATGTTATACTTGTTGTTTTACTCTTTTCTGTCACACATGCATTTATGCGTTTGTTGAGTATTTCAGGAATATACAGGTTGATTCAACTAAGCTGCTGTCTACACTTGCAACCGATGGATAGTAGTTAGGCTGAATTTGAAGTTTATGAGCATTTCTTTGTAAAGGGCTTTTTACTTGTAAAACTTTGAGTTTTTAATTAGGTTTTTGTCACGAATTGCCAAAGGGGGAGTTTGTTAGGTTCTAAGGTCTTAGGATTTTATGTATTTAGAACTCTAATTTGTAATGTTGGCAAACCATGATCAAAACAATGTATTTAGTCTTGTTTAGGCTTGCTCAAAGTTGGTTTATTATTGTAAAGTTGGAATCGAGTGGCTGCAGAAGTACTTGGGACTTTCGGCCTGGCTCGATTGATCGAAGAATAGACTCGATCGATCGAAAATCGCACAGGTTGATTTTTTTGCAGAATTTCCAACTCAACCCTACTTCATTAAACGTTTAGGGTTTTATGTTTTTACCCTAGGTATATAAACTAAACTCTAGCCACGTTTTTGGGGGTTGCTCCAATTGTATTGTTGCTCATACATTGCTGTTTTGTGTAAATCTCTTGTGAGATCTAGAGGAGCTTTCCTTTACACAAAGTTTAGGGTTTTCAAGTTGAAGATAATATCAATATCTTGATGATCAACTTGGTTGCTACCATTGAAGCTTAAAGAATATCAAGCGGGGGTGCTTGTAGCTGATTGAAGAATCCAAGAAAGAATGAGTCCGTGGTCATGTCGGTAAGTTCTACTAATGGGTAGCATTAGGAAGTCAAGCGGGGAGCTTGTAGTCCTTCTGTATGAATTTCGATTCTTTCGCATAGTGGATTCAGGTTTACCTTGAGGATAGCTAGGTCAAATCCTCCCCAGGTTTTTGCTGTGTGGTTTCCTGTGTCATCATATTTTGTGTTCATTTATTTTCCGCTGCTTTATATCTTGATATGATTATTTGATTGCTTTAACCTAGAATTACATAATTTGACTAAGTAACAACTTGGCTAATTAATCTAGGCTAACCAATCTGGTTGTTTTAAGGGGTCTGAAACCGTTCAAGAACCACAAAATGTGACAAAAGTATTGTCAAATGTGATGTTGAAACTATACAATGTGAGAATAAAACCCTCAAATGTGAGAAAAAATAAGAGAACCACCAAATGTGACAAAAAAACTGTCACATGTGATATTGAAACTGCACAATTTGAGGATGAAACCGTCAAATGTAAGAAAAAAAAAAAAAGGAACCACCAAATGTGACAAAGGTACTATCAAATGTAATGTTGGAATTGCATAATGTGAAGATGGAACTATCAGATGTGAGAAAAAATAAGGAAACTACCAAATGTGATAAAGTTATTATTAAATGTGATGTTGAAACTACATAATGTGAAGATAGAACAGTCAAATGTGAGAAAAAATAAGGAAACTACCAAATGTGACAACAGAACTCTCACATGTGATGTTGGAACTACAAAATGTGAAGATAGAACTGTCAAATGTAAAGATTTGGTAACCACCGTACCCCCCAAAAAAGGGGGTTACAGTAGAATTACTCATATATATATATATATATATAAAGGAAGATATGAATAAAAATCTGTATGATATTTATTTACAATGTTATTATTCTTTTTTTATTTTCTTTTATTTTATGGAATCTTCCACCACTTTCGCTTTAGGATAAATCTCCTAATAAATAAAAGGAAAAAATGAACATGACAAGTGTAAAGACGGGAAACTACACAAATTGTGTAACACATTAATTACCACTACTAAAAATATGTCATCAAGCTAAGATTATCTCCCATCATCGAAGTCCAACATCACATGGTCGCTATCACATACCTCAGTACTTTTATTCCTCACATCATAATTGCTAGAATCTGATGTCGTAGAGAGCAAGTGTTCAGTTTCTTCGGAGTTGGAATTAACATTGATCCAAGAATGCTTCTCCATCTTTCTTAAGCCCTCCAATTCCGTTGCTACTTCCTTCATAGTAGGCCTATCCTCTCGTTTCAAACTTAAGCACTTCTTTGCAAGATTTGCCACTTCCTTCAATTGGTCAACATTGCCTTCAGTTGCTATATCTTTCCCAAGAACATCAAACAATCTATTCTCTTCCAAAGAAATGAGAAAATATGTAATAGGCTTCTCTCCATCTCAGGATTGTTAAATAATACTGCCTTTCTCCCAGTCAATAGCTCTATAAGGACCACTCCAAAACTATAAACATCACTTTTCTCAGTCAATTGACTTGTGTGCAAGTATTCAGGGTCTAAGTATCCAATAGTTCCTTGCACCATTGTTGCTACTTCTGTTTGGTCTAGTGGAACCAAACTCGAAGCTCCAAAATCTGATACCTTTACTGTGTAACTACTATCTAGCAATATGTTTGAAGACTTCACATCTCTATGGATTATAGGTGTAGAAGCTGCAAAGTGTAGGTATGATATATAGTGCTTCTGCTATTTCAGTAACTATCCTAATAAAAGTTTCCCACGATATGGTGGACACTTTCTTTTCATTATGTATGTACTCAAAGAGGGTACCATTAGGTATGAATTCATAAACTAATAAAGGAACTGATGTCTCCAAACAACAACCTAGTAGTTTAACCACATTCCTATGATTAATTTGGGAAAGTACAACTACCTCATTGATGAATTGCTCAATTTGACTTTGATCCACTATTTTGGCCTTCTTAATGGCCACAATCCTATTATTTGATAAAAATCCTTTATAAACAATACCAAAACCTCCTCGACCAATAATTAGAGTTTCATCATAGTTGTTGGTAGCTTTCTTGAGCTCTTCTGTGGTGAAGATTTTGGCAATCTCTGTTGAATTTTCTTGTCCAGAAAGTTGTTGCAAAATTATACCACCATTTTGCATGAAGAACTTCTCTTTTAGTTTGATCAGCTTTCTTTGCTTCGCTATCAGGTACAGCCAAGAGCAACAAACAAGCATGACTACCAAGCCAATGCCAGTACCTACAATTGAAAGTAATAGAATATTAATAAATGTCTGGGTAACGGGTATCCTTAGGGCAGGGATGGACCTAGGTAGGGGCCCAAGCATCCCTGGCCCAATTTTTTTTTTTTTTACTTATTATATATTTTATTTTTATAATTGGCTCCCTTCCAAAACCTTAAGTCTCCCTCTTCCTCAATCAACCTATCTAGCCAAGCCCAACTAGCAACTATTCACAATGGTGATAGTATCCTAGCAAAAAAAAAAAAAACTATTTTACTACCAAAGAACCAAAATATCGTGTGTTTTTGGAGAAGCTAAAGCTAATTTTTTTTTTTTTGCAACTATAGTAAATTGGTATAAATATCAATTGACTGCAGCAAGTTGTTAAAAATAAATCATAGTATTTTATTAAGATTATCTCTCTACCTTCAATTTAAAAACTCAACTTCTCTCTCTTCCTTTACTATTTTAATAAGTTGTTTATATTATTTTAAAAGAAGTGGTAAAAGATAGAACATTTGATATTGGGTGTATTATAATGCAAGATGGTAAAATAGATAAAGTAACTTTTTGAGATGCTAAAAGCTAAATTTTTTAGCACTGCTACTATAAACTCTAACTAAAAAAAAAAAAAAAAAAAAAAATCCTAGCCAGCTTAATATTAAAAAAAAAACATTATTTTTTTTTTCTTAATGTATTAAAAAACAACGATTTTTTGTATTTGTAATTTGTTAATAACACTATATGGATGCCTGTTTGGAGTCTTTTTCTTCTTGTACTCCAGCCCCCTTTAACTTGAAATTTTGGGTCCATCCCTACTCTAGGGTATGCGTTAATGAGTCATTTTATAAAAAAAAATTATATTACTTTTATGAAAAATAGATAAACTGCCAAAAAATTAATTTTTTTTCCTCGTAAAAACTTTTTAAAAATAGTTCACTAACAAATATTCTTAAAGTATTCATTAACTTTTTCCTATTAATAACTGACTATATGACATACTATTTTAAGACTCAGGACTATCCCACAACGACAATCAAGCTGAAGGTTAATTACATTAGATACATTTTCTACATTATTTAATATTCCACAGGGCCTTCTCAAAATAAAAAAAAATAAAAAAACAAAAACAAAAACAAAAACAAAAAAAAAAACAAAAAAAATCCACAAGGCAATCAAGCTGTGGAATTGTTTTTGTTATTTCACTAAATTTAGTCAGTGGACTTTCTGTAACGTTGAATTGATAGTCTCAATCAACAATGTGGAGAATGGAGACTAGAAAAAGTTTAAGTGTACGTTTGGTAGATTGTAACAAAGCTCGTAATGGAATGGCTATTTTTTAGGAATAATTATTCAATTATTTGTTTGTGTTTTTTATTATAATGAATCAGAAACAGAAATAGGTGGACACCCAAGGGATGAAGGGACCCCACACCCTGGTCTTAAGAAGCAAAAAAATATATATATAAATATATATATATATATATAGGTATATTTTTTTACAATTTTATATTTGGGCCCTTTCATTCAAAAAATTTGGGCTCCTCCCCCCACAATTTTACATTGATTTTGTAAAGTTGTGATTTACAACTAATTTGTGTTGGCGTTAATTCTGTGCCAAATTTGATTGTAATTTTGTTCAATCTTTTATACCCTGTATTTTATGTGGAACTTCATTGTAAGAGTTGTATGTGAGAGAGAATGTAAAGACTCAAAGCAAATTGAAGATCAAAGAAGTTTTCGCGGGTAGCTCACGAGAAGCCTTCCCGCGAAGTGAAGCATGTGCTCAGCACATGACTCGAATGCGAAGAGTCATGATAGATGGTGACAGCTAGTTTTCGCAAGTGTCTCGCTAGTAAGGCCTTCTCACGAGATACCCACGAAACATTCTGTTTTGCCAATTTGTCATATCTAATTCACTAGGTCTTTACCCACATTATATATACCCACATTACCCACATATGTTGAGAAGCACTTTCAGAGAGAAAGCCCTAGTCATTACCCTTGAGAGCGAGAGATTGTCATACTCACAATTCTCTACACAATCCATTATGGTTTTCCTCAACTCCTACTTCTCCATTTCCAAATTCTTGAGAGGTTGATAGCCCAAACACTTATCACACCCATCCTAAGTGTAAAGTGAGGTTTTGGTTCTGCTAGAAAGCATTGGAAGTCAGTTGGTAGAAGGAGCTTGGAGAGCTCGAGTACATTGGGTAGACTAGGCTTGGACAGTCTTTTGTTATTCATGTACTCCAACTTATTCTCTAGTGGATCGATTTACCGCTTGGAGGATAGCGGAGAGGTTTTTCATCGAGTTCTTTGGTTTCCTCATTGAGTTCTTTGGTTTCCTCTGCGATAACATATTGGCGTGTTATATTGTGCTTACATTCTTCTTCCCTACTCTTTTAACTTTATTTTACAGCTGTAATTTGATGAATATGGCTTAAAGTAGTTATATTGTTTGGTCGCTCACTTCTGCACTTAGTTTAAGTTAAAGTAAAATCAACCAAGCCGTTATTTTAATTTAGGGGTCTAAACAGCTCTTGTGTTTTCATACAAATTCAACCTTTCAAATTTTATTGTAATAACATTTGCATCAGTTTTAAAATAACTTAAGGCCCTAAATTTGTCCAATCAACTCCAAAATACACTCACATTAGTCTATGTATCATTGTGCAAAAATACATTTGTGCTATAATAACTGTGTAAATTTACACAATTACTATAGCACAAATATATTTTTGTATAATGATACATAGATTAATGTGGATGTATTTTTGAGTTGATTGGGAAAACTTACACAATTATTGTAGCTATGCAAATGAATGTTTTAGAAATTATTTAAATTGGGGGCAGGGGTTTTTGGTTGAGGAAGAGAGAGATGATTTGAGATAACAATAAAAAATTTATAAGGAAACAATATTCTTATAAAATGTAGTGTAAATAAATAATTTGATATAGGGTATTTTGAAAAGTGTGTGTGTGTGTGTAATTGAGATGGGTTCAAGTTACACCTGGTGTAACTCTTATAAACTTACACATTTTTTACACCGTAGATTTCTAAGAAATCTAACGGTTAAAAAAAATCATTAAATACTATTATTTTCCACCTTATCATCTAATTAATACTAGCATTCTCTCTCTCTCTCTCTCTCTCTCTCTCTCTCTCTCTCTCTTTATTTATTGTTTTCCACTAGATAATATTTTCTTCAACACAATCTAACAAAAAACAATTGCAAAAATAATCTCATTTTCATTGATTTCACAAAACTACCCAAAACAAGAGTCAAATAACTTTCAATTTGCTCCTCAAAATAAATAAATAAAGGAAATTAAAAAAAGAAAAAAAAAAAAAAAAAAACTTCAAAAATTTGAGCCTAGCATACACTAAACAATCAAACCTCCTATTTCATCAACAAGCAATTGAAAGGTAGACCTTCTACCTTCACTAGCCACTTCAATGCGATCTAACCAAAAACGAAAATTTGTTTATATCCATATATCACACTCTGGCAACCACACCAAATACAAGTCCTAAGTCTATAGAAGTCTATTCTTAGTGATAAGATAATTAGATTGTATCTTAGGTGATGAGGTTGTTTGCAAATCAACAAACGTTTAAAAAATATTTTAAAAAATCAAGTAAATAAAATTGGAACATAGGATACAAGGAACCTAAACTAAAAATAATTAGAAGTTATTTTCAAGAATTCGTGGTCTTAAACATTTTGTTAAAAATGACAAGGAAAGTGATAGAGGTTTTATTTAGGGGAGTAAGAACTTACTAAAGTAAGGAAATGTTAGAAAGATGAAGAGGGTAGAAACGTTTGATGAATTGCAAGAGAAGGGAAAAAAAAAAAAGATTACAGTGAAAGGACTTAATAAAGACTAAAGAGAGAGGGGGGAAAAACAATCAGCAATTAATAAGAAAAGAGATAATGAGGATGCTATTAATTTGGTAAGTATTTAATGATATAATGATGAATGATGGGACTGACAAGATGGACTTTGCATGACGAATCCTTTTATATTGACAAAACCGTCTTGACGGACGAAACAACCAAATGTTCCCAACGATCTAACCACACCACTGACAAGGCAGATAAGCCATTAGATGAAGTCAATGAATAATCCGGGCGGTTACAAGGCTAACTATACAGACCGTTTGAGGCCCATTAAAGATCATATTATTAAGGATGAGACATTACCCAAAGGAGTATTAAAACCACCATAATAGCCACAATGGCTAGGAATGAAGAGAATGTATATATATCACTCCAAGCACCAACACAAGGTACGGACATGCGTTGAGACATTTTTTTCTCTGTTACATTGCTTTACTCTTTTCTAAAGATTCTTTATACTGACTTTGGCATCGGAGGCGTTGCGGTAGGCACCACACCAGTGACCATTCTACGGAAGTTGATCAACCATTTCTGCAATCACAGAGGTGATGTCTTGGTTCCATCTGGATGCATTCACTTAAGACTGAAGAATTTGAACTTCATCAGTTTGGCGCCATCTGTGGGAACTAGATTTTCTCATTCGTATTAGAAAATGTAGTTTCCATCAAGTTCAATATTCATATGGAGTCCAATCAAGATTTCGCAACCTTAGCTCAGCAAGTCCAGGCTCTTACGACCACCGTCGAGAAGCTTACTAGGCAAAATCAAGAAATGAAGCTACGACTTCAATAGGAGGAGAATCGGTCTAAGGGCAACCTGGAGGATGAGGGAGATAGCCATAAAAGAAGTAATCACTGAGGACCAACTACTTTAGACAAACAAAATTCAAATCTTCTTCGAGAGATGAGGAAGGAGATGGACGAGTTGAGAAATGCTATCAAGGAGAAGACAAACCAGAGTGTGGGTAGAATGGTAAGGGCAACAAACTTGCCTTTCACAGCAATGGTCTTGGAATGTCCAGTATCGTCAAAATTTTGGCTGCCTCAACTTGAGCCGTTTGACAGGCTTAAGGATCTCCAAGATCACCTCAACACCTTCAAGACGATGCTAGGCTTCAATAGCCACCTGACGAGATAATGTGCCATTCCTTCCCCACCACTCTCAAAGGAGCAACAAGAGAATGGTTCACCAAGTTGCCAACATCGTCCATCGATAGATTCGAACAACTAAGTAATGCCTTTTTACGCCATTTCATTGGAGGACAACGCCCTAAGAGGCCGGTGGACCATTTACTCACCATTAGACAAGGAGAAAAAGAAACCCTGAGGTTGTATGTGAAACGCTTCACTCGAGAAACCCTAAAGGTGGACGAAGCTGATGATAAGGTGCAGCTGACGACATTCAAGGCGAGATAGAGGTCCAGAGAGTTCATGGCTTCACTCGTGAAGAATCCTCCAAAAACGATGGCAGAGATGCTCCTGAAAGCACAGAAGTACATGAACACTAAAGATGCATTAGCTGCTATAAGGGACATGGAGAAACCAAGGGACAAGGGAAGGAAGGAGAACGAATGTAAAGGACAGAAAAGGGAGCGTTCAGATCGTCAGTTCAGTGACGGGGGAAAAAGAAAAGATGAAAAAACTCCTCGAACGGTAAAATTTACTCCTCTAGTTATGCCTATTGACAAAATTTTAACGCAGATTAAGGACGAGCACTACCTTAAATGGCCAAGACCATTACATTCATCCCTAAACATTCGAGACAAGAATAAGTATTGCCGGTTTCACAAGGACCATGGCCACTACATAGAAGATTGTCAGGACCTAAAGGAGCAGATAGAGGAGCTGAAAGGAAAACTGCAGAAGTATGTGAAGAAAGGGGAGTTTAGCAGGTTCAAGGACGGTAACAAGAGCCAGTGCGATTCCCTGTCCAAAGAAGAAGATAACACGTCCCTGCCTCCACAAAATGTGATTAGGGAGATAAAGACAATCGCAAGGGGACCATTCACAGGCGGTTCATTCAAATCCCTCAAGAAAGTATGTCAACGGCAGGTGAACAACATCCACATGACACCCCTGTTTAAGTAGAGATGGACTGATCAGGACATGTCTTTCAACGAAGGAAATGCTAGGGGAGTGAAGTAGCCTCACAATGACCCCTTGGTCATAATGCTCACTATAAAAGGATTCAATATCAAAAAGATCCTCGCAGACAATGGTAGCTTTGCTGATATCATCTACCTTCCTGCGTTCCAGTAATTGAAACTAGATCTAAAAAGACTGTGTCCCTTTAATTCCCCCCTCGTCAGTTTCAGTGGAGACAAGGTATATCCCAAGGGCATAATGACGTTGACAATAACAGTAGGGACCTACCTGAGGCAGTTGACTCGTCAATTAGACTTTTTGGTGGTAGATTGCCCCTCATCTTACAATGTAATTATTGGAAGGCCTATACTCAACTAGTGGAAGGCAGCCATGTCCACTTATTGCCTAAAGGTAAAGTTCCCAACAGAGAACGGTGTTGGCGAAGTTAAAGGAGATCAAGTCTTAACTAGAGAGTGCTACCAGGCCGTCTTAGCTGCAAAAGAGATCCATACATGGATGATTGAAGAGAAGGAGGAAGAAAAGGTGAAAGCCCTGGAAATCGTGGAACTAGCCAAAAGAGAGGCAACCAAGACGACCAGAATAGGAACGACGCTAAGTCCCAAGATGAAAACAAGGCTCATCCAGTTCCTTAAAGAAAACCTAGACATCTTTGCTTGGAGTCACGAGGACATGCTAGGCATATCTCTAGAAGTCTTTCAGCATAAGTTGAATGTGGACCCAGAGAGAAAACCCGTCTAGGAAAAACAAAGAATCTTCGCCCCAAAACCAGACCAAGCGATTACTGACGAGGTTAACACACTCTTGACTGTAGGCTTCATCCAAGAAGTATACTATCCTGACTAGCTTGCAAACGTCGTCCTGGTGAAGAAAGCAAATGGGAAGTAAAGAATATGCGTGGACTTCACGGACTTTAATAAGACGTGCCCGAAGGATAGTTTCCCTCTACCAAGGATAGACCAGCTTGTAGATTCTACAATTGGGTACAAGTTGTTGACATTTATGGACGCTTTCTCAGGATATAACCAGATAAAAATGGCTGACGAAGATCAGGAGAAAACGGCTTTCATCGCCAGTCAAGGGCTATATTGCTACATGGTAATGCCCTTCGGACTAAAAAATGTAGAAGCTACTTATCAGTAGTTAGTGAACAAAATGTTCAGCAAACAAATAGGCAGGATTATGGAAGTATACGTGGATGACATGCTCGTCAAGAGTATGAAAGAACTTGCTGATTTGGACGATCTGAAGGAGACGTTCGCCACCCTCAAACAATACCAGATGAAGTTGAATCCTAGTAAGTGTGTTTGGTGTAGCTTTAGGGAAATTCTTAGGATTCATGGAGTCCTAGAGAGGAATAGAAGCAAAACTAGAGAAGGTACAACCCATAATCAACATGGCTTTGCCCAAGACCGTTAAGGAAGTTCAGAAGCTCACAAGAAGGATTGCAGCTCTCAATAGGTTCGTCTCTCGAGCGACGAATAGATGCTTGCCCTTTTTCAAGACATTGAAGCAGGCTTTTGCCTGGACCAAGGAATGTAAGGCAGCGTTTCAAGAGCTCAAACATTACCTGAGTAATCCACCCCTCTTAAGTCCGTCTAAAGAATGGGAAAATTTATATTTGTACATGGTAGTATCAGCCATAGCTGTGAGTGCAGCCTTGATTCGAGAAGAGGGCAAGAGACAAATCCCAGTTTACTATGTCAGCCAAGCTTTTCAAGGTGCTGAGGCCAGGTATCCAAGGATTGAAAAGATTGCATTTATGTTGATAGTAGCCTCGCACAAATTATGACAATATTTTCAAGCAAACCCTATCCTAGTGATGATGGACCAACCCATCAAAAAGTCTATGAACAAACCTGAGGCAACTAGGAGAATGGTCTAGTGGGCAATCGAACTCAGCCAATTTGACATTGAATACCACCCCAGGACAGCCATTAAAGCACAAGCTTTGGCGGACTTCATCATTGAATTCACCCTTCCAAAATCGGGCAGTCTCCCCAACAAGACAAAACAATGGATGATACAGACCGATGGTTCGTCAGCCTAGCAGAGAGGGGGAGTAAGGGTCGTCATAATCACCCCTGACAGAGAAGTGCTCAAATACAGAGTTTAACTGAAATTTCCAGCCACCAATAATAAGGCCGAGTATGAAGGAATACTGACGGGGTTGAGACTCAAAAGGGCTCTCTGAGCTAAGAACCTATTAGTCTAGAGTGATTCAAAGCTGATAATTGGGCAAATCAAGGAAGAATACGAAGAAAAGGAGGAGAGAATGCAGAAATACCTCAGGCTAACGAAACATCTGATTCAAGAGTTTGATAAAGTAGAATTTGCACAGATCCCCAGGAGCCAAAATATGGTAGCAGACAAAGTCGCGTAGATGGCGTCCTCAGAAGAAGGGATGATGAGCACCTCAAAAGTTGATCACCTGGAAGGGACGACGAGCACCTCAGATGGCGTCCTCAGAAGATGGACTTCCCATGACGAATACTTTTATACTGATGAAACCGTCTTGACAGACGAAACAACCAAACATTTCTGACGATCTAACTACACCACTGACGAGGCAGAGAAGCCATTAAATGAAGTCAATGAATAATCCAAGCGGTTACAAGGCCAACTATACAGACCGTTGGAGGCCCATTAAAGATCATATTATTGGGGATGAGATGTTACCCAAAGGAGTATTAAAACCACCATAATAGCCACAACAAATAGGAACGAAGAGAATGTATATATAGCACTCCAAGCACCAACACAAGGTACAAACACACATTGAGACATTTTTGCTTTGTTACATTGCATTACTCTTTTCCAAAAAGTGTCTTTATACTGACTTTGGCATTGGAGGCATTGTGACAGGTACTACATCGGTGACCACTCTAAGGAAGTTGATTAACCATTTCTGCAATCACAGAGGCAACGTCTTGGTTCCATCTGGATGCATTCACTTAAGACTAACGAATTGGAACTTCATCAATGAATAATAGTGTTTTCTTTTAACCGTTTGATCTTTTAGAAATTTATGGCTTAAAAAATTTGTAACTCTTGTGGAGTTACACTAGGTGTAACTTGAACATATATATATATATATATATATATAATACTCCCGCCGTCCCACTTTTTTTTTTTTTTGTCCTGTTTGAAAAGTCAAACTTCTTAAAGGAACATCATTTATTATTTTGTCTACCTTTTAAAAATGTATAACTTTCCAAACTACCCTTAAAAAAATTTATCAAAAAATTGAATTAGTAAATTAATAGGGGTATAATAGGAACATTAGTAAATTGATGACTTTTATTTTTAGAAACAGGACAATATTTTGGGGCATCTCAAAATGGAATAAAGGACAAAAAAAGTGAGATGGAGGGAGTATTATTATGCTAAAATAGACTGAAATGTTTGCATGGGCTAATGCAAATGCTCTAATGTAGTAAGAAACAATGGTGTTTTTTGTTTTTGTCTTTGTTAGTAGATAATTGTATTATAACGTATTGCAAAACAATAATTTTGTGTATATATCTTTGTTAATGTAAATACTAAATAGATACTTATTTGAAATTTCATGATTTTTTTTTTTTTTTTTTTTTTGTAGTTATACTTTGGCCCTCCCTAAATCAAATCATGGGTTCATCCCTACAATGAGTTGTTATTCTTTAGGAATAACTATTATTTAAAATGAAGAATAACTATTCCTTATAAAAAGGAGTACATAATTGTTATTCCTTAACTTATCTCTCTCTCTCTCTCTCTCTCTCTCTCTCTCTCTCTCTCTATATATATATATATATATAATCGCAACTTTTGAAACTCCCACAATTTTCCACATCAGCACAATATTTAAAAAATAAAAAATAAAAATAAAAACTATTTTACCGGATACTTATCTTTAAAAAAATATATAATAAAAACCTAGCTTATCCCAACTCCTCTCTTTCAAACCTTACGCATTCAAAGTTCAGATGCTCTCTCTTTCCTTCCTATTCTGCTTTTCCTTCTACTTCGACAAGTTCAGTCGTTTCCTCTTTATTATTTCGATTTTAATATCCTGTCGTCCCTACCTAATATGATTCATTCTCTTAACTATTCCACAATCAAGAAAAAAGAAAAGGCGAGTGAGAGAGAGAGAAGATGATGAATACATTAATGGCTTCACTGAGGTCATTCTTCGCGAGGTTCGTGGTTGCTCCACTGAGGTACATTATGATCTTTGCTATTTTCTCTGTAAATCTTTCACTCTAATTTTTTATTACTGTTAAATCTATCAATGTGTTATGACTCTTCGTTTATTCAATGATCTTTGATGAATTTTCGCCTAAATTTTGCAAATTGTGAACCGAAATTTGGTTGATTAATGCAATGGTCCACAATTCACTTAGATGAGAAAACTTGGCTAATCTTGAAACGAAGTTTGAAATGAAAAGGGTTTTTTTTTTTTTTTTTGGGACGGTTTGCTCTCTGTGTTCTGCAAGAAAACGAAGAGGTTAGGATGTAATTAATGTTATCTTGGTTCTTGGATTATATTTTGACTAATTGAAACCAAAATCCTAGACCTTTATCTTTTAGAACTTTTTTTTGTGTGTGTAATGCTACCAAATCTTTCTTTGTTTTGTATGTGTAACGTTTTTATGTACATATATAGTTTTCTTGCCACCATCAAATTCAAAGAATCTGCAACTAAAGCCAACCTTCTCTGAAGATCAAAATTTGAACCCCGAGTAAGAATTCTAATTCTCTTTCAATTGAAAACCTACCTACCCTATTATTATTTACTTTTGTTGTTTTGGGTTGCTATGGCTGAATGATTGGCCTTTAGTTCGCCAGCCTTAAAAAGGGTTTTCCAAAAAAAAATTAATTGTATTTACTTTAGGGGCTATGGTTTCTTCTGCTTTATATCTTATTGTGGTAGAAGTCAAACACTTTAGTGGGTTTTAAAACTTGGGCTTCTTCCTCTAGAGTTGGAAGATTCTTTCTTTAATTTTTGGTTATTGGTTATGGATTTACATTATATTTGCTATTATTATTATTTTCATATGTCATGCGTAGAATTGGATCATGGGTGAATTATAATTGAATTCATAGATTCATGGGTTTAGATGTAGAGGGTTTAGATAATTCAAATTATTGGACGCATTGAATTTTTATGTTCCTATCTGTGTTATGATTTGTTATTTAAAAATATTGTATAGTTTATATCATCAGTTGCCCTTTTTAGTTGGTAGATTTTGGATCAAGTTGAATTGCATGGTGTCCTTTCTTCAAAATTCTAGACCTTTACATAAGAGTCATTGAGACAAAAGATTTTTGAAGATAGGCCAACCCTATCATAGCATCACTCGATGTGCTTTACAATTGTCTGAGTGAAGTCAAAATAAAATACTGTTCAATATCCCAACCAAAGCACCTAGGTTGTCCACCTATTTCAAACCTTTGTACAGCCCCTTTCAATTTTTAGTTTAAGCCATTGATATCTACACTACCTGCAAGGTTTCTGTCTTTCTCCATGTATATGTGTATGTGTGTAAAGCTTGTCTTTTTTCTCTATTTATATGTGTAAAGTTTGACTCTTTTATGGCTTTTCAATGGGTGATATTTTCATTTTGGTTGGGATTGCTTAGGTGTTTCAAGTTAGAGTGAGTTTTGTAAAGGATGTGCAAAAGCAAGAGGCATGGTGGGAAAGACAACATGAACTTGCGGCTGAGAATTTTGGGGTAAGAACTTCTTCTAATATTTCTTATTCTTCATCTTCTTCTTTCAATTTTTATTTCTTTAAGTTTTAATTTTGTTTATATAGAACTGTTAGTGTTCACATGTATTTTTGTGTGGTTGTCGTTAGATTAAATAGATTATGACTTTGGGAATTTACTTTCTAACTTAAGTGAATTATAAATGTTGGGGCCTTGAAGCTTATTTCATCATAATTTACCACAAATCAATTGATACTGTATGACCTATTATCTATATATCTTTAAAAGAAAAGGTTTGTAAAAGGATTTTTTTTATTTAATTTTTAATTTTTTTTGGCCCTGTTTGAAGCTTCTCAATGGGTATCACTAAGACTTAGTAAGAAAACCACAAATATGATGAACCATGTGTAAATTTACTTTAAAATTTGATTCACGGTTCACACTATTGTTTTCATTACATTCCTATGTGTTATTCTATAGACTCTTACATTTATCATTTTCATTATGTTATGATGTTTAGAAATCATTTATTTTTAGGAGTGACCTTCTTGCATCAATTTATAGTGGTAGATGATGAATTTTGATAAATGTCAGGTTTTGCTAAAGGAGCTTACAGGTATTGATATAAATTTCATGTAAAATTGTGAGTGGTGTTAATGTATTCACTTTAAAGTGATTGTCTATTCAATACTATTAGAAATAATTCTTGTTGCTAGCTGGGTCATGTAATTAATTGGATGTGGACATTAAAGAAATCCATTTATGAATGAGGAGGAGGAGGAATACATGTTTCGTACACACCTTTTTTAAGGGTTTAATTCATTCAACTGACTACTTACTATTGTAGTTTACTTCTAATTCTTTTTTGTTCAATCCTTTTATGATGGTTGCTATTGAAAGGTAGAGATAGAGTATTTTTTTTTTTTTTTTGGTTATTTGTTGGCTTATAAATTCTGTTAAGTTCTTTTATGTGTTTCTATACAGTTTTATAGGCTCTATTCAGTACTGTTAGTGGAAGCAATTGGACTTTCTTGGTGATTTTGTTGAAGGAGCTTACAGGTATTGATATAAATTATTATTATTTAAAAAATTTTGTCAATTATTAATATACAATGAATAATTGGATGCTATTAAAAGAGAATTGGATGTCAAATTGTAGAATAAATTTCATGGGTTTGGCTGTGCTAATGGTGTGGGGTTAAGTTTGAAATATAACAACAAATAGAACCCAACAATAATTAACTGACATTAGGGTGACTAGTATTTGTTTGTCTTCACTGGGATAAGTATTTTTTTTTCTCTTTTGAAAATTGAGACTGCTAAGTTTGTTATATTGAAAGCACTTATTAGCTTAATGCCTAAGATAGTAATCAATATATAGTGTATGTTGTCTCATTTTAGTGATTTTAAGCATTCTTTGTTAGAAAGGTTGTTTTAGATGGAGGCAAATAAACCTGAGTTTGAAAGAATTCAAACTAGAAGTCTTTTCCGGATTTGTTATTGGCTTCTCACAAGAGTTTGATAGAATTCCTAAATAGTGTTCATATGGCATGATTTGTTTCCCACAAAAATTAGTTCCTAAATCCATACTAGAGCTTTCTACCTCCTGTTCCCTAAACTTTTAAATTCTAAGTTTGGAAAGATTCTCCCCCTTGCTAATTTTTTCAGGTTATTATTTCAAGTCTTCTGGTATTGAAATTTATAATATAATTAAGCCTTTTAATCTCATCTCTTGAGACTATGCACCAAGATATACTTTTTAGGCAGTTATAAGCCATCATGAATTTATTTATCTTCTGAGACCGTATAAGCCATCATGAATTTATTTATCTTCTGAGACCGTATAAGCCATCATGAATATTATTTCTTTCCAACCATGCTTTGGTAATCCAAAGAAGTAAATAAGTTCATTATGCAAGACCTGTATAACATTTTTCCTTCAGGCAATGGTGTGAATTTAAATTTTAAGACATTTCATACTTAATTCCATCTACCTTGATACTATAAATAAATTACCACTTATCTAAAAATCGTAAATTGTTAGAAACTAATAAATTTAATCATTCAATCAAAATTCTTAATTGCTCTTTTTGAAATCCTATCGCAAGGAGGGGGGAGAATATTGTCCAAAGAATGATGGAAAACTAGCAGTTTTTTCATGTGATTTCAAATCAATATCTAATCTAATGCTATATATGTTAAAGCAGAAGCAAAGAGGAAGTAAGGCCCTACAATTAAGGATGTAGGGAAAGGTAGAGATAGAGTTATTTTCTGTTTTTTGCTCCCATGCCTTGCTGCTTGCTTTGTTGTACATGTTCTTGCTGTTGGTTGTGTAGGGTGAATGGGAAAAGGAGCTGCCTTTGGTGGGTTTCTTGGTTCAATAAGAAAAAGGAGGAAACTTTGTATGTGTTTGGTCATGCTTTCCTTTGGTTTCTTTGAGGGGTTGGTATGACTGCTATGGAGAGTTGTTGGTGGTCTCAGCCCTCTCAGGTTTGTGGGAAAGGAGGGATCTTTTTGTATTTTTGGGCTAGGAAAGGGTTCTATTTATGGATTTGTGGAGGGCTGGAACAGTGGTACTTTTTGTATTAGTTATGTTACTTTTTTTTTTCCCCTCTATCATTTGTCTATATTGAATTGTGCTTAAGAACAACCAATGCTATTGCCCATTGTACCTAGATAAATAAATCACTTTGTTGTATACTGCAAAAAATGAGCAGGAAGATAGAGTTACAAAAAGTTGCCCCCTTTTTTTAAAATATGTTACTATTTAATTTTATAAAGAACATTTTTCTATCGTTGAGTTGGCTTATCAGACTCGGAATATATGTAGTTTGTTTTAAATCTAACCTAAATATGTAAAGGGTTTGTGATGTTTCCTTCCTTAGAGGTATAGAGTATGAGTATGTACACTTTACATGAAATTGTAATTTATCTTTACACAAATTTTACTATTAATAGAAAATTTTCTGCTGTGATTTTTTAAATATGAGCAATGAAAACAAGTTTGAGTAAAAAGTGAAGAAGAGGGTTAATTTTTTTTAATAATTTGATAATTCAAGAAGAGGGTGTTTGAACCTAACAAATATAACTATAATGTTATATGGATTTTGTAGATATTCTTTGTGCCTTCTCATGCATCGCACGGGTTAACGACTAGTATAAATATAAGTTCCAAAAAAGCCCACACTCTTTCCTACCAAGTACTCTCTCTCTCTCTCTCTATGCAAATAAGATTTTTTTTTTTTTTTGGTAACTCATTTATTCTCTATGCTACATAGTCTTTCTTGGCTTTGTTCTTAATTGATGAGATTTCTTGCCTTAATTTCATGTTGTTCCTTCCAGTGCCACAAGGAAGAGACCTAACTTTATTTTTTGGCTGTCCAGAGTGACACCCAATTCTTTATCGATAGTTTTCATTTTTTTTTTCTATTAATTATATCATTTTTAACTAATACAAGAAGGATAAAATACTCAACTATTCCCAGCATTGCTTTCTTTCTCTAATGCAAACATGAGATTAAAGCTAGGTGCTTTTTTTCCTTTTTCCTTTTTTTTTTTTTAGTTTGATATTATTAAATTGAGAAACACTAGTTTGTTTTATTGATTATATCTATTTTGATGTCATAACAAATTGAAAATTAATTCAACACATAATATAATGTGTAAATATATAATTTTGTAAAAAGGGTGTTTTGGAAAATTTGACTAAATATGATATCATTTCACTACCTTATTCATGTGTTATCACCAAATGGTTGAATATGAATTATTATTCCATTCCGTCTTCTTTTTATTCAATGTAATACTTATTCTTATTATTTTTTTAATAAGAATTGTAATACTTATTCTTATTATATTATAATCAACATTGCAGTGTACCAAACATGCTTTAAAATTTCATTATTTTCTCCAAACCAACAATGGCTCTTTTTGTTTTTTTGGAACAATGATTGCAAGTCATTCTATATATGATCTTACAATTAAAAGTTAACACTCAATCTATCCGAATTTCTAGTGACTTATTCATATAGAGGTTATATATATATATATATATATATATTTGCTTAGTTTAAAAGCTAATTAATTTTCAAAAAAGTTAATTCCGTTAAATTAACCAAAAAAAAAAAAAAAAAAAAACTGAAACAAAAAGTTTGCCAAAGAACAACTAAATGTACTTACCAATAGTGAGGCTAATGGCTAGTGATAATTTAGGAGCAGGTTGATTGGGGACACATGCCTCCCCGTCTAGATTGTACCCCTCGATACACAACCAATGATATGATCCGACGTCATTAACACAAAATTGAGTGCTTGTGCAGTTATTGAGCTCTTTAACATCACATTCGTTAATGTCTGTGAAAAAACAAAAAACCATTTTTAAGTAACTTTGAAGTACCAGAATCAAAAGCAATCACAAACTATTGAAACGAAAATGAAGCCTGAAACATACTACCTCATAATATATATTAAAAATTCGTTGAAAATGTGTTTAATTAATTTACTTTCTTTAATTTAAAAATTGTTGTAGATACGTAGGTAAATTGAACATACCTAGGCAACCGTCTTTGAGGTATGGGTTCCCACCGTAACCGACCATGCAATTGCAACTGTACCCAGATCCGTTGTTGGGATTGAGATCAATACACGTGCTATTCCCTCCACATACGTAATTCGCTTTGTTCCGAGCAACTTCACATGTCTCATTACCAATCGCCCAATCCAGAGCCATGGGAAGAGTTTCATTGTTTCGTAGACTGATAAGATAATCTGAGGAGAAATTGAACTTGTCTTCTTGGATGATAAATTAAGGCGAAGCTGCATGGATTGAACTTCCAGACTTGTGTGTGATTTTTAAAGCTATAGGCTTTAAAATTAACATCTGTCAAATCTCGAGGAAAATCGATTTGGCAACACCCAATCCCAGAGCAAGTCCCATTGACTATACTCCGTGTGTTATTACATACGGACAGGCAGCCGACAGAGAAGGGTTGACCGTTCAGAATACCATTAAGGTATGCGTAAGTGTCACACCCAACTGCCACGAACTTGTTTTTGGTGACAGAAACTGTGAAACCGACAGTGGCGTACCAGACTGGTCGTAACAGTCAATGGAGTTATACATATGGATGTCAATCTCACCTAATTCCATGGAAATGCTTGTAACGTTGAGGTTCCAAATCATTGGTTGAGGTTGGCCTTGGGCGTTGCTAGTACAATTGATAAAATAATACCCATCATCAATATTAGCAGTATCATTGAGGTAACAACCTTCAGTTGTGCCAAAGGGATATGGAATTTTTACATTTCCACAACTGTGGAGGCAGTTAGGTAGGGCTATTGGAAATGCTGTTATTGCGGCTGCCATTATTGCTGATAATATCACACCAACCCTGATGACTTGAACAAGCTTACTATGGAAACCCATAGCTCCACTATTTTCCGAGAAGAGTATCTAAGATTATTATGTCTTGGTGTGTGTGTCAGCTTCATAAACATGCTGGGACTTTTTAAAGGCAGAAGTAAGGAAAAGGGGAAAATTTTAGGTCGTACTGGACTCAATGATTTCCCAAAAGAGAAGACTCGTTCTAGATAAAATATAAAAAAACAAAAAAAACAGAGAGAAGACCCGTTAAGTACGCGAGTCTCTCTTGATGTGCAATTTTATTGGACTGGATTTGTTTTCACTTTTCACGCTACACATCTATTAAACCCCAAATTAGAGGCAATGTTTGTGACACTACTAAGTACCATAATTACATAAGGGTTTTTTTTTTTTTTTTTTTTTTTCACTTTTTAGGTTTATCTTCAATATTATGAGTTAGACCTTCTCAACGGGTTTATCTAATGTTTCCTAAAGCCTGATGTGATCTATGAGGTATTCAAATTGGCATCTTAAAGCCACCTCAAAAAGATTCCTCCCTACAATTAGTGGCAGTTACAGAAATTTTTTCCAAAATGGTAATTATGAAATTTAAATTATACAAAATCAAATAAAAAGAGAACTTTATATATGGACCAAAAAAAAAAAAAAAAAACACAAATAGATACACACATAAATAAATAAAAATTTTACAATTTCCTTCCACAAGTTTTATTTTGAAATCATTACATGATATTATCATTATCCGTATTTGCAAGTTACATCACTTTCAAAATTTTAGTTCAATTTTTTTTTTTTTGAGCTTTTTCTTTTTGTTTGTAAGGCCCTAATATATTGATGAACCAAAGTTTAAGGACAAATTAACATGGATACATATTTTGAAAATCTAACTATTGAATTGAATGTTCTTTAATTTTTTTTTTTTAAATGTTAAATTTTATGCCAATCAGATGTCAAATTTCATGTCAATCGGATGTTATTTACTATTTGATCCACTAACTTATTTTTTATGTATAATTTTAGTGTACAAAAATTTAAAATTTAAACATTTGATTGATGACATAGTTAATGATCTTTTGTTTTATTGAAATTTTCAAAGCGTGTAGGATATAAGAAGAAAATGTAATCCAATGGTGAATTTGTCAAAATTCACATACAATAAATAAAAAAATATATTAAATGGAGCTGCAGTCTTAGATTAACAACCAAGTTTGTTACCAAAATTTATCCAAAATTTAATTATGATGGACCTAAAATAATTTAGGGTAGTCACAAATTTTTTTTTTAATGTAAAATAAAAAAAAAAAGTTCTAAAATTTATATATAATAATAAATTTTTTTTTCTAGGGCAGGATAGTCCTTTAACCACTTTGGCTTCAATGTGGAGCTGCCCTTGGCTACAATATGTTTTACGAATTCTAATTTAAGCTCTATTAGATAATTCTTTGTGATTCTTTCTTATAATATATGGTGTGTATGGGAATAGGGATTACACAATATCATTGATATCAAAATATATACATAATCTCTCTCATAACATGTGGGCTCCACCTATAAAGGCTTGCCCAAGAATAAATATTTTCAATTGGAGACTTAGATTAGCATTTATAACTTGCACCCAGTATGTGTATAATCTCTATCATAACATGCAAGTCTCACATAAATGTGGGGTTTATATATTGTGAGAGAGTAGGGGTGGCTCTATGCATTTTGGGGCCTAAGATAAATATTAAAAAAAAAATCAAAAATTTTTAGCGATATTAACAAAAAAAAGATGTTTGCATTTTTTTTTTTTTTTGAATTTTTATATTTTGTTGATTTGTTGAAAGAAAAAGAGAGAGGGTGATAGATTTCTGCTTCTAGGTCACAAAAAATTTATCTTTTATGTTTTTTATATTGCAGTATAATTCAATTAAGCCTCTAGGATATGTAGTGAAAATGTTGTAAAAATTGCACTTTTTACAATAAATTCTAAATGACAAGTTATTACAGGTTGTTATTGGTGAAGCAAAAACTTAATTTCCGTACGTGGTAGGTTCGAATTTGAATTAATAACAGTTAATCACTTATGATTTGTTGTAAAAATATTAAAAAAAGATAAGGCAAACCGGTGAACTTATCAAGGAATTATCAAACTCTTCAATAAAGTCTATTATTCTATTTTCAATAACCTCTAGACTCAAGGGTTCATTGAGAGTTCACTATACCTCAAAGAGTTATGGCTCCTCTCCGTCTCTGTCGTCTTCTCCGCTTCTTGTTTCTAACAGCTCTAAGTTTATTTCTCCTTGGGATCTGCTATCAAAAATCAACTTTCTTTTTTGTTGCAAATTAGAGGATATAGAGTATAGACCCAGTCACAGCACTCCTAATTAATGAAATCATCACGATTGATACAGTTTATTATAATTATAGATAGTGTACAGAAAAATAATATTAATAACATCTTAAAGTATTACTATTTCTTTCACAACTTTTCTTATGCTAACTTTAGCGTTTGACGTTTTCATAAAAATAAAAAATAAAAAATTCAGCCTCTTGGCTAATTGAGCCAACATATGATGTGCTTCTGCCGAAAAGTTTGTTAGTGTATATTGTATATCAAATTTAGTTTTATAAACTTTTCTTCAAAATGATGTGTATATATATATATATATATATCAAATATGTCACCTATCATAAAAAAATTAAATATATATTTACTGTGTTTAAACTACTAATTATTTCAAAAATTTAAACTATTAAAATATGATAAATTTAATTGTTTAACTATTTAACCATACAATTCTAACGTAGCCTATTAATATTACGTAATAAATTTAAAATATTATTAGTATTTTCCTTTTATGTATACACTAATTAGGGTTTACTATAAAACAACAGTTCTAAATAATAAAATTGTGAATAATAAATATTCTAACATTAAGAACTTCCTAAGTAAGTTTTCCTAAGTTCAACCACATAATTCTCTTTACTTCTGTAAGGACTTGGTTTGAACTCCTAGCCCAAAAAGTATATGGACTTAGGTCCAAAAAATCCAAAATAATAAATTTGTAGAGAATAAGTTGGAAAACTGGGCTTTAATGAGTTAGGTAACAAATAAACAGATATTGATGACAAAAAAGGAAAATAACAAGCTTTTACTAGGGAAAAAAGGTCCTCGGCGGAGTCCAAGGAGATTGATTTCGAAGTTTGATTACAAGTCTGGTTCTAGATTGCTACCGTGTTTCTTTTCTGATTTTCCGATCCCTCTTCCTTTAGGGGTCTCTTATATTATATATCTCCCTCCTAATGATCTTGGTCTTCCATTTATTGATCATCCAAGTCATTACTTGAGTGCCTGTTCCATCATACACCCTTTTTGCCTTTCTATGAGTTGTGGTAGCCAAGACAGCATTATTCAGGAGTCTTCTTCACATAAATGGGATCGGACAGTTAGCTGTAAGACATTTAATGCAATGGTAGTAGCTTTTTCCCTAAGTATCTCCTAGCTTCTACTTTCTAGTACACTTGAGAAGTTCATCCCTACCATTGGAATTTCCTAGAAGATCGCCTTAATCATTAGGATCTACATCAAATTCGTGTTTAGCCTGTCCAAAGAGATATCCCTCCTCGAACCACCTTCCCATTAATATCATGCTCATGAAGCTATGATCTTAAACCACTTGCTACTATTTGATCGTCCTCGAATCACCCGTGTTCTCGGCTAAGGCCCAAGGCCCAAGGCCCAATATCGGATTTGGACCTTTACCCCTACAACTTCCACTTTCCCTATCTCTCTTTACATATTTTATTTCTCTTCCTTCTATTTCACAAGTTCCATCAAAGCTTACTTTTTATAACTGATAAAACCTTGTTACTTGTTTAGACTAACCTTAGCATTTGATGGGAAATAGTAAATTTAATCATATAATTCTAACAATCTCTTTCATGTGTGAGCTCAAACTCCCATTTAATAGGTGACGCTCAACATGTGAGATTTTAAATAAAAGGCAGTATAGAGGAGACATAAATCAAACTCAAAATCTCATATTCTAATACCATTATTATTTAACCACATAATTCTAATGCAAATCTGTAAGGTTGAATTTAATCAACTATTCTGTTGGCTTTATTTCGTATCAATTTGCTTATAATTCAGCAATTAGAAACCCTGTATTTAGGTGGAAATCATGCAAGGGTAGTGTATGAGAGACTGTGAAGAAAAGCTCAAGAGTGTCCAACTCAGCAAGGCCTCGCAACTGGATCTCGCGATTGGCTCGTGGCTTGCAAGTCGCTAAAGGAGGCACACGTGTGAAGCATGCAGAGAAGCAAAAGAGTCATGCCAGTTGTTACACTACAGGACAAAACTTCCGGCTGGCCAAGTCGTTATCTCGCAACTCAGACCCGCAACTTAGTCAAGTCACGAGGCCAAGTCGCCAGACCACTTTGTTTGGAAAAACTGACCTTTCGCATTCCAAACACAGACCAATATAAATACCCCTTATATCCATGTATTATAGAGAGCTTCAAGAGAGAACTTTGAAAAAGAAACCCTAGAGAAAAACAAGATCAACTCATCCACAATCTTCATCCTTGTTTCTCCAAATTCTTCTACTCTCACCCTCTCTATTGTTACATCCTTGAGAGGTACATTAGCCAAATCCTTATCTCACCATACCCATATCTGTGAGAAGATTATTTGATGCTTGGGAAGCAGTTAGGAAGGGACCAATTAATATTGGTTGATGCTATGGGCTATAGCGGAATCCGATAAGCTAGAAAAGACAAAGGTTTGGCACAACCTCATTGGAGCAAAAAGCTTGGAGGGCTTAGGTACACTGGGTAGATTAGGCTTGGAGAGTCTTCTGTTGTTCATGTATCCCAACTTCATTCTTTAGTAGATTATTGACCGCTTGGAGGGCAACATAGAGGTTTTATACAGAGGACTTCAGTTTTCTCTTCGATAACACATCACTGTGTTGTCTTTGTATTTGCATCTCTCTTCCTTTAATAATTTGCCATTTAATTTCTACTGTAGTTGTGATTTTATTTTGTTTAGATTGTTTTTATCAATTCTGTTTTAACTTATCTTCATATTCCGCACATACATTATTTGATAATAAGCTTGAATTGGTAATTTGTAATTTGGGAATCTAAACATTCAAGGAGTTTTAGATTGTTTCATTTTTCCCTCACATCTCGTGTCTATTCATCTTCTTAACCGTCTTCCCCTCTTTCAAAATCACTGTGTCCACACACAAACTCTCTGTATTCTTCCTCACTTGCTCACCAATCTTCAAGAAAATGTATGGGTTTCGTTTCTTTCTCATTGTATTTCACATTTCTTACCTTAGATTTCTTGGATTGGGTGTTTTTGATAATCTCTATGATTATGATGCTTGAATATGGATATTTGATACTTTGGATAGTTTGTTGTGTGGGTTATGTTGGATTTGTGTTATTACACTTTGTCTTTGGCTGCACAATGTGTTTTGTAGCACACTCACATTATGTGACATGATTGTGACCCTAATCTCATGATTTTAGGGTTTTCCACAATATTCTTATTTTAGGACTAACTCAGTACTAATAGAGTTTGTTGTCTTGTGTGGTCTTTGTTGCTTTTTGGTGTAACATGATGTATCTTGACAATGTCTCCGTTCAAAAGATCAGTTGTGAAAAGAGGTAGTAGCAAAAGGAAAGAGCAAGTGATTGATGTTAATGATATCTCTCCTAAGCCAAAGAGGACCCGATCTCCAATGGGAATATATGACCCTAACAATTTCAGATCCTATGCGGCTTTTTAGACCTATGAGAAATACTTTCAAGAACCATCATTGCTGGTTGAAAGGGCTGTTGACCAGTCATCGCTCTTGGACACCAAAATCCCTATATGGTTGCCACCAAGTATTGGAATTTCCTTCTCTCCGACCTTGATGATGCATACAAGAATTTGGTCAAAGAGTTCTATGCTAATGCCATTGTTGAGGGAAAGGAGCTCAAATGCTGGGTTAGAGGAAATATTTTCTTAGTAACTCCCACTTATCTAGTAGAAATCCTACACATCAACCGACCGATGTTTACTAATCCACAAGTATATGATGATTTGAATTTGGATGAAGACTTACTTCGGGACACCCTTGGAAGAAACTTTGAATTCTCATCAAATGGGAGCTCAATTAGTGTTTCCTCACTATCTCCAGAACTAAGGGCACTTACCAACATCATGTTCCACAATCTGTATCCTCTATCTAGCACCGGGTACATGAATCTCGAGAGAGCTTTGTTCCTTCATGATCTGATTACTGATGAAGAGATCGATATTTGCTCTCATATCTTTCACATTTTGCTCAAGACTATTGCAAGAATTGACTCAAGGATCTATATTCCTTTTTGCTGCCTCATTTCAAGGATATTAAAACTCAAAGGTATTCATCCATTGGAAGATGAGTCTCCCTACCCTAAGAAAAGTCCAATCACCATTCGTACACTCAACGCTAGCATTGGTCATAGTAGGAAGGGTATCAAAATAGAGACTCCTGATACTCATAGTGGTTCACGCTCAAGCTCATCCTCCTATGATGAGAAATTGGACAACATTATGGCCACCGTCCACGACATAAGCACTAAAATGTTCGGACTTGCCTCTCTTCTGCACCATCACAACATCCATTGTGATACGAAGTTCACTTCTCTCCAAACTCAATTAGATGAAATACAAAGAAAGCTCGAAGAAAATGAGGACTAGCTATTCCATGACAAAAAGGGGGAGATGATGGTGATAGGGGGAGATAGAGCTTGATCAAAAAGGGAGCATTGATATTGAAAAGCAGGACTATGTTGCTTTATTTTATCATATATCAAGACTTATTTTGTGTCTTTTTATATTATGCTATGTTTTGTACCCATGCTTTGTTGCCTAGTACTTGTTGCTAAATGTTATGCATTTTCTTTAAGTACATCACTCTTGTGCTTGTTGGATTTTATATCCTTAATACAATTACCTTGTGTTGTTGTATTGGATAAGTGTTGGACATGCAAATAATACTTTTCATTGAGCTTATTAGTTTGCATGTCCGGATGTTCATTTGTTGTGTGAATGAGCATTGTGATCACTATTTATAGTGATTGTTCCTTTTTGGTCAAGCCATGCTTTATTGCTTTAATCTATATTGCTTGATCGCCTTGTACTTGCTCCATATGCATTACAATTTTTCTGCATACAATGATCATACTGTGTTGTTGTTTTTCAGGAGTTACTTGTTCTTATGGTTCAAGAGCTACACAGATTCTAGAGTTAGGTGTGAATGAGTTTTGCTCAACTGTTCCTAACTCACATTTTAAGTCTAGAGTTTGTTTTAGGGTTTTGTCATGAAATAGTCAAAGGAGGAGATTGTAAGGTTGAATTTAATCAACCATTCTGTTGGCTTTATTCCATGCCAATTTGCTTGTAATTCAGCAATTAGAAACCCTGTATCTAGGTGGAAATCATGTAAGGGTAGTGTGTGAGAGAATGTGAAGAAAAACTCAAGAGTGTGCAACTCAGCAGGGCCTTGCGACTGGATCTCGCGACTAGCTTGTGGCTCACAAATCACCAAAGGAGGCACACGTGTGAAGCATGTAGAGAAGCTGAAGAGTCACATCAGCTGTTGCACTATAGGACAAAACTTCCAGCTGGCCAGACCGTTATCTTGCGACTCAGACTAGCGACTCAATCAAGTCGCAAGGCCAAGTCACCAGACCATTCTGTTTGGGAAAAACTAACCTTTCACATTCTAAACACACACCAGTATAAATACCCCTTATACTCACGTATTGTAGAGAGCTTCAAGAGAGAACTTTGAGAGAGAAACCATAAATAAAAACAAGATTGACTCATCCACAATCTTTATCCTTTTTTCTCTAAGTCCTTCTACTCTCACCCTCTCCATTGTTACATTCTTGAGAGGTACCTTAGCCAAATCCTTATCTCACCATACCCATATCTGTGAGAAGGTTATTTGGTGCTTGGGAAGCAATTAGGAAGGGACCAATTGATAATGGTTGATGCTATGGACTATAGCGGAATCTGGAAAGCTAGAGAAGATAAAGGTTTTGCGCAACCTCATTAGAGTAAGAAGTTTAGAGGGCTTAGGTACACAGAGTAGATTAGACTTGAAGGGTCTTTTGCTGTTCATGTATCCCAACTTCATTTTCTAGTAGATTATTGACCGCTTAGAGGGCAGCCTAGAGGTTTTATGTCGAGGACTTCGGTTTCCTCTTCGATAACACATCGCTGTGTTATCTTTGTGTTTGCATCTCTCTTCCCTTAATCTTTGCCATCTAATTTCTGCTGTGGATGTGATTTTATTTGGTTTAGATTGTTTTTATCAATTTTGTTTTAGCTTATCTTCATTTTTTGCATATACATTATTTGATAATAAGCTTGAATTGGTAATTTGTAATTTGGGGGTCTAAACATTCAAGGTGTTTTACACACTATTTGAACATTCAAAATCTACAAGCAATAACTTCAGCAATGCTTTGTCATGCATAGTTGTCATCCTATTTTTTATGATTTGTTTAGTACTTTTGTTTAAGGAGTTTTACTTTGTGAAAGTGTGCAATTTCATACCATTTCAACGTTTTGGATTTTGGTGTTTATTTTTATAGGAATATTTACTTAATTTACTTTTTTCATTTTTTTTCCCAAAAAAAAAAAAAAAAACAAATAAATAAATCTCAGTTTGATGAAATGTCATGTGTTGTCAAAAATGCCCCCATAAATTTTCCCAATTTCTGTTCTTGTCTGCATTCAATCAGCTATAGCCAGCCAAATCACTAGCTATAAGCTGGAGTTGCTCTCAACATCTCATAAATCTCTTCGGCTCTTCCATCACGTTCAAACTGAAGGCCGACCTCGGCAGCCAGTGTGACCCATCCATGATCCAACCCTTGTATTACACTTTGAAAGGCTCTTTACCTTTGCTCATTTTAGTGTAATATACATATACAATGACGAACTCTCAATTTTTCATATTAGCTGTCATATTTGATAAAATTTCTCCTGTTAGCACTATAAAAAATTATATCAAATTGATCTTGACGTGAATACCAAAATTGGTTTTATAAACGAGACTAAACTGTGTTCTTGAAAACAAAATGGAAACCACTCTAATATTGAGGTAAAAATATCGAGGCTAATGATACGGTGGTTTCTGATCAATAAGAGCATTAATAATTTGGAAATTACTAGTATATGGCTATGTGAATTTGGTACCGCATGTTAATGAAGAGATATTCCAACCTTTTATGTACATGGGGCAGGGAAGAACAAAAGTGAAGGCTTTGAGACACGTATATAGTCTCTCGGATACAACAAAGCTTGAGTATTTATAAATACCAATTCCGTAAGTATGCATGAACCTCTATCGTGAATGTGTTCTACCAAAAAAAAAAAAATTTAAAAGGGCAGGAAATAACTAAAGCTTGTCCTATATTTATATATGTAATCAGATTTCAAATGAGTAAACCCCATGAAAGAACAAAAATTACATGTTATATCCTTTCAAAAAATTGTTGGAAATGCTTATATATGACTGTTAGACACACATAAAACCATTTCAAATGGGTTAGTAAAACTCGAACAAATTATGCAAAAAAACACAATATTAGTTAACCTAAGCCTCGCTTGAAACTTAGTTGACGAACTCATTAAATTTCATATAGAGAGATTCGCCTTAAATTCGCTTGAAACTTGATCAATTCAACTCATTAGAATTTCAAATAGAAAATTTCTCCTAAAATTCACTTGACCAAATTACACGTAAATTCCTTTCCCTCACCTTTATGATTAGATTCTTGTCAATTCAGATTCTAATATTACAACCTACTTATATTTCGGAAATATACAATAATCCTCCCTAGAGGTTGTAATATTTACGTCTAGTCTTTGACGCACAATATTGTGCATAAAAGAAGGTTCAACTCTCTAAAGTATAATATGAAAACTCACTTAGTGTATAAAACACTTGTGAATGTTTAGACCCCCCAAAACAAATTTTCTAAAGCAAGCTTATATTCAAACAATATATGTGTGCAATATAAAATATAAGCAGTACCCAAATTATCAAACTACTGTAAGCCATTAATTAATCACAACTAGTAGAAATTAAAAACTGATGAATCAAGAAAATTCACCAATGAGTCGCACGATGCTCCTCTTGCTTCGTATCCTAACCTGCGCGAAACAAAAGAGAAAACCTATTGAAGGACACCGGTGTGGTGCCGGCCAAACACCCTCCGAAGGTTAAGTCAGAAAGTATGCTCACAACTCTAGAGTGCTAGAGAGGGTTAATTATGCGTACCTTGGCTTGTGAGAGTATTGGGGCTTTTATAGTGGCTTGAGGTTGACCTCCCTTCCTTGGCGCGGAAGTCTTTTCCTTATAGGACTCTTCTTGTAGAATCCTAAACGTGATGAATAAGTCTCCTCCTTACGCGGAAGATTTTTACCAAATATATAAGATTTCCGGAGTCCTACTAGCGCAAGGACTCTATTTGGGCCCTTATGAGAATGGGTCAAAATATCCCCCATTAGGGGCTCAGCAGGCCCATGAACAACGAGCCCACCATCCTTCACTTCCGTCCATATCCGGCCCGTTCACATCAGGTCCGTCCAATGGGGGCCCGTGCAAATGATGGATCCGTTTATTCGGGCGTAAGCGGACCATATTCGGTCCGTTCAGTCACATAAGACATTCCAAGATATATTTTTTTCCCCTTTCAGTTGCCCCCTTACCCGATGGGTCCGTCAGCAACTATGAACGGACCCATGGGGTGACGAATCTAAAACTCGGTATGCCTTTGTCTGTAAATTTTCATCCGTACATTGCTGAATCAGGAGCTGATGCATTAATGCGTTGTGCCAAATGTCATTCTGTCAGTGGCTGTTGTTTTGGAACGAGGCGTCACTTCGTCTTCCGTGCACTCCCAGTATAAATATCAGTCCTCCGCCCCTCATTTCTCCACTTGCTGCTGGAAGAGATTTGTCAGAGCGAGTCTGTCACGTCTGTCAGAGCACAATCCGTTCACTCAAGCATCCGTCTCTTGTCGCATCTTACTCCAAGCTTCTGGTGAGTCATTTTATATCCGTCCTTTCTTTTTCCTTTTGCATTTACTCCATGTGTCTGTCGTTATTTCCAACCCCGTCAGAGTCTTAGGTTTTGTCATTACATGTAGGCCATGTCTAGTGCGTCAAGTAACCAGTCGGTCGTTCCCGACGGGGCGGATTACGAAGGGGTTTACCCGTCAGGTCCCAAAGACCACGACGTCCCAAGCGAGAGTAGTCCGTCATCATCCTCCTCGTCCTCAACACATGAGGGCTTGGAGATGATCGAAGTCCAAGAGGTGTCAGACGACGAAGAGCAACTAGTGAGGTCCGTCGTGGGGGTTGATGGACTTAGGGAGTTCGTCTTGCCCCTAGAGTGGACGGTCCATGCCTTTACGTCAACCATCAAGGAGGGTCACTTCAATACCCTTAGGGACCGCTACCAAATTCCAGACCACATCCCACTCCGTCTACCATATAAATCAGAAAAATGTTATTACGAAGGAGTTGACGGAGGGGGTGTGTACGAGCAAGTGCTTAAGGCTGGTTTGAGGTTCCCGTTGAGTTCGCTACACCACGAACTCTTAAATTATCTAGGCATCTCCGTCAGCCAGGTGTCCCCCAACGCCTGAAGGGTCTTTATTGCCATGGAGGTCCTATACGGAGCCATGTCGGACGGAGCGAGGAGGCTTTCAATAAAGGAGTTCCTCCATTGCTACCGTCCGGATGAAATCGACAAGTCGAGGGGCATGTACAGCTTTATCCCTAGGAGTCCCGTCCTGAAGGTCATTTATGAGACCCCGGACTCAAATAGGGACTGGAAGAGTCGATACTTTTTTATGGAAGGAGAGGACTGGATGTGTCATCCAGGGGAGACAGATTTCATGCCCGTCGACACAGTGTGGGGCATTTTAACCTCATCTGGTATGGTCCGTCATAAATCACTCCGTTCATCTATGTAATTTGTAATGTTTCTAACGCCCGTCTTCTATGGTGCAGTTCGACGGCGTCCCCAAGTTACACTTGAGGAATTCAGTTTCCTTGAGAGAATTTTTTCCAAGACAACACCAGAGGAGAGGACGTGGGCCAAGCTCGTCAACCTCAATACTATCCACTGGTATTGCGACGGTCCCGAGCCCACCCCGACGGCCTTAAAGTACGAGAAACAGACTCGTCTGTGTAAGTCCGTCTATCCTCATGACCCTTTTTTTTTTTTTTTATCATTATTATTGTTCCTTAGTCCGTCATCCTTTGTTCAGAGATGGAGGATGCGAAGAGGCGTGCCACCATAAGACTCCAAGCCGCGAAGAACAAGCAGGCTGGGACGGATCCCATGGGGACGGGCTCCAGTAAGCCATCCTTAAAGCGGAAGCTACCCATGAAAAGCGACCATCCACCCAAGCAGCCCAAGGTCCCCTTGGACCCGGTCCTGGGCTTGATGGTTGAGGGGAGTAAGTCAGTTACTCCGGCCAAGCATGGCAAAGGCAAGGGGCTGATGACGGGTCCGCCAGGCAAGCAAAAAAAACCACCCATCTTACTCCGCGAGGACTCCAAGTGTGCCTTGGAAACGTTATCGTCGATCATCACCACCGACGACTACGAGGATCTTGGGAATCACTCGACGGAGGCGATGGGGGAGACGGGCCTCTTCAGCATTGCCCAGGTAATGTTCCGTCGTCCATAGTCCATCCGTTCATCAATTTTTGACTTATAGTTTGCTAACTTATTTTTGTCATCCTCAATCTATGATCATGATGAAAGGCCTCATGGGACGGTGTCTCAACCACGAGACGACCATTGGCCGACTACGTGAGAAGGCCAAGATGACGGAGGGGGAGCTGCTTGACCTGAAGGCCTGGAAGGTCACCCAGGAGAAGAAACTGAGGATGGCCGAGACGGCCCGGGATGAGGCCGTTCAGCTGGTGGAAGGTCTGAAAAAAGATTTGGTGGACAAAGACAATGAAGTCCGTCATGCCAAGGAGGACGCCGTACGCGAGTACCGTGACTCCAACGAGGTTATCGCGGAGCTGAGTCTGGTTTATAACGATGGGTTCGACAATGCCCTCCGTCAGGTGAGGAGGTTGTACCCAGAGCTAGACTTGTCCACCGTCTCCGTCTCTGCCCCGAAGCCGTCCACTACCCAGCCCGCTCAGACGGAGGATACTGATGCTCTCTTTGACGAGGATGGCCT
Organism: Quercus cerris; assembly: GCA_963669245.1. Taxonomy (NCBI): domain Eukaryota; kingdom Viridiplantae; phylum Streptophyta; class Magnoliopsida; order Fagales; family Fagaceae; genus Quercus; species Quercus cerris. The sequence continues at coordinate 23,522,754 of OY770014.1, read as the reverse complement.
TGTTCGCGAAGCTCCACTGGATCACACTGCTGCGGACAGCAAGGCAAAAGATGTTGAGGATCGTCCAGATGAAGAGGGAGACGGAGCTTGATTCAATTTGCTTTGTAATAACTTAGTTTTTTTTTTTTTTTTTTTTTTTTTTTTTTTTTTTTTTTTTTTTGTAAGTGTGGAACAATTTATATCACTCGTTATTTTTTACGGGGTTTATTTATACATTGACCATTCAGCATGCTTATTTCATGCTAGGTCCGTTGACCTTCTGTTTTATCTTTTTGGAATGCCTGTTTTTATTTTTATCGCATTTTCATGCTTAAGTGAGCTCCGTCCTGCTTATTGTATGTCCTTTCATACTATTTGCTTTTGAATGGTTCGAACATATCCGTCATGTATCATTTGAATCCATCTGTTGGGTAGATTGTTTATCGAACATGCCCATTATGCATAATTTGAATCCACCCGTTTGGTAGACTGTTTTTTGTACCGGTCCGTCGGGTATCGTACTTAGTTTCCTTTGTGAGGTCTGTCCAACTAGTGGACGTTATCCTGGGTTCGCTCATTACACGGACTTAGTAGTATCCGTCTATTTGGGTTGACCTGTTCGCTTATGGACGACGCTACTGGTCCGTTCACTACTCGGCCTAAAGGTTTTTATCCTTAATGGGATGGTCCGTCCATTTTGGGGATAACTTGATTAGTTCACCCATTATCTGGACTTAGGCTCTCATCCTTTTAGGGTGATCCGTCCACTTGGTGGGCAGCCTAATTGGTCCGTCCATTATATGGACTCGGTTTTTATCCTCCAGGGATGATCCGTCCATTTTTTGGACAGCTTTATTAGTCCCTCCATTATATGGACTAAAGTTTTCATCCTCTTGGGATGATCCGTCCATTTTGTGGACAGTCTTATTGATTCGTCCATTATATGGACTTAAGTTTTCATCCTCTTGGGATGATCCGTCCATTTTGTGGACAGCCTTATGATATTGAATTAAACAGACTAGGCAGGAAAAATTTTGTTGCCTGAAAGAAGTCTTTATAGGAAAATGATGCCTGCCCCCTTGGGCTTAAAAAGGCACTAGTAGAGAGGTTTGTTCAAAGTAAAAGCATAGAAAAGTAAAAATTGTTCTTCAAAATAAAAACTACTGAAAACTTTAGATATAAACTGGAATGCTTGCAAATGGTGGATGTCTCTTCTCGTTGCATCTATTGGTAGTACCTCCGCAGGTGCTCAGTGTTCCACAGGTGTTGCAGTCTCCGTCCGTCCATGGTTTCGAGGTGGTAGGTTCCTTTTCTTTGCCAAGACGAGATCTTGTATGGCCCTTCCCAGTTTGGACCAAGTTTTCCTTGCGAGGGATCTTTAGCTGCTCCTATAACCTTCCGAAGCACAAGGTCTCCGATCTGGAAGTCTCTGTGTCTGACTTTGGAGTTGTAATATTTTGCCATGAGATTTTGATATCGAGCTATCCTTTGTTCAGCTATAGCCCGAGCTTCGTCGACTAGGTCTAGCTGTAGCTGCAAAGCCTCTTCATTCTTGTCTTCATCGTAGCTCTCCACTCGATAGGTTGTAAGACCTATTTCTGCTGGAATGACGGCCTCACTCCCGTATGTCAGCCTGAACGGCGTTTCCCCTGTCAGCGTTCTTGCCGTCGTGCGATATGCCCATAAGACACTTGGTAACTCATCGGGCCATATACCTTTTGCCCCCTCGAGCCGGGTCTTGATTATTTTGAGCAGGGACCGGTTCGTGACTTCAACTTGGCCATTTGCCTGTGGATGTGCGGGTGATGAGTAGTGATTCCTGATGCCTAACTCCGAGCAAAAATCTCGGAATGCCTTGTTGTCGAACTGTTTCCCATTGTCGGAGATGAGGACCCTTGGTATCCCGAATCTGCATATGATATTCCTCCCTACGAAACCTCTGATGTTCTTCTCCGTGATAGTTGCTAGTGCTTCCGCTTCGACCCACTTAGTGAAGTAGTCGATCCCTACCACCAAAAATTTCAGCTGTCGCGCTGCCGTCCGGAGAGGGCCCATGATGTCTAGTCCCCATTGGGCGAACGGCCAAGGGGCCGTCATGGGTGTCAGCTCTTCGGTTGGTTGTCTAATTAGGTTACCAAACCTTTGACATTTGTCGCAGATCCTGACGTAGGTTTGCGCATCCTTCTGCATCGTGGGCCAATAGTATCCTGCCCGGATCAGTTTGTGTACCAGAGACCGCGCCCCCGAATGGTTTCCGCAGATGCCTTCATGGACCTCTCTCATTACATAGTTTGTTTCCTCGTGACCCAAACACCTTAGATATGGTCGTGAGAATCCCCTTTTGTATAAGATGTCATTGATTATTATGAACCGCGAAGCCCGGACTTTCAACTTTCTAGCTGCGTCCTTGTTGTCCGGGAGCGTGCCTTCCTTTAGGTAGGCCAATAGGGGTGTGGTCCAATCGTATTCTGGACTTACTTCCTGCACTTCCGTCTCACTGTCAATGATTGAGGAGTACTGGATGAAGGATAACACCCAATCGGGGGTCGTCATGGCCACTGCGGAGGCGGCTTTTGCGAGCCGGTCAGCACATTCATTCTCCTCCCTTGGGATCTGGACGAATGTGACCTGTAGGGAGTCGATCCATCTTCTGACTTCTTCCAAGTATTTCTTCATTTTTCCCCCTTGCATTCATAGGTGCCACTAATCTGACTGACTACCACCTGCGAATCGCAATGTATAACCATGGCCTCGGCGCCTGCTGCTTTCGCCAAGTCTAATCCTGCCAACAATGCCTCGTACTCGGCCTCATTGTTGGTCATCGAGAAGTCCAATCGGATCATGCACTCGATCGTGTCTCCGTCAGGGGTTCGAATTACCACCCCGGCCCCCCCAGCTAGCCTGTTTGATGATCCATCCATGTGGATGTTCCATAGTCTGAGGGCTTGTGGCTCCTGCTGCCCCGTTTGCGTATATTCGGCGATGAAGTCAGCTACGGCTTGGCCTTTTATTGCGGTTCGCGGACGGTAGTGTATGTCAAACTTGCTCAGCTCTATCGCCCACAGGGCCATTCGTCCGGCTGCTTCAGGGCTGCTCATTGCCCTTTTTAGGGGCTGATTTGTTAGGACGATGATGCTGTGGGCTTGAAAGTACGGTTTCAGTTTTCGAGCTGCGGTTATCAGCGCGAAGGCCAACTTCTCCATGTGGGGGTATCTTTCTTCAGCCCCCTGGAACCCCCTGCTCACGAAATAGACGGGCCGCTGCGCCCCTTCCTCTTCCCTTACTAGGGCCGCGCTTACTGCCACCCGAGAAGCGGCTAGGTATAAGTAGAGATCTTCCCCTGGTTTGGATGGGCTGAGCAAAGGTGGCGAGGAAAGGTATTTCTTTAGATCCTCAAATGCCTTCTAGCACTCCTCCGTCCACTCGAATGATTTCTTCAGGATGCGGAAGAACGGTAAGCACCTGTCTGTTGCTTTTGAGACGAACCTGTTCAAGGCGGCAACTCTGCCATTCAAGCTCTGTACCTCCTTTGTTGTCCTTGGGGGTTCAAGCTCCATGATGGCCCGTATTTTCTCTAGATTGATCTCTATTCCTCTTTGGGACACCATAAAACCCAAGAATTTTCCTGCCGTCACCCCGAATGCACACTTGTCCGGATTCAGCTTCATGTTGTATGACCGCAGGGTATCGAATGTCTCCTAGAGGTCGCTCAGATGATCTTTTTCGAAACGGCTCTTGACCAGCATGTCGTCAACGTAGACCTGTACGTTTCTCCCAATCTGGTGTGCAAACATCTTGTCCATTAATCTTTGGTATGTTGCCCCGGCATTCTTGAGTCCGAACGGCATCACTTTGTAGCAAAAGAGGCCTTGGCTGGTGACGAAGGACGTTTTCTCCTGATCGTGTTCCTCCATCTTGATCTGGTTATAGCCCGAAAAGGCATCCATAAAACTTAAAAGCTGGTGCCTGGCCGTGGAGTCGACCAGTGCATCTATCCGCGGGAGAGGGTAACTATCCTTTGGGCATGCTTTGTTAACGTCCGTGAAGTCGACGCACATCCGCCACTTTCCACTAGCTTTCTTGACCATGACCACGTTTGCCAACCACTCTGGGTAATATACTTCCCTTATAAAACCCGCCTCCAGTAGCTTTCCGACCTCTTGCGCTATTGCTCTGTCCTGTTCAGGAGCGAAAACTCGCTTTTTCTGCCGGACCGGGGGGGTTGAAGGGTTCACATTCAGCTTGTGGACTATGACAGAGGGGTCGATCCCGGGCATGTCTTCATGGTTCCATGCAAAGATGTCCTGGTTTCTCCTGAGGAATGTTATGAGGGCCTGGCGCACAGGTTGGCAGGCCAATGTTCCAATTCTGGTTGTTCGCTCCGGTTTGGACTCGTTGAGTATTACTAGCTCCATCTCTTTAGCTGGTTCTGTGATCGTCCGCTGTTCTTCTATACACATTGCCTAATGGTGATCTTCCATTTCTAGCATGGCAATGTAGCATTCTCGGGCGGTCGCCTGATTCCCCCGCAATTCTCCAATCCCATAGTCCGTTGGGAATTTGATCATTAGGTGGTACGTGGATGTTGCTGCTTTCCATGAGTTAAGTGTGGGTCGTCCGAGAATATCGTTGTAAGCGGAGGAGCAGTCTACTACGAGGAACATTACATTCCTAGTGAGTTCTTGCGGGTAATCACCTACCGTTACCGGGAGTGTGATGAAACCTATTGGGAATACCCTGGTCCCTCCGAAGCCGACAAGGGGAGCGCTTGCCGGCATTAATCGTGCTCTGTCTATCCCTATTTGCTGGAATGCTAGGTAGTATAGAATGTTTGCTGAGCTGCCGTTGTCGATTAGCACTCGGTGGACGTTGTAGTCCACCACACATATACTGACGACCAGCGCATCGTCATGCGGATGATGAAGTCTCCTTGCGTCTTCTTCGGTGAATCCTATAATAGGGCTTTCCATCCGTGTGGTATTGGGCCCCGAGCCCGTCATGTGGACGTTCAGGACCGATCTGAGGTACGTCTTTCGAGCCTTTTTGGAAGATCTGGTAGATGCGGTTCCCCCCACTATCATCCTTATGTCTCCGATGGGGGGTCTCGGACGCTCGTTATCCCGTCGGGGGGCTGGCTCTTGGCGATTATGGTCCGTCTTCTCTTTGTTGACGAACTTCTGTAACTTCCCTTATCTAATGAGGGCTTCAATCTGTTGTTTTAGGTCGTAGCATTCGGCCGTGTCGTGGCCATGATCTCGGTGGAAACGGCAATATTTGTCTCGCGACCGTTTACTTGGGTCGCTCTTTAGTTTTCCCGGGAATGTCAGTGCCTCCTCGTCTTTGATTTGCATCAAGACTTGGTCAATCGGGGCATTAAGGGGGGTGAAACTTGTGAACCTCCCGCTTGGGGGCTTAGGGCGTCTTTCGTCCCTTCTGTCACCTGTCCTTGGTCTTTTCTGCCCTTGGTCCTGGCGCATGTCCACCTCGCGTTCCCTCTTCTTGGGCCTTTCTTCCCGTGCAAGAAGCGCGTCTTCCGCGTTCATGTATTTGGTGGCCCTGTAGAGTACCTCTGACATGGTTTTGGGGTCGTTTTTGTATAGTGAGAACAAAAACTTGCCCTTCCGTAATCCGTTCGTAAAGGCTGCCACCAATATCTTGTCGTCGGCTTCATCAATTGAGAGTGCTTCCTTATTGAAGCGGGTTATGTAAGATCTTAGCGTCTCTTCTTCTCTTTGCCTGATGCTCATTAAACACGCTGTGGACTTCTTGTACCTGTGTCCCCCTATGAAGTATGAGGTGAACTGAGCGCTTAGTTCTTTGAAAGTGCTGATGGAGTTCGGTGTCAGCCGACTGAACCAAATCCTCGCAGAACCCTTCAGTGTAGTTGGGAAGGCCCTGCACATGATTTCGTCCGGTACCCCCTGCAGATGCATCAGGGTTTTGAAAGTTTCCAGGTGATCCAGAGGATCCTTCACCCCGTCATAGCTATCTATATTCGGCATGCGAAACTTGTGGGGTAGGGGGAAAGAGTTCACGGCTGCAATGAAGGGTGAATCGGTACGATTGACCAGATCGTCAAGGTCACTGGAGACTCGCCCCTTGAGGGCGTTCATCATGACCTCCATTTGTTCCCTCATTGTCTGCATCTCGGCGGCAATATGTGGTGGAGTCGCATCCGTGAGGGATGGCATGCTCACGTGCTGCCTCTCCTGCCTGCTTGGGGCGTGGCTGCCCTCAGGTCTCTCCTGATTCCTGTTCGGAGCGCTAGTCCCTTATTGATCTTCTGGCCGGTTATTTAATGCTGCATTCTTCTGGCGCAGCTGTTCCTCCAAGTCGAGGTTATGTTTGGTGAGACGCTCCACGACGGTACTAAGGGTCCGAACTTGTCTCTCGAGGGCAGTCATGGGTGGTTCTTCTCCTTGCACGTCATTAGTAGTTACCATTGAGCGAGTGAGTACCATGCAACCTTTTAGTCCGAGAAACGATAGTATGGCTTAATTACTCGACGTTCCCCACAAACGGTGCCAACTGATGAATCAAGAAAATTCACCAATGAGTCGCACGATGCTCCTCTTGCTTCGTATCCTAACCTGTGCGAAACAAAAGAGAAAACCTATCGAAGGACACCGGTGTGGTGCCGGCCAAACACCCTCCGAAGGTTAAGTCAGAAAGTATGCTCACAACTCTAGAGTGCTAGAGAGGGTTAATTATGCGTACCTTGGCTTGTGAGAGTATTGGGGCTTTTATAGTGGCTTGAGGTTGACCTCCCTTCCTTGGCGCGGAAGTTTTTTCCTTATAGGACTCTTCTTGTAGAATCCTAAACGTGATGAATAAGTCTCCTCCTTACGCGGAAGATTTTACCAAATATATAAGATTTCCGGAGTCCTACTAGTGCAAGGACTCTATTTGGGCCCTTATGAGAATGGGTCAAAATATCCCCCATTAGGGGCTCAGCAGGCCCATGAACAACGAGCCCACCATCCTTCACTTCCGTCCATATCCGACCCGTTCACATCAGGTTCGTCCACATCAGGTCCGTCCAATGGGGACCCGTGCAAATGATGGATCCGTTTATTCGGGCGTAAGCGGACCATATTCGGTCCGTTCAGTCACATAAGACATTCCAAGATATATTTTTTTCCCCTTTCAAAAACTAAGAGTAAGAGAAAGAGAGATGCAAACACAAGATAACACCAGCACGTGTTAACAAAGATGAAACCAAAGAACTCTGTAAAAAACCTCTTCGCCGCCCTCCAAGTGGTAAATGATCCACTAGAAAATTAGTTGAGATACATGAATAACAATAGACCCTCCAAGCTTAATCTACCCGATGCACCCAAGCCCTCTAAGCTTCTTGCTCTAACAAGATTATGTCGAACCGTGTCTTCTTTAGCTTACCGGATTCCACAATTAGCCCATTGTATCAACTAATATAAATTGGTTCTCTCTTGAACTGCTTCTCAAACACCAAGAACCTTCTCACTACTCTGAATTTGGTGAGGTAAGGATTTGGTTTATAATCCTCTCATTGGTATGACAATGGAGAGGGTGAGAGTAGAGAAACTTGGAGAATCAAGTGTATAAGATTGTGGATGAATCAATCTTGTTTTTCTTTAGGGTTTCTCTTTCAAAATTCTCTCTAGAAACTCTCTACATTTTGTGGATATATGGGTATTTATAGCAGGGTATGAGATGGAATGTGAAAAGTTAGTTTACAGTAAAACATGGTGCACTATCGACTCACTTCGTGACTAGGATGAGTCATGAGTTCCAGTCACCAGTTACCAGACTAGGCCAGACTATACTTTTTGTTCTGTACTGATCCAGCTAGCCTGACTCTTTAACTTCCTACATACTTCACACATGTGCTTCATTTTGGCGAGTCACCACTTGCGAGTCAGTCGCGAGTCACTTCTTCTTGCACACTCTTGATCAAATCTTCACACTCTCTCACACACAGCCCTTACATTATTCCCACCTAAATACTGGGTTTCTAAATGCTAAATTACAAGCAAATTTGGCACAGAATAAAGCCAACACATGGTTGAATAAACTTAACTTTACAATCTCCCCATTTGGCTATTCCGTGACAAAACCCTAAAATAGACTCTAGACTTATAAATGTGAGTTAGGAACTGTTGCCAAAACTCACTCACACCTAATTCTAGATTTGTGAAGCTCCTGAACCATATGAACAAGTCTCCTGAAAACAATATCACAAAATGCACTCATTAAGTTCATTGTAAGTGGAAAACTTAGAATACATATAGAGCAAGCACAATACGATCAAGCAAGTATGAATATGATAATGAAGCATAACTTGACCATACAAGAACAATCACTATAAATAGTGACTATAATGAACATTCACACAGTGAATGAACATCCGGATATACAAGTAAATAAGCTCAATGCAAAGTATCATTTGCATGTCCAACACTAAAGTAATAAGCATTAGGTTTATATTGCATCGAGGATACAAGATCCAACAAGGGCACAAAAGTACTAAAGAAAATACAGAACATTAACTAAAAGTACTAAGCCACATAAGTAAAGGTACATATGAGTATCATAACATAGTCAAGTACACAACATAAGCTTAAAATATGAAATATGAACATAGACTAGTAAAAGCAACAAAGAAAAACTAGAAGAGCTTGTTTTTTGATTGCTTGCTCCCCCTTTGATTTATCTCTCCCCCTATCATAGCTCTCCCCCTATCATGAACACCATCTCCCCTTTTTGTCATGGAATAGCTAGTCATCATCCTTTTCTAGCTTCCTTTGGATTTGATCCAATTGATTTTGGAGAAAGGTAAACTTTGTTTCAAATCAAGTGTGTTGAAAGTGCATGACAGATGTGAGGCCGAACAATTTTGTGCTGATGTCTTGCATTGAAGCCATGATGTTGTCCAACTTCTCATCATAGGAGTGTGAGCTAAGAGCTTGTATCACCTTGAGGAGCGTTACTCTCTTGCTTAACATTCTTTCGACTATGGCCTATTATAGCATTGAGAGTGCTAATGTTGATTGGCCTTTGCTTAGGCTGAGGATACTCATCTTTCATTATAGGTACTCCTTTTAGCTTCAATATCTTTGTGATGAGTCAACAAAACGAAAGGCAGTTCCTAGAGGCCACCCTCTCAGCAGTTATGACCAAGATGTGAAAGATATGAGAACATACATCAATTTCTTCATCGGTAATCAAGTCATGAAGAAATAGAGCCTAACCAAGATTCATATGTCTAGTGCTCGAGAGAGGATAGAGATTATGAAACATTATTGTTGTGAGCAACCTCAACTCGAGAGATAACGATGACAGACCAATTGATTTCCCATTTGAAGACACATCCAAATTTTCTCCGAAAGCATCACGAAGAATTTCAAGATTCGGATCCATCTCATCATACACCGGTGGTTTTACAAACACTGGTTGGTTGATGTTCAGAATGAGAGCAAGTTATGAAGGCGTTATAGTAAAGTCCTTTCCTTTTACCCAACATCGTAGCTCTTCCCCATCAAAGAGAGTATTCGCATAAAAAATTTTCACAATCTCTTCATAAGGATCTTCAAGATTCAATAGAAGGTAGTTCCAATCCTTAAAAGTGAACCATTTTAGGAATGTTTGTATCAAGAAGAGTAGCTTGCTCAACAACCCATTCAATTACCATGGGGGCATTTCAGAAGTAGCTTAAATACGCTTGAAATGCGGTATAGGATCTGAATTAGGTGTCATTGAAAACTCCAGCTGAAGATTGAGTTTTCTTTGATTTAGAGGTGAAACTACTGAGGTAAATGATTGGTTCCTTCCCTTTGCTGTTGCTTCCTTTCACTGCTGACTTTTTGAAAGGAGACATCTTCAAGCAAAGATCATAAAATAGCAAAGAGCAAGATGAAAACAAATGGCAACAAACTTGATTAGCAACAAGTTAGTACCAAAAACATACACTGCGAATTAAACCCTAAAAAATGAAATTTAAAGAGCAATTAAAAAAAAATGACATGTGAAAATGCTAAACATCAAAGCATGATATAATCATGGCATTAGTCACTCAACATGTCAAAGATTGTGTGTGTGCATCATATGAAAAAGTGTGAATATAAGAGGCATGAAAACATGCAAGGGGCAAAGTGTGAAACACATAACCATTAGTTGTTCTAAACATGGAAACATGATTATCCCCAAATTTTGTACTCAATGGAGTCCAAAATCACACACAAAAACATCTAAATAGACATTTTATCAACAAAATGGTATGCACACCATAACACAAAACATTGTATAAAGCATGAGCATGTAGTAGAAACATGTAAAACAAGCATTATACCATCATTCTCAACAAAACCCATATATCAATTTCATCAAAAACTACAAAAACCCATGTTCTTCCAATCATATTTCTATATCTCAACAAAAACAACAAATCCATGAAATATAATGCTTTAAACTTGAAATAAAGTAAAAAGGAGTGAAAACCCATACCTTTTCTTGGATTTGGAGTGAAGATTGAAGATAAAAATAGAGGTTTTTGGAGTGAAAATGGAGGTTTTGAGAGAGGGAGAGGCGAAGAAGACAAAGAGACAAGTATATGATGCAACATAAACTGAAAAGTTTTGAAAAACTGTCTAATTTTTAACCCTATTTTTGTAAAACACGCATTTTTCACAACTCAACTGACTCATGAGTGAGTCACCAAAATTCCTTGAACCTAGATTTTGAAAAAAATTTCTAAGTCTTTTTCATGACTGGGACTTTCACTCGCTAATGAGTTGCGAAACCCTCAGGTTTAGCTTACGACTTGAGCTTGAAAACTTGCGACTCGTGAGTAAGTAGCCAAAATGCAAAAGTTGCGAATTTTTGGATTTTTGTGAAAATTTTCAATTCGAAATACTTTCCAAAAAAAAAGCTAAAATACTTAAAAATATTTTTGGGTTTGATTAACAGATGCTTGAGTATGTACATCACATTTAATCAAGTACAATCATACAAATGAATAAGGCATTCATTGAAAATAGACATGTGTGATGTGAGTGGGTATCAAATAAGAGATAGTCCTTAATCTAATGTAAAACTTCAATGATCAATTCAACCAAGTCATACAGAACTAGCACTAAGTAAAGTGACTTATCTCAATTGTAGAAATGAACATATATCACCTCCCACATAAACTTGATTACATTGAGATAGAAGCTTTTCATTTGGCTTCTTTTATTTTGATCATTTTGACCTTTACATCTCTTTTTGAGATTGATGCCTGAAATTTTTTATATTTCAATTTGATGAGTAAGCCTTTGGCTTTTGGCACCGTACATTTTAAATACATGTCACTTTCCCTTTTTCCTAGTTAAATACTAGTTTGTGCGACGGCTTTTTCAACTCATTATCTCGTTTTGATATTTGACATTGGTTGAGCTTTTAAGGCAAAAAAAAAAAAAAAAAGGTGTGGGAAGAGATATAGGCACAAGTCTACGCATGACTCAAGATCAACAAAACTATTGAATAATCATTCATGACAAGTTTGAAGATATATTTACAACAATCACATAGATGTCAAGATGTTTCCCACAAAGATACAAATGCATAGAGAACAAGCTAAGTTCATTAATGCACAAAGCCATTAGTACGAAGGTACAAGGCTAAACTTGCATGTGACAATGCACAACATCGTCGATCAAACTTTTTGGATTTTATACTTTTTATGTGTTTTTGGATTTTTGACACAAAGTAAGTAAAGAATAATAAAAAACAACAAATAACCAAAGCTTTTAAACAACAAAAACAATAAAAATATGCTTTCAACAAAATAGTGTGTGCTTTACTTAATTAAGGCCAATTTAAGATTGATATGTAAAACACACAACACGCATGAGATTCAGGGAACGATACTGACACCAATGGCCTTACGAAGTGATTCAAACCGAGGACCATCGAGAGGTTTGGTGAAGATGTCTACCTTTTGGTTGTCCGTGTGGATGAATTCAAGACATACGATTTTATCTTCCACCAAATCACGAATGAAGTGATAGCAAATCTCTATGCGCTTGGACTTTGAGTACTGAACAGGATTCTTGGAAAGATTTATGGCACTAGTGTTGTCACAAAACACACTTATCGTTTCTTGAGGAATCCCATAGTCATGAAGAAGTTTCTTCATCCAAAGAAGTTGAGTACAACAACTCCTAGCAGCTATATACTTAGATTTAGCTGTAGATAGAGAAACCGAGTTTTGCTTCTTACTCATCCATGATAAAAGATTGTTTCTGAGATAGAAACATCCATCCGAAGTGCTCTTTCGATCATCAACACTTCCTACCCAATCTGCATCTGAGTAACCAACTGGACAATCATTAGAGTCTTTTGAGTACCATAGACCATACTCGGGAGTGCTATTAATATAGCATATGATTCTTTTCACAACCGTCAAGTGAGACTCCTTCGGAGCTGCTTGATAATGAGCACATACTCCCATAATAAATGCAATGTCCGGCTTGCTTGCAATGAGATATGGGAGACTTCTAATGATGCTCCTATACAAAGTTGGACTTACTTTTATACCGGAAGAATCAAGACTAAGTTTGGTAAATGAATTCATGGGAGTGGAGCCATGCATTTTGGAATTTAGTCCAAAATTCTTGACAAGATTTCTAACATATTTTTCTTAAGAGATAAATATACCATCCTTCCTTTGTTTAACTTGAAAACCCAAGAAAAATGTAAGTTCCCCCACCATACTCATTTCGAATTCCTTCTTCATTTCTTCAAAAAACTCTATAGCACGGGCATTTATGGTGGCTCTAAACACTATATCATCAACATACACTTGAGCTACAAAAAGATAGTTCTCATCTTTCTTCACAAACAAGGTCCGGTCGGCATACCCTCCTTGAAATCCTCTATCCAAGAGATAATTTATAAGCCAATCCATAGAGTGCCTTTTTCAATCTTAAAACATGATCTGGGAAGTGAGGATCTTGGAAACCTTTGGGTTGTTCAACAAAGACTTCTTCATTAAGGAACCCATTGAGAAAGGCACATTTTACATCCATATGGTAGAGTTTGAAATCCATAATACATGCAATGGACAAAAAGATGCGAATAGACTCAAGTTTAGCTATGGGAGCAAAAGATTCATCAAAATCTAGTCATTCTACTTGAGTGTAACCTTGAGCCACGAACTGAGACTTATTTCTTATTATATCACCATCCTCATTAGTCTTATTTCTAAAAATCCATTTGGTTATGATGACATGAGCGTATTTGGGCCTTGGGACAAGTTCCCATATGTCATTCCTCACAAATTAATTTAGTTCTTCATGCATTGAATCCACCCAATTCTCATCTTGAAGAGCTTCTTCTACCTTTTTTGGCTCAAATTAAGCAAGGTAACAATGATAAGTCACATGGTTTGCAATAAGCATGCTCCCTTTTCTAATACGAAGACCTTTATCTAGAGAACTGATAATGTTATTTTCCGGATGATTTTTAACCATTCTAGATGATGGCTTCTTTGAGGTGGACACTTCATCATTCCGAGAGATAGGACGATGAATTTTCAAAGGGGTGAGAGGGCTTGAGGATCTAGACAATGATCTTATCTCCATTCTAGATTTCGTGGGAGTAGATTCTCTTTCCAGTGAACATTCTTCCACTTCAACATCTTAGGCTTCAATCTCAATGATAGTTTCTTTGAAGCTTGTTCCTTCTCCACTATCATTATTTGCTACGTTTGTTATGGCATCATCAATAACCACATTAATGGACTCCATCACCATTTTTGTTCTCTTATTGAAGACTCTATATGCCCGACTAATGGTTGAGTACCCAAGAAAGATAACTTCATCACTTTTTGCATCAAATTTTCCAAGGTTCTCCCGATCATTTAGAATGTAACACTAACTCCCAAAGACTTGGAAGTATTTCACTTTTGGCTTCTTCCCATTCCAAATCTCATATGCAGTCTTCTTTGTTCCTGCTCAGAAGAATATTATATTACCAAAGTGACATGAGGTGTTCACGGCTTCCCCCCAAATTTTTTGAGGAATTTGCTTGTTGAGTAGCATAACTCTTGCCATTTCTTGCATAACCCCGTTCTTCCTTTCAACCACCCCATTTTGCTAAGGAGTTTTAGGAGCTAAAAACTCTTTCTTGATCCCATTCTTCTCAAAAAAAGACTCAAATTTTGCATTCTCAAACTCCTTGCCATGGTCACTTCTTATCTTAAAAATTGGTACACCTTTCTCATTTTGAGGCCTCTTACAAAGATTCTCTATCTTCTCACATGCTTCCGATTTCTCTCTAAGAAATTCCACCCATGTATATCTTGAGAAATCATCGACAATGACCATGATATACCGTTTTCTTCCTAAGCTTTCTGTTCTTGTGGGCCCCATTAAATCAACATGGAGAAGCTCTAAGCAACGTGATGTAGAGATCACATTCACCTTTTGATGATTCGCCTTTGTTTGTTTTCCCATTTGACAAGTGCCACAAATGGTCTTCTCCACCTTCCCAAATTTTAGGAGCCCCACAACGGTTTCAAGTTTGGACACTTTCGCCACTTATTTGAAGTTTGCATGGCCGAATCTTTAATACCAAAGTTCCAACACATAGACTCAGATTGTCCTACAAGAGATATACAGTGTAGGAACTATACCATAGCAATTGTTGGTAGTCCTATATCCCTCCAAGACTTGAATCCCTACTTCATTTATGATCACACACCCCTTCTTTGAGAATTGAACAAGAAAGTCCTCATCACATATTTGAGTGATGCTCAAGATATTCGCCTTAAGCCCTTTGATATATAGAACACCTTGTTAGGATATGTGCCCTTAAATCCTATTGTGTGATGCTATGTATGACATTATGTATAACTTAATGTTGTGATTAATAAAGTTGTTTTATTATTATCTAAAATAATGGTAACCTAAATATTTGGACATTATTATTTAGTTCATGAGATGCATAGTATGTGATTTATGTGATTTAGTCAAAGAAGATATAAGTTACAAGTTTTTTGTAAACTCAGAATTTTAGTACGTAGTCAATGATGAAATTGGGCGTTTCATTTGCAAAGACTATAACATATAGACTAAGATGATTTGTCTTGATCATAAAAGTGGAGACTTCTAGTTGATATTTTTTAAGAGCTAAAACATATTGAACTGGACCACTGTGAGACTTATTATTCTCCTAACGAATGTCAAATGAATAATAAACCACGTGAATTTTATTTATATGAACTCTTAATCCTAAGAGAATAATGGACCTGATCATGAAATGTAGGTTGCTTTGATATATCAAGAGTAAGATCTAAAGTCACGATCAAAACCTTAGTATGTTGGACAACCACATTTAGTGTTAATGAAACATATATTCTCAAGATGAAATTCATAATCTCTTAACGGAGATATAAAATATTCCCTTGAGATAAGTTTAATGAGTTCGGTTATTCAGAGTGTTAGGCCTAAAAAATTTTGTAAAGAGTTACTAAAGTATATATTTATGAAATTAGATTTCATAAATATATGATGAATAATTTAAAGGATTAAACCGGGTACTCAAGTATTAAGATGTAGTAATCTTCAAAGTGGCAGTCTACTTTTATGACTTTGTATTACTATGAATATTTCATGAAAGGGTTGCATGTATAATAAAGTCTTGGGATATAATTTATTAATAAGGCCTAGAGTGCAATTATATTTATATAGTGGTATTAAATATAATTAATGGTAACTTTGGACTTGTCAAGAGTTGACAGAAAAACCCAAGGCCAATTGAAGCTAGAGTCTTATTTGTTCCCTTTTGGTCCCACTTCAAGCCACATACTAAAGCCTAATTGGAATGACCCAAGAGGCATACAAAATTTTGTAAGTGAGAATGAAATCGTTTGAATGTGAGTGTTGGACACTCTCTAATTCTCTCTTGAACACATTCATAGAAACTGATTGAGAGACCACACTTCTTAGGTGTTAGTGGAATTAGAGTGAAGATTAAAAGTGTTCTCAAGTACTTCTAATCTTATTTTGAAACTCACCACACCAAGGTACACTCTCTTGATCATATATTCTGAAATTTACGTAGTACATGTTATTAATTGCGAATGAAGTAAATCCGTTAAGTTTCTACTGCGTATATTTTGTATGCAATACAAATATGTGTTTTCCCAACACATCTTTCAATAGAGGTAGCCCTAGTATCTCAATAGTCCCTTTGCCAAGAACTTGAGCATGGCTTCCATCCCCAAATGCTACATAGTCACCAACCTTCTCTTTGAGAGACTTAAATAATGATTTATCTCCTATCGTGTGACAAGAGCACCCACTATCAAGATATCATAAACAAGAATTGAATACTTTCAAATAGGTGTGCACAATCAAGCAAGCATGAGATAAGCATTCTTGAACTAAAAAAAAAAAAATCATCTTCATTTTCTATTCTCTTGATTGAATTCTCTTTTTATGGTGATCAACTTTGTCACACAATATTCTATTTCTTCTTTTATACTTCTCAATCAATGAATTTGACTCACATAGACTATTATGTAAGACATGGTTCTTGTGTTCAAGATACTTTAGCATATGAACAAACATTCTAGCATGTCTCTTTGTTTTTAATAACTCTAAGAATTCACTGTTAGGACAAACTTTAAAAATATTCATAGAGTCATTATCACAAACATTTGCACCACAATTCAACATAGCATTTTTCATAACTTCATCCATAGCTACAAGGGGTCTAGGATCACACTAAGGATATAAAAATTCGTCAAAGTTTACCCGCTCTAATACCAATTGAAAACTCACTTAGTGTATAAAATACTTGTGAATATTTAGACCCCCAAAAACAAATTTTCCAAAGCAAGCTTGTATTCAAACAATATATGTGTAACATATGAAATATAAGCAGTACCCAAATTATCAAACTACTCTAAGCCATTAATTAATCACAACCAGCATAAATTAAAAGCTAAGAGTAAGGAAAAGAGAGATGCAAACACAAGATAACACCAGCATATGTTATCGAAGAGGAAACCAAAGAACTCGGCAAAAAACCTCTCTGCCGCCCTCCAAGTGGTAAATGATCCATTACAAAATTAGTTGCGATACATGAATGGCAATAGACTCTTCAAGCCTAATCTACCTGATGCACCTAAACCCTCCATGCTTCTTGCTCCAATAAGGTTACACTGAATTATGTCTTCTCTAAGTTACTGGATCCCGCAATTAGCCCATTGCATCAACCAATATGAATTGGTCTCTCCTGAATTGTTTTCCAAACACCAAGAACCTTCTCACTACTTTGAATTTGGTGAGGTAAGGATTTGGTTTATAGTCCTCTCATGGGTATGACAATGGAGAGGGTAAGAGTAGAGGAATTTGGAGAATCAAGTGTATAAGAATGTGAATGAATCAATCTTGTTTTTCTTTACGGTTTCTCTCTTAAAATTCTCTCTAGAAGCTCTCAACATTTCGTTGGTATAAAGGAATTGATAGTAGGGTATGAGATGAAATGTGAAAAGTCAGTTTACAACAAAACAGGGTGCACTGGCGACTCACTTTGCGACTAGGATGAGTTGCGAGTTCTAGTCGCCAGTTACCAGACTAGGTCAGACTGTACTTTTTGTCCTGTAGTGATCCAGTTAGCCTGACTCTTCAACTTCCTGCATGCTTCACATGTATGCTTCATTTTGGCGAGTCACCACTCGCGAGTCAGTCACGAGTCACTTCTTGTTGCACACTCTTGATCAAATTTTCACATTTTCTCACACACAACCCTTACATTATTCCCACCAAAATACAGGGTTTCTAAATACTGAGTTACAAGCAAATTTGGCATGGAATAAAGCCAACACATAATTGAATAAATTCAACTTTACATAATCATTTCAAAGTTCCAAGACAATTAATGGTGCATTATGCTTAAACCAAAACTCTTATGCTTTAGAGATATTGTGATGAGGTACCATGTAAATGTCTCATGAGATTCCTGCTATTGCCCAACCTTTGAGAGTCCTTATTATATAGTATTTATTATTGTCATTTCTACTAGTTATCTTATCATTATTTGAGTAGCTTGAGAGTCCTTATATATATATATATATATAATCCTCCTTTTTGAACTAGATTTCTATGTGGTTTAAAAATATCCTCATTAATGAAGGGTAACTTCACTTAGAAATAGGGTCATAAATATTAAATAACAAATTTCATTTTGAATTCAAAAAGAGAATTTCTAAAATTTAAGATTTTTTTCTCTTCGTGTTTAAAAAAGAAATTACAATTACTGCTTATCTTTAAAGTTTATCATTTTTATTTGTTTGAAAAATAAAAATAAAAAATTTAAATTATAATAGATGTAAATTATTAACATTTATCCAAAAAAAAGTAGAAGAGCCTCTAAGCATGCATGTGCTCAGAGGCTAGTAGTATTTATTATTATCCTTTCTACCAGTTATTTTATCTTTATTTTAGTAGTCCTAGTTATCTAGGTATCTTATCTCTATTTCAATATTTGAATAATTATCTAGTTATTTTAGGAGATTGTTGCTCTTTAAATAAAGGTTCATGGCATTAAGCCAGGGTTGAAGAATTTGCTATTTTACTGTGGTTTGTCTTCCACCCAATGGAAGTCTTTTATCAAATTCCATCTCTTTTCCTATCATATTGTTCTTAAGACTAGAAGTTCTTCACTTGCTAGCACATAATAGCGGTAGAATGAGAGTGAATATTAATAGTATAGTACCCCAATTTTATTTTATGATCATCACTGTACATCATCATTATTAATTATTATTATTATTAGCTTTGGGAGGTGATGAGGATAAGCACATGGTGTCATGATAGGGTTGGTGTAAGGTGTAATTATGTGGCCAAACAAAGAATGCTACCCAAAGTTAAGAGATGAAACAATAACCTACACAATTAGGAAACTGTATACATTTTGTGCATATGTTTAGGACGTGCAATTCTCATTTATTTTTATTTCAATTACAGAAAGATAAGGGAATTAAAATCTTTAGTCTCCTTATCAGTTAAGGAAAATGATAAGAGAATTTATAAAAAAAAGATATATATATATATATATGTATAAATAAACCTATTTGGATAAAAAGTCTGAGAGTTATTGGAATCTCTTGGAGTTCCATCTTATCTAAATAGTTTAGTAGTTAATAACACCTTAAATTGAGGTTAATTAGTGTTAACAATATAAAGCGAGAGAGAATGACTAAATAATTTGTATATTGATGTGTGTAAAACAATGTACAAAAGAGAGCCTTATATAGGCTAGGTATGTGTGCAGTACAAGTAACATGAGTGCAGTACAAGTAATATATTGGGCTAAGCCCAATGGGCTAATCTAGCCTAATCTATACACTAACATCCCCCCTCAAACTCGAGGTGGCAAGGAGGAAGCCAATTGGAGTTTGTATATAAGATCTCGAAGACGACCAGGTGGGTGAGACATGGTGAAGATATCAACAAGCTGGTTAGCAACTGAGATGGAGAACAACTTGAGATTGCCTTTCTTGAGATGCTGGCAAGTGATGTGGCAATCAATCTCAATGTGCTTAGTGCGTTCGTGGAAGACATCATTATGAGCAATGTAGATAGCACTATGATTGTCACAATAAAGAGGAGTAGCAGTGGGTTGTGGAGCATCCATGTCAGCCAGGAGCCAGTGAAGCCAGACAAGCTCGTAGGTGGTGTTGGCAAGGGCACGATACTCAGCCTCAGTACTTCTTGCTTTTTGCTACGCCATGAGATAAGAGAAGTACCCAATAGGAAACAGAAACCTGTGATAGAGCATCGATCAGTCGGATCACCTGCCCAGTCCACATCTGAATAAGCATAAAGCTTAAAAGAAGACCGAGAGGAGTAGTGTAGACCATGATAAAGTGTACCCTTGACATATCGGAGAATCCGAAGAACAGCAGCATAGTGGACAAAATGAGGGGCATCCATGAACTTACTAACCATACCCACGGCATGTGAAATATCCGGACGAGTAACAGTGAGATAAATCAAACTACCAACCAACTGACGATAGCGAGTAGCATCAGATATAGGTTCACCATCCAAGGGTGTGAGCTTTGCATTGTATTCCAAAGGAGTGAAAACAGTCTTGTTGTCAGTGATATCGACTTTGGAGAGAAGATTAGAAGCATATTTAGCTTGGGAAAGATAGTATCCATCAGAGGATGAGGTAACCTCAAGCCCAAGAAAATAGCTGAGAGTGCCCAAATCTTTCATCTCAAAATGCTGACTAAGGAAGTGCTGAAGAGAGCGGATACTTGCAGAATCATCTCTAATAATAATCATATCATCAACATAGAGAAGAATAAGAGTGATACCAGCAAAGGATCTTTGGACGAAGAGAGCAGTGTCATGAGGACTCGAAGTGAAACCCTGCTGAGCAACAACTGAGCTAAACTTTTGAAACCAAGCTCGAGGAGCCTGTTTGAGGCCATAAAGAGCACGGCAAAGGCGACAAACTTGACTGCCTGAGTGTGGATAGCTAGGAGGTGGTTACATGTACACTTCTTCTTGAAAGTCTCCATTGAGGAAAGCATTCTTCACATCCATTTGATAAAGAGGCCAATGGTGAACAGCAGCCACAGTAATGAGACATCTGACAAATGTAAGGCGAGCAACAGGAGCAAATGTTTCCTCATAGTCAATGCCATACTCCTGGGTAAAGCCCTTAGCAACTAGGCGAGCCTTGTATCGTTCAACAGATCCATCAGCCTTGGTCTTGATCTTGTAAACCCACCTACAACCTGCTACAAACTGACTAGGGGAAAAATCAACCATATCCCAAGTGTGATTTTTATGAAGGGCATCTAGTTCATCATTCATAGCTTGCTGCCAAAGAGGGTTAGTATGGGCCTCACGATAGGTGTCAGCTTCATAAAGGGTGGCAAGGGCAAAACAGCAGTGATAATCAGAGAGATAAGAGGGAGGAATACTTACCCGAGTGGAACGACGAAGTTCAGGATCATCAGGAGACTCAAGAGAGGGTGGTGCCACAAGATCCAAGACAGGCAGGTCATATGCCGGGGACAGAATTGGAGATGAGTCGTTTGGAAATGTAGTCGATGTTGAAGAATCCTCCACAGGTTCAGGATAGAGAGGGAGGAAAAGATCAGTAAAAATGGGAGACTCAGAGGAAGAGGATGTAGGAAACTGTTGAAGACTCGTGAAAGGACGATGTTCCCAAAACTCAACATGACGAGAGACACGAAGATGATGAGAAATGGGATCATAGCAGTGAAACCCCTTTTGAGATACACCATAACCAAGGAAAAAACAGAGACGAGCACGAGGTTGGAGCTTTGTTTGTTCATGAGGAGGAAAAGAGACAAAACAAGCACAACCAAAAACCCAAAGAGAGGAGTAGTCGGGGGTTTGACCATAAAGAAGCTCAAATGGTGATTTGTTGTGTGTAATTGGTGAAGGGATACGATTAATAGTGTATACAACAATGAATGCAGCCTTACCCCAAAAGCGCTCAGGAAGAGAGGCAGAAATGAGAAGGGTGGGACAACATCAAGAATGTGATGATGTTTTCGTTCTACACGACTATTTTGTTGACGGTGCGATTGAAGTGTGTTTCAATCATTTTATGAAATGTTTGGTAAATAGACACAAATTCAGACCTATGGTGAAGCAGATAAATCCAAGTATATCGAGAAAAATCATCCACAAATGTGACAAAATATCTAGATCCCCTCTCAGTAGGAATAGGTGCAGGACCCCAAATATCAGAATGTATAAGATCAAAAGGTGCAGAAGAAAATGAGTCACTATTATTAAAGGGTAATTTTGTTTGTTTGCCAAAATGACAGGAAGTACAATCAAATTTTTGAAAATGAACTGAACCTAAATGACCTTGAGAAGCTAACAACTGAAGATAAGATAAGGATGGATGACCAAGATGAGCATGCCATAGATCAGGTCAAGAGGTCACAGTGGTAGCAGCTGTAGAAATAACTTGTGAAGGAATCTTCAAGTTATGAATCTCAAACATGCGACCAACCTTACGGCCTGTCCCAAGCACTTGACCTGTCCAAGGATCCTGCACATCCACACCATGATTAGTAAATAGAAGATCTACGCCTAATTCACAAAGTTGACCAATAGAAAGCAAATTGAGGGATAACTTTGGGATATGAAAAGTGTCACTAAGAGATAAACAAGGAGAAGAGATTGTTCCTTTATGACTAACAGGCATAGGAGTTCCATTAGCAGTGTAAATGGTGATTGGATGTTCTAAGGGTGCCTTATCAGAAAATTGGGATTCATCAGGAGTCATATGGTTACAACATACAGTATCAAAAAATCAAGGTTGTTTACTTGAGGTGACAGAAAGGGAAGTGGAAGTGCGGGATAAAACCTATTGAACAACTGCCTCAATATCAGCCGTAGTAAGTAAGGAAGCCAAAGATGGACCTGTAGGAACCAATAGATCGGAAGGACATACAGCAGCTACCCGAGGAAGAGAAGCTTTATTCTACTCTTGCATAAATTTTTGCAGTTTGCAACAAACTGAGATGTCATGGCCTTTAGCACGGCAAAACTTGCAGCGAGTACCTTTGGAAGGTTGAGAGGTGGGATGCCGAAAGTTTATTCGTGGAGGAGTAGTGAATGCAGCAATGGGAGGCTATGGAGATGGTGTAGCCAATACATGATCAGATGATGACATGTGATGAGTAGGCCGACGGTTTTCCTCAGAAATGAGCTCCTTGACTACAACATCAAGAGAAGGAATAGGAGACCGGCTAAGTAGAGAAGCCCTAGTAGGCTCAAAATCCTCACGCAAACCCATCATGAAGTGCATAAATTTACGGCGATCCCGATATTTGACAAAGAGCTCAATGTCCTTAGAACACACTAAAGGAGGATTTGCAGCAGAGAGTTGTTCCCACATAGTAGAAGTCTGAGAATAAAGTCAAAAATAGACTGACCTGTCTCTTGGCGCATTTGATAAAGTTTTGATTCAATGTGGAACTCCAAACTTGAATCATTAGTACAATTATAGCGTTCGGCCAAAAATTTTCAAGCAGCCTCAGCAATCTCAAGACGAGGAAGAAGATTATGAATGGAGGGAATAGAGGTATTGATAAACCAAGACAAGATCTTACTCTGAATACTCTCCCATTCCTCTAGGCGTTCTTCATAATCATCTGTTGTAACTGTAGTCTTGGAAGATTCTTCAGCAGCTGTGGCTTTGGACTTAGGGTTTGGTACTGGCTTAGGAATTGAACCAGTCACATATCTCCACAGTTTAGGACCCTTGAGAAAGATAGTCATATTTTAAGACCATGTATGATAGCTAGTAGGACCATCCAACATAATGGTGATAGGACGTATGATGTCTCGTTCATTTTGTTGAGCCATAATGAAGACAAATGACCAAAAAATGAGATTTAGAGACCTCAAATGCAGAAATAGAGCCCAAAATCGGAATCTACATGAAAAACTGAGCAAAACAAGTCCTGTTGAAAAATTTTGACTTTGGTCAAAGTCAATGGTCTGGTCAAAGTCAACGGCTCGGTCAACGGCTTAGGATGCTGACGTGGCAGGGTGACGTCACCCTAGGGCTGACGTGGCAGTACGTGAAACGGAGCAAGCGCGTGTGGTGCGTGTAGGGTGCGTGAGGCGCGTGGACTGGTGTGTGAGAGGAGAGACGGCGCGTGGAGGCGCGTGATGGCGCGTGGCGGCACGTGCTCGTGAGGCAGAAACTTCAGATGGCGTGTGGCGGCGCATGGAAGGTTGTTTCTGGCAGATTTTTGTTAGGTTTTGCTCGAGATCAGATGATCTGTCAATTTGTGCCTTGGCTTTGGTAGTTTGATCAACAAAACTAACGAAATTCGAGTGTTTTAGGGGCTGTGGGCGTGACGGCGGTAACTCGCTTCTGACAGTGACTATTGGGTGAAGGCGAGGGAAACGGAAGAACGTCGGAGATGTCCACAGGAACCAAGAAGTCAGAAGAATGGCTCTGATACTAAGTTAACAATATAAAGTGAGAGAGAATGACTGAATAGTCTGTATATTGATGTGTGTAAAACAATGTACAAAAGAGAGCCTTATATAGGCTAGGTATGTGTGCAGTACAAGTAACACGAGTGCAGTATAAGTAATATACTAGGCTAAGCCCAATGGGCTAATCTAGCCTAATCTATACACTAACAATTAGAAGCTATAAAATCTTGGAAGGATCTAGGGTGTCTTCATTATACACATTAACCAAATGCTGAAGAAGAAAAAGAAAAAGAAAAAAGAAAAGTGTAGGGACAGTTGAAGGCATCAAGCAGTAGCTAGTATTCAGGTAATCACTCCCTAGTCTTGACAATGGAGGATCAATAATTTTTATTAGAACTATTGTCATATAAATATTGGCCTATGATTACATTAGAGATTAATAGAATTCCTGTTTGAGTGTATCGCTGCCATGATTTAATTTGGTTATTAGACTTTGGAGCATCAAAGATTTTGGTTTGAAGGACTAGACAAGATTTTATATACTTTGATATTAAATATAATAGGAAGCCTTGTAGTTGGTTTAAATTGATATTTGATATATTGGTCGGTTGCTTTAGAATAACTAAAAGGTATATTAGGATTTAATGTTTCTAGGCGTGGGTAATAGTTCTACTAGTTTTGTAGCTCTAAAAATAAAAAATTAAAAGTTAAAAAAGAAGGAATATATTGTGGGGGATTTTAGAGATGTTTAAAGACTAGTAAATTTTTAGGAAGTGTATAGTCCCTTACATCCTTATAGTATATGGCAAGGTGGATTAATTATATAATTGTGTTACTCTTTTACTTTTAGGTGTGGAGGAAGAGCTCATTTGATTTTGGAAATAGACTACAAGTATTAGCAAGAAAGGTAAGTAATTATGCACGATATGTATAAGTTTTGCCCACTAAGTTCTTAGAAGTCAAAAGTTTTCAAAAGTTATGTTTTTAATCTTTCGTTTTCTAAAATTTATCAAAAGCTTTTTTTTTTTTTTTTACACCATTGAAAGTGAAATTTCGAATTTTAAATAATGTTTTGAACGTTCGAATCTCATTTAAAAGATGATTTCTAAACTAAACTATTTTTAGAAAAGAATTGAGTTTTCAAGATAAGTTTTCAAAAAGGGGTCTTGATCTTTAAATTTGTTTAAAATCAAGTGATTTCAAATTCATATTCCTATTTTCCAAATGGTATTTAAAACATTTCTTTTAATAAATTGATTTTTCATACTTACTTAAGAACTGTAAAATATTTATATAAACTCTTTAGTTCCTATTCATTCCCTAAGAGAGTTAAGCATTCTTTGATTTATGTTTCAATTTGATATTGTGATCTTCGATATGCCTCTCTATTTGAAATAATTGTTAATATTAAGTAAATTATTATATTTTGTATAAACTTTGCTTCTGTGATATGCGACTCAAAATAAGTGTTTTTAAAATTAATCAGATATATGTGTAAGCTCGCTCACAGGGTTGTATGTGAGTCTAGGTGTTGATCCCTCATCAATAAGGGTTAGATGTTAGTATCCGCTCATAGGATTATATGTGAGAATATGTAATATATGTATATATGACACTATACTCTAATGAATTATCTGTATGTGTTTTCAAACGATTTTAAGATTTGATAACATATGTATTATATAAGTGGCTCATTATATGTTTTGGAAAACTATATTCGATATCATTGAGTGAATTTGTGAAATAAAATACTCATGATCTGCTTGACTATATTCTGTTGTGTATTATGTATAATTGTTTACTGGATCTGTGGCTTACCCCATCAATTACAATTTTTAGATTAAAGTTTAGTTGGGAAACATAACCTTTGGATTGCTTCGTAAAGTGCAAGGTAGAGGGTGCGAAGTTTTGGCGACTTCAATAGTTTTTGAAACCTTATAGAATTTTTAGTTTTTTTTTTAAAAAAAAAAAATCAATTAAGATTTTACAGTATTTGAATATTATTTCTAAATTGTGATTTTTAGATATTGTAAGGGGTTTCTTAAGAGCATTGTTTATTTGGAGTTTTATTCAATTTTGAAATTTATTGTGTTCATTAAGATATGCAAAATTAACAAGTTAGTCATGTATTTAAATTTATGTTCCATGGATTTGGATCATTACAATTGGTCTAACGGTAAGATGAAGCATGATAAAATATTGGGTCCAGCTCCCCTCCCGTTCTCTCCAATTTTTTATTTTGATGAATGACACATGGCAAAGAAGTAATCTAACGATTAGAAAAACGCCAACACAATCTCTCTATTTTTCTAATCTTCTTTCCCTCACCTCTCCTCTTCTCTCTGCAAATTACCGCCATCACCTGAGCATGAGAGACCCATCAATGGAAGCTTTATTCAACACAAAATTCCAAAGGAAATCAAATCCAGCAAATCAAATCCAGTACTTCTCTCTTCTCTAGATCTTTTATCCAGAAGGACAAGAATTAAAAAGATAAAAAAAATTGCTGCAAAAACAACTTTCCAAATCTATGAATATTAATCATTGTTAAATATAACAATATAAAAATCCGAAAACAATGCCAGTATCAATTTATTTGAATCATATAGACATAATATAGATCACAAAACAGAGGGAATATTACTACATAGCAGAAGCACTATGCCCAACCTCCAACGGTAAACAGTCCCAATTAGCATTTTGGCACCTATTATCTCCAACTGTAGACCCATCTACACCAACGAGCCACAGTTTGATTTGCTTTGAAATCTGGTTTTGAATCATAGCTTGCAGCGTGGGTTGCGTTTACAGATGCCCAATGACGGCGATAACTTTGTAGCGAGAAGAGGATAGCTAAACACTACAAAAAAAAAGACCTATTGTGGCGGGCCAAAAAGCGCTGCTAAAGCCCCAAAAACCGCCGCTAAAGGTACATTTGACTTTTAGCGGCAGGTGCTATTGCGGCGGTTCTTCCCGCCACCGTTGCAGTGCCGCTATAGGTCTATTGCGGTGGTCGCGAAAAGCGCCGCAATAGATCTGCCATTTAGCGGCGCTTTTGCTCTATTGCGGCGGGCTAAAAACCGCCGCCATATGAGGTTGCCATTCAAGTCAAGTGGCCTTTTAGCAGCGGGTTAGGCCTGCCGCTATAGGTTGTCACCTATAGCGGCGGTCAATAAGTGCCGCTATAAGGCTTCATACACAACATACTCTATGTACCTTTTAGCGGTGGTTTCGCCCGCCGCTACATGTTTGAAGCTTTAGCAGCGGGCTATAAACGCCACTATAGGTCTTCAATTATTTCATAATTTTAATCCTTCAGTGGCAGTTTTTGCTCGCCGCTATAGGTTTTTTTTTTTTTTTTCCCTCCTGGGTCCTAAAACCACATTTCTATTACAAATAACTTGTAGTAATTTTAGCTCCACTAAGACATTACCACAAATGTCTATAACTTGGAGCTAAAATTACTACAAGTTATTTGTAATAGAAATGTGGTGTAACTAGATAACACCACAAATGTCTCCAAACTAACATTATATTAACATAAAAATATATTATCAAATACATAAAATTGTCTATAACCATCATTATAAGATAAACAAAAAAAAAAAAGATGTGGTCCTTTGAATAAAACAACCGCTTAAATTAAGCTAATACTATAATCAAAGTTTTAAAGTGTTTAAAAATATCCTCTAACACTTGCAAAAAATGCAATTGTTCAAATGTAGTTCTTTGTACACAAAAAGTCCTCAAACACCAACATAAAACTTATAAGCTGCTTGGTTGATGGGATGCAGCTAATGATTTTTGGAGAGTTGGAGATTGTTGGACCAGAGGAACATCCTACATACAAACCAAGATTACTCAATAAGTGCATATAAATGGATCGAATAGAATGACAAGAAAATCTTAGAGATTTAGGACTTTTCATCTTGCTCATTCAATAAGTGCATACAAACCAAGATTACTCAATAAGTGCATATAAATATTAGCCCATCAAGCCTGTTAGGACTTTTCCATGATTTTGTTTGGGACTTGACATGGTTCTATGTATTTAGTTGGGCTTCTTCATTTAATTTTATCAGCTATTTCTCCACTGCAACACCATTAGCATATAGCATGACATAGGCTCTTCATGTCCCAAACAAGTGTCTTGGTTCTAAGCTATTTCTAAGTTATTCTATGATCATAATTTTTATCTTATTCTTTCTGGCAATTATATACAGATTTTTGTAACTTCCAAATTGATCTATATTTTTTTTCCACTACTTACAAACCAATGAGATTCAAACACACGAAAAAAAAAGTGCATGCAATTATTCTGATCACTTTTTCTCACTATAAAACCAGTATAGTTTTTCTTTACACAATTTTTTCGCTAACACACTGTACTCCAAGATTATATTATTATGAATTTGTAGGCCCAGAGTGGATGAATCCCTGTATAGGCCTATAAAGTCAAACCCAAGGCTGTAGTCTTCGGACAACCCTTCAGAAAAATTTCAAGATTAAGACTACTAGGCTGGCCTAGGTCTCAATCGCTTCCCTTAGATTAGGATGATGAGCCATGACCAATCAAAGCCTAGAAGTGGCTGAACCTAAGACCAACCACTCCATTTCAAGATTAAGGCCACTAGAGGGAAGCAACCACTCCCTGTGGATTGATGGTAGGAGTCTTCTCCTGTATTTGGTGAGCGATTTAAGTGATATATGT
This sequence comes from Quercus cerris, assembly GCA_963669245.1. Taxonomy (NCBI): domain Eukaryota; kingdom Viridiplantae; phylum Streptophyta; class Magnoliopsida; order Fagales; family Fagaceae; genus Quercus; species Quercus cerris. Next base: position 23,494,080 of record OY770014.1, on the reverse strand, counting down.
GTTTTTAGCTAATACTGTCACGTAACGTAAGATCAACAAGTCCATACCGAAGATAACTTTTTCAGTCCGTCAACAAAAAAAAGTAGAGAGAAGCATAAGAAAGGATTGTTTGAGGAGACTAATGACAAAATAGATCATGTTTCAGTCCCTATTATTTTAATTTTTGGGGTCGGGGGAGACACTGCACTAGGTCATTTTAAACTATATAAAATTACAGAAAATTTGTGACATTTATTTTCTGAGGGTATAGTTTACATACTGCTAGCTTTTAACTAGTTTTGACTTAGAGTTTTGACGGTGACCCATATTGGGGTATGCAATATGCCTATAATTATTCAGCCCCCCTTGTTTTTTTTTTTTTTTTTTTTTTTTTTTGTTGTTGTGAGGGGTGAGGCTGGCCTGTCATGGATGTTTGAGTTTCTTTTAATAAAATTCTGGCCATTAAAAAAAAATGCATATCATTCACTATCTTATGGCCTTATTGACAAAATCAAGACCAGAAACGATCAATTTTACAATTCTTGTTCTACTATAAATGTATAATCAATATAAAAAAATATAAATTTCTAATCAATAGTTTTGAATGGTATACGCACTTAACATATAGGTCAGCTTTCAGTTTTTAGTGAAACTTAATTTGTATCGGAAGCATTATCACTTGACTGGGTTGTGTTGAATCTTTAATGCTTTTATATATTTAATTATTACCAAGCCCCAAAAAGTCTAGAGAGAGACCAAATTTTCTTTGCTGCTGATGTTCTTTCAATCAAAGTAAGGAGGCATTGTAAGGAAAGTCCTACACTCATGAGATTTAGAAATTGTTTAGGAGTGGAGTGGGATTAGGTGTAGAAAATGGACTGCCTTTTCTCATTAATTTATTTGATTTATGAACAATTTTTTAAACTTTACATTTTTTACAATTATATATTTCTAACATATTTCTAACTTAATTGTTAAGTCAAATAAATCTATGAAAATAAGTTATCTAAAACCAGTGAACACGTCTGGACAAGTATGCTAGCCCAATAAAAATATATTAATTAATTATTTAATGCTATTATTATTATTATTATTGTTTTATAATTTGGGTTTGTGGATGCTTACAGAATCGAAGAACGAGGACCAAAGAACCTCTCATACAACCCTTTCCAACAGGAGAAGACCTCTGTAACCAAAGAGTCTAAAGTTCTTACTCACATACATAAGAGTACACGTACAATGCAGCCTTTCTCCCTTAAATTGCTAACATTGCTGAATCATGTAGCCGCATTGCTAGCTAAACCTTTGGGAAAGTCAAAAATTAATCCTTAGCTTAAACATACTTAAACTAAAACCTGTTCGTTCCCCAAATTTTACATTTAGTATTTAGCAATTACTTAAATTTTTTTTAATATTAATTAAGCATATTTCACCTTGCAATCAAAGATTCTTCTAAAACTAAACGTGCACACTTCAAATACTAGAAATTCCAACCAAGTTGCATTAAAACAATCATGCTTGCTGACATTTTTGAGATCAACACTATATAATTATCCAGTGTTTGAAGTTCCCTACCTCCATAAAGCAAGAAAGCTATTGATTGTTGCTCAATCAATCACACACCATTCCTACACCACAAGTATCCATCCCATCCTCCAAATTAAAAAGAAAAAAAATAGTATTTTTGACCCCAAAAAAAAAAAAAAAATTTGGAGCTTTTCTTATTCTAACTTTCAACAATCTTAATTGACACTAACTATAACCAAACAAAAGAACATAGAAAACATAATTCAACTCTATACAATCACAACACTAACTCCAAACAACAGAGCAACATATTCAATTGATGAATGTAATGCAATCTAATGAACAATCAAACTAAAAACGAAATAATCAATTTTTTTTTAAACAAAAATAATTATATGGGTTTTAGTTTTACTCCAAAATTTGTAAGCATGCTTGCTAATAATGTTAAGATAATATACCCATATAATATTGTCTCAAATGGGAGGTCAAATTTCTATCCAAAATGTATGTTATTATATTTAATGATATGGCTAAAACTAGAGGTGGAGGCCTCTAAGAGGTTTTATGGTGGATGACAGTCATGCACAGTGGATCAATGTGAAACTATATATTGATTGATATGAAACTATAGTATGAGTCTTTAAGTAATTTAATGTGCAGAGGGTGCGTAAAGTAATTAGCTTTTAATTTTGGGCCCTATTTTCATTTCATTTCATGAGCTTATATTAGAGTTATGTATAGAGACATCGTATATTGTTTTGAATGAAGATTCTTTGATGTAAGCTGTACGTCGTTTGCACAGGTCAGTGTCCTTTTTACTAGTATAGTGTTCAATGAGTAATGCTTCTTTAAATTATTTTCCTCAGAATAATTATTTACAAAAGATATTTATATATCTTTAGCATCTCTAGATTCCACAGCTCAGACAGGACATGCAAATGGGGCTGATTGGCAAGAAATTCACTAGATACCTGAGATTGATAGTTCCAGATACAAACAGTTCCCTAATACAAACTCGCTAGAAGCCCGTAATAAATCAATACTCTAAACTAATAGCATCTGAAGTTCACATTGATGAAGAAAGTAGTCTGACAGTGAAATCAATCCGTTTACATCTTCATATGAATAAGTAATTAAAATGGCCCAAGTAATTTAATTTAATTTCAAGATTATAATTAAATTTTAGAAGGTTAATCCATAATTAAAAAGCCATTTTCCCAGCACTTACTTGTGATCATGCCAATCCACCATAGTGGCTCCTTAAGATATCCGTATCCACCAGAACCTTTATTTCATTAACCAGACATTCAACCATCACAATAATTTCATAAAAGCACATTCAAATTACATGCAATTTCAACTTTAAATAATTGGGTTTTCTACCAATAAAAGATGTCTGTCAGCATGATGAAATAGATCAAGATCCTATCATAGTAATCATTGAACTTTGTGCACTAAGGTTTTAATATTCTTCCTAATTAATAATTTTTATCAAATTCTGAAAATTTCAAAAACATTCCATAATATTAGCACTATAAAAACTACTTTAAGTAAAAGTAATCTACTTTAAAAGTTAAACTGGACTAATGTTTGTACACTTTGCAGTCAATAAGACCCATTATTAACTAACTAAATCCTTGAAAAGTAAAAAATAAAGAAAACCCAATTCTTAATTGTTAAAACAAGAGAATAAAAATTGAATCTGGGAATGGGAAGCATTGCTTACTAGCTTGAGTCCCAGATGCACCAGCCCGTTTGAGACCCAACTTCTTGACAACGAAGCTGGAGCCAATAAAAGCACTGGAAACAACAGCAAGAATAAAGCCTTTGAGGTTTTCAAAAAAGGAGGCTTCTATGCTCACCAAAGATGATGATGATGCAGCCATTGTTCATTGACGGGTACAATTCTCATCTGGGTAAATAGTAGAATAAGCAGAAGAACAGAAAGATAAAGTGCACGCAAACACAACTAAGTAGCCAAGAAACTAAGAAGAAGAGTAGTATGGGTGAACTGACCGTATGTTCTGGGCTGTTGGATTTGCCGAAGATGGTGGCAGTCGGCGGCGGTGGCTGGTAAGGATGGCCGGTATGGATGGAGATAAAGAGAGAAGAAGAGTGGCGGCTTAGAGAGAGGGAAACAAATTTTGGGGAAAAAACCTAAGTAAAAAACCTAAGTCAGATTTTGGCTTTTGGGAGAAAAAAGGGCTAAGTGAAACACGTTAGGAGGGAAACAAATTTTTGGGAAATTTTGTGTGGGAAAAATAAAAGAAGACAGATTTATTTTGAGGGAAAAATAAAAATAAAAGAAGACAATTTTAATTAATTACCATTTTGACTTGCAATTACCATTTTGTCATCATGCATTTTGTAATTGTGCATGAATCAAACACATCTATATATCTAAGTAAGTTAATGAGCGCAAAATATTAAAAATCTAATATTAATGAGCTATGAAATAAAATTTAAAAACAAAAAACAATCACATATACTTAATAAAAATCATTACACAACTTTCTCAAAAAAAAAAAAAAATACCACACAACAAAAATTATCACACGTTCTATCTTATTAAAAATTTTAAAATGTGACTAACTACGTTTACTTTAAAAAAAATAATATGACTAATTGAATAGTCAAATTGAGAGAACATAATCATACAAGTACACAACACATGTCTATCATGCGCCATACTTAGATTTGAAGAGTATAATGAAAGGTTAATTCTAGTAAATTATGGTCACAATCAAACGATTAGATTTAGAGAAATGCGTGGTCAAAGTTTAGTCAAAATTGGTCGAACCCGATCAAACTTAATAGATGGTCCTGATACCACTCGACTTGGTGAAATTCATATTCAAATCTTGATCATTAGGATTGAAGAATATGGTGACATATTGATGTTGGTGAAATTTGAGACCAATTAGATGATTAGATTGAGAGAATATATATAGCCATATAGGTACACAACACATGTCCATCACATGTCATACTTAGATTTGAAATCTAACCGTTGGATTTAAAGTGTGTAATGAAAGGTTCATTCTAGTAAATTATGATTATAATTAAACGGTTGGATTAAAGAAATGCATGGTCAAAGTTGGTCAAACCTAATTAAACTTAATAGATGGTCCCGATACCACTGGACTTGGTGAAGTTCATATTCAAATCTTGATCATTAGAATTTAAGAGTTTAGTGACATATTTGTGTTGGTAAAATATTTATTTTTGGTTACTGCCGGGAGTGGTGATGGCAGCTAATGACGGTCGGGAAATCTTTCTAGCGATGACGGCGAAGGACATTAGTTATATTGAATGTAATTCTAAAAAATATTACACCAACCAATAACTTATTGTTGAATTCATATTTTGAAAATCCAACTGTTAGATCACATTTTCTATATGTTCTTAACATGCATGCCAATTTTCATGTCAATCGGATGTAATTTACCATTTAATCTTTAAACTCATCTTTTATACGTTATTTTAAACTACAAAAACTTGAATTTAAACAATTGATTGATGACGTGGCTATTAATATTTGATCACTTTAAAATTTTGTAAGCATGAAAAATATATGAAGATAATGTAATCTACGGTAGATTTGTCAAAATTTACATTGAATTAAGAAATATAGGGCTGGGTTCAAGTGGCACTTGATGTAACTCTAAAAAATGTTACACCAACCAATAACTTATTATTGAATTCATATTTTGAAAATCCAACCGTTGGATCACATTTTCTATATGTTCTTAACATGTATGCCAGTTTTCATGCCAATCGGATGTAATTTACCATTTGATCTTTAAACTCATTTTTTATGAGTTATTTTAAACTACAAAAACTTGAATTTAAACAATTAATTGATGACATAGCTATCAATCTCTGATTACCTTGAAATTTTGTAAGCATAAAAAATATATGAAGATAATATAATCCAACGGTAGATTTGTCAAAATTCACATCAAATAAATAAATATAGGGTTAGGTTCAAGTTACACTTGATGTAACTTTAAAAAATATTACACCAACCAATAACTTATTATTGAATTCATATTTTGAAAATCCAACCGTTGGATCACATTTTATATATGTTCTTAATATGCATGCCAATTTTCATGCCAATCGGATGTAATTTACGATTTGATCTCTAAACTCATTTTTTATGAGTTATTTTAAACTACAAAAACTTGAATTTAAACAATTGATTGATGACATAGCTATCAATCTCTGATTACCTTGAAATTTTGTAAGCATAAAAAATATAAGAAGATAATGTAATCTAACGGTAGATTTGTCAAAATTCACATCAAATAAAGAAATATAGGGTTAGGTTCAAATTACACTTGATGTAACTCTAAAAAATATTACACCAACCAATAACTTATTATTGAATTCATATTTTGAAAATCTAACCGTTGGATCACATTTTATATATGTTCTTAATATGCATGCCAATTTTCATGCCAATCGAATGTAATTTACGATTTGATCTTTAAACTCATTTTTTATGAGTTATTTTAAACTACAAAAACTTGAATTTAAACAATTGATTGATGACATAGCTATCAATCTCTAATTACCTTGAAATTTTGTAAGCATAAAAAATATACGAAGATAATGTAATCTAACGGTAGATTTGTCAAAATTCACATCAAATAAAGAAATATAAGGTTAGGTTTAAGTTACACTTGATGTAACTCTAAAAAATATTACACCAACCAATAACTTATTGTTGAATTCATATTTTGAAAATCGAACCTTTTGGATCACATTTTCTATATGTGCTTAACGTGCATGCCAATTTTCATGCCAATCGGGTGTAATTTACAATTTGATCTTTAAACTCATCTTTTATACGTTACTTTAAACCATAAAAACTTGAATTTAAACAATTGATTGATAACATGATTATTAATTTTTGATCACTTTGAAATTTTGTATGTATGAAAAATATATGAAAATAATGTAATCTAATGGTATATTTGTCAAAATTCACATCGAATTAAGAAATATAGGGTTGGGTTCAAGTTACACATGATTTAATTCTAAAAAATGTTACACCAACCAATAACTTATTTTTGAATTCATATTTTGAAAATCCAACCATTGGATCACATTTTCTATATGTTCTTAACGTGCATGCCAACTTTCATGCCAATCGGATGTAATTTACAATTTGATCTTTAAACTCATCTTTTATATGTTATTTTAAACCACAAAAACTTGAATTTAAACAATTGATTGATGACATGACTATTAATTTTTTATTACCTTTAAATATTGTAAGTATGAAAAATATATGAAGATAATGTAATCTAACGGTAGATTTGTCAAAATTCACATCGAATTAAGAAATATAGGGTTGGGTTCAAGTTACACTTTATGTAACTCTAAAAAATGTTACACCAACCAATAACTTATTGTTGAATTTATATTTTGAAAATCCAACTATTGGATCACATTTTCTATTTGTTCTTAACATGCATGCCAATTTTCATGCCAATCGGGTGTAATTTACCATTTGACCTTTAAACTCATATTTTATGCATTATTTTAAATTACAAAAACTTGAATTCAAACAATTGATGGATGATATGACTATTAATCTTTGATCACCTTAAAATTTTGTATGCATGAAAAATATATGAAAATAATGTAATTTAACGGTAGATTTGTCAAAATTCACATTAAATTAAGAAATATAAGGTTGGGTTCAAGTTACACCTGATGTAACTCTTAAAAATGTTACACCAACCAATAACTTATTATCGAATTCATATTTTGAAAATCCAACATTTGGATTACATGTTCTATATGTTCTTAACATGCATGCCAATTTTCATGTCAATCAGGTGTAATTTACTATTTAATCTTTAAGTGGGAAAGCGAAAAAAATAGAGGGAAATTTTGGGGCTGGGGAATTTAAAGGTCTATTGCGGCGGTCCAACCCGCCGCAATATGTATTTGCGGCGGGTCATTGACCCGCCGTTATATCTAAGCTTAACGCCGCTAAAACAAGTCTATTGCGGCGGGTCATTGGCCTGCCACTGTAGTACGCTGCAAAATACTAGAGCTATTGCGGCGGGCATATAGAACGCCGCAATAGATCTCATGTACAGCGGCGGGTCTAAAACGCGCCGCAATAGGTGACATATAGCGGCAGTTTTTGCACCCGCCGCAATAGCTCGTTTTTCTTATAGTGAAAGAGAGAAGTAAGATTAGAAAAATAGAAAGATTGAGTTGGCGTTTTTCTAATCGTTAGATTACTTCTTTGCTACGTGTCATTCATCGAAATAAAAAAAGAGAGAACTGGAGGGTTTCAAACGGGAGGAGAGCCGGACCCTAAAATATTTCCTGTGGGAAGTTGAAAATGAAACAAAAAAGTTTCAGTCATTTATTACACGTAGAAATTCAACCATAAAAGCTAGTGGTTGGTAGAAACTTCAAAAGCAACATAAAATAATAAACAAAAATAAATCTTCAAGGGCTGATATTTTAATTTTAATGCCACATTTATCTCCCATCCCCCAAGGCCAATATTACATGGTTGTTCATGCTATCATATCCAGTAGTTTTACTGCTACTGCTGTGTTTGTAAGCGCCAGATGTCTCTCCAAGCAAGTGTTCGGTCTCTTCCAAATTTTCTCCAACATCAACCCATGGGTGCATCTCCATCTTTCTTATTCCCGCTAATTCCATTGCAACGTCTTTCATTGTAGGCCTTTCCTCCCCTTTTACTCTTAGGCACGACTTTGCAAGCTCAGCGACCTCCTTGAGCTGCTCCTTGTTTCCTTCTTCAACTACATGATCGTCAAGAACATCAAACAATCTCTCCTCTTTCAAGGAACAAAGAAAATGCATAGCAACACTTCTTTCCTGTTCAGACCTACTGAATGAAAGTGCCTCCTCTCCTGTTAGCAGCTCCACAAGAACCACCCCAAAACTATAGACATCACTTTTTTCTGTCAGTTGACTTGTGAGTAAGTATTCAGGGTCTAAGTATCCAAGAGTTCCTTGCACCATTGTAGCTAATTGAGTTTGATCTAACGGAACCAATTTTGAAGCGCCAAAGTCAGAGACTTTTGCAGTGTACTTATCGTCTAAGAGTATGTTTGTTGACTTAACATCTCGATGGATGATTGGTGTAGAAGCTTCAGAGTGCAGATAAGCTAGTGCTTCGGCTGTTTCTGCAGCAATTTTTAGACGGATTTGCCATGGCATGACAGATGTGTTACTTTTATGATGTAAGTGCTTGAACAGTGTATCATTAGTGATGAATTCATAGACTAGCAAAGGAACTGGAGTCTCCAAACAACAACCCAAGAGTTTGACCACATTTCTGTGGTTAATTTGGGAGAGGACAAATACTTCGTTAATGAATTGCTGAATTTGGCTTTGATCGATTGTTTTAGACTTTTTGATAGCAACAACCCTGTTATTTGGTAAATCCCCTTTGTAAACTGTACCAAAACCTCCTTGGCCAATTATCTTACTTTCATTGTAGTTGTTGGTAGCCCTCTTTAACTCTTCTTCGGTAAAGATTTTGGTTGTTTCGGTTGATCCTTCGAATCTACTCAGTTGTTGTTCTAAAATCAAACCACCATTCTGTTCAAAGAACTTTTCCTTGAGCCTGATAAGCTTTCTTTTCTTTAATACGAAGTACAGCCAAGAGCTGCCCACAATCATCATAATAAAGCTTATGCCAATACCTGCACTTGAAAGACTGAAACATTATTCATTTTGACAGAACACCACTGTCGTCTACCGAAAAGGTTAGGCACAACACTAAGCTTTAAGCATTTATTGCCTTGTACCGTTTGGTTCTGCAAAGAGTTAAGAGTCCATTAATGGGATTTGATGACATAACGTGGGCCGAATTAGGTGAATGATTAAAAACAATTGAAAGTTAGATGACTATGTAGTATATACCATGTAATGGATTTGAAACGGTCCATAGACTCCAACCTTTAAATTTAGTATTTGTTTTGCAACCTAAGTGCTAAATTGATAGTAGATTTTTCAAAAAGAAAAAAAAAAAAAACAGTGCTAACTTTTTTTTTTTTTGGAGAAAGAATAAAAAAAAACTACATTTAGAGAAATGATATACTTATAATACAATTCGTAAATATGCTTACCAATTGCAATCTTAAACACTAATAAGAGATCCGCATCACAACCTTCACCGTCTTTTCTTCCCTCCCCGTGGTGCCACTTGGGGCAACGACAATAATAATTCCCTTCCGTGTTAACACAGTTTTTTGCACTTGTGCAATTATTAAGAGTCGGATCCTCACACTCGTTAATGTCTGCAAACGAAGTAAGGAATATCAAGCCACAAATACATACATCAAAATGAAATGGAAAATAAGTACCACAATAGATATTTTAAATTCATAAACATATATATACCTTCGCAACCATTAGGGAGGTATGGGTTCCCTCGGTAACCCTGCTTGCACTTGCACTGGTATCCAGACCTGGTTTTGTGGTCATAGCATAGACTATTCCCCTTACATGAGAAAGTCGTTATGTTTCGACTTGCTACTTCACATGTCTCACTCCCAATTGCCCAGTCAAGTACCATAGGAAGCATTTCGTATGTAAGATTTTTGAGATAAGAAGAGGAGAAACTGAACTGGTCTTGTTCCACAACAAAAGCATAGCCGCAGAGATTGAAGTCTGATACATTAGTGTGATTATAATAGCTATCTAATGATACTGATATATTTTTTAATCCATCAGGAAGCTCTACCTCGCAGCATCCAACACCAGAGCATGACCCATTAACCACATTGCGAAGGCTATTACATAGAGACATGCACCCTATCGAGTACTTTTCTCCATTTTGTGTCCCCGTAAGGTATGCATAAGTGTCGCAGCCAATAGCTGTGAACTTGTTTTTGGTCTTTGAAATAGTGTACATGGCTGCCCAGAAGGTGGCTCCGTTGTAGAGCACATTTGAACCGAGTTGATTGTAGCAGTCTTTGGCTACAAACTGCAAGACGCGCAACTCATGAGCTTCAATGGATATGCTTGTAACTGTGACGCCACCTGTTTTTGCTAGATTGTTGGGACAGGTGATGAGAAATGTCTCATCTAGGGAACACTCTTTACTTAAGCCAAATGGATAGGGAATTTCTACATTTCCACACATGTTGTTGCAGCCAGGCTTGGCTAGGGCGGCTGCTGCCGCCACAATTGCTGATATTATCACTCCAATCAGTGAGATCCGAATTAGCATCCCATGTAAGCCCATGGCCACAAATTTGTTTGCCAGCAAAAGTAGACTTTTTGTTATGTTTTGTGATGTCCTGAGACTTTCCAATCCTGTACCTTTTGTAGGCGCAGAGAACGATGACCGGGTCAATGCCCCAGTTTAAGGGAGTTCGAAGAAATAGTCTTCCTGAAAGTAATGGCTGTTTGGTTAGGTTGTTCACACTCACATTTTCAATTTTTAAATAATTTTATACAAATTTTATATATTTTATTATTTACACGTATTTCAAAAAAATTACAAACAATATTACTTAAATTTGCCTATCAAACAAGTCCAAAAATCTATTGCTTTAGGTCATCTCTATTAATTCTAGGAAGCTACGATGCAGAATCTCTCCCATCCCAGTGGTGTAATTACTAATTAATACTTACCGGTGATAGACAAATTTTGATAGTGATGCTTGGACTTTGATGCAAGTGATTTGCATAAATTGTGTATTTTATTTTAATTTTTTTTTTCTTCAAGTTGTTTGTTTGTGTGATTTCTACAGGCTTATTATTTCTGTTAGAGGAAATATAATCTTGTCCAAATTTTGTCCATGTGTTTTTTCCAAGTAATCAGAAAATATGAAAGCAAGCCACAATTATCAAATTCCCAAGGAAATACAACTTCCAGGAAGTTGAGGTAAGAGAGGAAGTCTCCTTGAAGGCACAGTTGCCACAAATGGTGGACCAACAACTGTGCAAATGACATCATATTCTTCGAGAACATGAAAAGTCTTCACGAATTATTGAACATGCAAGTTAACAATCATTTGGACTATTTATAAGCAGACGAAAAGATGAGGCCCGTCTATTACGCTAGACTTGAAGTGAATGTTTATGGTGGATTTCTGTTTACGTACACTTTACATCTTGATCAAGAGGAGACTTTGACTTTCAAAAACGACTAGATTGCAGTATAGGCTGATTAGGGGGGCGCCCCCCTCAGATTTTGCATGGATTTTTTTACATATATATATATAGCACTTCTTTATCTTGTTTTCTTTAGCGTTTATGTGTTTTTTTTTTTAATTATTTATGATTTTAATGGGGGAAAGGGAGAAGAGGGACATTAAAAAAAAGTACAAAAAGACATAGTTATCCTAAATTTTAATATAAGTAAGTTACGAAAGCCTGATGGAGGCAACCTCAAATAGATAAAGTAACAAAGTTCAACTTAAGGGTAGATACTATTAAAGTAAGCCTAATTACAAGTGGATTTACAATACTTTTTCCATACATTGAAATTTCAATGGTTATTTTTCAGGTGAGGTCGGTTATTGGATAACAAAATTTGCTACCATTATTTTTACATAACTTAATAATATATGCTATTGTGATTAGTAAATAATCATTTTTATATAGGCCAATAACTTTATCTTCATTATTCACAATCATTCATATTATTGTTGTTTTAAAAATTATAACACAAACAGGCTTTAAAAACAATATAGTCAATTGCCTAGAAGTGATAACTGCATAAGGAAATTTGTACTTTACATCCAAAATTAATAAAACTCAAAATCACGGCTTTATTCTTAAACAAAGCATATAAATTGCACTCGATAGTTAAATTGATTATTAAAACTAATTAATGGTCACGTATTCCCAATAATAACAACTACAAGTAACTCAAATGAAAACCTAACAACTTGCTTTAGTGTATGTGATACCTCCAAGGACCGAGGTTAGCTTCTTCTTTTAATTTTTTTTTTAGTTAAAAACTTCAGCAACAGTATTATGAGTTGAACCTTAGCAAAATTATATTCTTAATCACATAATTAACTGAATTTATTACAGATGTGTAATACTTTGTATAATTAATTCACGATCCACTACAACCAAAATATGTTGTCCACACGCAGTTTAATTTGAATTTCTAGCATTTTATCAAAAAAATAAATTTAATTTAAAATTTGACAGTCCGCAACACGCTTTGGGTACTATTCCAAAGTGACCGTGCGATGGTGACTGAACACCTATGGAAGAAATTATAATATCTAGTCCCCATCAAAGTTGATAGGAACATGACATTTTCTACGCATAGAAATCAAAGTTTTATTTTATTTATGAAGGTAATCAAAGCTATTAATTTATCTAAGTCTTTCAAATAAATCTATAAAACATGAGGATTTATAACTTTCAAATTTTTCATGGATTAGTGAAGTATAGTGATTGATATTTAAGGCTTCAAAAAAACAAAACTAATTAAAATACTTACTCTCTTTCTATCCCAAAATGTTGATTTTGTTTAGAAAATCCAAATTTTTAAGGAAACATTATTTAATGTATTGTTTGTCTATCAATTAAAAAGATACAAATTTCTAGTACCATAATTAAAATATAGCTGTATAGATATTTTCCCTTAATGCTACTCTAAATGTATTGTATATATATTATATGGTGCAAATTAAGAAACTATATAAAATCTTACATTTAAAACTCAATCTAATATAAAAACATTTTTATGAAAGATGGTAATGGCACTAATGGTCATTTTGACTGCAATTTTTGACTAATTGAACTCTACTCTCCTTTACTCATCCTTTATCCAAATTGGCCATGAGTTTGGAACATTAATTTTGATCGATATTTGACCTAACTTGATGATACAACAAAAAGGACCCAAGGATGCCATACAAAAAATTTATACTAACCAACTACAACATTAACTACAAGTGATGATTTACGAGGGGGGACACATGCCTACCCATCTCAATGGTACCTCTTGATGCAGAAATAACGATAATCTTTGTTCATTTACACAATATTGATTGCTTGTGTAGTTATTTAGCTCTTTAACATCACATTCGTTTATGGCTGCATTTGTCCCAAAAAAAAAAAAAAAAACAAATTTTAAGTTAATTGGAAGTTGTACTATAATCGAAAGCAATGACAAGCTAATGGAATGAATTTTCCAATATTTGTTTTACTGTGAAATATTTTCATTAAAAATTTTCAGTAGTAAGACATAAAATTTTTCAAGCAAAAACCATTAAAACTAGTGTCTCCCAACATCTAATTTGCGAAGGGAGAGCTATTTTGTGGTTTCTTTTTTTAAATAATTTATCAATTTTTTTTTTTTGGGTAAAACGTTTAACAAAATTTTTATGTTCAACAAAAAAATATTTAAAAAAACTGAGGACATTGAGAGACGATTTCGTATTGTTTTCCAGAGGCGTACCCGACTCGCTGTAACAGTCAATGGACTTGTACATCTCCACAGCTTTCGGGGCAGTTAATGCAGAGAAAAAGGAAATTAATGTTTTTGCGGTTGCCATTAATATCATACCAACCCAGGTGATTGAATCCCATATTAATTTTTTTTTTTTTTTTATAGAAACGGAAACCCATATTTTCGAGAATAGTGTCTTACTGTGTTTTTTTTTTTTTTTTTTTTTTTTTAAATAAATGTTTTATCAAATTTTCTTTGGTAAAACGTTTCACAAAATTTTACAAAAATTTTAAGCTCCACAAAAAAATATTTGAAAAAACTGGGGACACTGAGAAATAATTTCATATTGTTTTCCACAGGCATAACCGAGTCGTTGTAAGTTTGTACCAGTCAATGGAGTTAGACATCAAGAATGGAAACGTTTTGTAGCAATGAGGTTTCCAGTCTTTGGTTGTGGTTGACCAGACGACGAGTCACGATTGATAGAAAAATTTATAGCTTGATCTTTCATGTAACAACCTTCATTTATACCAAAGGGAGGGATATAGAGTTTTTACATCTCCACAGCTTTCGGGGCAGTTAGGCAGAGCTAAAGGAAATCCTGTCGGTTCCATTAATATCACACCAATCCTGGTGATTAGCATAAGCATTCCTATGGAATTAGAAACCCATAGGTAGCCCCAAAGTTTCCGACCCTTTTTAAAAGCAAACGGGAAGAAGACCCGGTCAGTTCAATGCATATATCAAGATCAAGGCAGTGTATGTAAGCATGGAGATCAGAAGAAGCAAGCCTTAACATGCACAGAGAGTAGATGTCCAAGATGAAATGTCTGAAGCTAAAGTTGTTGTAGTTTAGTAGTTATATTTGTATCATAAGTAGAATACGACTTGTAGCTTTTGTTAGTTTCTGTTATAAGTGATGACACGTGAGTGGGAAATAAGGCACACGTGAGAGAGGTTGTTATTCTGTTATTAGGCTTAACTGCTTCTATTATTCGTGCTTAGTGAAACTAACTGTGTATATAAGGCATAAACTAAATTAATAAGATTCAGTTTAGATTTTCCCAAATTATATTTCTCTCATATGGTATCAGAGCTCTCTAGAAACCCAAAATTCTAGGCTTCGACATTTGGGAATTTTCTTTCATCTTTGTCCGCCATTGTTGCTTCTCTTCAAGCTTCTCATATCCTTTCAAAGCTTTCTTCTTTTTCTTCCTTCAAATGGCAAACACAACAGCCGCAAACACTTCCACCACTGAATCGTCATCTTCTTCGCAAGACTCATATCTTTTCAGTGATCCTCAGTTTCTACATCATGGAGAAAATCCAAGGGCTGTTCTTACCTCTCAGCCTTTAATTGGAGAAGAAAACTACTCTGCTTGTGCAAGATCAGTAAGGAAGTCTTTGATTGGCAAAAATAAACTTGGTTTTATAGATGGTTCCATTACCATCTACTTCACTCAGCTTAAAGTCTTGTGGGATCAGCTTCAGAATCTAAGTCCATTTCCCCAATGTACTTGTGGCAAGTGTGTGTGCAACATCAATCAGAAATTGAAAGATCTTCAAGCCAAAGAAGCCACAATGAAATTCCTTATGGGAGTCAATGATGTGTTTTCTCAGGTTAGAACACAAATTCTCCTCATGGATCCATTGCCTTCTGTTAATAAGGCTCATTCTTTGTTTGTTCAAGAAGAAATGCAAAAATCAGTTACAAATTATGTTAGAGTTGAGTCTACAATTTTGGCTACCAAGAGCTTAGGCAATAATTCAAGAGGAAAGGAAAGACCTTTATGTACCCACTGTGGAAAGTTAGGTCACACTGCGGATAAATGTTACAAACTCCATGGTTTTCCCCCGGGTTACAAATTCAAGAACAGAAATATGATGGCTCATCAAGTTTCAACCCTTGCAAATCAGTTTCAAGGTCATTGCTTGGCTCCAAATACTAATCAAAATCATGCTGCAAATCAGTTTCAAGGTTTTTGCTTGACTCCAAATGCTGATCACAATCATGCCCCAAATATTGTCACTGCTCAAGCACCTACATTCACTCCTGATCAGTACCAGCAGCTTCCATCCTTAATTGGAGTTCATCACAATTCCACAGCTCAAGAACCTCACATGGTCAATGCTGTTTCTTTACCATCCAATGTTGTAGCAGGTAATGTTTCTTGTTCACCACATTCAGTCTTTTCTGCTAAAGTTGTGAATAGAAAGGCTTTTGGTATGGAAACTTGGGTTATAGATACTAGTGCTACAGATCATATAGTCTGTTCAGTGAATTTATTGACTTCTTTTGCTGCAATTGCACACACTGTGGTTGAATTGCCTAATGGGGAGACTGCTCTTATGACTCATATTGGTACAATTAAGCTTTCCCCACATATTACCCTAACCAATGTTCTGTGTGTACCTTCTTTTTCTTTCAATTTGATATTTGTCAGTGCTTTAACTCAATCTCAGACTCTTTGTGTTGTATTCCTTTCAAATTACTGTTTTATACAGGCCCTTACCTCTTGGAACACGATTGGAATGGGCCAAATGCATGATGGACTCTATCTGTTACAAGGATCTAGTCTTTCCCAAGCTTCCAAGTCTCTTAATGATTTCTTCTTACAAAATAAGCTCAGTTCTTTCACTGCTTTTTCTTCTACTGTTTCTCATGCCAATTTGTATTCTCTATGGCATTCTAGATTAGGACATCCCTCGGACATGAAAGTTCATTCTTTAAGTCATCTTTATCCTTTCTTACAAAATTGTTGTACTAAAGACTGCCTTGTATGTCCTTTGGCCAAACAAAAGAGATTACCTTTTCCCTTTGATAATAAAAGAGCTATTCATTCCTTTGATCTTATTCACATGGATGTTTGGGGGCCATTTTCCATTTCTACTACTGCTGGTCATAAATATTTCCTTACAATTGTTGATGATACATCAAGGGCTACTTGGGTTTTTCTCATGAAAACTAAATCTGAGGTTAGACCTTTGATTATCTCCTTTTACAATATGATATACACTCAATTTCAAACCAAAATAAAGGCCATTAGAACTGATAATGCTTTGGAATTTAACATGATTGAATTTTACAATTCCAAAGGCATTATTCATCAACAAAGCTGTGTTTACACTCCACAACAGAATTCAGTTGTAGAGAGAAAACATCAGCACATTCTAGCAACAGCTAGGGCTTTACAAATTCAGTCCAAGCTTCCTCTTGTTTTCTGGGGAGATTGTGTGCTCACTGCTGTCTATTTGATTAATAGACTCCCTACTCCTCTTCTACAAAATAAGTCCCCATATGAGGTGTTGTTCAATAAAATTCCTTCTTATTCTCACCTTAGGACTTTTGGTTGCCTCTGCTTTACTACTAATGTCAACCCCCATAAGAATAAATTCACTCCTAGAGCTAGGAAGGCAGTTTTCTTAGGATATCCTTTTAACATCAAAGGTTACAAGCTATTTGACCTTCAATCTCACTCTATTTTCATCTCTAGAGATGTCATCTTTCATGAAAAGGTTTTTCCTTTTGATTCAAATCATCCTATTACTTCATCTGCCTTAATTCCTTTGCCCAGTTTTCCTTCTATTTCCCATATTCCTCTTGATTCTGTTCCCTCTGTCAGTGCTGATTCTTTTGTCCAAATTCATCATGATCTTGACACAGATGACCAAGCTTTTCCTGATGCCTTTGATCATCTTGCTACCGATGTTCTTGATCATGATATTCCTGTTGTTCCAAGTGTGCATTCTGATGCTCCTAGAAAGTCTAGTAGGATCTCTAAACCTCCATCCTACCTTAAGGCTTATCATTGTAACCAAGTTTCCTCAGCATCCATTGCCAATCAGTTCCAATCAGGTACTTCACACCCCTCTTTCTTCTTATCTCTCTTATGCCACATTATCTCCTTCCTACAAATCCTTTTGTTGCTCAATTTGTACCAACACAGAACCTCAGTTTTTCTAACAAGCAGTGGTTGACCCTAAGTGGCAAGCTGCCATGGATACTGAAATTGCTGCCTTGGAAGCCAATAACACATGGACGGTCACTCCTTTGCCTCCTAATAAACATCCTATAGGATGCAAATGGGTCTATAGGATTAAATATAAGGATGATGGGTCTATTGAGAGATATAAAGCTAGGCTGGTTGCAAAAGGTTTTACTCAAAAGGAAGGATTGGATTACCTTGAAACCTTCAGTCCTGTTGCCAAAATGGTTTCTGTGAAGTGTGTGCTTGCTGTGGCTGCTGTGAAAGGCTAGTTTCTTAGCCAACTTGATGTTAACAATGCATTTCTTCATGGTGACTTACATGAAGAAGTGTACATGGCTCTTCCACCTAGTTTTCACAGCAAGGGGGAGCATGGTGAGCAACTTGTATGCAGGCTGAACAAGTCTCTCTCTGGCCTTAAACAAACCTCAAGATAATGGTTCTCAAAGTTTTCAAGCACACTGATTCAGCTTGGGTTCATTCAGTCCAAGGCAGACTACTCACTCTTTACCAAGCAACAAGGAGATTCATTCATTGTTTTGTTAGTATATGTTGATGATGTGCTCATAGCCAACAATGATAATGAGCAGGTTGATCAGTTTAAGGTGATGCTGAATCAAAAATTTCAGTTAAAGGACTTGGGTGCATTAAGATATTTCCTTGGTTTGGAAGTAGCTAGGACAGAAAAAGGCATCTCCTTGTGTGAAAGGAAGTATGCTCTTGAGATCTTAGAAGATGCAGGGCTTCTTGGATGCAAACCTATCAAAATTCCTATGGATCCGAATCTCAAACTCAGCAAACATGAAGGTTTATTACTTGATGACCCAGGGCAGTATAGAAGATTGGTAGGAAGGCTACTATACTTAAGCATCACTAGACCAGATATTACATTTGCAGTTCACAAGTTAAGCCAATTTATGGCTAAACCAAGAAAACCACACCTTGAAGCAGCACTGAAGATTCTGCAGTACTTGAAAAATGAACCTGGCAGAGTTATTTTCTTCTCAGCCAAATCAGAGTTGCATGTGAAAGGTTTTACAGATTTGGACTGGGCTTCATGTCCAGATACCAGAAAGTCAGTCACTAGATATTGTATATTCATTGGAGATTCTTTAGTTTCCTGGAAATCAAAGAAACAATCTACTGTTTCCAGATCCTCTGCAGAAGCAGAATACAGGGCAATGGAAGTTTCCACTTGTGAAATAGTTTGGATTCTCTATTTGCTAAAGGATCTTCAAGTTAATCACAGTAGAGAAGCATTGCTGTTCTGTGACAACCAGGTAGCTCTCCACATAGGTTCCAACCCTGTTTTCCATGAACGAACGAAGCATATAGAAATTGATTGTTATGTTCTGAGGAATAAAGTGTTGGAGAAGGTTGTCAAGCTAATTCATGTTAGAACTCAGTCTCAATTAGTAGACCTGCTTACTAAGGCCTTGAGTCATAAACAGTTTTCAGAACTCTTATCCAAGATGGGACTTATCAACATTTATCAACCTAAAGTCCATCTTGAGGGGGAGTATCAAGATCAAGGCAGTGTATGTAAGCATGGAGATCAGAAGAAGCAAGCCTTAACATGCACAGATAGCAGATGTCCAAGATGAAATGTCTGAAGCTAAAGCTGTTGTAGTTTAGTAGTTATATTTGTATCATAAGTAGAATACGACTTGTAGCTTTTGTTAGTTTCTGTTATAAGTGATGACACGTGAGTGGGAAATAAGGCACACGTGAAAGAGGTTGTTATTCTATTATTAGGCTTAACTGCTTCTATTATTCGTGCTTAGTGAAACTAACTGTGTATATAAGGCATAAGCTAAATTAATAAGATTCAGTTTAGATTTTCCCAAATTATATTTCTCTCATAGCATACACCATGAGTCTTTGTGATTAATTAAACTTGTCCATTTTAGAAGTGCATGTTGCATTAATATATCAAAGGTAGGCTTTGACAAGGTCCTAACGAGTATATTACCCAAAAAAAAAAAAAAAAAAGGACTAGCTAGTAACCACTAATATTAGTGGTTACTAGCTAGTCTTTTTTTTTTCATAGACTGCCCGACCTGCAGGTGGTAGGCGGAATGATGGCGACTTGTCTCATGCATTGCTTGATACTGCTCATTGGTACTTGCTGTATAATAGTCCTGAGCTAGAGCCTTATTTAAAGTATGTGATTTCATATGCATATATTGTTTAATCAAGTTTTGAATATTATTTGCAATGCTTAGCTGAAAATAAATCATTTTATTTTTAACAGCGAACACAAAAACACATTGCATAATCCTACTAGAGAAGGCATAACTCAAATCCAACGACAAGAGTTTCCTAAGTGGTTCAGAGAACGTGTAAGACATTTGAAATTTAATCACACTAATAAATTTAAACATTTAAATTTATTCGTCATTGCTTATTACTAATAGGATATCATTTGTTGTATGTCATTATAGATGAATAGATTGAAAGTTAACGAGTCATCAGAAGCTACTAAAGAGTTATGGTCATTAGCAAATGATCCTAAGCCATATGTGAAGGAGTACATTGTTTTTATGGTCAATGGTGTAAAGTTCCATACAAGGGACCTAGACAATCGTCATGTAACCCAAAACAGTGGTGTATGTACCGAAGGGGACTATAAGGGAGAATGCACGAATTCTATGGTCATGTGTGCAAAATTTGGGAATTAGAGTATATGTTTCACCATAAAGTCGTTTTTTTCCAGTGTGAATGGTATAATACTAGTACCAATGGTCGAAGGAGAACGATAAGAACTGATGCACACTGCATGAGCATTGATGTTACAAGTCGATGGTATCAAAATGACCCTTTTATACTTCCTAGTCAAGCGAAACAAGTTTTCTACCTTCAAGATACGAAATTGCGTGACCCTTGGAAAATTGTGCAATGCATCCAACATAGAGGAGTGTTTGATGTCCTAGAAGTCGGGGGCGGAGAATCCAATGATAATACAGAAGATAGTGACGCATTCCAACCAGAAGCAATTGTTGATATTGTCCCTATCAATGTTGAAGACAATATTATTGAGTATTATATGGGTGATGTTGAAACTGAGGTTATTCTTGAAGGTGAAACTTCAAGAGACGCTAATCAAAATGAAGAGCATGACATACCTGATGTTGATCTTGATATGTAGAGTTCATAACAATTGTCTTAAATGTTATGTGATTGTCTTAAAGTTTTATGCTTGTCTACATAGTAATTGTTATTGAGATGTTTTGTGCTTATCTTAAACTTGATACGGATATTGATATGGTCATTTGTTATTTTGAGTTAGTAGTAATTGTGTTCAAATTTAGCACTTGTGAATTGCTTGATATGGATAATGGTATGGACTATAATATGTAAAGTTAGTAGTAATTGTTATTGAGATGTTTTGTGATTATCTTGAACTTGATATGGATATTAATGTGGTCATTTGTTGTGTTGAGTTAGTAGCAATTGTGTTCAAATTTTGCACTTGTAAATTTCTTGATATGGATAATAGTGTGGATTATAATGTTAAGTTAGTAGCAATTGTACTTATCTTTCATGTCAATACATAGTTTCAAAAAATGCCCAAAAAGGCCAAATACACTCATAATATACCGAGGTATGAGATGGCAAGATTGGATAGAATGAGGCAAAACCAAGAGATAATTGATGCTTTGGGATTGAAGCACATCTCAACTTCTCTAAAGGATTCTGCTCAGTCCAATTGTGCAAAAGGGAAAAGAAATAGAGCTAGTGTTGTGGTAGATGATGATTATGTACCACCTATTGGTGACGATGAGAATGATGTTGAGTCATCTAACTCTTTAATCCATAAGGTACAATAGATGTTCCATAGGGTGCAATAGATAATAACTTTGTTGTTCTATTATTTGTAATGACTTTGTTGTTCTATTATATATATGTTTCTAGTTATAGATGGCACCAGGACGACTTACACACTTGCGAGGTGTGGCATCTATCCCGGTGGTCCAATCTACGGTCCAATCTACGGTTCAATATACAGAAACACCTCTTGAAGCAAATCCTCTCGCCCAAAGTTCTTCAAGTGCGGAGGCTACCGACGCATTAACTAGCACGACTGGTAATTACATAGAACATACTTAATTGCAACTGCACCTTGTCTTTACTATTGAGATTATACTTAATGTATATAGAATGTATAATTTTATAACATTGATAATTTTTAAATAGGATCTGCTAGCTGAAATACCCGTGGAACAACACGTGGTATAGCAGTACGGGCACTTGTTGAAAAAAGTGGTAAACTACCAGTACGTATAGTTGCAGAGTATGATGATCCTGTTGGGAAGAATGCGTGCAAGCTTGTCAATCAAATTGGCGTACAAGTGCGAAGTAATTTGCCCAGTTACAACGTAAAAAATTGGAAAAGTGTTGATGCTGCTACTAGAGATGTGGTGCTTCAAAATATCGTGGTAAATTTATATTAATAACGTCTAACTCATCTTTGTTGTCACTAAGTATATTAATTCATATAATAATATTTTTATAATACATATATACTTCATTTTACAGGATCAGTTTGAGCTTGAAGGAGATTCCAACTTAGTAACGAAAACAGTAAATACAAAATGTGGAAAATTATTGAGTAGCGGCTCTAACAAGTTGTATCAGACTTATAAGAAGCTTGTACAATCTCATAATGAAGACTATGCAAAAAGCCACCCGCCAAAGAATGTCACACTTGAGCAATGGACTGGACTTATTGAAGGGAGATGGACCAATAAGGACTGGCTGGTAAATTATTTATGCGTATATTATTATTATCCAATATTTACTATATTATGTTGTCAAATGATTAGATTAATACTTAGATGAAGTAAATTTATACTGTTTTATTAATGATTTAATAAATATCTTGAATGTTCTTTATTAGGAAAAATCAAGAATTAATTCTGAAAATAGAAGCAAAACTTCAGGCAAACAATAGATGCGCGACAAAGGCACTTGCTGTTAGGGTTGATGAAGAGGTGCGTGTTTTTTCATTTTCTTAAACCTTAGTATATTACATATTGTGATTAATTAACTATAAATAACTAACACTCAAATGTTAATTAATTAGACAAATAATAATGGCGGTCAAGTTCCTGAATTGGCAAAAGTCTACAAAGATGTTCATTTTAATCCAAACACAAATAAGTGGATACACCATGACGATGAAGCGACATATGTATGTGTATCATTCCATCCCTATTATTCCATTCTTATCATGTTTGTAAAGTTATTACATATTTAGTATTAATGTTGTGATTGTTGTTTTTTTTTTTTTTTTTTCCTCTTTCAAATGGTAGGAAACTATTCTCAAAGTGCAAGAGGATCATTGTCAAGATCCTAATGCAATTCCCCTTACACAAGAGGAAATTTCAAACTTGGTTTTTAAGAAAAAATCTGGTATTGTAAAAGGACTTGGCATGAGACCTTCTTCTTCTCTAGTAACCACTGCCTCATCTAGTGCCTCGATAGAGTATATTCATCGGTTAGAAAATGAGATAATTGAGCTCAAAAAGGCAAGAGTTAGGGACGAAGAGGAGCGAGCTAAGGAGCAAGAGGCGCGAGCTAAGCAAGATGAGATCCAAAAGAATATTCTTAATTTTTTAAGGAGCAAGGGTTATGATGACGGTTTTAACTATGGGGGTGGTTCATCTTCAAGTTAAATCACTTATTGGTAACACTTCATTTTTTATGTATCATTTGAAACTAATTGTTAGAAAATTTTTTATAACATAGTTAATGTTTTTACTTTATGATTTTAATGTAATAGTGTTTTTATATTTGTGTAGATTTCTTATTAGTGGCTTTAGAGGATTTACTTTTGGCATTATTTGAAGACATTTGAGAACATCTTTTGGCTTTAGGGGGTTCTAATTATATTATGCTACATTTTTTGTATTGTTATAAAACATTTTAAGTTATTGTATGTGTTGCAAACAATTATTGTATGGAAGGAGTTTGAATTTGATACTTGTTTTAATTTTAACTTGTGTAATGTATGGATCGATTTTTTATAAATGTGTTGTTGAAATAAATGTGTTAATCAAATGTGAGGTTTTAATAATGTAATGACAGGTTACAGGTTAATACAACGTCATGAAAATAATAAAAACAGAAAATATGTTTTAGTGACGAATTTTTTCGTCACTATATGTGCATGGATTTTCTTAAAAATAGTTTTAGTGACGAATATTTTCGTCACTATATGTACCCGAAAATAGTTTTAGTGACGAAATATTTCATCACTAAATGTGATTTAATAAACTAAAATGGTTTTAGTGACGAAATATTTTCGTCACTAAATACTGTTTTTAGCGAGGAAAACATTTAGCGACGAAACGTTTTTGTCGCTAAAAGGTTTTTTTTTTTTTTTTACCAAATTCGACTTTTAGTGACGAAATTTTTCGTCGCTAAAAGTTGCCAGGACTTTTAGCGATGGGGCTACAGTGACGAAACGAATTTCGTCACTAAAAGTCCAATTTCGTCACTAAAGGTTCTTAGTGACGAAAAACTGGACTTTTAGTGACGAATTTTTCGTCACTAAAGATACATTTTCTTGTAGTGAATTTGTACTATTTGGACTGATCAATAATAATAGTATTATAACTACAGTGTTATCCTTCATTTTTTTTTTTTTTTTTTGGGTAAGAATATTTATCTCTATTGTCTATATTTATGTATTAAAAGAGTTGTTGTGAATGGATCCAAATTAAAGAAAGAATCGAATATTTATTAATAAAATATATCATATGAGAATAAAGATAGAGTCTCATCCTACATGTCAATATATAATAACAAGAATGAAATTTATAGTAAGAGGAATTTTTTTTTCTTTTTTTCTTTTGCTACATTTAGAAATTCAAAAAAAAACAAAAAACAAAAAAAAAATTGTTCTTTCTTTTAAAACTTTTATAACTAGAAAGTACTTTTGTTTCAATTTGATTTTTTTTTTTTTTTCTTTTTGGAGTTCTTTAAAAATGGGTTCTTACAAGTAACTCAAATTTCTCAAATTAAAAAAAGGAACTCAAAGGAAAGCCAAACAACCAGCTCTAGTGTTTGTGAAATGAGGACCAAGGTTGTTAGCTTATTTATTTATTTTTGCCGCGGGGGGGAGGGGGCTGGGGCCGGGGGTATTAAACTCCAGCAACAGTAGTATGCGTTGAACTTTACCGAAATTATAATCTTAGTCATGTAATTAACCAAATCAAAAAATAGATGTGCAATTTTATATAATTCATAATTGCCAAGGGAAAAAAGCCAAAAGTATATTCTCAAAATTCTAAATCAAATAGGCTTTACAACATGATTTGGAGACTAATTGAAAGTGACCAGCATGTGATGGGTGATTGAACAATGGTTTGGTCTCTTATTTGATGTGGGCAAAGATTAGGTCTAGTACACTTGACCTATTTTATCTACATATAAGAAGAGATTATAATAAGAGGGTTCACAAATAAGAAATCTATTAGTGGTCTCTTATTAGCTAAATGCATGGATTTATTGAGAGAACAAGAGATTGAGTGCCCTCGAGACTTATAGGGGTTGATATTATCACCTTGTGTGAGTGATGTTGAAAACAAGGACGAATTTATATATTGACTAAGGGGGCAATGGCCCCCTTAAATTGTTTTCAAAAAAAATATTAGTATATTAATAGATACTAATTTTAGCAATTTTGTTCAATAAAATTACGTTTTGCCACACCTAAACAATGCCATTAATTCTTTTAAGAGTAATGTTATAGTCACACATTTTTTTATAATATTTTTACAAACTATTGAGATAGCAAATTCTTATTGGTTTGCGCACTTGCATCACTTTTTACTTATCAATAACCACTCACCACATTAGCAATTTGTAAAATTTTTGTAGTTTTAGTAGTTTCCACCTTTTAAAGGCCATAAAAATTAATAGATTAAATCTAAAACAAAATATACAAGTCCAAAAAAATTAGCCCAACAACAAAAGTTACCAATAATAAAGCTAAAATAAAATTAAGCCCAATCAATCTATTTTACCCAAAATAAACAACTTAGTCATTTAAAAAGTTTTAAACAAAAATCCTTAGTGATAAAGTAGTAGAGTCAAGAGGAGAAAACTAAAGGTATGTATACTAGCTATATTAAGTTAGATTGTCGAAGGGGCCAAAATGGCCAAATACCACAATTTTTTGAGTTTTTTAGCAAAAAATCACCGTTTCGGAAATAAATGGCAATCTACCACTTTTTCTAGTACTCGAGTTTGGTGAACTCGAGTACCTTATTTTATAGTTCCACTGTGGCTGTTGAGCTAGAAATTGGCGATTAAAAAAAATAAAGTGGTACTCGAGCTTGGTAAACTCGAGTACCATGCAACACAGTACTCGAGTATAGCAGGATCGAGTACCATTTATAAAAAAAATACAAAATTTTTTTTTTCTACAGTACTCGAGTTTACCAAACTCAAGTACTGTGTAATTTTTTTTTGTTTTTGTTTTTTTTTTTTTGCTTAAGGATAATTGACAAATAAACAGAAAGATAAAAATAAGTAGCTTTTCTATATTTTTATTTATTTAAATAGAAGCATTGTAAGATATAGAGATTTTAATTTCGAAATACGAATTTAATTTCTACATTGATTAAAATTGTTCATTGTTTTCTCATAAAAATTGTTCACTGTTGGCCTATACATGGAGACCATCACTCCTTCTCCAATGACCGTAAGGGCATATAAGAACACTTCAAGAAAGATCATAGGTACCTTCAAGATACCTTGCAAGATTGGGCCAATGGAAACCGTGGTGGAGTTTCATGTCATGGACATCACTCCAAATTACAACCTTCTCTTGGGAAAGGCCTGGCTTTACCCTAATGGAGCAATCCCTTCCTCATTACACCAAAAGATGAAGATCCCATGGAAATGAGGGATTGCCATAGTGCTTGGAGATGGTGAGATACTAGCATCAGTTTGTGGACTTGAGGAAGGAGGGAGTGAGCCTTAAATGAGTGGCTTTGAGTTTGTGAACATGGTTAGCTAGGGTTGAAGAATGAAAAGTATGCTACCAATTTTTTCCCATATTGTAGCCACAAGGTGATTGCAATGATGAAGAACATGGGATATATGCCCTATATAGGCCTTGGAAATGAAGGAAAAGGGATAGTTGTGTTCCCTAATATCTGACTCAAGTGACCAAGGAGGGTCTAGGATTCCTTGAAGGCTGCAACAGAATTAAGAAAAACCATGGCACTCTCAATGGGAATTTTGTGAAAGAAGGAGGAGACTTCCCCTATTGTGGCTTCCATGACCCTTGGGTGAGGAAAGATGGAAAGTTGTATCCAGGCTATGAGATGTTCTTCAATGAAAAACTCACTTTTAAGAAGAAGCCTACCATGGTGATCAAAGATATTAGGACATATGTGTTTTCACTTGTTAAGAACATATGTTATTTATTTATGTAAATTGGCTAAATCCTTTGACAAAACGCACTCTACTTGTAATTGGGTAGTTCTAGGTATTTTTAATACTTCAAGAAACAAGGTTTCAAGGTCAAGTGTTAAAGTCATCAAGTCTATCCAAGAAAAAGCAAGCTGAAGTGCAAATTCATTAAAGCTCAACACCTGCTCGATAGCTACCTCAACACCTGCTATCTGTCGAGATTTATAATTTCAGATTTTCTGATCTGATTTTCTTGGGATCCATGAATATGCTTTTGGGCCTTCTTTTCTCCAAACCCTAAACATATAAAAGGATTGTTTTAAGAGCCGTCAAGTGTGACACAAGTTGCAAAAGCATTGAGCAATCTCTGTTCAAGCAAATTGTGTGATCAAAAGACGAAGTTCTTGACCTAGTTCATCTTCTTTGAAGAAGTTGCTATGTATTTGCACCAAAGGGTTTTGTGACCAAGCATCTTCCTGATCTTCATCGTGTAGGATGAACTGAAGAACTTTGCAGCCAACCTCTCTTTCTTAAGTTGGTGTTTTGAAGTCGTGTACTGGGATCTGCACATTGGTTAGTCACGTACTTGGGAGCCGTGCATCAAAGGTGGGAACTGTCACTACAGATCAAGTCCAATTGGGTATTGGGGTAAAGGTTCAACTGTAGGTTGGTAAGGTACTTGGGATTCCTTTACTTGTAACTGCTTGATTTGATAATGGTGGAGTTTCGGGAGTGGTGACCTGAAAATCACCCAGTGAGGTTTTTACCGCGAGGTTTTTCCCCATTTGTAAATAAATCACCGTGTTATTTAATTTCCGCTGCATATTTAGTTTTTGGTGATTTGTTTGTGCTTCCACGTAATTACATGATTAATTGATTGATTAATAACTTGGCTAATTAATTAATTGGTATAATCACAAGGGGTCATTCAGTTTGTGGCCTATCAAAAGAAGTGCAAGAAGAAGTTGATTGGGTGAAATACATGGTTGCTGAAGCAATGAAGACCATGATGAAGACGAGTGGGGACATGTTTGCCATCACCAATGAAGAACCAAGTGATCCTTCCAAATTCATCATGCCTACAATGGGGCCCATTAATAATTGGACTTGGGTTGGGTTTTCTGAGAACATAGGGAAAGAGTTTTGTAATGCAAGTTCCAATGTACTTTTCAATATTTTTAATAAGATGAATTTTGATTTAGCTTACTTTAATGTGTCCCATAACATTGAAATTATACACTTAAATGATTCAAATGAATTTGAAAATGAAATTAATAAAAAATTGGAAAAGAAAATTAAACTTATGGAACCAACTCTTGAAACTATTAATTTAGGCAATGATGAAAATCCACACTTAATTAAAATTGGCTCAACTCTAAATGAAAAAGACAAGAAAGATCTTCAAGAACTCCTTATGGAATTTCAAGAGGTGTTTGCATGGTCCTATGAAGATATGCTTAGAATTGACCTCGAGATAACTCAACATCACATTGATACTCATGACCACATGGTGCCTGTCAAGGAAAAATTGAGAAGAATGAGGATTGAATGGCTCTTTAAAATCAAAGAGGAAGTCACCAAGTAATTAAAGGTAGGGTTCATCAAACCTGTAGACCTTGCTGAGTAGATAGCCAATGCTGTGCCCGTACCTAAGAAGGATGGAAAGGTAAGAATGTGTGTGGATTTTAGAGACTTGAATATGGCATGCCCTATGGATAACTTCCCCCTCCCCCACATTGATGTCTTGGTGGATAACACGACAAGAAGCGCCTTAATGTCTTTCATGGATGGTTTCTCGAGATACAACCAAATTAAGATGGCTCATAAAGATATGACCTTTCACTACCGAATGGGGAATTTATTGTTACACAGTAATGTCGTTTGGCCTCAAGAATGCTAAGGTAACTTATCAAAGGATGGCTATAGCCTTGCTACATGATATGATGCATAATGAGGTAGAGGTGTATGTTAATGCTATGATAGTGAAATCTAAGGATAGAGAGAACCACACCACAAACTTGAAGAAGTTCTTCGAGAGGATGAAAGAATATAGATTGAGATTGAACCCACAAAAGTGCACATTTGGAATAACCATTGGAAAATTATTAGGGTTCTTAGTGAGTGATAGAGGAATAGAAGTTGACCCATCCAATATCAAAGCCATATTGGAAATGCCTCCATCTAAAAGTGAGAAAGAGATTAGGGGTTTCTTAGGTCGACTACAATACATTAGTCGATTCATTACCAACCTCACCTCCACTTGTGAGCCCATCTTTAATCTTTTAAGGAAGAATGAACCACATACATGGAACGATGAGTGCCATAAAGCCTTTGAAATCATCAAGGAATATCTCCTCCACCCACTTATCTTAGTACCTCCACAACAAAGGAAACCCTTACTCCTATACCATTCCATCATAGGGGATGCGGTTGGCAGTATGCTTGAATAAGAAGATTTTTGTGCTAAGAATCCCATAGAGGGGGAGGACAATAAAGAGGATTTTTTGGATGAGGATATTTTGGATGTTGAGCTAGGGACATGGAAGATGTACTTTGACGGAGCCGCAAACCATATGGGAATGGGATAGGAGTACTTCTGATCACTCCTGAAAGATCTCACATACCTTTGGCAATTAAGTTAAACTTTGAAGCAACTAATAACATAATTGAATATGAAGCTTGCATCGCCAAAATGGAAGCCCTTCAAGAATTGGGGGTAAAAGAAGCCGAAGTCTTTGGTGATTCAACTTTGGTTATAGCTCAAGCACAGAAGTTGTGGAAAGTGGAGGAAGAATATTTGAAGCCTTATCAACAATACTTGGAAGACTTGACCAAGACCTTTGACAAGATCAAGTGCAAAATCATCCTTAGAGCTTAGAATCAGTTTACGAATGCCTTATCTACTTTAGCCTCCATGGTTGAAATACCTGAGGGAGTATGGACACGACCCTTGGAAATTGAACAAAGTGATGATAAGTGCACAGAAGGAAGAACGAAGTTTCAGTAATGACCGTAGAGGAAGAGGAAGCTCCATGGTACTATGACATTATGAAGTTCTTGGAACTAGGGGCATATTTGGATGGTGCCGACAAGAGAGAGTGTCGTTCCATTAGGATGATGGCAACCTAATACATCCTATGTGGAGGACAACTCTATAAAAGGTCTTATGATGGTGTACACCTTCATTTCTTGAAAAGAGAAGAGGCCGAGAGGGTAATGGAAGAGGTTCATCAAGGAATTTATGGCCCTCACATGAATGGAAGGATGTTAGCTAGGAAGATCCCAAGGATGGGGTACTACTAGAGCACAATGGAGATCGATTGTGTGGGCTATGTGAAAAGTTGCCATGATTGACAGACACACACCAACTTGAACCATGTACCACCTAGTGAGTTGTATAGCATGACTTCTCCATGACCTTTCTTAGTTTGGGGCATAAATGTGATTGGAAGAATAGTTCTTGAGGCTTTAAACGGGCATAAGTGCATTTTAGTGGCAATTAACTACTTCAGTAAGTTGATGGAAGTAGCCTTCTACTCCATGTTGAAGGCTAAGTATGTGGCTCATTTTTTAGAAAACAACATCATATGTTAGTTTGTGGTACCTCAAGAGATCATTTCCGATAATGGTTCTCACTTTGAAGGTGAAGTTCGAAGGGTCATGGAAGAATATGGTATCGAGCATTACAAGTCTTCACCATATCAACCACAAGCCAATGGGGTTATAGAAGCAGCCAGTAAGAATGTGAAGAATATCCTAACCAAAATGGTAATGACGTATAAAGATTGGGCTGAAAAGCTTCCTTTTGCCCTATGGGGTTAAAGAACTTCTATCCAAGCGTCAACAGGGGCAACACCTTACTCTCTGGTTTATGGTAGTGAGGTAATGCTTCCTATAGAGGTGAAGATATAATCTTTGAGGGTATTGGTAGAGACTAAGGTCCTAGAGGAGGATTGGGCTAAGGTGAGATATGAACAATTGGCTTTGATAGATAAGAAGAAAGTTAGGGCACAATACCATGCACAAGGGTACCAAAAAAGGATTGCTATGGTATTCAACAAGAAAATGAAACCAAAAAGCCTTAAAGAAGGGGACTTGGTCCTGAAGGTACTTAGAAATGAGACTTTTGATCCAAGAGGAAAAATGAAGCCTAGATGGTTTGGACCTTTTATCATTAAGAAGATCATGTCGGGAAGTGCTACAAGAATCACAGATTTGGATGGGGAAGAGATGCTTCACCCTATTAACATGGATAGACTTCGGAAATACTACATCTAAAAAAATAAAAATAAAAAAAATGCTAGGTTGAAAACATGAAAGGGCGGCCTAGGCAAAAATTAAGGCAAAAGAGCCCCGCTAGATTGAGAACCCGAAAGGGCGATTTAGGCAAAAGCTAGGGGAAAAGACCATGGGCATGGTGAAAATTCCTCAAAGGACGGCATAGGCAAAAATTACATGGCAAAGGAAAAATAAAAGAAAAGAAAAAAAAAATGAATAAAGAAGATAACAATAAGCAAAGATAATTAAAAAAAAAAAAAAATGAAATTCTCTCATTGCTCAAATTAAAAGATAACAAGGTTGGTTTCATAGGGAATTTGGAACATTCCAATCCTTTATTAAATTCAAAAACAAAAATAGGAGAATCATAAAAGTGCAGAAAAGTAAAACATGGGTTACCTCTCTTTAGCTCATAAGCCACCATACACATCAAAGGTCCACACAATGTGACTGTTGAACCAAGAAATATCTTTAAAGGGCACATAGGCAAAAGGCATGAAGGTAGTATGATCCTAGCCTTTCACCCTTAAGGAGGCCTGAACCGAAAAAGTAATCAAAGACCGGCCTAAGGTTGAGTTTGCCAAAAACACACCACCTATTGGCCGTGGTTTCAAGGACACCCAACACCACTCGCAGCAAGGAAGGAAGATCCCCTCCCATGGTAGGAAAGATAAGATCATCAATCTCTGATTCACCAATGATAGTAGCAAGTTCCTCAATAGTGAGGCATAATTCTATTCCATTGAAGCAGAATACATGCCAAGAAGGAACCCAATAGTTAACAGCAACACAAAGAAAATGCTCATCCACCCTAATTTGATGGTAAGGGAAGATGCAAGAAAGGCCATAGGGAGCAATAGAATCCTTGAAATCGGGACCAAGCTTCCTAATCCAAGTGGAGACGTCGAGGGGAGAGCTTTCTGCCATTGAGGGACCTCAAAGAAGTGTTTTTTGAGTTGGAAATATGTTGGTGAGGGTTTTGGACCCAAACGGCTACTTTTATACCTAAATAAGTTGGCCAGGGTTTTTTTGATTCGTGGCACACGTGCGCAAAGTCGACCATGTGTACGTAAAGTCAAAGCTGCATACAAAGGCTTACCTCCACGTACGCATGGCGCTTGGCAGAAGCCAATCTTCCCTTGTTTGGAGCAAAGTTTCTCCACTCCCAAGCATTCCTAGGGTTTCTATGATCTAAAGAATCATTCAAGACATGTTCCAAGTACTAGATTGCAAGCATCAAAGAAGCAAAGTTGTATAGAAAACAAACAATTTATCATTATACTTGTAAATTAAGTGTTGAGTTCCAATCAAAAGCATAAATGTAAAAAGATGTTCTTAATTCAATCTTTTGTCTCAAACTAAATCCAAATGTCTACTAAAGGAAATAAAAAACTATAAAAGCAAAAAAGAAAAGAAAAAAGAAAAAAAAGTTGTGTGTTATATGCCTATATATGTCTTTGACTACAAGTAATAAATGGTGCTGCCTCTTTCTTAAACAATAGCTAGGAGTCGCCTCTGAGTCCTCCTCCTCGTCATCATCATCATCATCACCACTGCCTAGGTGGGCCACTCCTCCAAGACCGTACAGCTCTCTCGAGTAGTTGTTCACCTCTAACTTGAGATTCCTGGCTAGCCACACCAATTGCTCATGCTCTTGGATAATGGGCTACAGTTCAAAGAAGGAAGGGTTAGTGACTGAAATAGAAAGGGAAATTTGGCAAAAAGAGAAAGGACAAAAGGAAAAAAGAACTCACCGCTTGAGTGTTGGGAGGAAAATGATAGCCCATAACATTAGGATTACGGGGCATGGCACACTCCTGAGCAAAGCAATCCAAGCCATAAGCATAGACTATCCAAGGGAAGTGTGGAGGATCAATGGGCTCACCAGCAACAAGCCTCCCCTGCTACAATTTCCCACATTAGAAGTCTTGACCAACGAGGAAAAAAAAAAAAAAAAAGAGATTGAGCATATACCTGAACAGTAAGGGAAGGCATGAGGTGAGTAATGTTGAACTTCTCTTAGTCCAACCCCTCAAGAAGCTGCTCTGCAGAGGAAACGCCGCTCCCTCATGAGTTGTTTTTAGCATCAGTCACGGAGAGCATGAACTTAGGAGGGTCCATCGGAATCTGTGGTTCATCTCTACCCACTAGCTAGCATTGCACTCTTTCCACCAAGTATAGTGCCCTCATGCCTGCTCCTTTAAAAGGTCGGGTGATATCTAAAGTGATGAGAGCAGCAGGCTCCAAGTCTCGAGAAGGAGGAAGGGGCTGGTCAGTCCATAAGGTCCAGTTAACCTATAATAACATGATGTTAGAAGAACGGTATCCCAAGAAGAATGCATGAAGGAGCGTAAGAGACTAGAACTATTGAACTTACCTCATCGGAAGTCAACCCAGCAAGGTGGGCCCTTACTTGGTGGAAGTTGTTCAGGACTAGGTCGGTGCTCGAAGTTATAAGGCCATACCTAATCATCAATCACTGCAAAAAAAAGAGAGAAGAAACACAAGTCACAAGTTCGATGCAAGATGACAGTTTGCAAGATGATATATACAAGATGACAATTTTCAAGACAGTATAGTTTGCAAGACAACAAGCTACAAGTGGAAGTGTAAAAAGTAAAAAGAGAACTGACCTTAAGGACCTTCCAAGGCCCCACAAGTTGCCGCAAAGTGCCTCAGTTGAAAGTGTTGATAAGAATGCAAAATGTCAGATTTTTCTCCCTTAATGTTTAGTCTTTTATACTTATTTAGTGCCTTAATGTACTCATTATTCTTGTATTTTGATTTAGGATGACAATGGAGGTATAAAGTGCAAAACGTAGTTAATTGGGTGATTCTAGACAGCTTTGACATCGCTTCTTAATCTGGGCATAACTCTCTCATCCAAGCTCTGATTGAGATGATTCAAGATGATATGGAACGCCAAGACAAAGCTATACAACTTTCTTTTGAGTTTTGAGATATATGGGTCACATCAAGGTCTAAATCGGGCTTGAAGTTGCTGCACCTGCACTGTTGATGTTCTGGAATGTTCCTTTGCATGAAATTCTAATATGCAGATTTGATGTGGTTTATTTTTGGAAGTTTCTAGATTTGATGCGCGAAATTTTCAGTTGAAAAACACCACTTTCCTAGTTATATTAGGACTTTGTTTTATTTTTAATATTTTTCCTTAATTAGTCAGATTTGGATGTCATTGTTTAGAATATTTTGTGGAGATTTTGTAGGCTTGGGAAAGGGGGAATTAACGTGTAAAAGGGGGAGGAGAAATCAGAATTAGACACACACAAACACGCCTCTCTAAAACTGTGAGTACTTGGTCAAAAGAAACTAAAGCCTTAGAATCAATAAAACTGTGAGATCTAATTTGTTTTTATTGTTCAATTTATGCTTTGAATATCGGATGTTCTTCTGTGCCTATTTTCATGATTGTCTCATTTAATTACTAGGAAGCCTACTAATTTATTATTCGTTGCAATCGACTGCTAGGTTAGATATCAAATTCGTAATTGTTTGATCTCTCTAACTTATGAAGCAACTAAGATTTAATGATTTGCTGTGTCAGAAATTATTAGATCCTAGGAAGAATGCTCGACTAAATTAAATGCAACCGCTTGTGTTTGTATTGTTTAGCTTCATCGATCTCTCTAGTTCTTAAGGCTACTACTAAATTAAACCTTTAGCGCTTCTCTTGGGTTGTTTAGTAGTTAGGGTTAATTAGATAACTTATTTTATAATTAACTACAACTAATGAGAGATAGGAAAATAGTTCCAACAGTGAATATTCAAAGTGTGAATTGATATATACTTACATCAATGATTAGTTGTGAAATTTCGATGGTGGATGTTGACTTGGACCAAGGTTTGTTCTCTTGATTGATTTCGATACTCTAATTTGAATTGTTCCTTATTTGTTTTTTTTCTTAAAATTGTTTTCATTTTACTCAAACCCCCCCCCCCCCCCCCACCCCCCTCCTTATTCACATAGCATAAAAGGCTAGATACTCTTAGTGGGAATGATCCTTGCTCGCACTACTACATATATTTTTAAGAGTATAGGATTTATTTTTGGTTGCCAGTGACAGCACACCAAGTGTTAAGGGTGGAGTAAAGATAAGCAAGACATGCTTGCCCCTAGTTGGCCCTCTGTGCCTCCCCAAAATCCTAAAAGAGGGTTAGCCACCTCAAAGACACCATTTGCCCTCCATTGGCAAAGAGGTAGGCCCCCATCAAGTGGAGAAGGAAAGCCCTAGCCATACAAACACATTCCTCCGTGGTCCTCTGTGAAAGGAACATGTAATCCAACACCAAGTCGAAGTAGCAAATAGTCTTAGTGGAGTACTTCCTCCCCAACATGTTGATGTCTAGCTGCACGCCTAACACACCATTTAAACTAATGATGGTCCCCCTTGAAACTAAGGCTGGTCATGTAGAAGAAGTCATAGGGAATTAATGTCATCTCCCACTCAGCGATATGAAAGGTGTAGGTAATGTCCCATCACCTCTCAATGAGACACTGCACCAAAGTGGCATTCGCGAACTTTTCTAGAAGAAGGCTAATAACGGGCTCAAAGCCTGCCTCCTTGACATAGCCTCTAGTTTCGGGGGCGAGCAAGTTGAACCACTCCACTACCTTATTGGTGCTTCCCCTACCACTATAAGGGGATGATGATTGCATAAAAGGAAAAGATGTCATTAGATTCATAATTCAAGTGAAATTTGAAGAAAATGGTATTGTGATTCATGAGTGAAGGTAAAAGGAATCATGTAGTGATATTCAGATGCAGAAATGACAAAAATGGTGTTAGCATTGCATAGGGAAGTAAAACGGGTGAAAAATGAGTGAAAAGGGGCAGAGTAAGGCTTCTGCCAAGTGTCTCATGTACGCAAGTCAAGGCCCACGCAAGCAGACTAGACTCTGCGTAAGCAAGTTCATTCCCATGTATGCAGAACCTCAAGAACATACCTACGTACGCAAGAACATAGTTGCGTACACATGAATGCAAGCTGTGTATGCAGGCTCATGCCCACACACGCAAGAACATAGACAGAATTAGTTCTTCGACATTTTCAAGGAAGCATCATCCAAAATCCATCCTAGACATGTTCCTACCTCTCCTAAGACATTAGGTTTTCATTTAAACCCATCTCTCAACAAAACCCAAGCATTTAGATAGCCAAAAACACATTCAAACCAAAGATCAGAAAGGAACTTGAAAATGAGGAAAAAATGAAAAACTTAGAGACTCACCCATGGGAATGTGGTTTTTTGGCCGATATGTCAATGGTGGAGGTCCCACCAGCCTCATGGCTCCACTCCAACGAGTGAGATGTAAGGCATCAGCAGATAGGATGTAAGGATTTCTTGGCCTTGGGTGCCATTGGAAAGGATGATGAGAGAAAGGGAGAGAATGAGAAAATAAGAGAGTTTGAGAGGATGAGGGAGTCAGGAAATGAAGAAAAGAAGGAAGGAAGAGAGGTTTTTGTAGAGAGAAAAGAGAAAGGAGTTATCAAGAATATGAAGAGGTGAGGGAGATGAAGAGAATGAATAAGAAGAGAAGAAAAGAAATGGTTGGTAACCATTGGAGAAAATGAAAAAGCGGGAGAACACCTGATAGCTAAACTACATGTAGTTTAGGCCTCACCACTAAACTATGTGTAGTTTAGTCACAAATAGTAAAAAATAAAAAAAAATAAAAATTTCTTTTCTTTTCTTCTTTCAAAGAAAGAGAGAAATCTCAAGACTTCCACAATTAGACATAAATTATCAAAAAATTCCCCCAGTGGATCAAGTATATCAAAGAATCCCCTAGGAGACCAAGCATATCAAAAAGCTCTCTAGTGGATCAAGCACATAAAAGAAAATTTTTTAATGGATCAAGCCCATTAAGAACCATTCCCAGTGGTTCAAGCACCTCAAGAACCATTCCCCAGCAAGTCAGCATGTCAAACATCATCCTCAATAAAGAAGTAGAAGACTTTTCCTCAACATTTCAAGCATCTCAAGCAAAGTATCCCCAGTGAAGGAAGCAGAAGATTCTTCCAAAATGTATCAAGTATTATCCTCCTAAAAGGAAGCAGAAGACTCTTCCTTAATAGTTCAAGCACATCAAGCATCATACCTATGGAAGGGGCAGAAAATCCCTCCCCAATGGACCTAAGTACACTAAAGCAAATCCCTAGTGAGGAAGCAGAAGATTCTTCCCTAAAATATCCTCAGTAAGGAAGTAGAAGATTCTTGCTTAGTAAGTCTCATACACAAAAAAAATCCCCAGCAAGGAAGCAAAAGATTCTCCTTCAAAATCCTCAGTGAACCATATGAGAAGTAGAAGATTCTTCCTTAATGGATCACACATCTACACTACTCCTCAGTAAGTCCATCCATGTTACTCCTCAGTGTGTTTCTCATCTCCTAACAAGTCCTGACAGGTAGAAGATTCCTCCCCATGAACATTCACTCCTTAGCGAGCTCTTCACCATCCTTAGTTGATCCTACTCACGCACATATCCTCAAGGTATTGAACATGCAAGCACGGTAGAAAAAGGTAAAGATAGTGATAGAGAAAGAGGCCAAGGCAAACCCTAAGCAAGAGCCTCACCAGAAAAGGTAGAGAAGGAAGTGAAGAAGACAAGAGGAACAAGTCACCCGAAGAAGTTTGAGACAAATGCCCCGAATGGACACCACAGAGACTAGGATAGCAAGTCACTCGCCATTTGCTTCCAAGTGGCAAAACAGGTTCTGGGATAGTGAACTTGTCATTGCTCATTTCTTGAGCAACAAAGGTGGGACTTCAGACATACGAATCCTATGCAGCCCTTCGGAGTTGCACCCCTCCCCATGTATGCGTGATGTGTGTCATGTGCATGGGCTGGGATTAAGCCGTACGTCGAAACAAAATGTTTTGTCTCTTATTCTTTTGATTTTGTTAGTGAAGTTGACGAATCAAAAGAGGGGCATCTATAGACACCGCATTTTGTATCCCTTGCAACTCAGGCCCTCATTCCCTAATGATGCTCGAACTCTAAGGCCCAAGGCTTGTTTAGAGCTCAATCAGATATTAAGTTGACTTCGGGAATGATAAAATAGAAAATATAACCTTTTAAATGTGCAAAAATCTATTTTTTGGAAAATAAAATGACCAAAGTAGTCCACAGCCTGTGTATATGAGTCACGACTTGCGTATGCGGCTAAAGCATGCGTACGCAGGCACATTTTTGCGTACGCGGCTAAGGTTTCAAAAGCATAAGAAAGGCAAGATTTCTGCAATAATGACTGAGGTTTGAAACAGATCCCACATCGTCTGAGAGCTGTTCCAAATCTCATTTTTTCAACTATAAAAAGCCTTACATAGTACATTTTCAAAGCATATAGAAATCCCACGGGAAAATCCTAAGATTCACTAGAAAATAGTGAATCAAAAGGGAGTTTTTTACAAAACATCCTCAAGTCTCTTTTTATTTGATTAGGACCTTTTATGGACCCAATCCTTTGAGTTTAAGATTACTAATCACTATTTCATTGAATTGTGATAGATTTGGCTAAGGGGAATGGTCAAAAATCAAGCCTAAGAGTTTTTGCTTTAAGGTATTCTTTAAAAACTTTTCTTTTTCTTTTCTTCTTTAATCTTCGTTTTAATTTGTTTCTTTTGCTTAGTTTGTGTTTACATTTGTTTGTTTAGGTTAGTTTTAGGTTTTCTCTCTATCTTTAAGCATGATAGGTTGCTAGATTTTATGTTTATGGTTTCTACTCTATTTTTGTGTTGATTAGGGTTTTTGGGTAAGGATCTTTGTATGCATGATCTAGCCTATGCACACATGCTGAACTCATGCTTACGCAGACATATTCTAGCATGTGTGATGTTGTTACCCAGAAAACCCTAATTCTTTGTTTGTTTTGTTCTGCCTTCACATGTCTTTCTGTATAAGCCTCTTTTCCATATGTTTCAAGCCCTATGACCGTTTGTTTGCCTTTTAACATGTTTGTTGTTATCATATGTTTAGATTAGGGTTTAGGTTTGGGTTTTCTTAGTTTTAATGCTATAA
Source organism: Quercus cerris (assembly GCA_963669245.1). Classification (NCBI taxonomy): domain Eukaryota; kingdom Viridiplantae; phylum Streptophyta; class Magnoliopsida; order Fagales; family Fagaceae; genus Quercus; species Quercus cerris. The sequence goes on along the minus strand of OY770014.1, from coordinate 23,454,405 downwards.
CATTCATTCACATGTTCATGCATTGATGTCATATGTGTTGTGTTGCTGAGAAGTAAGTAAAGGGTCAGCCATGCATTTATGTTAGGGGTTTTTAGATGTATGATTACGGTTTCTAGTATGTTGACATTTTATTTTTGATATGTTTTGTTTGATGATATGCTTGCTACCATGTTTAAGTTACTGTTTTATTTTAGATGAATGCTAGGGTTTTCTTTTATATGTTTGGCTATCTTTCTTTTGGATAGATGGATAAGTATGTGTTTAGGATTAAAGATGCCATGTTGCTTTTTAGATGTATGTTAGTGTGTCTGTGTGAGTCTAGAATACAAGTATTTAAATGGTTTTTAATAGGGTCAAGATATAGGACACAATGATAGGAAGCCAACCTTAGGGTTGGGCAATCTTGGGTGCCTAACATCTTCTCAAGAGCATATCTAAACCCTAAACCCAAACTCTAGTAGTAAGATCAAAGGTCCTTCCTCAAAAGGATGCTATATTCATGATTCATAGACCATATAACTAGGTGGCGACTCCAATTTTAATTTTCCCTTCCCCTTGTTCCCATAAACTCAATTTGTGATAGCTCATCTCATCCATTAAAACTTGATTTGATGATAACATTCAATCTTATGGTCCGATAAGGGCATATGACCAGTCGATTTGATTGTTACAACATTAAGGTCATTTTGATGCAATGAAATTAAGGATTTAATGGCCACAATTAAGATGCTTATTTTCAAGGTAAAATTACCCATTTAGCCTCCATGTGAGGTTAAATGCAAGTTGCAAAATGAGGTGTCAACAAGCATTCACATCAAGAATGCTAAAAATTATAACCTTTAGCAACTCAAAACACTACTTTATCAATTTTAACACCCAACTTTATAATATACCCAATATCAAAGGTTTTATATTTTTTACCACTTCATTAAAATATTATTTCTTTTATTCTTTTTATTCTCTCTGTCTCTTTCTCTTCCTCCCTCTTTCTCTATGTGTATCTCTTCAAAACCCACTGCAAAACCCAACCCACACCCACTACTACCAACCGCCACCGCCCACACCCATTGTCATTACTGCCACCACCCACAACCTCAACCCCCAACCACCAAAATCATAAACAAAAACAAACCTAAAACCAAATCAAAAACTTAAAATCAAATCACAACCAAATCACAAACTCAAACACACACCTACTGCCACAACCACCACTGCCCACACCCATTGCCACAACCACCACCACCACAATCCCAATCCCTAACCACCAAAATCACTAACAAAAACAAACTTAAAACCAAATCACAAACCCAATCCCAAAACCAAATCACAAACCAAAAAAAAAAAAAAACCCATAAAACTTCAACCACCACCACAACACCACCGTGACCCAAAATCAACCACAACTACTCACCCATCCACTTGCCACTACCAAAACCCACTCACCCATCCACCTACCATCACCATGACCACAACCTATCTACCACTACCATAGAGCCGACAAGCCAAAGAACACCACTAATGATCTCAACATCCACTGCACGCCAACGTTGACCACCACACATGATCTCATCATAGCCCAAGTTGTTGCCAATTTTTGGTGGGGACAGCATCATTTCTTGGTGGTTTTGATTGGTGGCGCCATGGGTGAGAATTGGCTGAGATGGTGATAGGGAAAGGAAAAAGCTTGGGTGAGATGGTGTGGTGGAATAAAGAGATGGAGCAGAGGGTGAGAGTTGAGACAAAGAAGAACAGAGAGAGAAGAGAGAAGGGCACAGGAAAGAGAGAGAGAGGAATAAAAGAATTGATTTTTTTTTTTTTTTTTTTTATGACTCTCAGCTATAGTGAGTTGTCATAGAAATTTTGAAGTTTAACACCTTTGATGTTGTGGGGTTTTTAGTGTTTTTGGTGTCAAAATAGCTTTATAGCATTTTTAACACCCTTAGTGTGAATGCTCTTATAAGGTATTTATTTCCACTGTGGATTGTTTTATGTGGTATTTCGGTTAACTATAACGTCATTTGATGATGTGGCAAGTATCAGCGTTAGGAACCCCTATAGTCATATAGATAATAATTATTGTATTATTCTATTTAATTAGATTAGTTAGTCAGTTAGTTACAATTTCAAGCATGTTAATCACATTTGATAATATTGAGATTATTAATGTATACTTGGAATAATAGAACGAATATATTAAGATCATGTGGGTTAAAAAAATAGTTTAATGGTTCTATAAGTACCTAATTGTTATCACATTTGGAGATCATTGAATAATATTATAAACTGTTGTCTTAGTGCATTTTCTCTCTAATCTTTCAAATGGAAGGTGGCTACTTGAATCTAGTCAAATCTCATACATTTTCCACCCATTTCCATACACTCCCAATCCCATTCCCTTTAGAAACTAGTGGGTTCCTAACATAACATCACATAATTGAAGAAAAAATTCTCGTCTCACATTTTTGGTTTTCTCTCAAACTTTCTCCTTCAACTCTCATTTGGGTTTCTGTATGTTTAGAAGGTGGAAACTCTAAGTTAAAAAAATCTTTTTCTTTAATTCTTCCTCAATAGGTGTTCTTTTTCCCCCAGTAAGTGTTGGCAATTTCCATGTCATTAAATTCCGTTAGAGTTAGAAGAATACGTAATAACACTAATGTGGTAAATGCCTTGTAAAGCAACTTGTAAAGCAAATCATAAAGTAGGTAAGTGTTACAAAATAAAACATATGATAGCTCTATGTTTTTAGGGTATAGCACAAGGTAGTATCTGTAATTTTTCCTATATATAATAAATTAAGAGAAATATAAATTAATTGTATCACAGCTTGGTGTATAACCTCATATTTGCAGTTGTACCATTCAATTATGTTTTGTTACATGAGAATTTATTTTAAAGTAAACCATAGATAGTTCAACCAAAAAAGAAAAAACGATGCAGTTAACCTTAACCATATAGTAATCTATACGATATTTAGATGCTTCATGTGTGTTGGGTTCTCTGTATTACAGCAAATTACATTTGCTTTTATGAGTTGTCATTCAGTATTTGCTTTCCTGTGTATTTGGTTTATATTTAGTTTCCTTATTTTGTTATCATTATCATTTCCATATCATTATCTTATTTTTTCTTTTCTTTTCTTTTCTTTTTTAATCTTTTCTTTTCTTCTATTTGGTTAGTTTGATGAGTGTTTAATATTTTCTCTAATTAATGAGTCTTTTTTAAAGAGTGCGAATTATATATATTTTTGTCTTTTTTTTTTTTTAATTTATATCAGGTTTGACTAATTATTTTAGTGTATGTGTTCTAAGTGGCCAACCTAAGTTAGAATAAAGCTTACCATTATATAAAAAATGGGTGTAACCCTATTAACTTTGATGAAGTGTCACCCTGTTACAGTTTTTCCCTATATATATTGTTAAAACAAGGAAGAGGATTCAAACCTTTTTTTTTTTTTTTTTTGGGTACCAGCAAAAAAAAAGTTCCTCTGTTATAATACGTGGTAGTTCATATTTCGTAAGATCATGCATATAAATTATTTTTAATCATATGATTTATTTAAATAATTCACTGACATATGTATTTTAATAAACAAAAATTGTCATCTGAACCATCATATAACGGGAGGTTTAGAGGAAAAAGTTGTCCAAAACTGTAAGCAAAGTCTTCGTGAATTATATTGGTTGACCATTACACGCAAGTAACCATCAAATTAATATAATTTACAACTTTGACTCTCGTTCAACGTAATTTGAGTCAGTTTTGTATTTGATAATCAATTCTGAAAGTTCAAATAGAGTTGAAAACACTATGAACATTTTGACCCCCAATTACAAATTACCAATTCAAGCTTATTATCAAACAATTAATGTGCGGAACATGAAAAAAAAGCTAAACACAGAATCGATAAACAATTTAAGCCAATTATAATCACATTCATAACAGAAAATAAAAGGCAAAGATAAAGGGAAGAGAGATGCAAATACAAGGATAACACGCAATGTGTTACCGAAGAGGAAACCGAAACTCTCGGCGTAAAACCTCTTCGCCGCCCTCCAAGCGGTCAATAATCCACTAGAAAATGTAGTTGGGATACATGAACAACAATAACCCTCCAAGCTTCTTGCTCCAACGAGATTGTGCCAAACCTTTTTCTTTTCTAGCTTACCGGATTCCGCTATAGCCCATAACATCAACTGATAACTATTGGTTCCTTCTAAACTGCTTCCCTTAGCACCAAAAGACCTTCTCACAAACGTGGGTGTGGTGAGAAAAGGATTTGGTCAAGAGCCTCTTAAGGATGTATCAATGGAGAGGAAGAGAGTAGAGGAATTTAAAGAGTCTCTTAGATGAAGATTGTAGATGAATCAATCTTGTTTTTCTCTAAGGTTTCTCTCTCAAAATTCTCTCTAGAAACTCTCTACATTTCGTGGGTATAAGAGTCTATATATAGTGGTGTGTGTTTGGAATACGAACAGACAGTTTTTCCCAAATAGGGCAAGTTGGCGGCTTGGCCTCGCGACTAGTCTAAGTTGTGAGTTCAAGTCGCGAGTTAACGGCCTGGTCAACCTAGAACTTTTGTCCTGTAATACAACAACTAGCGTAACCCTTCACCTCCCCACATGTTTCTCACGTGTGCTGCAGTTGGCGGCTTGCAAGTCACGAGTCCTAGTCGCGAGTCCCTGCTTCTTTGTACAATGTTGAGCATTTCTTCATACTCTCTCACACACTACCCTTACATGAATCCCACCTAAATACAGGATTATTAAGTGCTAAATTACAAGCAAATTGTCACGGAATAAAACCAACAAGATGGTTGATAAAATTCAACATTACAATCTCCCCATTTGACTATTCCATGACAAAACCCTATAACAAACTCTACACTTAACGTGTGAGTTAGGAACAGTTGTAAAACTCACTCACACCTAACTCTAGAATCTGTGTAGCTCTTGAATCATAAGAACAAGTATCTCCTGAAACACAACAACACAATAAGTTCATTGTATGCAGAAAACTTGTAATGCAAATGGAGCAAGCACAATGCGATCAAGCAAAATGGAATATAGCAATAGACCATGGCATGACCTAAATAGGCAATCACTACATACTAGTGATCATAATGCTCATTCACACTTGGAATGAACATCCGGACATTCAAGCTGATAAACACAAAGCAAATCACTTGAATGACCAACACTCAACCAATGCACAGTATATGAAGTATATACATCTAGGAATAAAATCCTACAATGGCACAAGAGTAAGAGTACTTAAAGAAAATGCATAACATTTAACTAGAAGTACAAAGCAACAAAGCATAAAGGCTGCATAAGCATGGTACAAACCATAAAAGCCTACAAATATATATAGAAACAAACCCTAAAAGCTTACAAAAGCAACATGGGTACAAACTTAAACGAAGAACCTTAAAAACCTACAAAGGTAATAGGTACAAACTAAGAATCTTAAAAACCTACAAAGGTAATAGGTACAAGGGTTTCTCTCTTAAAATTCTAATCTATCCAGGTATCAATGGAGAAGAAGAGAGTAGAGGAATTTGAAGAGTCTCATAGATGAAGATTGTGGACGAATCAATTTTATTTTTCTCTAAGGTTTCTCTCTCAAAATTCTCTCTAGAAGCTCTCTACATTTCGTGGGTATAAGGGTTTATATATAGTGATGTGTGTTTGGAATACGAAAAGACAGTTTTTCCAAAATAGGGCAAGTTGGCGGCTTGGCCTCGTGATTGGTCTAAGTCGCGAGTTCAAGCCGCAAGTTAACGGCCTGGACAGCCTAGGACTTTTGTCCTATAATGTGACAGCTGGCGTGACCCTTTACCTCTCCGCATGCTTCTCATGTGTGCTGCAGTTGGCGGCTTGCAAGTCACGAGTCAGCCGCAAGTCCTAACCGCAAGTCCTTGCTTCTTTGCACAATGTTGAGCATTTCTTCACACACTCTCACACACTACCCTTACATGAATCCCACCTAAATACAATGTTACTAAGTGTTAAATTACAAGCAAATTGGCACAGAATAAAGATAACAAGATGGTTGATAAAATTTAACCTTACAAATTCGTCACCAAATCGGTGTGTGTCTTATTGCTTTTATTATTTTTGTTACTATTGGATTGTAGTGACATGTCTGTGTTTGATTTATACCATCTTTGCTCTATCTGATGGATCGTTAACCATGTACTAAAGTAACAATTAATCGGCTAATTTGTTAGTTGGGTTTAAATCAGATTATTCAGTAGGTATTAGCTAGAACCTTGATACACTTAGTTAAGAATCAGTTTCAGAGTGTAATCCATATTACCCATTGTTAATGGATAAATCTCAGTTCCTTAGCGTTCCCTGCCATTTTTATGGAAACTGAAATTTTTTATGTAAACCCGATGTATTCTAAAAAGATCCATCACCGCTTATAAATTATATTTTAAACCGGCCCAATGCATGAATTTCAACCACAATTATAATCACCCAATCTGAATGCTATACCTATAATAATGAAAGGAGTGAAAAGGCACATAGATTTACTAAAGAAGTGGAAAACAAATGAAGAATCTCTTTAAATAAAACAAAAACACTCTAGAAATCCAATCCTCTAGAACAGTTAGTAGAAGAATAATTGCAATAATATGCTTACAAAAATTCGTGCAGCCTAGACTTTTTATTGTAACCTCAAAAAAGGCCTAACCCGCTTGCCTTCCCCACTGTAGTGGCTCCAAAACCTTTGCAATCCTTCTATACGAACTTACTCAACAAATGAACCATAGTTGTGGCAAATTCAAAGGGTCACATATCGCTTGTTTGAAATTCAAATTGGGACAAATTTGTATCCTTTTTGAAGTATAGGATATCTAATTTCCAATGAAACAAGTTTCACAAACAAATTCATTATGATGTTAAAAAAATATGGGTAAAAGATTGTGGTGGGCCTTTTTATGTCCTGGGCTGGATTGTTCCTGCCATATTATGGCCCAATGATTATGGGGTAGGAGAGTCAGGACTGACCTAATTGAAACACACCTTAGGCCAGCTTGTGTGCAAGTTAGAGCCTTAGCAGGGATCTAGGTGGAGTCACGTGCTCACGGTAGGAAATACTGTCACAAAAAACGTTATAGCAGGAGAAACATAATACAACAGGATAACTAAAATATTTTAACTAAGGTACTTGCTGCTAACAACGATAATGCTTAAACAATTCCACAAAGGACAAATACGATAATGTAATTATGGCAGGAGTAAATTAATAACATAAAAATAGTGTTAGCCCTTGATCAATCATAATAAAAGAAGGAAGAGGATTAGTCTGCTAAAGGAACAAATTGGCTCCTTGGCAAATTCAAGTCCAAGAAGGGAACCAATCTCCAATGTAAATCCCATAGGGGAATCCTGCCATAGAAATTACTCATTTTGGAAAATGGACCTAAGTGGCTTAATCTCAGATTCTTAACTTGCTAGAGAGTGGGCTATTGAGAGGGAGAGAAGTGGGTAGCCCATTGATGCATGCTTTTCACTCCTATCACTCCTATTTTCTTCCTCACTCTCAGTTTCCTTATTTTCTTTTATTTATTTATTTTTTTTTTTATCTTCTTTGTTTCCTCTCTTTTACTTCTCTGTTTTCCGTGTTCTCTCTTGTTCGTTGTTGTTATTTACTATGCACGGTTATGGCCTTTTATACTACCTGCCATGATAAGATTTACCATTTTTACTTTTTAACTACTTTTGGCTTGTTGTGGGTGTCTTTCCTAGACTGCCTACTGGTCTGCTGGCTACCCAGCCACCACCACTACCCTTTGTTGGCCGCGCAACGCTTCATTCCCAAACAAAAGTTGTTTTGTTTTGTTTTCTTGCTTCCCTTGGCACTCTCATCCGGATAAGGGCTAGGTTTCTCCCTTACCAACCTTTATAGCATGCACGTGGTGATTTTATCTCATGTTTGCCTCTTTTAGGTGGTATGTCATCCTAGCAGGAAATTTCCCCCAAAAGAGCTTGAGCGAGAACCCCAAAATTGACTCCCCCCTTCTCCCCATCGCCAGACCACACCCTCTTTTACCTTAGATCCATGGCCCACCTCACCTGTATTGGCTAGGTACAGGTAAGTGGTGCCTGAGCCTTTTGCATGCTCTACTTCCATATGAGTTCATTGCTTTTCTAGCGTTCATGCGATTACCATTGCCTACGGATTTGTTTGCCTCTGCTGCATGTTCTAGTGCTTGTTTAACTTTTATGGCATGGATGAGTTCTTGGATCTTCATTCTTTGTATCTCGTTTCTTCTTTGGACTAGGCATTGCTTGGGTATGGGCTTTCTCTTCTTTAATTTGGCCCATGTTTCCTTTCATCCCTTGTCTGTGGGCTAACTGGTGCTCCTACCACGCCACTGCGTTGTCTCTGCCATGATATTGCCTAACTTTGTTTGCTAGAATTCCTCTGGGCCTGTGGGCTGAAATGCTTGTCATGCTAGTTTCATGTGTTATTCCTTCCTTTAGTTTACATTGCCCAGTATTCCTACTGGGTCAATTCATATAACATCTTGGGCTTCTTATGCTCATTTAATTCCTTTGGGCTTTCTCGGCTCGTTCCATTCTTTGGGGCATCCTTGGCCCATTTTATTCTTTCCTTCTTCTTCTTCCTTTTTTTTTTTTTTTTTTTTTTTTAATTACATTCCAATGTGCTTTTGCTAAATCCTTTGGACTTCCCTGGCCCAATTACAACATCCTTTTCCTTTGGGTTTATTGGCCTTCAAACCAATCCCATTTACCAATTCTTTTCTTTGGGCTCCTCCGGCCCCTTTTTTGCTTTCTTTCTATTTCTCATAATTCCCATGGGCTTGCGACTTCATTTTTTGGGGCTTCCTTGGCCCGTTTGCTTTCTTGGGAGCCACTTTGTTATTTTGTGGGCTTGTGGACCATTATTCCTATCATTCAGGCTCAATGGTTTTTACTTTGCTATTTTTTCTTCCTTCACCTCTTTTCATATTGTTGGGCTTCTTCTGCCGTTGGGCCCTTTTGCCAGACACGGGCATCAACAAAGATTATAGACTCATCATTCTTGAGTAGATCAACTCTTCAACACTTCATTAGTTTTTAGTAGCTTTAGAACTAGACTTAACGCTAACACAATTTTATTAATACAAAACAAATGTTAATAAGCTATAACCCTTACAAAACACTTTTTTTTACCTAAGAATTTAGCGAATAACCTAAAACCAAACAATCTCCTCCTATTTCAATTTAATGAAAACAATTACAATTTAAATAAATCAATATAATACAAAATAAATCTCAAAAACTACGAACGAAACTAGATCTAGTTTTCTTTTAAAAGATATTGGGCCAAACCAAAATTGTTAATTTTGCTCCGTTCTAGATAGAACGGCTAGAAAATTTTCTACCAGTAAGTAAGCTTGAACAAATAGCCCCCTATTCTACCTCAGGATAAATTTTGAATCACTCTTGTCCATTTTTCGATCATTACAGCCAATTTCAAAAAATAATATTAAAAATTTTGGCCAGGACACAACTCTTTCTTTATATCTCAAAATCAAATGTTTACAACTTTACAGATCATTTTGAAACTTCTTCTTTTATGAGATGATCTAAAGCTTCAAATTCAAAAGAAAATAGTTGCATTAAAAAAAATGAAGAAGAGAATGTCATTGGCGAGGAAATTAATAACAATGACAGTGTCGTGGGCAACCTTCATATGCACAAACAATCTTTGCTTTTCCTCCATTTTTTTCGCTTTATTTTTTCTTCATTGCATTGCTTGCTTTTCTTCAAATTTTTTCTAAACTTTGAGAGTGTTGCTGATAGCCGGAGACTTCTTATTTTTATTTATTTTAAAATGGTTATCTCTATTTTGTTTGGTAAAGCTCCTACTACCTAGATTAAGCATTCCATTATATACAAAGCAATCAATCCGCCTAAATTGTTCCAAAGTATTAGAGATACATTAGACATATTAGCTTAATTTAATAGACCCAAGTCTACTCCTACTTGTACTAGTAGTCTAGAGTTTAGTCACCTATATATACTCATGTTAGGGTTCATTGTAACATAAGTTTTGTACTACACTCTTACTTAATAAAGATGTAACCCTTAGGGATTTCCTCTATGGATGTAGGCTGACAAGGCTAAACCATGTAACATTCATTTTCTTGGTATTCCTATTCTATGCTTCCCTTTCCACATCAACTCTAGCATATACAACATGGTATATAACACATCGCATTGATAATATAAATAACATGGTATCAGAGCCAAATTTCGTTCTTGGCATTAAACAACTATCTCTACATAGTGAAGAAGTTTCCCACATGCACACCACCATCTAAAGTCACAGATGCTTGTCAATTGGATCTAGACTCCATGGCATCTCACAACCATCATGGCTCACTATTGTGTCAAAATCAAACAACCAAGCAAATCGTGACTTACCTTCACAGATTTGTGCACATCAAGCATTTGCCTAATGAAACCAACCACACAGACGTGCCCCATGGCCACTCGTGAGAAAAACCCAAGAACTCGGTCTCCATTGGCAGCAGCACATGCCTCTACGTGTGATCACTGGCTCCAGATCTTACTCCATGCACTGCCAAAGATTCTTGACTTACAAATCGGATTATGGGCACACACCCCGCCATGAAGGCCTTATCATTTGCTGATCTATGTAACTCGAGAATCTAGCCCTCATACAACCTTACACGCTCCCTCTGCACCTCCCAAATTTCTGGTCTTGCCTCCATGTACTGAAGGACACTGCACATGTCTACATGCGCCGATGAACTAATGCTAATGCCACTCGACGTCATCCAATGACATCACTAGGTTACACTAGCAGACATGCAGGCTTGCCACATATCCCTAGCCTACATCATCGCCACGTCATTATCCAGTCATTTGACATGTCATCAAGATGACGTCGGCATATTTGCAACCCGATCTGTGACCTGACCCAAAAATCCGCAATCGACCTAAACCATGTAGATCGTTGATAGACTATTGTCTGTGTTGACTATTGTTGACTTTGACTCTTTGTGTTAACCTTTAACCAAAAGTCAAAATTTTCGAAAAGGATTATCTTGCTTAATTTTTCGCATATATTCTAATTTTGGACTCCGTTTCTTCATTTAAAGCTTTGAAATCAATCAATTGGCACATTCTTCATCGTCGTTTCTCCAAAGGCATTCTTCAAGGGATCTTCTCATGCTTTTCCAACCTCAAGCTTTCATCAAGCTTCCACCTTGAGTTTGAGGGAGGGTATTAGATATATATTAGCCCAATGTAATAGGCCTAAGCTCATTCCTACTTGTAATAGTAGTCTAAGGTTTAGTTGCCGATATATACTCATGTTTGGATTCATTGTAATATAGGTTTTGTACTACGCTTTTATATAATAAATATATAGCCTTTGAGGGTTTCCTCCCTGGACATAGGCCGATAAGGCTGAACTATGTAACCTTCATGTTCTCGGTGTTTCTATTCTAAGCTTTCCCTTTCATCTACTCTAGCATATACAACATGGTATAACACATCATGTTGCTAAGATATCTAACATAAAGAATTGGAATTCGAAAACAGAAATTGAAATCTCATATTAAGAATTGGACAAAGATAAACATTTATAAAAAGAAAATAAATTATACCTAGCAAAAGCTTTACCAATCAATCCCACTCACAAACCCTTTTCCAAATCAATTTCACACACTACCTTTGCCAACATCTCTTTAGCCAAACCCAATCGCCAACCATTTCTGCACAAAAAAGAATTCTAATGAATAGTAAAAAAACTGTTGGGTATTTGTTTATGTAGCTAGACTAAGAGGTAGATAAAATTAGGGACCGCACAAGACACAACTTGAAGGACAATCTCGATCACTAGATTCACAATCAAAAGCTACTTGCTAACGTCCTCAACATCCCTAACGACAAGTGGCAGAAGTCCGGTGACGTTTTCAGTAGCCGTACGGTACAAACTCTTCATCTTCCTTTTGGGTCACTAGGTCTCAGTCTCGGTCTATGTATAGATTTGGCATAGAAGACTTTGAGGGCCTTGCCCAACCTACCTGGGCCGTTATATGTGGTGACCTCATCAAGCTAAGGCTTGTTAATTGGAATGAACATGAGATGTTGTGAAAGTGAGACCTTGTCTAAGAGATAACTTGCAATAGATATAAGAGAAGGAAAGAGGAAAGGTAAATTTGGGAAAAAAAAATAGTAAATAAGGGTATTGAGAAAAAAAAAAAGATTAATTCAATTAATTTTAGATATATTTTTTTAAAAAATATTTAAAATTTTCTTTTGTTATTACATATTAGTTACATAAAATAATTAAATTCAAGTGGCATGATTTAATTGGATCAACTAGTATATGTGATGGTTTTAGGTGTTATTTAATGGCCACATTAACAAGGGTATAGATATAAGGGGTGGAAGGGCTCTCAATCAAAACGATAAAGTGAATCAAAGATTTTAAATTTTATAGGATAAAAAATCAAAATTTTCTTAGAGTTTGATGGTGTAATTTGCAATTTAGTCTAATAATAATACTATGCATATAATATATGCATAATCTTTCTCATAATATATGACTCTCACATAGTCAGAAGACCCACATGTTGTGATAAAGATAATGCATTTTAATGGATAGACAAGATACATTCTACATTCATTGATGTATAAACTATTAAAGAGTAATATTTATAAAGGAGGCTATGAAAGAAAATCAATATGATATTCATTTGCAATTTTATTCTTCTCACCACTCTTAGTTTAGGATAAAGTTCTGAAAAAAAAAAAAAAAAAAAAAAAAAAAAAAAAAAAGGACCTCATCGATGAGTGTAAAAACAAGAAACTACAAAATTACCACTACTAAATATATCATCCCCTAAGATTATCTTCCACTATCAAAGTCCAATATTACATGGTCTTTGACACTATCATATACACCAGTACTTTTATTCCTAACATCATAATTGCTAGAATTTGATGTCTTAGCAAGCAAGTACTCAATCTCATCAGAGTTCGAATCAAAATTGACCCACGAATGCTTCTCCATCTTTCGTAAACCCTCCAATTCCATTGCTACTTCCTTCATAGTAGGTCTATCCTCCCCTTTCAATTTTAAGCACTTCTTTGCAAGAATTGCCACTTCCTTCAATTGCTTGACATTGCCTTCTTTTGCTATATATTTCCCAAGAACTTCAAACAATCTATTCTCTTTCAAAGAAAGGAGAAAATACGTAACTAGACTTCTCTCCACCTCAGGCTTATCAAATGAAAGTGCCTTTCTCCCTGTCAATAGCTCTACAAGGACTACTCCAAAGCTATAAACATCACTTTTCTCAGTCAATTGACTTGTGTGCAAGTATTCTAGGTCGAGGTATCCAATAGTTCCCTGCACCATTGTTGATACTTCTGTTTGGTCTAGTGGGATCAATCTCGAAGCTCCAAAATGTGATACCTTTGTTGTGTAACTACTATCAAGCAAAATGTTTGAAGACTTGACATCTCTATGGATTATAGGTGTAGAAGCTGCAGAGTGCAAATATGATAGTGCTTCCGCTATTTCTGTAGCTATCCTAAGACAAATTTCCCATGATAAAGTGGACAACTTGCTTTCATTATGTATGTACTCAAAAGGGTACCATTAGGTACAAATTCGTAGACTAGTAAAGGAACTGATGTCTCCAAACAACAACCCAATAGTTTGACCACATTCCTATGATTAATTTGGGAAAGTACGACTACCTATAGCTCATTGATGAATTGCTCAATTTGGCTTTGATCCATCATTTTGGATTTCTTGATGGCCACAATACGAGTATCTGATAAAACCCCTTTATAAATAGTACCAAACCCTCCCCGACCAATTATTAGAGTTTCGTCATAATTATTGGTTGCCTTCTTAAGCTCTTCTATGTGAAGATTTTGGCAGCTTCAGTTGAATTTTCTTGTCTAGAAAGTTGGTACTGTAACACTAACCCACCATTTTGCTTGAAGAACTTTTCTTTAAGTTTGATAAGATTTCTTTGCTTAATTATCAAGTACAGCCAAGAGTAGCAGACAAACATGACTATCAAGCCTATGCCAGCACCTACAATTGAAATAAATAGAATATTAATAATTGACTATTGAACTCATACTATTTTAATTTTATAGAGCAAACACGAAAATCAAGTTGGATTACAAGAAAGGTTGATTTTTCTACTTTTCAATTTTTCATACCCCACAAAGACAATCAAGTTGTGGAATTTTTTTTATTTCAAAAAATTTGGACTAGGCTTTTTGTGACACTAAGTTGGTAAAGTCTCAAATATCCATGTACTTGGAGAATGAAGAATGGAGACTAAAGATAAAGTTTAAACAAGGGTAATTAAGAGCCTGTTTGGTTGTGTTATTTAAATAATAATTTTCGTTGTTTAAACAATATAACACGTATTTTCACAACACTTAAACAATGTTACTAAAATAATGTTACCAAATGGGCCCTAAGTTATAGGACCACATTAAAGAGTCATTTTCTACATTTTATACCAATCAGAGACAATCAAGTTTTGGAATTTTTTTCATTCACTAAATTTAGTCAACAGACTTTTTGTGATGTTGAATTGATAAAGTCTCTATTAAAGATATATTAATTCCAAAAACAGTCCCATGTAAAATAGAGTAATACACGTACCCATGAGTTTTTTTTTTTTTTTTTTTTTGAGAAACGTAACTCTCATGGGTACATGTATTACTCTATTTTATGATTGTGTCTATAATATTCTTTATATCTCTTTCAACTAATTTAGCAATTTCAAATACAGATGAACCAAGCGGACCTTAGAAAAAGTTTTAACAAGTTCTAAGTTTTTTCCCCCATACCAACCATGGCAATTTTTTCAGGACCCAAAAAAAAAAAAAAGGGTAGAAAGTCATTCTGTATATGATCCTACAATTAAACTCAATCTCCTTTTTTTAGTGAGATATATGGTAATGGCAATAAATTATTTCAAACACTGATTTTATTTTTTATGAGCAAACATTAATTGATTAATGTCTATCATTTTATTCAAAAAAATCATAAACAATATTTGACCCAACTTGATCATATATAATACTAGAAAGGACCCGAGGGTGCTATACGTACGGTAATTAAATATACTTACCAACTGTGAGGTTAATTGCTAGTGATGATTTAGGAGCAGGTTGATCAGCTACACATGCCTCCCTGTCCGGATGGTATCCCCCGATGCACGAGCAACGATAATTTCCGGGTTCATTAATACAATCTTAATTGCTTTTGCAGTTATTGAGGTCTTTAAAAACACATTCTTTAATGTCTGTAATTGTAAAAAAAAAAAAGAAATTAAAAATTAAAAAAAAAAAAAATCAATTAAAAGTAACTGAGATGTACAATAACCAAAACCAATGACAGACTATTGAAACCAAAATGAAACGTGGAACGTATTGTAACATAATATATATGTTAGAAATTTGTTAAAAATGTGTTTGATTGTTTTTCTTTCCTTAATTGTTCCTGAAAAATTGTTCTATACATAGATATGTAAGTAAATTGAATATATACCTTGGCAACCGTCTTTGAGGTATGGATTCCCTTCATAACCTTACTTGCAGTTGCAACGGTACCCAGAACCGTTGTTGTGATCAGAACAATTGCTATTTGCTCCACATATGTAATTCCCTTTGCTCCGAGCAACTTCACATGCCTCGTTACCAATTGCCCAATCAAGAACCATTGGAAGGGTTCTATTGTTTCGTAGACTGGTAAGATAAGCTGAGGAGAAATCGAACTTGTCTCTTTGGATAATGAAGGCAAAGTTGCATGGATTGAAATACCAGACCTCTTTGTGGCTATTAAAGCTATATGCTGCAAAATCAATATTTTTCAAACCTTCAGGAATATCTATCTGGCAACACCCAATCCCAGAGCAAATCCCATTTACTATATTGTGTGTGTTATTACATTTGGAGAGGCAGCCGATGGAAAACGGTTCATCGTTGAGAATACCATTAAGGTATGCGTAAGTGTCACAGCCAACGGCCACGAACTCGTTTTTGGTGATGGAAACTGTGAAACTAGGAACCGTGAGACTTGGATTCGTATTATTTTCCAGAGGCATACCCGACTGGTTGTAACAGTCAATGGCGTTATACATCAAGACGTCCATCTCTCCTTCGATGGAAATGTTTGTAACGTTGAGGTCTCCGGTCATTGGTTGAGGTTGGCCGTACGAGTTCTACAATTGATAAAAAAGTCTCTACTTTCTTCTTTCCAGTAACAACCTTCAGTTGTGCCAAAGGGATATGGAATTTTTACATCCCCACAGCTATCGGAGCAGTCAGGCAAGGCTAACAGATATGCAATTGCTGCGGCTGCCATTATTGTTAATTGTGCTCCACTTCATGCTCCACCAATAAAATTTGGACAGCTAACCTCTCTCATTAAATGAGATATCTTATTAAATGAGACAACTAGCTTCTCTCATTAAAGTCAGAGTTATCTCATTTAATGAAAGAAGCTAGTTGTCCAAATTTTATTGGTAGAATATAAAGTGGAGCACAATTGATGAGACAAAAAATTTGAACTCATTATTATTTTTAACATCGCACCAACCCAGGTGACTTGCACAAGCATCGAATGGAAACCCATAGCCCCACTATTTTACCAGAAAAGAGCGTCTAAGATTAGAGTCTTGGAAGTCGGTACGTATCAGTTTTTAAGATGCTGGACTTTTTAAAAGCGCTCACCGAGTAGAAAATTCGTAGAACTATAAATTTTATCACAATTTTTTGTCATAATTGTAATATACTAATAATTGTAATATAGCATAGTGTAATTGAGGGCACAAAATTCCTCACTGCGTAAAGAGAAGACCTATTAACTACTAGTCTTGAGTCTCGATGTGCATTTTTATGGACCAGATCCTTCACCTCATTTGTGGACCATAAAGTAAATCTTTGACTTTTTCTTTTTTAACTTGATAAAAAAAAAAAAAATTAAGGTAGACGTTGACTTTGACAAAGTCTAAATTAAAATTATACTTACTTAAGTGTAAGATTAGAGTCTTGGAAGTTGGTAAGTATCAGCTTTTAAGATGGACTTTTTAAAAGCGCTCACCTTTGAAAATAATATATTATCACTAGTCATTGCATTAAGAAAGTTCTTCATCTCTATCATTTTCGGTCAAAAAAATTGAAAGTTCTTCTTCACTAAATAAAAAATAAAAAATAAAATAAAAAAACCAAGAAGGTTCCTTATATTAAATAATGGACAAAGACCTGTGAGTGGAAAGTCATGGGATAATCAAAATTCAACAGGTTCACATTGGCAAACTTGGTTCCCTCTCTGCTCCTTCCAGTTTTCCCAGTATGTACCTTTTAAAATGATGTTAATCACAGATGAACCCTTCTTCAACTGTCACTTTACTACGAACTTTCCATGCCAACATGGCAACACCAATGGTCTGAGTTTTTATAAGTCGATTTTAGTTTTAATATTAGCACATTTATCAAATCTTTCATACATATAAAATTTGCATATTTCCTGCGAATTTGTAAAACTATAAAAAAATTTCACAATTTTCTGCCATAGTTGTAATATGGTAGAGTTTGATTGGTGGTACAAAATTCCTCACCGCGTAAAGAGAAGACCTATTAACTATGCGAGCCTTGAATCTTGATGTGCATTTTTATGGACCGGATCCTTCACCTCATTGGAATTTGGTAGACCATAAAGTAAACCTTTGACTTTCATTCACGAAGTTGCCTGTTAGGGTTAATTGCACACAACAATCTATACGTGTTGCTGATATTGTGATTACGTTTAAATGGGTTTGTGTTCCGTTGTGTTTGATTTTGAATTTCTAGGTTTATGCTTGATTTTAAATTTTTTGGGTTTGTTTGTATTGTGAATACGCTGTGTTTGATTTTGAATATTTTGGGTATGTTTATATTGTGAGTATGTTGGGTTTGATTTTGAACTGTCTGGTTTATGTTTTATTTTGAACTAGTCGCAGACCCACGCATTGCGCGTGGTTATTTTTAGCATAGCCTTTTCATTTTATAGCTGTTCAACTTGCAATTTAATAGATATTTCGTAATCAATTGCTAGGAAAAATGAACAACTTACGCAACCAAATAAAAAGTTAAAAAATATTTTAGAATAGCCTTTTCATTTTATTTATAATTAAAAGTTACAAATACTTGAAGAAACAATCCAACTTAAAAACGTGTAAATTAACAAGTAACTTGTGAGCAACTGGTGATTAAAATAGTAATCAGAATGATGACAGGTGTCCACATCATTCAACACCATTCATGTTTTTCAATACATTAAACAAAGAAACTCATTAAACAATACATTGCAGAAAAGTAGAAGTAATATGTTCTGACTATGTGCAACTGTATCAAACTCTGACCGCTTGCATATTTGTTTTTTTATCCAGATAAACTACTACCTCTGCCTCCATAGTGGTAATAGCTCTGAATCTATCTATGACACTTGTGGACCAAAGAGGCACATGGCTGATGTACTTTGGTTATTTATTGTGCGTTACAAAAGAGAATCTGCAAAATCAAATCCCAAAAGGCATATGGGATACTATAGAAGGTGATGATGTGGCTTTTGTATCACAGTTTGTGGCAAAAGACAATGGTTCGGATGAAAGTTTACAAGTATAAATGCTGTATTGGGAAATTTTCTCTAGTTGCTACAATATTTAGACATGGCAAAACAGGCAGGTCGAGCCGGGTCAATCGGGTTGCGGGTCAAACGGGTCACGGGTCAAAACAGGTCATTTTAAGCGTGTTAAGATCAGGTTCGGGTCAATCGGGTTGCGAGTCAGGTCGACCCGTATTTTTCTCATGAATTTTTTTTTATTTAATTTTTATAAAGAAAACATGTATCTACCATTTGGAAAGTTATGCAACAAATTACTTAATGTAAAATGCATTATTTTGAATTCATCACTTATATCAAGAATGAACTCAATTAAACTTATTAATACTTATTCAATAATTTTAAAATTATACAAATCCTATCATTACTATCTAAAACAAAATAACATAAAGATAAGTAAAACAAATACACAAGTTTTATTTTTATACAATATCAACATTCCAAAATATAAAACAAAATTACAAATGACTTATTGGATAACTTATTTGATAAAGAATAAAAACATATAAGAAATTTACAATCTTGAAAATTAATTTTATAATCTATTATCAGTTGTGGTTAACACTCTATTTCAATTTGAGATATACTTTAAAATTTGATTGCTTGCTTATTTATACATGATTTCTTTTATGAATATTATATTATTGTTAAGTAACACACACTCTAAGAAATATCATAATTTATTTTGAAAAGCCGTTTATTTTGGAAATAAATTATTAAAAAATAGGTCTAAGTATTCATAATTTATGCTAATTTGATACTTTAGCTTCACTATTTTCACACTTGTGAATGTTTCTCACATGTCTACAATTTTAAATCTATGTTTTTAACTCTACTGTAACCAGATTATCTTGGCATGTATTTTGCTATTTGATATCTAAAAATATTTACTCATTACAGAATGTTCAATTATTTATCTTTCAATTAATTTGCATGTAGTTATGTAAATGTATAAATTGTTTACTTAAAGTTCACAATAAACTATTAAACCAATATTGTCTTAGTTTTACTATTTTTTTTACCCCAAAAAAAACAAAGTTTAAAAAAATGGTTCGGGTTCAGGTCAGTCGCAGGTCGGGTTGGGTTGACCTGCAAAAACACAGGTTGGGTCACGGGTCAACTCGTTTTTGCTTCTAGTCAAAAAAATCGGGTTCGGGTAGGGTCGAGTCAGGTCAGAAAATTCTGACCCATTTTGCCATGTCTAACAATATTGCCTGATTTTGCACTACATGATTGTCACACTATTTTTGGCTTATCCCTACCTAGGACTTCCCCACACGTTAACCAAACCAAATTGAACCAAATCAACAAATTCAGCTACAACCCAACTCAAGTTAATAAAACCAACATACAGTTACTTTAAGCAGCTATACAATTAACTCTTAACAATAAACTGTAATTCGTTCAAAAAAAGCTACCTGCCAAAGCATGAAAATGGTGTGCAACAGATTTTTACATGTACAAAATTACTTTAATGTCTTTGCAAATACATTATCATAAAAGTAAATATCTTTTGAGACATGGTCCAGGCATTACAATCCAGTCAAAGATGCTAAGCACCCAGCAAATATGGGAATCGATGGAATCCACATCAATTAATTTTCTAATGCCACCACCAGGCTCTCTAAACAACTTGGATATCCAACTAACGTTGTCACCTTATGGAAAATTTCAATTAGTACCAGCACACTGAAAACTTAGTGTTCATAATCATGAAGTTGCTCATTAAATGAGACTGAAACTGTGAGGGTAAGGGTAATTCAAAACTTACAAACCAATGTTGAGTAGCCTACTTGTTTTCCTTGCAATCTATAAAATAATTTGAATTATTTTTAACTGTGCTTCCTCTCCCTCCAATCACTTACAAACCACACTTCTTGCTTATTGTTTTCTTATCTCCAAGCCTAATGTTGCATTGAATTGTGAAATTCCAAAAGAACTTCAAAATATGAGCACCTGATGATGCAAAGGAATTTTTTTTTTTTTTAAGTTATTTTTTTTTCTCAATTAGTAGATGCCAATTCTTAGGATAGAGTCATAAAATAACTGGCCACAAAGTCAACTATGTTGAACTTCATATTTGTGGATTACAATTTTTTTCCAAACTACCCTTCACAAATATTAAATTTTCTCATATTCATTTTGTACGTGTGTGTGACTTTTTTTATAACCAATTCGAGTTCTTAATTTTACTTCAGCTCAAGTGAGTCTGATTCTGTAACTTTGGATTTTTTTTTTTTCCCTCCTCTCTAAAGCTAATGTAAGTTGCTGGGTATTCATATCTCCACAATTTATAAAATAAAATAGTTTATTTGGCTGCCAAGGATTACGAAGTAAAATTATGCAGAAAGCTTACCGCAAAAATTGAAACACCAAAAACAATTTGCTTTGATTCTAATATCAATTTGCTTTGGCTGGTAAAGTGGGTCTTTATTCAAATATTGAGGAGCTTTATTTGCTCAATTCTAGAGCTCTCCTTCCTTGCTTTGTGGTAATATGCAAACCTTGAAGAAAGATAAAAGATGCTTTACATTATCACATTGAAGTTATGTGAATCTGTTTTGGTTATTCTAGAAATTTTGTCTAGAGGTTTTCCTCCTTCTTTGTTGTGGAAGGAATTTGATTTTTCTTTCTATACTCTATTCAATTTCAAATATATTAAAGATTTGTACTTTTCTGCGTTAATTATATCAGCCTCTTCCTAAGTTTGTAATTATCATGCTATTGTACACCACCATTCTTCCTCTTTATTTTATGCATGTTTTTGTTAATGCAAAAATCAATACCAAACTGTACATATTCTTGATCATGTTTGAAGTCAAATACTGCACAAACAAAACATTTTGTAGCTACTTCTAGATATGCCTAAGGGTAGTTAGCATTGGGCTGTTGAGAAAGGAAGTTTAAGTGAAAAGGTCTATCACGTACTGAAACATTCAAGAACGAAAGATTTTATATTTTAGTATTGGTGAAAGCATGGCATAATATAATGAAAGATGCCTTCTTTGAAAATCATTTATTAAATTATTCAGATGCACATGGTAGTGTCAAGTAGCTCAAACTAACATAGTTTTTTATTTTTTATTTTTTATTTTTATATTCATGTCATGATGAATAAGCATCCAAATCTGAGGTGTAAGCTAGAAAATCAGTGCTAATGGTGATTAAATCTATAATGTTGGAATAATATAAAAGTAATATAAGGCAAAGACTTAATGAGTTTTGAAAAAAGATGCCAGCTTGAATTTTGTGCATCAAAATGCAAAACTAAACAAAATCTATTTTTGAAATGACACTCAGACAATCTCACAAACACATCAATGGCATGCCAAGGATTATGCAGTAAAATTATGTAGAAAACTTACTGCAAAAATTGAAACACCAAAAACAATTTGCTTTAATTCTAAAACACAATCCATGTTATACAATCATGAAATTGAAGTATGATCTAATATCAATTGTTGGAAGTGGATATCAATCTAAATGATGTAGTATACATTGGTAAAATAAAATAGTTCTTATGGCTACCAAGGATTATGCAGTAAAATTATGTAGAATTATGCAGAAAACTTACCGTAAAAATTGAAACACCAAAAAAAAAATTCTTTGATTTGAGACATGCCACCAACACTTTATACTTCACTACTTCAAAGTCTTACATTCTTCCAATAAGGCACAACACATTAAAAAAATGAGACCTAAGATATTTTCAAATAAACAAATGTAAAATAAAATAGTTTTCTTGGCTGTAAAATTATAGCACTATTGAAACGACATTCAGGCAATCTCACAAACACATCAATGGCATGCTAAGGATGCTCGTCTAATATAAACACAAACACAAACAAACAAACAAACAAAAAAAGGTCTCATATTAATATAAATAGAGCATAAAAGTTTTGCACCAAAAAAAAAAAAAAAAATTTGAGATGTAGAGATACCTTAACCAAAGTAGGAAGGTTCTGTCAGTATTTATAAACCATGTGAAAAGGAATAAAGGGAGGAAGGAAGTCAGATAGGCAGCCGTTAATACAAAACGGTAGAGCGGAAAGGTGGGTAGCTTTCAAACTCTCTGTTTTCTCACCTGAAGGCTTCAATGTTTTTTTTTTCCCCTCCCTTTAAGCTTCCCTCTACATTACAATCTTCAAGCTCTCTCTCTGCTCACGTTTTTATTTGGTCACACAAAACCCTAAACGCTTCCCCTTTTTTTTTTTTTCAAACCGGCTTGCAAGTTTGATATTTTTAATTTCTTTTTCCTTTAAGCTGAACTGAAAAGGCTTTGGGTTGGGCTTGATAGTGGAACTAAATAAATAAAAGGTGGGTTGGATTAATTATACAAATTTATTATAGGGTGATAGTGGAAGTAAATAAATAAGCAGTTGGCTGCATTTATAGGGCTGAAAATTGTAAAAACCATTTTAAAATTGAAGAAAAAATTTTTTTTTTTAAAGAAAATGACGTGACAGCTGATGTGGTGCAACGTGAGAGCAGCAGCATTAAATGCTACGCTTCAACTTTTAATAATAATATATAGATAGATTTTTTGGATTTGTGATTAATTTTGAATTTTTTTTATTTGAATTTTGAATTTTCTGGGGAAAAAAAAAAAACCCAGAAATTTTTTTTTTTTTTTTTTTTTTTTTAGAAAAACCTATTGCCGCGTTTTAAACGCAGCTCAAAGCGGGGCTATAGCTGCGTTTTTCTAAAACGCAGCTATAGGCCCCAATATATCCTATCAGGTTAAAAACGCAGCTTTAGGTCTGACCTTTAGCCGCGTTATTAAAAAATGCGGCTATAGGTATTACCTTTAGCCGCATTTTTGAAAAACACGGCCATTGGCCTATTGCTGCACTGTTTAGGCCATATTTGTAAACGCAGCTCTATCCTATAGCCGCGTTTTTGGGGCTGTGTTTTTTAAACGTGTCTAAAGACCCTTTTTTTTTTTTGTAGTGAACCCAGATTAACTAAAATTCCCATAAACAATCACCAACCCAGAACAAACACAACACCAATCGTACAAAAATTAATCCAAACCAAACAAATCAACCTACACTGCCACCAACCTGCGAAGCATGTCGATCTGGATGGACGATTCTTAAGGGAGAAGAAAGACAAAGTCAAATCGGGAGAAAAGCTCCACCACTTTGCACCAGATCACCAACACCCCAAAACAAATCAACACCACCGATATATGTGGATTGGTTTGAGAGAGAGAGAGAGAGAGAGAGAGAGAGAGAGAGAGAGAGAGAGAGAATGAATTGAATAAAAGTTGATTTTTTTAATAGCAAGGAACAGTACCCTCGTCAATGGTAATGAGGTACTTTTCTGTTCTAGTTTGAGGAGGCTGATGCATAGCACAATTGCGCGGGTTAAACTATTTTTTTAGCCAAAGACTAGTTTATCTAGTCTGATGGAAATGCTCTTAGTTGGAGTGTACATGTTATTAATTTCGGTGTATTGTGCTAAGATTCTGTATGACACTTGCCTTGTGGTGTTATGGTTAAGATACGTACATGTTGCGTAGTATCCTTTGTTTGCTTTCTACGCTAGTGGCGTTATTGTAAAATTCTCAATTTAAGCAATATATATATCACTTTTTGCCTACACACATTTGAGGGCCTTTCTTTAGTAGGAAGCCCTATAGTCGACCCTGGAACCAAATTAGTTTCTTTTTCAATGGATCACATGTGCTTGCGTGCCACACCTTTGATGCCCTTTGCCTTCTGGTGAATTGGGCTTGGCAAGTTAGATTGTCTTTGAGACCAAATGGAGGATTTTCCCGACTAGGTACTGGGTCAGTGGGTCTTCAAAATATATGTGTGAGATTTGGCATTTTAATAGTCGAGGTGACTAGATTAAACTTTAATTGAGCAAGTCTATTTCAGGGTTCATTTTGCATTAATTTGAGCTCTTAGAGCATTGAAAAATATGAAGCGAGAATTTCGTCTACATTTCTAAAATACATTGATCTTTATTATATGGAGATAGATATGGGCCATAAGTCACCATTTGATGTTGGTAATGTTGTTGTGGGTTTTGAGCCAACTTATTGAGGAGACAAACACTAGCTTCTTTGTCACCTAATTTCCATCTATATTTTTCAAGCATCTTCTATTTCTACCCATGGTTTGAGAATTTTTTTATTATAATAAAATCCAACTAACCCAACTTAATCATAGGTAGTGTGGGGTTTATTTGGGTCAAGTGGAAAGAACACATATCACTATTTAAAAGTAATTCGAAAGATTTCTCTTCAAACTAGTTTGGAAAGAAAATGTCATTTAAATAATAGAAGGGTGTAACCCTAAAAACAATGCCATAAAAAGTTCAATTGCAACTCCACTTCTATCAAAGTCTAATTGATTCTTGCTTACCAAAAAAATTTATATCAATAATTCTTATGTGGGTGAACGAGGAATAAACAAAACTTGAAAATTTCAGTAGCACAACAAGAAAAATAAATGGATAAATGAGAGCTACACCCAACCAAATGATAACCTAAAATCAATGCAAAAGACTTGATTAGGTCTTCAACATCTCCACCATTAATACATGTATAAAAATACTTTAACATACAACTCCAACGATTGCTAAACTTCCAATAGACAAAACACAACTCACAAAACAAACACAATTACTATAGTTCCAAACAAAATTAAAACTTCCAACTTTGTGAGTTGAATATTTGCTTCAAAATTACATAGCCCATTATAATACCATGTCAAATTCAATTATCAAGTGATACCAAATATATTACCAAGGATTATGTAATTTTCTCCCATCTTCCACGGGTTTCAATACTTGATCTTTGATGCTATCATACTCAGTAGTTATACTAGTAGAACAACCAGTGCCAACATCAATATTGAAAGAATGACTACTTGCACTAAGTATTCAGTCTTTTTTGCATAGACATCAATGTTTCCCAATGGCTGTTTTCCCATGCTTCTCAATCTCTCCAACTCCATTGCCACCTCTTTCATTGAAGGCCTATCCTCCCCTCTCAATCCTAGGCACCTTTTTGCAAGATTAGCAAATTCCTTTAGTTGCTCAATATTATCCTCATTTACAATGTGATTTTCAAGAATTTGAAGTAGGCGATCCTCTTTTATGGCAATCACAAAGGATATTGTTAGATTTCTATCAATTTTTGGTCTATCAAAAGAAAGTGCATTTTTACCCGCTAGCAACTCTGCCATAACAATACCAAAACTATAGACGTCACTTTTTTATGTTAGTTGGCTAGTTTGCATGTATTCTTGGTCCAAGTACCCCAAAGTTCCTTGCACCAAAGTGTTTAATTCTGTTTGATTAAGAGGAACTAGCCGTGAAACTCCGAAGTCAGCCACTTTTGCTTTGTAGTTATCATCCAATAGTATATTCATAGTTTTCACATCTCTATGTATAATTGGCATTGAAGTTGAAGAATGCAAATATGCAAGTGCCCCAGCAATTTCTGTTGCAATCTTTAGACGTTTTTCCCATGAAAGTAAGGGTGAGAGGCCTTTATCATGAACATGGGTAGAAAGAGTTCCGTTTGTGATGAATTCATAAACTAGTAAGGGAACTTCTGTTTCTAGACAACAACCAAATAGCTTAACCACATTCCTATGGTTAATTTGGGTAAGAACAATCATTTCATTTATGAATTGCTCGATTTGGCTCTGATCACCAATCTTGGATTTCTTAATGGCAACCTCTATTTTATCCGACAATACTCCTCAATGCACAATTCCATAACCTCCTTGGCCAAGAACACTACTCTCATCGTAGTTGTTGGTAGCCTTTTTGAGCTCTTCTGTAGTAAAGATTTTGGTTGTCTCCACAGACTTTTGGTGATTAGAGAGTTGTTGTTTTAATAGTAAGCCACCATTTTGTTGAAAGAATTTTTCTTTGAGTTTGATGAGCTTTCTTTTTTTCAATCCCTAATATATCCAAGAACATCCCAGAAGCAGTATTAAGAGGCCTATTATGCTGATACCTGCGCATATTCAAACATGCACTTTCACTAAGTAAAACATTTTAACTTTACACTCTTCTTAATACCATTTCCTTTTTGATGGCAAACATTTTGATAAGTAAAAGTCTTCATATTTAACTTACATATCATATTGTTAGGTTCTAAAGATTTAGGAATTTATGTATTTAGAACTCTAATGTGTAATGTTGGCAAATCATGATCAAAACAATATGTTTAAGTCTTGTTTAGGCTTGCTTAAAGTTGAGTCTTTCATGTAAAGTTGGAATCGAGAGGCTGCAGATGCATTGGTGCATTTCGGCCTGGCTCAATCGATCAAAAGAAAGACTCGATCAATCGAATCTCGGGTAGAATGTTTTTCTGCAGAATATTCCAGCTCAGCCCTAACTCATTAAACGTTTTGGGTTTTCTATTTTTACCCTAAGTATATAAAGAAAAACCCTAGCCACATTTTTAGAGTAGCTCCTGTTGTATTGTTGCTCATACTTTTCTATTTTGTGTAAATCTCTTGTGAGATCTAGAGGAGTTTTCCTTTACATAAAGTTTAAGGTTTTCTAGGTAAAGATTACTTCAAAACCTTGATAATCAACTCGATTGCTGCCATCGAAGCTTAAAGAATAACAAGCGTGGGTGCTTGTATCTTGTGGAGAATCCAAGAAAGAAGGAGTCCGTGGATTTGGAGCTTGCACGTGGTCGTGTCAGTAAGTTCTACTGGTGGATAGCATTAGGAAGTCAAGCGGGGAGCTTGTAAGTCCTTTTTTATGAACTTCAATTCTTTCATAGTGGATTCAAGTTTACCTTGAGGATAGCTAGGTCAAATCCTCCCCAAGTTTTTTTACCGATTTGGTTTTCCTGGCTGATCATATCTTGTGTTTTTTTTATTTCGCTGCTTTATACTTTTGATATGATTGTATGTTTGTGATAACCTAAAATTGCATAATTTGACTAAGTAACAACTTTGCTAATTAATTAGGTTAATCTGGTTGGTTTAAGAGGTTTAAAACCATTCAAGTGGTATCAGAGCAGGTAGCTCTTTTGTTGGAGATTTTTTGATCTTTGAGCTAATCCTTGACCTCTGTTGTTATGGAGCACGGACACTCTCTCGTTGTTCCTCCTCACTTTGATGGGAATAATTATGTTTATTGGAAAGTAAAGATGAGAGCATTCTTGAAATCCATTGATGAGAGAGTTTGGAATTCCGTTGAGTTCAGATGGGAGAAGCCCACTACTCCTGTGAGTGAGTGGCAAACTTCTCAAAAAGAAGCAGCTGATTTCAATAGCAAGGCTATGAATGCCATCTTTAATGCTGTTTCCATGGAGGAATTTAAGAGAATCTCTAATGTTGAGTTTGCTCATACTGTTGGAAAATCCTCCAGACTGTGCATGAAGGCACAAAAGCAGTTAAGATTAACAAGCTGCAGCAATTAACTTCTAGATTTGAAAGTATTAGAATGTCTGATGATGAATCTTTTGATGAATTCTATGCTAAATTGAATGATATTGTTAATTTTGCTTTTAATTTGGGTGAAATCTATGATCAACCTAAAATTGTTAGGAAGATTATTAGATCTTTAACTGAAGATTTTAGACCCAAAGTAACTACTATTACTGAGAGCAAGGATGTGGACTCCATCCCTGTTGATGAGCTTGTAGGATCTCTTCAGTCCTATGAGTCTGACCTACCCCAAACTTCCAAATCCAAATCAATGGCTCTTAAGTCTGTTGATGATGTTGAGGTTGGTGGATTTGATGATGAGCTCTTTGCTACAGAGATTGCGTACCTTGCCAAGAACTTTAGAAACTTTCTTAGGAATAACAACAAAAAGGCAAGAGGTACAAACACTGCAAAACCTAGAAACTTTAGGAAGAATGATCCCACTAAGGTTAATAACTTTGAAAAACCTAGAGATAAAGTTGGTCAATCTTCAAACAATTCCTTGGGTGCTCAGTGTTTTGGTTGTCAAAGGTATGGTCATGTTAAATCTGAATGTCCTACATTCTTGAGGTTTAAGGGTAAAGCTATGGCTGTAACCCTTAGTGATAATGAGGTTTCTGATGATGAGTCTGGATGTGACGAGGATGGAAACTTCATTGCTTTCACTGCTACTGCTGTAGTCAATGAAAGTATATCTGTTGAAGAGAACCCTTCTGATGGAGAACTCTCTGAGGATGCAGATCTTCAAGAGGCCTATAATAAACTTTGCAAAGTTGCTGCAAAGGATACTATGAATGTTGAACTTGGCCTAAAGAAAATTGATTCTCTTAAGCTTGAAAAGAAAAATTTGCTTGTTAAATTATTTGATGCTAATGATCTTTTGAATCATGTGAAATCTAAGAACATGCTTTTGCTTGATAAAGTTAAAACTTTGGAACATGATTTATCTGTTGCTAAATCTGCTAGTTTTAAACTTGATCAAATGCTAAATGTTCAAAAGTGTCCTTCTGACAAATCTGGGTTAAGATATGTTGAAAGCATCTCTGTGTCTGCACCTACTTCCACGAACTTTGTTCCTTCATCTTCTTCTGAACCTTCCATGAGTGAGGTTGTAGTGAAACTGTTAAACCCCCTGTAAGTGAGGTTGTCCAACCTATAAAAGTTTCACTCCCTAGGAAGATTAGGGTTGATCTAGGAGAGTCCAAACCTAAAGATTCTACCCTTTCTAAGGACAAGATGCATGGAAAACCTGCTTAGGTTTGCCATTTTTGTGGAAAGTCTGGACATATTTGTCCTAACTATTACAAGCTACAAGTTGCTAAGAGAGCAAACAAACCAAAAGTGCCTGTGCCTCAAGCATAAGATCCTATGGCACTCATTGGTGAATTGTTAAAGGCTTTGAACCTTTATTCCAATCCTGGAGTTAGAAATCACTCGAATGTGAACAAGAACTCCAATGCTCGTGGTGCATCTAAAAGGTTTCGGATGCAAAAGACTTGATCTAATTGAGTTTTTCTGACATGGTCCTTGTGCTTCATTGCTCATTTCTTTGTGACCATTGCTCTTTGGTTTTTGTGTTTTTTTGTGTTTTTATTCTAGGACTTGTATTGCATTACATTCATGCATTTCATTCTAATATTTATTCGTTTTCTCTTTTAAATATAAATAAAAAAAAATAAAAATAAAAAGGGAAAAGCAAAATATGTTTGGCACTATTTTTTTTTTGGACTTTGAAAACAAGGTTGGTCAATTTATTTACATATAACATGTCTTATGTATCTTGTTTAGCTTTGATGAGCTTATTTATTGCACTTGACTAGTTGAAACTTTGTAGTGCATGTTGTGTGGGAAAGATGTTTATGGTGTTTATCACTTTGTCTTGATCTTGAATCACATGTTATTTGACTGTCGGACTTGATCCTTTTGAGAAAGACATAAATAACCATCTCACCACTGTTCACTAGCCAATCATGAACACCTTAGTGTATATAATATGATTTTGTGCTCGAGAAAGTGTAGTACATGCACAAAAAGAACATAAGGTGTAGCCTCGATTAATTGCTTAATGCTTAAAATTGGAGTGTACTATTAGGCTTGATGCCATTTCACATAATTAAAATCGGTGTGTGCTATTAGGCTTGATGCCAATACACAAAAAAATAAAGTAAAATAAAATAAAAAATAATGAGGCAAAATTCAAGAAACTTACATGATTGCAAGCTTATATTCTAGGAGATGTGGGAGTTATATGATGTAACTCTTTAGCTGATAGTCTCTTTTAAAATTTTGTGTGATGAATTTTGTAGACTTTGTGATTGATTTCTATTCACATATCACCTCACATGTATCTCAAGTTTTTGCTAGTTTACACACACTACATAAGTTACTCTTTGCTAAACACTGTACATGTAATTGTGTGTGCTTTTGGTCTGACCAACCAAGTTTGAAAATATCTTGAGTATTATGCAAAACATTTTTTTTGCTTGAGAACTTAAAGGAAGAATGACTGAAATTTTCTTTGGAGAAACTGGGATTAAAACTTGAGTTTTTGAAAAAGCATTCCATCTCATACTCATGCATTTTGTTTCAACAATTTTAATGCTTTAAGGAGTTGTTTCAAAATTTGGTTTGAGTTTTTCAAAACTGGAATTTTTCTCAAAATGCTGTGAGCTACTGCCTGTTTCAATCGATCCAACTTATTTTTCGATCGATCGAAAATTTCTTAAAATTCTTTTAGAAATCTCGGATTGATTCAATCGATCGAATTTAATTTTCAATCAATCGAATATCGCAAATCAGGTTTTTAAAATATTGTTTTTAACTTGTTCAAATCACTTTTTCAAAACTTTTTCAAACCTTTTCTCTCTCTCCGACTAGGCAAGGCTCTACAGCGAATTTTTTGTTGTTTCTCCTAAAATTTTTGCAAGGATTCTCTCTCCTTGAGCCGGTATGACTATCTTACCCTTCCTTTTGAGTTTATTTTGACTTTTCATGCATTTTTCATGCATTTTATTTTGGGATTTTCGAACCTAAGGAATTTGGGATTTTTGTTGATTCAAGCCGTATTTTATGCAATTGATCAATGGGTTTTTGTAGGGACTTGATATAAACATGATCTTGCTAGTTTAATTTGATCAATTTTGGGGTTTATGAAAAATTGAAATTTCTAGGGTTTGTATTAATTCCGATTTGGGGATTTTGTTCAATTATGTTGAAATTAATGAAATTGGCTTGTTGTTTTGATGTAATTAAGCATTATAATCTGTGTGTTGTGTTATGTAATGCTCAATTCATCAATCTGTTTCAAAATTCTCAAGTGATTTTTCAAATTTTTAGGGTTTTTGTTCGTAACTCTATGCTTAAGCCAATTTTGTGCAAATTGAACTTAATTTGAACTTTGCTTACTGCATTAGTACATGCATCACGACATTATGGTTGTTCATGCATCATATAGATTTTTGTTCTGTCTCTTTTTGTGCTAACTTGTAGTCTACCCTTGGTCCTTATGTTATTTTTTGGTTTTCTCTTTGTATCTCTATCCTTTCCTTAGCACTATGCCTAGGAAGACTAGGGCTTGTAGGTTTGCCCCCTCACCTACTCCTTCCCCTCCTTCCTTTGACTGTGAGAGGTTTCCGAGTGAGAAAAACCAAGAAACTTATAAGAAGCTGAACCTTAAGAGAAAGATTTGGTCTGAGCGTTCTGTCATCTTAGATGAGCTTAATCCTGCCATTAGGGCAAACTTTGAGCATCGGGGCTGGTTACCATTGTTGGATGTTTCTGATCCTCCTCCTCCAGCTACCCTAATTAGAGAGTTCTTCTCGAACATCTATATCCGCATCTATGATTCTAACACTTGGGTGAAGAGTTGGATACAAGGTGTAGAGTACTCCATTACTCTTTCAGTAGTGGTTGATGCTCTTGGGATACCCTTGGTCCAGCACCCAGTCTATCCTTATGATGAGTCTCATGTTTTGAGTGATGTCATGTCTTACATCACTGGGTCTTCTATCCAGTGGGGTTCTGATCCTAGGATCACCTTTGCTGAGCTTTCTGAGTTGCACTATATCTTCTTTAGGATAGCATATCACTCTATCTAGCCCATTTCTCATCTTCACACCATTCCTCTCGAGCGATGTGTATTTTTGTACGCTCTTGTCACTGATGCTCCTATCAGTTTTTCTCATTTGTTTCTTTGTTCTTTGAACGAAGTTTATAGGAGTTCATCTTCTTCACATGCTCTTGTTCATCTTATTTTCATTCATAGGATTTTACTTTATCTTAATCTTAGTGGTTTCCCTTCCTCTGAGCCTGTTCATGTGATTGCTCCTATAGGTGCGTCTTTTCTTAGGCAGAGGGCTGCTCACCTTCGAGCTGGCTCTAAACACCCTAGGTCTGAGCTTTCTGGTTCTGCACCTCCTCCCTCTTCTTCTACAGGTCCTGCTAGTGAGGCTGTTCTTGATCCTGATGCTACTGCTGCTGCTGGTGTTCCTCTACCACCATCGGATGACTTTGATATCCGTCGTACTTTGGAGACTGTCATGATCATTCAAGCGGCTCATGGTCACATTTTGGTGGACTTGCTTGACGAGATCCGTGCGTTGCAAGTTGATCTGACACATCTTCGTTCACCCTCACTACCTCCTTTTGATGATGGATTGTGATTGCCCTTTGGCATTCCGTCACAAAAAGGGGGAGTAGACTTTGTAGAGGAGTTTTGTAGTTAGGGGGAGAGTTTTTTTTTTTTTTTTTTTTGTTTTGAGGAGCTAGTGTGGATATTAGATTGTATCTAGGCGCTTCACTTTGTATATCATTTTTTTGGGGATATTCATGTTAGGGGGAGTTACATTATTTTTTGATATACATGATATATACATGATTCTTGTGTCTTTGGATTCACTGTTTATTGTTTTATATTTATGAGATTCTTCATTGATATATGTTTCTGTGTGAATCATACAAGAATGTTATACCTGTTTATTTACTATTTTTTGTCACACATGCGTTCATGTGTTTGTTGAGTGTTTCAGGAATATATAGGTTGATTCAATTGAGCTACTGTCTACACTTGCAACTGATAGATAGTAGTTAGAATTGAATTTTAGTTTTGTGAGCATTATTTATGTAAATGGCTTTCTCTTGTAAACTTTGAGTTTTAGTTTGTGTTTTGTCACGGATTGCCAAAGGGGGAGTTTGTTAGGTTCTAAAGATTTAGAAATTTATGTATTTAGAACTCTAATATGTAACGTTGGCAAACCATGATCAAAACAATATGTTTAAGTCTTGTTTAGGCTTGCTCAAAGTTGGGTCTTTCATGTAAAGTTGGAATCGAGAGGCTGTAGATGCATTGGTGCATTTCGGCTTGGCTCGATCGATCGAAAGAAAGACTCGATCGATCGAATCTCGAGCAGAATGTTTTTCTGCAGAATATTCCAGCTCAGCCCTAACTCATTAAACGTTTTGGGTTTTCTGTTTTTACCCTAGGTATATAAAGAAAAACCCTAGCCGTGTTTTTAGAGTTGCTCCTGTTGTATTGTTGCTCATACTTTTCTGTTTTATGTAAATCTCTTGTGAGATCTAGAAGAGTTTTCCTTTACACAAAGTTTAGGGTTTTCTAGGTAGAGATTACTTCAAAACCTTGATGATCAACTCGGTTGCTGCCATTGGAGCTTAAAGAACAACAAGCGTGGGTGCTTGTATCTTGTAGAGAATTCAAGAAAGAAGGAGTCTGTGGATTCGGAGCTTGCACGTGGTCGTGCCAGTAAGTTCTACTAGTGGGTAGTATTAGGAAGTCAAGCGGGGAGCTTGTAAGTCCTTTTGTATGAACTTCAATTATGTCATAGTGGATTCAGGTTTACCTTGAAGATAGTTAGGTCAAATCCTCCCCAGTGTTTTTACCGGTTTGGATTTCCTGGTTGATCATATCTTGTGTTTCTTCTATTCCGCTGCTTTATACTTTTAATATGATTGTATGTTTGTGATAACCTATAATTGCATAATTTGACTAAGTAACAACTTAGCTAATTAATTAGGTTAATCTGGTTGGTTTAAGGGATCTAAAACCGTTCACATATGAAGATGACTCGATCAAGATTTCATTTATAGCGTATGTTAGAAATTTAGACCCCTTAAAACAACAATTGGATTAACCTAGTTAATTAGCCAAGTTGTTACTTAGTCAAATTATGCAATTCTAGGTTAAAACAATCAAACAATCATATCAAAAGTATAAAGCAGCGGAATAAAAAATAACACAAGATATGATCACCCAGGAAACCACACGGTAAAAACCTGGGGAGGATTTAATCTAGCTATCCTCAAGGCAAACCTGAATCCACTATGAAAGAATCAAAGTTCATACAAAAGGACGTACAAGTTCCCCGCTTGACTTCCTAATGCTACCCACTAGTAGAACTTACTGACACGACTATGTGCAAACTCCGAATCCACGAACTTCTTCTTTCTTGGACTCTTCAATCAAGTACAAGCACCCGCGCTTGTTATTCTTTAAACTCCAATGGCAGCAACCTTGTTGATTATCAAGATGTTGATAATAATCTCTACCTTGAAAACCCTAAATTTATGTGAAGGAAAGCTTCTCAAAGATCTCACAAGAGATTCACACAAACCGTAAATATGAGCAACAAAGACTTAGAGAGGTTTGGGTACAAAACCCTAGATACAAAAGAGGCACACTCTTCTCTCTCTCTCTCGAAAGCTCCAAAAACATGGCTTAGGATTTCCTTTATATAGTGGGAGAAGTAGATTTGAAACCCTAATCCTTAATGGGCTTGGACTGAGTTGGAAATTCTGCAAAAAAAACATTCTGCCCAAGATTCGATCAATCGAATCTTATTTTCGATCGATCGAGCCAGGCCGAAAGTCACTAATACTGCTACAGCCACTCAATTCCAACTTTACATAAAATGGCCACACTTTGAGCAAGTTTAAACAAGACTAACAACCTGTTTTGATCATGATTTGCCAACAATACACATTAGAGTTCTAAATACATAATTTCCTAAATCTTTAGAACCTAACAAACTCCCCCTTTGGCAATCCGTGACAAAACACAAATTAAAAGCTCAAAGTTTATAGGTAAAAGCCCTTTACAAAAATAATGATCATAACACAAATTCAATCTTAACTACTATCCATCAGTTGTAAGTGTAGACAGTAACTCAATTGAATCAACTTGTATATTCCTGAAACACTAAAAAAAAACGCATAAACGCATGTGTGACAGAAAAAAAGTAAATCAACAAATAAATTCTTGACTTCATAAAACACAAAACAAAGACATATATTTGAATAACTCATAAATATAAATCAATGAGCAATGAATCAAGAAACATATATATCAAAAAAATTCTAACTCTCCCCCTAAGTTAGATACATCAAAAAGTTTTTATATTCTCTCCCTAAACAAAACAAACAGGCCATCTATGTCTCCCCCTTTTTGTCACGTATTGATAAAGACTACCTAATCAGAAGGTAGACAGAAAATATACGCAACAGAGTAAGAGAAAATAGAGACAACTCCCCCTAAGAAGAGCAACAACTCCCCCTAAGAACCACAAAGGTTAAAAAAAATTTCTCCCCCTATAAAAATAAGAAAAACAAAATAAGTTTTGGGAAAAAACAGTTTTGGGGAAAAATGAAGGGGGGTGGGGATAAATAAAAAGACACAAACCAAGTTTTTAAAAAAAAAACAAAGTTGAGGATACACATAAAAAATATATTCTCTCTTTCAATAAAATGCAAACATGGCACTATGTGACCCACTTGTTAGAAATTTAGACCCCTTAAACCAACCAGATTAACCTAGTTAATTAGCCAAGTGATTAACTTAGTCAATTTATGCAATTCTAGGTTATCACAAACATACAATCATATCAAGAATATGAAGCAGCGAAAATATAAAAGACACAATGATATGATAATCCATAAACAGTTGCATGAATAGAGAAAAATATTTGCACATTGATTATCCATTATATCTCTTAAGAAAAATATTTTCTGCAGTTCACACATAAGAAATAACATATACTAGAATGTACAAAACTTAAAAATTAATCAATCAATTTTGAAATCAAGTTGAGTACCCAATTTAGTAAAGTGTATGCATGTTATGTATGAAAACAATGAGAGATATGACTGCAAAACTACAAGATGGATACAAAAACAATGCAATGCATGTGAATCCTAAACATAAATGATGCATGAAAAAAATTTTGGTCAAAAACATAGAAACTGAAAATTTTTCAATTTCGATCGATTGAGAATCGATCGAACATCAATCGAGTTAGGCAGACTCAAACCAAAAATTTTAATCGCAATTTCG
Source organism: Quercus cerris (assembly GCA_963669245.1). Classification (NCBI taxonomy): domain Eukaryota; kingdom Viridiplantae; phylum Streptophyta; class Magnoliopsida; order Fagales; family Fagaceae; genus Quercus; species Quercus cerris. The sequence continues at coordinate 23,417,955 of OY770014.1, read as the reverse complement.
ATTAATCGAAAAACAGGTTCAATTGATCAAAAGTCTGGAAAAATCAGATTTTTTGAAAAACAGAGCATTTTAATGCAGAAACTCCTCAAAGCACATTGTTTTATAAAAAATGCATGAGTATGAGACGAAAAGTTTTCCAAAAACACTTGAATCTAACCCAGATCTTCCAAAATCATGATTTTCAATCAATATGTCCTCAAAGCACAAACATTAAACACATTTTGCATTAAAATCAAGGAACTTTTAATCTTGGATGGCCACAACAAGATCACACACAATAAAATGTACCAAGTTTAACAAAGAGTAACTTGTGTAGTGTGCAACTAGCAAAAGTTTGAGATACATGTGAGATGATATGTGAATAGCAATCAATCACAAAGTCTACAAAATCCATCACATAGAATTCAAAAGAGACTATCACCTAAAGAGTTACATCATATAACTCTCACATCTCCTAGAACATAAGCTTGTAATCATGTAAGTTTCTTGAATTGGCCTTATATTTATGTGAATTGACATCAAGCCTAATAGTACACATCAGTTTTAATTATGTGAATTGGCATCAAGCCTAATAGTACACACTAATTTTAATTAAGCAATTAAATCGAGGCTACACCTTATGTTCTTTTTGTGCATGTGCTACACTTTCTCGAGCACAAAATCTTATGATATACACTAAGGTGTTCATGATTGGCTAGTAAACAGTGATGAGATGGATATTTATGCTTTTCTCAAAAGGTTCAAGTCCGACAGTCAAAGACATGTGACTTCAAGATCAAGACAAAATGATCAAAAACCATAAACATCTTTCCCACACAACATGCACTACAGAGTTTCAACTAGTAAAGTGCAAGAAATAAGCTCATCAAAGCTAAACAAGGTACATAAACTTGTTATGTAAAGATAAGGTGGCCAACCTTGATTTCAAATCCATGATATGTAATACAAAACACAACAATCTTTTTGGTTTTAAAAAAAAAATTTATGACCAAAAACAAAAAGCACACATTATGCTAAATGAATAATGCAAAAGCAATGCATGATAGTGCAAAACTAAGCTATAGAGGGTACACAAACAAGAAATATCAATTTCTTAATTAACCCTTGAGTACATATACAAACTAGTACATACTCACACAAAATCAGAAATAGCTTAGCACAAACTATTCAAATTTCTCCACAATGTCAAGCATGTTCTAAATCAAGAGAGAGATATCATAACTCATGTAGTCCTCAAAAAGAAAAACTAGACACAAAATAAAATATTTTTGTCCTTTTGAAATTTTTCAATGTTTTTGGATTTTTTTTTTAACAAAAAACAACCAAAAAAAAAAAAAAAACCAAAAACCAAAAACAAAAACAAAACATGTCCACAATTAATTGAAAGAATTAAATCAGGGACAAGTTAGCAACACTCACCTTGGAGAATCTTTTCTCACCCACTTAGCACGAGTCTTCGGCTTTGTAGGTAAAAATCCATGAGAAGCAGAGTGTATTTGAAGAATTACACCAATCTTCTGAGAAAAACTAAAATCCTGCAAATTCCTTTCACAAGCCAACAAACTCAAATTTTTCAAAATAATATGAAACAATTTATATGGACTTATGGCAAGAGAAATATCATCACATATCCTAAATTGACATACAAAATGCTTAAATTTCAACTTATAACAATTGGGATGAATGTGACCGGAGACACCACAAAAGTGACAAACAGGAACAAATTTAGGAATATCAGTATTTCTAACAGCAAATCTAGTCTCAGATTTTGGTTTTTGCCTCAACATAGAACAATTTGGTCTAATATGACCAACAACACCACAAAGATGACAAGTAGGCACAAAAACATATTTCTTTCGCCCACTAGCAGTAGGTTTAAACATAGGTTTAGAAACTTCAGCGTTAACATCAGAATTTTTACCTTTGTCTAACCTAGCAAAATAAGCTTTTTCTTTATTATTCCTCTTGAAAGGAGGGATATAATCTTTCTCAGTTTTAGGATTAAAAAAAACAGAAACACTTCTGTTATCAATAGCAGGGTTGGTACTAGTCAAATTTTCAATTTTAACTTTAGATTCAACTAACTCTTGTTCCAAGCTTTTCATCTTCTCATCTTGAGAGGAAATTTGATTTCTCAAAAATTCATTCTTTTTATTAGATTCATCTAATCTAACAAGCAATTCCTCTTTTTCAAGATTAGCCAATTTTAACTCTTCCTTGAATTTCTTAGAAATTTTCAAAGATTTAGATAATTCTTTACGAAGAGTTTCAAAAGTATCAAAAAAAATCAATAGAAACAATAGTGTCCTTTTTATTCAAAACATCACAGGTATCAATAAAATCAGCAGAAGCATGAGCAGAAACATGATCAGAAAGACACTTCAAATTATCCATGACAATAGAGGTCGAGGATCAGCTCTTAGATCAAAAGATCTACAACAAGAAGAGCTACCCGCTCTGATACCACTTGTTAGAAATTTAGACCCCTTAAAACAACAATTGGATTAATCTAGTTAATTAGTCAAGTTGTTACTTAGTCAAATTATGCAATTCTAGGTTAAAACAATCAAACAATTATATCAAAAGTATAAAACAGCGGAATAAAAAATAACACAAGATATGATCACCCAAGAAACCACACGGTAAAAACCTGGGGAGAATTTAACCTAGCTATCCTCAAGGTAAACTTGAATCCACTATGAAAGAATCGAAGTTCATACAAAAGGACTTACAAGCTCCCTGCTTGACTTCCTAATGCTACCCACTAGTAGAACTTACTGACACGACCACGTGCAAGCTCCGAATCCACGGACTCCTTCTTTCTTAGACTCTTCAATCAAGTACAAGCACCCACGCTTGTTATTCTTTAAACTCCAATGGCAGCAATCTTGTTGATCATCAAGATGTAGATAATAATCTCTACCTTGAAAACCCTAAGTTTATGTGAAGGAAAGCTCCTCAAAGATCTCACAAGAGATTCACACAAACCGCAAATATGAGCAACAAAGACTTAGAGAGGTTTGGGTGCAAAACCCTAGATACAAAAGAGGCACACTCTTCTCTCTCTCTCTCTCGAAAGCTCCAAAAATGTGGTTTAGGATTTCCTTTATATAGTGGGAGAAGTAGATCTGAAACCTTAATCCTTAATGGGCTTAAGCTGAGTTGGAAATTCTACAGAAAAAACATTTTGCCCGAGATTCGATCGATCGAGCCAGGCCGAAAGCCACTAATACTTCTGCAGCCACTCGATTCCAACTTTACATAAAACGCCCACACTTTGAGCAAGGCTAAACAAGACTAACAACCTATTTTGATCATGATTTGCCAACAATACACATTAGAGTTCTAAATACATAAATTCCTAAATCTTTAGAACCTAACAGCATAGATGGTGACTGCCACAGTGGCACATAAATATAAATTTCCTATGAGTGGCTCTAAAATCTGGTTCATGTTAAATTATATCAAAAATAAAAATATGAACCAATTGTTTTGAATTGACATCCTTTTTAAAAACCACAGCGTTCCTTTCTTAGTTGAGAAGAAGACAATTAGCCATGAAGATATAATTTCTTCAAAAATATGACGGTACATATATTAAAGAATTGAACCTCCCATTAGTAGTACTAAGAGGCAATCCATATTGTTCTTGCACTTTGGGGTGGCGAACCTAGTTGAGAATCAATAGCCTCGTTTATATAAGCGATGCAGAAAAGTCTAAAATTTATTTTTCTCTTTCTCTTGGTTGAATATGTCTAAATTTCTTATTGTAGTTTAAATTAAATAGATAATAAACAAGAATAAGACATCGGGTTAGTAACATTTCTTCCACTGAAGAGCTCAACTCGTCACCTACTAAAAAAAATAAATAAATAAGAACTCTCATGTTTAATATTGAGGGTCTGTTACGCATATCCTAAGAAGTACACTCTTGAGTTTTAGTTGTAAACCTTTTGCGATAAAAGTTATAACTAAAAAGAGTTTTAACGTTTAAAATTATTGACAATAATATATGTTAAAGTGCTTTGAAATTGTTATTCTGTTCAATAACCAAATCCAGAAATTGAGAAAGTGCTTTTCAATATGGAAAATTGTTAGGTTCTAAATGTTTAGAACAATTGGCAAATCGTGAACACAAACTTGTCTAAATATAGATCTTAGAGTCTATAGGTTTTATTAGACAATGCTCAAGGTGATTCAAGTCAAGATTCAAGAACATACAAGCTACAGGAAGAAGACTTCATATTCTGCCTGGTTCGATCGATCGAAGAACAGGCTCGATCGATCGAAAATCGTATCTGCAGAATTTTAAGTTGGCCCAAACAGAAGCTTAAGCCCATTAAGGATTAGGGTTTCAGATCTACTTCTCCCACTATATAAAGGAAACCCTAAGCCACGTTTTTTAGAGCTTTTAGAGAGAGAGAAGAGTGTGTCTCTTTTGTATCTAGGGTTTTGTACCCAAACCTCTCTAAGGCTTTGTTGCTCATATTGCTATTTATGTGAATCTCTTGTGAGATTATTGAGGAGCTTTCCTTCACATATACTTAGGGTTTCCAAGATTCAAGATTATGTCAAGAACTTGGTAATCATTCAGTTGCAGATTCAAGAACTTAAAGATACACAAGCGGGGGTGCTTGTACTTGATTGAAGAATTCAAGAAAGAAGGAGTCCGTGGATTCGGAGCTTGCACGTGGTCGTGTCAGTAAGTTTTACTGGTGGGTAGCATTAGGAAGTCAAGCGGGGAGCTTGTAGTCCTTTTGTATGAACTTCGATTCTTTCGCATAGTGGATTCAGGTTTACCTTGAGGATAGCTAGGTCAAATCCTCCCCAGGTTTTTACCGTGTGGTTTCCTGGGTCATCATATCTTGTGCTCATTTATTTTCCGCTGCTTTATATCTTGATATGATTATTTGATTGCTTTAACCTAGAATTGCATAATTTGACTAAGTAACAACTTGGCTAATTAATCTAGGCTAACTAATCTGGTTGTGTTTTAAGGGGTCTAAATTTTCTACAAAAATGATAAAAGAGTATATACTAATAAAAGTGTTTTATATTTTCATACTTAAACCTTTTAAAAAAAAAAAAAAAAAACAGAACCTACTTAGTTTATTTAATGTCTAAGTTTTTTTTTTTTTTTTTTTTTTTTTTTTTTTTTTTTTTTGAGAAAGAAATGCATGAACCTTTATTAACTGAAGCTAGCTAAATCAGCTTGTACAAAATACTGTATGTGTGGTGGAACATCCTCCATCCACACTAAAAAATCTGGTATGCTAATAGCGTATTTAGCCAGATTATGTGCTACGGAATTGCCTTCTCTTTTTGTGTGAGAGTAAAGCAATGTGTCAAAACTATGGGAAAACAGGCTAATATCCTCTAGTAAAAGACCTGTAGGAGTAAAAGGATAATCACACTCTCTCAATGCTTTTATTACAGCCAAGGAATCTCCTTCAAGTACAGCACACCTCACACCCAACTCGCTTGCAAAAGCTAAGGCAGTTGCTGCTGCCATAGCTTCGATCTCTATCGCGCTGTAAGCTTGGGGTAACCTCTTGGAACAAGAGCCCAGCACCAACCCCTGTTCATTCCAAACCACCACACCAATCTCGGATTTATTTTCCTTTGAGAACACTGCTCCGTCGAAATTTATTTTAGCCACGTTCACTGGAGGAGGCTGCCATTTTATCTGCAAACGGTGACTACGGGGTGCAACCTGAACATCCGTATCTGCTATCCTGGAGTGGTACTCAGCCAAAGCATTTCGTGCCACCTCAGCAACTTGATGGAGTGCTGTTGCCGCTGCTCGGACCCGGACCTGATTGCGTTGCTGCCAGATTGACCAGTCCGTAAACACGAAGAGCTCAAGGTGCTTTCCTTTTGCAGTTATCCACGACACCAGCTGTTTAAAATCACCAAACTCTACATGGTTTCTAAAATTCCACAAGCTCATATCAGCCCACACAATATCAACCTCTGAACAGGACCATAGCGCATGTAATGAATTTTTCGTTTCAGTTCTGCACCTGTCACAGAATGGATCGGTGATGATGGTCCTTTTCACCAGAGCTTGCTTCGTTGGAATTGCATCACGACAGGCCCTCCATACAAAATTCTTCATCTTTTGTGGCACACGCATTGTCCAAACTACTCTCCACATCTTTTTGTCTCGTAGCGGTGGAACATGGTGCGTGACCAACTGTTCAGCTTCTTCCTTGAGGAATCTATAGCCTGACTTACAGCTATATACACCGTTGCTCGACCAAGGCCAGTAAAGAACATCCTCTGTTACCGTCTTGCTTAATGGGATTTTTTTTATCAGCTCCGCATCTTCCTCCACGAACAATCCGTCCACCAAGTCTGTGTTCCATTGTCTTGTGCTGGGGTCAATGAGGCAACTCACAATGGAGAGTTCATAATCCTCAATGCTACATGTGGGTAGGTACGGAGGGTGTTTCCTTGGTAGCCACCTTTGCTGCCATATGTTTACTTTCTCACCATTCCCTATCCTCCATCGTGATCCCCTTTTTATAACTTCCCTTCCAACTAAAATACTCTTCCAAGTGTAGGACCCCATTCTTGAATCCGAAGCCTCCATGATTATGGAATTAGGGAAAAAACGTGCCTTGAAAACCTTGTAGAAAAGCGAGTCTTGGTTATGCAAAAGTCTCCAGGCTTGTTTTGCTAGCAAAGAATCACTAAACATGGCTAAGTATCTAAATCTCATCCCACCTATTGTTTTTGATTTTGTCATCTCATCCCACTTCACCCAGTGTACTTTCCTTCGATCACCTTGTTGTCCCCACCAAAATCTCTTGATTAACACTTCAATTTCGTTACACAAACCAATGGGTAATTTAAAGCATCCCATAGTGTAAGTTGGGATAGCCTGGATGACTGCTTTCAACAATACCTCCCTACCAGCTTGTGACAGTAATTTCCCTTCCCACCCTTGCAACTTCCTCCACACCTTCTCCTTAATGTAGCTAAAGCTGGCTTTTTTACCTCTCCCTACAAGCGATGGAAGCCCAAAATATCTTTCATATTGCATAATTTCTGGAACACCCAAGGCCACCTTAATTTCATGCTTCACATCGTTAGAGGTGTTTTTGCTAAAAAATAGTGATGTCTTGCTCCTATTAACCTTTTGACCCGAAGCCATCTCATATTTTTTCAAAATCTCCAAGACCTTTCCACATTCCTCCATAGTTGACCTGCAAAAGAGTAAACTATCATCTGCAAAGAGCAGATGGGTTAGTTTTGGACCTCTCCTACAGAGAGAAAACCCATGTATGTCTCCATTACATTCTGCTTTCTTAATAAGCCCATTCAGCCCTTCTGTACAAAGTAAGAAAAGAAAAGGGGATAGTGGGTCACCCTGTCTAATCCCACGGGTAGGTTGGATCATGCCGCAAGGTTCACCATTAACAAGGATTGAGTAGGTGACTGTTTTGACACACCTCATAATCAAATGTACCCATCTGTCGTTGAAACCCAACTTCTTCATTAGTTGTTCAAGAAAGTCCCAATCCACTCGATCATAGGCCTTACTCATGTCTAGTTTTAAAGCCATAAACCCATGAGTAGTAGACTTATAGTTTTGTAGGCTATGCAAGGTCTCAAAAGCTACAAGAATATTATCAGATATAAGTCTATCCTTAGTAAAGGCCAATTGGTGTTCAGTGATAATGTGTGGCATTAATTTTTTCAAACGGTTTGCTAGGACTTTTGAGTAAATCTTATACAAAACATTACATAGACTAATGGGACGATATTGGTGAGCATGCTCGGGATTGTGAGTTTTTGGGATGAGGGCAATAAAAGTGTGGTTTAGAGGAGTTGGCAAGATACCTGAATTCAACCATGCCAAAATAGAGGAGGTAACATCATGGCTTACTGTGCCCTAAAAATGCTGGTAAAAAAGTGGTGGCATTCCATCCGGTCCAGGAGCTTTCAGAGGTGCCATCTGTTTTATAGCAGCATCTACTTCTTTCTCACTGAAATCTTGGCCGAACAAAGCATTCATATCCTCATCAATTATGGTAGGTAAACATGATAGCACTTCATAGGACCCATTCGGTACACTTGCAGCAAAAAGATCCTGGAAATATTTTACAAACACTTCGGCTTTATCACTTTGCTGCTCCCTCCAATTTCCTTCCTCATCTCTAATTCCCTCCACCTTATTTCTTCTATATCTTCTTGTTGCCCGACTGTGGAAGTATTTTGTATTTCTGTCCCCTTGCCTTGCCCATAATAATCTCGACCTTTGAGCCTACATGATAGATTCTCTATCTAACAAAACATCAATCTCCTTTTTCAGCTGCAAAACCCGAAGGTTACTACCACTAGCCATGGCCTCAAATTCGGCCTTTGTGAGCAACTTCCTCAACCGAGCCAATTCTCTTCTCACATTCCCAAAAACATTTTTGTCCCACCAAGCCAAGTCCTTTCCACATTTTTCAATTTTAGCCAACACATCACCACCAAAACCGAGATCTTCACCACTGCTCCAAGCTGAAAAAACAACTTCCTCACATTCCCTATTCGACAACCACATCTCCTTAAAGCGGAATAATTTTTTCCGCTTAGAAAGATCCAAATCAGAGAGAACAACATGGATAGGAATATGGTCTGATGAATCGCACCTCAAATGATAAACCTTTGATCCTGGGAATTTCAAGAACCAATTGCTAGTGGCCAAGCATCTATCAAGACGTTCCCAAATGGAATTTCCATTTTCAAAATGCCTACTCCACATGTATTTTGAGCCCTCATAGCCCAAATTCATGAAACCACACTCATCAATCACTTCCCTAAACATCTGCATTTGGGCATGTGGACGAGTTGCACCACCCAATTTTTCTTCCTGTCGGATAATTTCATTGAAATCACCACAACACAACCACGGTACTTCCCTTCTTGAATTCAAACTTCTAAGTTTTTCCCACGCCTCTTGTCTTCTTGCTATGTCCGGTTCACCATAGAAACCTGTAAACCGCCATTCACTTTCCATATTTTTGTTAATGACTGCATCAATATAATACTTGTCCGACCCTTCAACTAATAGATTAATTGATGATCTCCAATAAAGAACCAAACCACCACTTTTGCCCACTCTCGGCACCACCCACTTGTGATCAAAATTTATACTATTCTGAATAAAATCTAGCCTTGCTTCATCTGTTAGTGTCTCGGCTAAAAACACAACAGAGGGATCTTTTGCCCGTACAAGTTCTCCGAGCTCTCTTCCTGTACGTTGGTTCCCAAGCCCACGACAGTTCCACACTAGGCAACTCATTGCTCTTGGCGGGGCTGATAATCAGCCTCCACCAATATAAAATTTGTGTGATCATTATCATGCGAAGTTTGGACACGTTTGGTAGACAAACCATTCTCTTCTTCAATTCCTTCTATACTTCTTTTCTGGCTTGAGAGTCTCTGCCACTTAACTGGAGTAGCAAAAACATATTCTCTAGTTTTTCTTGTCCACACGGGGAGAACACGTCTATTCTCAAGTGATGAAGAAACCCTAGCCGTGATATTAGATGCACATGACTTGGAAGGCAACTCATTAGAGTCACTTAAAGCCTCACATGATATTGGTTTAGTGCATAAATTCTCCACTGACGTAGCTTCCCCAAAATTTCATAGACCCTCATCAATACCATTAACAGCCGAATCCATTCCACTTAATTCTGACTTATTGCACATTCCTTCCACTGACACAACTTTTTCAAACCTACATAAATCCTCATCATTGACATTTAAGGCTGAATCCACCTCAACGTGCTCCAAAAAATCCCCATCAGTTACGGGATTTGCTAGAAATTCTGAGCTGGTTTCAGTTGTTGACAAGGATTTAATTCCTTCAGTTTCGGTGCGCACTGATTGGGCATTAAATTTCTCTTTGTAACGTCTCTCTCCTTCCTGTGTGTGCACCGGTTCAGCTACCTTGTCGAAATTTGGTGGCTGACATGAAGTCCGATCCTTGGATGTAGCACTGTTGGCCTTCTTTTTTTCTGCGTAAAAGCCTGGGATGTTGATCACGTTCTTTCTTGCCACAACAAATGGTGGAGCTCGGAGGTAAGGGCCGAACTCTCTCTACTTTGATTTCAAAGTCCCTTCGCTCTCAATCCAAAGGTCACAGTCCTTATCGTCGTGAGTTAGCCGACCGCACCAGTAGCAAATGTTTGGTAGTCTTTCATACTTGAAAGATACCCATACTTCGTTCCCATCGGTCAGAGAGATAAGGCGCCCACGGCATAGGGGCTGAGATAGATCAATAGATACATGAAGTCTTATAAAATTCCCAGCATCGAACAGCTTAGTATCAGAGGGTTTAGTCACATCTCCAACAACTTCACAAATCTTAACCCCTGCTTCAAAACTCATGTATTTTAGTGGAATACCATGAACTTGCACCCATATAGTTGTTCTTTCAAATTTAATATCTTGCAAGGGAGAACTACCATCGTATTTCTGCATGACTACCAGATGCTTATCGAAACTTCAAGGTTCGCTTGCAATAATTCTGTCGACATCCCTCTCATTGTCGAATGTGAACAGAAGTTTATGGTCACCAAACCGCTTTATTTTAAATCCGTTCTTAGCCCTCCAAAGAGGCGTAAATGTTCGAGCTATAACCTCCACGTTAATAGCCCTCTTTGTCAAGAACTGTGCAGCAATGGAAAACTCAGTGATTCTATGAGCAGAAGTGAGACTGCAACCCGGACCCTCTCTGTCGGATAAGGTGAACTTTTTCCAAGAGTGAGTCAGATCATCAATAGTGTTTTTCCTCTCAACTATTTCCCAAATCCCCTGAAAGAGAACCCCAACAAGCCTAGGAAGAGCCTTGCAATTCCCAGGAGACTACTAAACACCTTCTACGAAGGGACAAACAAATTCTACACTGGAAGGGAGGCAGGCAAGATAGCTACGTCCCTAGTCAGAGAGAAACCTACTTAAATTTCATTGTAACTCAGTTAATTGGCAGTTTCTTATGTTTTCATAACATCTTAAATTTAAATCTCCCTTGTTACTATCAAATTATAAAAAATATTTCAAAACTACCAAGTTCTTATGCGGTTGTAAGGGGTACAGACATTTTTCAACACTCCCTCCTCTTCCCTATGTTTTTTGATAGGGAAGAGGAGGGAGTTTATCCAAACACAGCATAAATTAAGGTAGGGTGCAAGGCAGTTCAAACAGTGTAATTTGCTTCCGTACGTCTTTATCTTTGAATTTTCAAATCGTTAATGGCATTCTTTTAACCTAACAATGGTTTGTTTTATTGTAATCAGGTCAACAGAGAAAAAGATAATAAAGATTATAAAATCTTTTTTTTAGAAAAAAAGGGATAACAATAAGTGATCAAACATGGCAATGGAATTCCAAAAAGGCCAACGTGAGTTAACACAGACTAAAAAAGTGTAGAGATATTTCTTCGTTTTGAAAACTAGACGTTTGTTAGTTGAAAAAGTGGTGTAAATTCAGCAAACAATAGAAAATAAGTCCATTTGGTAGGGCAGTCTGAGTTTTTCTTTTGGTTGAAAGAAATTGACTTTTAATTGTGAGTGCGTTTTGATAGGCAAGAAAAAGTTAAAGAGCGTGCCCCTCAAAAGAAAAAGAAAAATGAAAGATTGAGGAAGAGATCAAATTCAGAGAAAATAAAAGTAGAAAAAAAGGGATAACAATAAGTGATCAAAAAATGGCAATGGAATTCCAAAAAGGCCAACGTGGTGAGTTGACAAAGACTAAAAAAGTGTCGAGATATTTCTTCGTTTTGAAAACTAGACGTTTGTCATTTAGTTGAAAAAGTGGTGTAAATTCAGCAAACAAAAGAAAATTAAGACGATAAGTCCATTTGGTAGTGCAGTCTGTGTTTCTCTTTTGGTTGAAAGAAATTGACTTTTAATTGTGAGTGCGTTTTGATAGGCAAGAAAAAGTTAAAACGAGCGTGCCCCCCGAAAAAAAAAAAATGAAAGAGTGACGAAGAGATCAAATTCAGAGAAAATAAAAGTAGATCAATAATTTGATTGCCAAATTATACTTTAGACCTGTTCCAATTTTTTTTCCTCATATATTTAATTCTGTGCTTTAATTATTAACTGTGTTAATTTTGAATTTCACTTTTCTTTTCTTTTTTATAAGTGTATTTCACTTTTCAAACTTAAATCAAATTTACCTTTAATTATGTCACCTTAACTTACAAGGATAAAATTGACTTTAATTTGCAAGTTTAGGGATAAAATTAAGTAAATTTTGAAAATTAAAGGATAAGATTGATACAATTAATATTTAAGAAGTTTTAATTTGAAATTTCAAGAAAGAAAATTATACAATTCAATGTATAAGAACTGAATTGAAAGTGTTACAATTTTTTTTTTTTTTTTGTTAAAGTAAAAAATGTAAGAATGAAAATATAATGAGTTATGGTTATATTCTATCCAGATTTGTTAATTTTGATCTTCTGCATAGAGAAAAAAAAAATATTCTATCACAAAATTTATTAAAAACAATTTAATATAAGAATATAATAGAAATTTAATGTAAGGTTTATTTTCTTCTGCCAAACCTTTAATTCTTACCAAACAATGCTAAGTTAATTTTTTTTTTTTTTAACAATAAATTATGAGAGTTCTACCCAAAAAAAAAAAAAAATTAACAAAGTCAATTAATAATTTTTTTTTTTTGGGATTATTAAGTTTTTTTTTAAGTGAAATATTTTTTTTGAATTTATTTATTGTTTATGTTCAAAAAAAATTATTTATTGTTTTATTATATTAATAAGATTAAGTGGTCATTTTGTAGATGGTTGGATATTATTTGTCACTTTGAAAAATAAGTATAGATTGTCTATCTCAGTCAATTATTTCTATTAATTAAAAGTTGAAACATCCAAGTAAAGATTATTAACGTTATAGCCAAAATTTTAAGTTTACTTTAATATTCTTTTTCATCTTTTAGGTGGATCTTTTAGGTGGTATGTTCCGCACAAGGCCAGCTCAACAATTTTAAAGTCCTTAAGCAAAAAATTTAAGTGAAATTTTTTTATATTTAAATAGTGATTAAATAATATTAATTAAATTTTTTATTTAAAATCTATTTTTTATTTTTTTATTAAATAACTTAATAAATTAGTATTACTAAAATATAAATAAATTAATATAATATACATCAAATTATTAATTGTTATGATAATTAATAATAATTGATAAAGTAAAAATTGTAAAAAAAAAAAAATATATATATATATATATATATTAATTTGAGTGGGTGCGGGTGGATTAGGGAGTTTGTAGCTGTGTTGGCGGGGGCTAAAATTGTTTTCCACTTTTTTAGATTATAAAATATTATATACTCAACAACTGCACTGTGCCTGTACAGTGCTAAGTCCTGTCACTTTATCAAGTATCAAGCTTTGTGCAGTGGCATTAGAGCTGTGGAGTGTGAGCAGATTGTGCAAGTGCAAGAGCAAACTCAACGTGTTGTCCTTGTCCTTATCCTGTCAATTTAGTAGATTAAAAAATATAACCTAAAATGAATGACTGAGCTTATAGGAAAGGGCCCAGTTAATGAGTGTTTAAAGGCACATATTAAGTTATTTATTTTTAAAAATATTTTTTTGAGAATTAAAAATATTATCAATATTTTTTTAATTTTTAAAAAAAAATTCAAAAAAAAAATTATTATTTACTTTTAAAACACATTAACAAAATCCTGTCAATGAAGTAGATTAAAAATTATAACTTAAAATGAACGACTGTGCTTATAGAAAAAGATAAAGAATCAAGACTCAGTGTGTTGGCCATGTCCTGTCAATTAAGTAGATTAAAAAATATAACCTAAAATGAATGACTGAGCTTATAGATAAAGATCAAGAATCAAGAATCAGCGTGTTGTCCTTGTCCTATCAATCAAGTAGATTAAAAAATATAACTTAAAATGAATGACTCATCTTAGAAAAAGATCAAGAATAAGACGAAGAAAAGAAAGGAAAGAATATAGATAGAGAGGAGAGAGTAAAAAAGATGAGAGATTTTTTTTTTTAATTTAAAAATTTATAATCTTTATTTTAAAGTTGTTATTTACAACTATGTATTTTATTGGTTTTTATTCTGTGTCAAATTTGATTGTAATTATTATCAATCGTTTATACCATGTATATATTGTGGGATTTGTTGTAAGGGTTGTATGATAGAGAGAGAGTATGAAGACTCAAGCATTTGGAGGCTGAAGAATTCTCGCGGGTATGTCGCGACCTAACTTCCCACGAAGTGAAACATGTGCCATGCACATGCTGGAATGCGAAGAGTCAGGCCAGGTGGAGACAACTGTGTCTCGCGAGTATTTCGCGGGTAAGGCCTTCCCGCGAGACACCCACGAGGCTATCTGTTCTACCAGCCTGTACTGAATGACTCACACTTTCTGTGCCTATCCTATATATACCCTATTTACCTACAATTGTTAAGGAATGCTTCAGAGAGAAAAACCCTAGCCAAACACATTGTGAATTAGAGATTGTCATCCCTGCCTTTCTTTATACACTTGCTTGTGGTATCTCCTCAACCCTTCCCTTTCCATTTCCACACCATTGAGAGGTTAATAGCCTAAACACTTACCACACCCTTTGAGAGTGCTGTGTGACGTTTTGGTACTGTTGGGAAGCATTGGAAGAAGTCTGGAATGGCAGATGCAACATGGAGCTTGTTGCGGGATCCGGGGTGCTAGACAAGACATAGTTCCGAGAAGCCTTGTTGGAGTAGGAGCTTGGGGGGCTTAGGTACATCGGGTAGATTAGGCTTGGAGGGTTTCTTGCTAACCCATATATCCCAACTGATTGTCTAGTGGATTGATTTCTGCTTGGAGGGTGGCGGAGAGGTTTTTCGCCGAGTTCTTCGATTTCCTCTTCGAGAACACATCTTGGTGTTTTTTGTGTTTGCATCCTTCTTCCCTACTCTTATTTATTCCATTATACTGCTGTGTTGCTTAGTTTATGGATTAGAGTAGCTTATTTGTTTATCCGCTCGCTTTTACACTATTTCGCACTTAGTCTTAAGTTAGTGTAAAATCTATTGAGCCGTTAATTTAATTGGGGGGGTCTAAATTGCTCTTGTGTTTTCAACACATTTTTGAGCTTTCAATTGGTATCAAAGCGGGTATACTCACTGTGGTTTAAATACCTGAGTGTGATCCTTGACCCTATTTGAGATGGACCGGTCTCAATCGCTCAATGTTCCACCATTTTTTGATGGGAACAATTATGTTTTCTGGAAAGTCAGAATGAGAGCATTTTTATGTTCTATAGATGATACCGTTTGGGATGCGATTGAGATAGGTTGGACTAAGCCGACGGATCCTAAGTTTACTTGGGATAAGGCAACTCTTGCAGCAGCCAATGCTAATAGTAAAGTGTTAAATACTATTTTTTGTGGTGTGTCTCCTGATGAATTCCACAGGATCTCTCATATGACGGTAGCCAAGGAAGCTTGGGAGATTTTTGAGACGACATATGAGGGTACGAAGAAAGTTAAGGACACAAAGTTTCAGATGCTTACCACCAAATTTGAAGAGCTCAAGATGGGGGATGATGAACCATTTGATTCATTCTATGGGAAGCCCAATGAAATTGTAATTGCTAAACTCAATCTTGGGGAGAAGATTGAAGATACTAAGGTGGTGAAAAAAATTTTGAGGTCCTTACTGGAGAGCTTTCGGGCAAAAGTCACAGCCATAGAGGAAAGCAAGGATTTGGATGAAATTAAGATCCAAGAGCTCATTGGATTACTTCAAACGTATGAGCTTGGACTGCCTTCCCACAAGACGAGTAAATCGCTTGTTCTTAAAACCATCACCGAAAGAATGGATGTTCCTTCTGAAGAAGATGGAGTGGAAAAGGAAGTAGTATATCTTGCGAAAAACTTTCGAAAATTTTTGAAGATGAAGAATAGTGGAAAAACATTCAACAGAGAGAAATTTTCATCTTCAAGAGGTGATAGGAAAGAGTTTACGAGGAAAGAAGGAAAGGATTCTCAACCTCCTTCAGACATTGTGTGCTATAAGTGCAATGGCCATGGACATTTAAAGAATGAGTGTCCAAGTTTTCTGAAGGGAAAAGGCAAGGCGTATGCCACTACGCTTAGTGATTCTGACTCTTCTGATTCTGACTCGGAAGAGAGCTGTGACGGAGAGAGAAACTACTCTGCCTTCATGATCATTGCTCATGTGAAGTCATCGAATGATTTGGGTGCACTTGTGAAGGAGCTTGGTAAGCATTCTGATTCAGAGTCTATTGGGATTGTGGAAGAATCAGATGTTGAAGAGGAAGAAAATACAGCTAATCTTCAATAAAATTACTCCCTAATACTTGAGAAGTCTGGAGAGTATGCAAGGGTAGCCAAGGCAGCTGTGAGAAAAATGAAAAAAGCTGAGGAAGATTACAGAAGTCTCTTGGTCAAATATAAAGAGACTAAGTGTGAGATTGAGACACTAAATGGCGAGCTATTTGAAGCCTATACGAAGGTGAGGTTTCTTGAGCAAGAGGTAGTGCAAGCTCATGCTAAGATAGAGAGAGTCTTCTCTCAGAAGTTAGAAGATGTCATATCATCTCACAAACCTTCCTTAGACAAGTCCGGGTTGGGATACACCGAAGGAAATTGCTCGTCAGCCAAAGTCATCAAAAAAGTAAAGTTTGTGAAGGCAAACGAGACGATTGTAGAAGAGCCCAGTTTTGAGAAAGTTGAGGATGTAAAAAGGAAGAATGTGGCTGAGCAACGAATAGTGAATAAGCCACAAAATCAATCTGTGGTTAAACATGAAATCAGAGGAAGATCTCTCCCAAGATCACAATGGGGTCCTAGGACGGATTATGTGTGTCACTATTGTGGATTGCAAGGACACACCAGACCCAACTGTTAAAAGTTAAGAGCAGACAACAATGCAAGCGCACCTCGGTCACAAGGAAGGAGAAATGACATAAGGTTTTGGGGTGGTGAGCAACCAAGAAGTCAAAATCATGATCCAGGAATGATGGACGTGATGAAGATGATCGGTGCCTTCACCAACTGCTTGGAGAGTTTCACCAAAAGGTTTGAAAGTCCAAACTCCCGTACCCAATCCGTCAAGGATATCACCCCAAATGCATGTGACGTGTGGATGAAGAGGGGTACTCATGCATAAGCATTATAACATGTCCATGCATAAATTCTTCCAATGCTTAGGGACATTTGTTATTGCATCATATCATGCATTACTTTCAGTTTACTACTGTTCTTTTGTCTGGTTGGTTTGTTCCAGCCTTTTTTTTTTTTTTTTTTGTTGATCTTACTTTTCTTGTTCTGTTTTGGATGTGTTTTAAAAAAATTCAAAAACCCATAAAAATTTGAAAAATCTCAAAAGTTTGATCACTTGTTTTGTGTTTGTCAAATGTGAGTTTGGCCTAGTATCTTCGTACTTAGTGCATTTACAATCTTTGCTTGTTTTGTATGCACTCTTTTCTATGTGGTAGTAATCTTGAACACTATGTGTGACTATTGTAAATAGATCTTCAAGTTTGTCATGAATGATTGGTCAATAGTCTTGTTGGTCTTGATACTTGCATAGACTTGTGTCTATATCTCTTCCCACTTTATTTTTATGTTTTTGCAAAAAGAGCTCACCAAATGTAAATCTCCAAATGAAAAGAGATATTGAGCTGCAAAAGCCTATCGCACACACTAGTATTCGATTAGGAAAAAGGGAAAGCGACTCTTCTTAATGTGTTTTATATGGTGCTCAAAAAGCCAAACGCTAATCATCAATGTTGAAATATCATAAATTTCAAGCACCAATCTCAAAATGAGATGTTTTTTGTCCAAACAAAATAAATTGGACCAATTGTTATGCCTTATGCAAAAGCCAAATGAAAAGTGTTAGAAATTTAGACCCCTTAAAACAATAATTGTATTAACTTAGTTAATTAGCCAAGTGATTAACTTAGTCAATTTATGCAATTCTAGGTTATCACAAACATACAATCATATCAAGAATATAAAGCAGCGGAAATAAAAATAACATAATGATATGATCACCCAGGAAAACCAAACAGGTAAAAAACCTGAGGAGGATTTAACCTAGCTATTCTCAAGGTAAAAAGCAAATCCACTAAAAAGAATTGAAGTTCATATAAAAGGACTTACAAGCTCCCCGCTTGACTTCCTAATGCTACCCACCAATAGAACTTACTGACACGACCACATGCAAGCTCCGAATCCACGGATTCCTTCTTTCTTAGATTCTCCAATCAGCTACAAGCACCAACGCTTGTTATTCTTTAAGCTCCAATGGCAGCAACCTTGTTGATCATCAAGATGTAGATAATATCTCTACCTTGAAAACCCTAAGTTTATGTAAAGGAAAGCTCTTCAAGGATCTCACAAGAGATTCACACAAACCGCAAATATGAGCAACAAAGACTGAGAGAGGTTTGGGTACAAAACCCTAAAAATAAAAGGAGGCACAAGAGGCATTCTAATCTCTCTCTTAAAAGTCTCAAAAAACATTCTAGGGTTTTCCTTATATATATGAGAGTTTTACTTGAACTCCAAGACGTTTAAATAGAGTTTGGGCTAAGTTAGAATTCTGCAGAAAAAAGTTTTGGCCGACTTTCGATCGATCGAGACAGACCGAAAGTAACTAATACTTCTGCAACCACTTGATTCCAACTTTATATAAAAAACACAACTTTGAGCAAGCCTAAACAAGACTAAACAATGTGTTTTGATCATAGTTTGCCAACAATACACATTAGAGTTTTAAATACATAAATTCCTAAATCTTTAAAACCTAACAAACTTCCCTTTTGGCAATCCGTGACAAAACACAAACTGAAAGATCAAAGTTTACAAAGTAAAAGCCCTTTACAAAAATAATGCTCATAAACACAAATTCAATTCTAACTACTATCCATTAGTTGCAAATGTAGACAGCAGCTCAATTGAATCAACCTGTATATTTTCTGAAACACTAAACAAAACGCATAAATGCATGTGTAGAAAATACAAGTAAACAAAATAAATTCTTGATTTCACATAACACAAAATAAAGACAAATACCAATGAAGAACTCATAAGTATAAATCAATAAGAAGTGAAACAAGAAACATAAAAATCAAAATAAATTCTAACTCTCTCCCTAAGTTAGATACATCAAAAAGTTTTTATATTCTCCCCCTAAACAAAACAAACAGATCATCTATGTCTCCCCCTTTTTGTCACGTATTGACAAAGACTACCTAATTAGAAGGTAGACAGAAAATATATGCAACAAAGTAAGAGAAAATAGAGACAACTCCCCCTAAGAAGAGCAACAACTCCTCCTGAGAACCACAAATGTGAAAAAAAATTCTCCCCCTATAAAAATAGGAAACACAAAACAAGTGTCGGGAAAAACAGTTTGGGGAATAAATAAAAGGGGGTAGGGAAAACTCATAACCCAAAATTAAAAACTAAGGTGAGGATACACATGAAGAAAAATATTCTCTCTTTCAATAAATGCAAACTTAACACTATGTGACCCATAAACAGTTGCATGAATAGAGAAAAATATTTGCACATTGATTATCCATCATATCTCTTAAGAAAAATATTTTCTGCAGTTCACACATAAGAAATAGCATATACTAGAATGTACAAAACTCAAAAATTAATCAATCAATTTTTAAATTAAGTTGAGTACCCAATTTAGCAAAGTATATGCATGTTATGTGTGAAAACAATGAGAGATATGACTGCAAAACTGCAAAATGGATATAAAAACAATGCAATGCATGTGAATCCTAAACACAAATGATGCATGAAAAAAAATTTTGGCCAAAAACATAGAAACTGAAATTTTTTCAATTTCAATCGATCGAGAATCGATCGAACATCAATCGAGTCAGGCAGACTCAAACCAAAAATTTTAATTGCAATTTCGATTGATAGAAAAACAGGTACAATCGATCAAAAGTCTGGAAAAATCAAATTTTTGAAAAACAAAGCATTTTAATGCAGAAACTCCTCAAAGCACATTGTTTTATAAAAAATGCATGAGTATGAGACGAAAAGTTTTTCAAAAACACTTGAATTTAACCCAGATCTTCCAAAATCAAGATTTTCAATCAATTTGTCCTCAAAGCGCAAACATTAAACACATTTTGCATTAAAATCAAGAAACTTTTAATTTTGGATGGCCACAACAAAATCACACACAATATAATGTACCAAGTTTAACAAAGAGTAACTTGTGTAGTGTGTGCAACTAGCAAAAACTTGAAATACATGTGAGGTGATATGTGAATAGTAATCAATTATAAAGTCTACAAAATTCATCACATAGAATTTAAAAGAGACTATCACCTAAAGAGTTACATCATATAACTCTCATATCTCCTAGAACATAAACTTGCAATCATGTAAGTTTCTTAAATTTTGCCTCATAATGTACACACCAATTTTAATTATGTGATTTGGCATCAAGCCTAATAGTACACACCAATTTTAAGTATTAAGCAATTAAACCGAGGCTACACCTTATGTTCTTTTTGTGCATGTGCTACACTTTCTCGAGCACAGAATCTTAAGATATGCACTAAGGTGTTCATGTTGGCTAGTGAACAGTGGTGAGACAGTTATTTATGCCTTTTTCAAAAGGTTCAAGTCCGACAGTTAAAGACATGTGACTTCAAGATCAAGACAAAGTGATCAAAAACTATAAACATCTTTCCCACACAACATGCACTACAAAACTCAACTAGTAAAGTGCAATAAATAAGCTCATCAAAGCTAAACAAGGTACATAAATATTTTATGTAAAGATAAGGTGGCTAACCTTGATTTCAAATCCATGATATGTAATACAAAACACAAAAAGCTTTTTGGTTTAAAAACAAATTTTATGACCAAAAACAAAAAGCATACATTATACTAAATGAACAATGCAAAGTTATGTATGATAGTGCTTCACTAAGCTATAGAGGGTACACAAACAAAAAATATCAGTTTCTTAATTAACCCTTCAGTACATGTACAAATTAGTACATACTCACACAAAATCAAAAATAGCTTAGCACAAGCTATTCAAGTATCTCTACAATGTAAAGCATATTTTAAATCAAAAGAGAGATATCATAACTCATGTAATCCTCAAAACAAATATAACAAGACACAAAATAAAATATTTTTTTCTTTTTGAAAATTTTTCAATGTTTTTGGATTTTTTTTTTTTTAAAATAAAAACTAAAACTTAAAAAATAAAACAACCAAAAATAGAAACAAGACATGTCTACAAACAATTGAAAGAATTAAATCAATGACAAGTCAACAACACTCACCTTAGAGAATCTTTTCTCATCTATTTAGTACGAGTTTTTGGCTTTGTAGGTGAAAATCCATGAGAAGCAGAGTGTATTTGAGGAATTACACCAATCTTCTGAGAAAGACTAAAATTCTGCAAATTCCTTTCACAAGCCAACAAGCTTAAATTTTTCAAAAGCATATGAAACAATTTATTTGGACTTATGGCAGGAGAAATATCATCACATATCCTAGATTGACATACAGAATGCTTAAATTTCAACTTATGACAATTGGGACGAATGTGACCGGAGACACCACAAAATTGACAAACAAGAACAAATTTAGGAACATCAGTATTCCTAACAGCAAGTCTAGTCTCAGATTTTGGTTTTTGCCTCAAAGAAAGAATAGTTTGGTCTAATATGACCAATAACACCACAAAGGTAACAGGTAGGCACAAAAACAGATTTCTTTTGCACACTAGTAGTAGGTTTAGACATGGGTTTAGAAACTTCAGCGTTAACATCAGAACTTTTACCTTTGTCTAACCTAGCAAAATAAGCCTTTTCTTTATTATTCCTCTTGAAATGAGGGATATAAACTTTCTCAGTTTTAGGCTTAAGAGAAACAGAAACACTTCTGTTATCAACAGCAGGCTTGGTACTAGTCAAATTTTCAATTTTAGTTTTAGATTCAACTAACTCTTATTCCAAACTTTTCATCTTCTCATCTTAAGAGGAAATTTGATTTCTCAAAAATTCATTCTTTTTATTAGACTCATCTAATCTCACAATCAAATCCTTTTTTTCAAGATTAGCCAATTTTAAATCTTCTTTAAATTTCTTAAAAATTTTCAAAGATTTAGATAATTCCTTGCGAAGAGTTTCAAAATCATCAAAAAAATCAACAGAAACAATATTGTCATTTTTATTCAAAACATCACAAACATGAGCAGAAAGATACTTCAAATTATCTATGACAACAGGGGTCAAGGATCAGCTCTTAGATCAAAAGATCTAAAATAGAAGAGCTACCCGCTCTGATACCACATGTTAGAAATTTAGACCCTTTAAAACAACAATTTTATTAACCTAGTTAATTAGCCAAGTGATTAACTTAGTCAATTTATACAATTCTAGGTTATCACAAACATACAATCATATCAAGAATATAAAGCAACGAAAATAAAAATAACACAATGATATGATCACTCTGGAAAACCAAACCGAAAAAAAACCTAGGGATGATTTAACTTAGCTATCCTCAAGGTAAAAAGCAAATCCATTAGAAAGAATCGAAGTTCATACAAAAGGAGTTATAAGCTCCCCGCTTGACTTCCTAATGCTATCCACCAGTGGAACTTACTGACACGACCACATGCAAGCTCCGAATTCACAAACTCCTTCTTTTCTTGGATTCTCCAATCAGCTACAAGCACCTACGCTTGTTATTCTTTAAGCTCCAATGGCAGCAACCTTGTTAATCATCAAGATGTAGATAATATCTCTACCTTGAAAACCCTAAGTTTATGTGAAGGAAAGCTCCTTAAGGATCTCACAAGAGATTCACACAAACCGTAAATATGAGCAACAAAGAGTTAGAGAGGTTTGGGTACAAAACCCTAAAAGTAAAAGGAGGCACAAGAGGCACTCTAATCTCTCTCTTAAAAGTCTCAAAAAAAGGTTCTAGGGTTTCCCTTATATATAGGAAATTTTTAATTGAACCCCAAGACGTTTAAATAGAGTTTGGGCTGAGTTGGAATTCTACAGAAAAACGTTCTGGCTGACTTTCGATCAATCAAGTCTAATTTTCGATCGATCGAGCCAGACCGAAAGTAACTAATACTTTTGCAGCCACTCGATTCCAACTTTACATAAAAAAACACAACTTTGAGCAAGCCTAAACAAGACTAAACAACCTGTTTTGATCATGGTTGGCCAACAATACATATTAGAGTTCTAAATACATAAATTCCTAAATCTTTAGAACCTAACAAAAGGCTTCTAAGTTGTGTATTCATTGTGTGGGAGGTCATATATACTCATTTTTATAATGGAGATTGTCCACTTGATTTCGTATCAGTTGTGTATGACTTGATTGAATTGATCATTGAAGCTTCGCTCTGGTCTATAGACTATTCCACATTTGATACTCACACACAACACACAAGTCTTTGTTTCAATCAATGCCTATCTCATTTGTGTGATTGTATATGTTTAAATGTGATGTGTATGCTCAAGAATTTGTTGATCAAACCCAAAAAATTTTTTGAGTGTTTTATTTGTTTTTGAAAGTGATTTTATACTTTCGTGTCTTTTGTTTTTGTTCAAAATACATTTTTGTGTTTTTCTTCAAAAACTGGTTCAAGGGTTGTTTCGCGAGAAGCTTGCGACTTAGAGCTTCTCACGAAAAGCGAGCTTCTCACGAAAAGGGCTTGAGGGAAATAATCTTTCATCATATCACACAGAAACTCTCGCGACTGTATCGCGACTGTCTCGCGACCAACAGCTTCTCGCAAAATGCTATTTGGCCAAAAATTGGATTTTTTCAAAATTCAGACAAAAGGAATCGTGACTGTCTCGCGACTGTTTCGCGACTTAAAGCTTCTCACGAAAGTTTTGTGCTTTGGTGGCCATCTTCACGACTGTCTCGCTACTCTCTAACCCGCGAAAAATGCGTGTTGTCACTTTATACGTAGCAGATGTGACAATTTCTCAAAAATTCTCATTTCCCTCGCTCAACCTCTCTCGAACCCTTTTCAACCCAAATTCAATTTCTATCAAAACCCATCATTTTCAAGCATCTTTTCTGCATTGACAACTTCAAGGTATGTTTTCTAAAGTATTTTCCTTCAAGTTTCTCTTAGTTTATGTAGAATTTTCATTAGGGTTTCAAAATTTTGGGGATTTTCAAAAATTTGAATGTTTTTCTAAATTGGGTGAAAATTTTTCAAATTCTTTGATTGGGCTGTGTCCCATTTGATGTTTGTGTCTCTGTGTTGGCCCCTTATGGCATTTTGACATGTATTTTAGGCATGACTTCACCATGTTCATGTATTGTTCACACTTAGATTACATTTGTGCATGCTAGGTGTTTGACAAAATGTCCGAGTGACATTTTTGTGCCAATTGGAATCAAGTAATTTCAATCTATGGGTTTTCACTTGTTTGACCTTGTTTCATTCAGTATGGACATTGGTCATATGTTTCATACTCTTTGCCCATGTTGAACACACTAGGCACACACCTAGGCACCCCTTATGCATCTGATGCTACACTCTCATGCATAAACACACACACCCACACACATTAGCACATGCACACATATGCACACACATGCACAGTTACTTAGTTTCTTGCATTGTGTTTATGCATTCAGCATATTGTTTGGAGTTGATTATGTCCTGTTCTTTGCAGTTTTACTTTTGTTTTAGACTAACTTGAATCTAATCAAGTTTTTGTTTTTGTGTTCTATTTTGGTGTGTGCGCACTTGTTCCCTTTCTGCTTTGTGAAATTGTGCAGATGTCTCCGACCAAGCATGCAGCTAAGAAGAAACCAACTTCAAAGCGTGCACGCACTGATTCTGATCATTTCAAGTCCGCAGAAGCAGATATGAAGTACAATGACTACTATAAGGACAAGACGATCATTATGGAGAGAGTGGTTTAGTTAGAAACTCTTAAGGACACTTTCATCCCTGAAGTGTTCAAAGATAGAACTTGGACCAAGCTGTTGAACCTGACTGGGGTTGTCTATTTAGAGATAATCAGGGAGTTCTTCTCAAATGCCACTGTCAACGAAGATTGTATTGAGTGCTGGGTAAGACACAAGGAATTTGTGATTACGAGAGAGATCATCCAAGACTTTTTGGAAATTCTTCCTCTATCTCAGCCAATTACAGTTGCATATGAGGACAGATTGGGCTCTACTGCTAAGATGATTACAGCTCTTGGTGGTGAACTGAAGAAATCATCCATGAACACAATCAAATTTTCTCCGGAAATGAGGACACTAAGTTATGTGATGATTCATAATCTGTATCCGGTCACCAATCTCACCACACTATCTGCTCCGAGAACAAGATTCTTGTATGATCTCTTCACTCATAAGGAGATAGACATTTGTGGTCGTATCATCCATGTCCTGAAGAAGAGCATTACAAAGCAGAATACACAAACTGTGATGCCATTCCCCTCTTTGATCATGGGATTGATTGCCAAAGCAAAGCTCAAGCTACCTAGTGGCCTCACAGTTGTTCAGAGGGACTACCCCATTGGTGGTCATACACTGACTAAGAGCACCGCACACATCAAAGGCTCCAAAATTGGTGTGCATACCATCCCATAGCCTTGTGTTGAGCAAGATGAGGGTGGAGACACAGAGGAGGAGATTGATAGATTCACCTCGGCTCTAAAGCCCTTTGCACAGCCATCATCTTCGGCTCCATCACAAGGCTTGAGCAAACTTGATCTATTACTAGCTAAAATGGATCAAATGTCTACAGTGCTGGATTCTCATGTACAGCACACCGCGAACCAATTTGCATACCTTCAAGGACAAATCACCGTGCTATCTTCACAAATACAAAACTTGTCTATGGAGCAAGGCTCGGATTCAGAGTTAGATCAATTCTAGCCCTTTAGCCATTCCGGTCAAAAAGGGGGAGAAAATTTTAAGGGGGAGCTGGAGAAGAGCTTGCACAGCGTTAGGGGGAGCATAGCTTAGAAACAGACGATTTAATTCAGTTTATTTTAAAGCTTTGATACTTTGTTTTTATTTCAATATAATTTCAGTAGTTCTTTTGTGATATTCTCTATGCTTTGTAGCATATCTTGCATGTACCCATATTGCTTTTGTAAGCTTTAAGGATTTGTTTTATTGCATGTTTGTAGGCTTTTATGGTTTGTGCCATGCATATGCAGTACCTTGTTTATTCTTGTGTACTTGATGTTTAATGTCATACATTTTACGTCAGTACGTCACTCTTGTGCCCTTGTAGGATTGTTCCTAGATGCATATACGTTCTATGCATTGGTTGAGTGATGAACACTCTTGTGCCCTAGTAGGATTTTTCCTAGATGCAAATACTTCGTGTATTCTGCATTGGTTGAGTGTTGGATTTGCAAATGATACTCTTCAAATGAGCTTATCATCTTGCATGTCCGGATGTTCATTCCTTGTGTGAATGAGCATAGTAATTACTTTTGTATAGTGATTGCTTGTTTGATCTTGCCATGGTATATTGTTTTATTCCATTTTGCTTGATCTCATTATATTTGCTCCATATGCATTTCAAGTTTTCTACATACAATGATATTATTTTGTTATTATAGGAGATACTTTTTCATATGTTTCAAGAGCTTTTCAGAATCTAGAATTAGGTGTGAGTGAGTTTTGCCTTTGTTCCCAAACTCACGTTTAAGTCTAGAGTCTGTTTTAGGGTTTTGTCACGGAATAGCCAAAAGAGGAGATTGTAAAGTTGTTATTTACAACTATGTATTTTGTTGGCTTTTATTCCGTGCCAAATTTGATTGTAATTATTATCAATCGTTTATACCCTGTATATATTATGGGATTTGTTGGAAGGGTTGTGTGATAGAGAGAGAGTGTGAAGACTCAAGCATTTGGAGGCTGAAGAATTCTTGCGGGTATGTCGCGACCTAGCTTCCCGCAAAGTGAAACATGTGCCCTACACATGCTAGAATGTGAAGAGTTAGGCTAGGTAGAGATAGCTGTGTCTTGCGAGTATCTTGCGGGTAAGGCCTTTCTGCGAGGCACCCACGAGGCTATCTTATCTGCCAGCTTGTACTGAATGACTCACACTTTCTGTACCTATCCTATATATACCCTCTTTACCCATAATTGTTGAGGAATGTTTCAAAGAGAAAAGCCTTAGCCAAACACATTGTGAATTAGAGATTGTCATATCCACCTTTCTTTATACACTTGCTTGTGGTATCTCCTCAACCCTTCCCTCTCAATTTCCACACCATTGAGAGGTTGATAGCCCAAACACTTACCACACCCTTTGAGAGTGCTGTGTAACGTTTTGGTGCTGCTGGGAAGCATTGGAAGAAGCCTGGAATGGCAGATACAACATGGAGCTTGTTGCAAGATCCGGGGTGCTAGACAAGACACGGTTCCGAGAAGCCTTGTTGGAGTAGGAGCTTGGAAGGCTTAGGTACATCGGGTAGATTAGGCTTGGAGGGTCCCTTGCTAACCTATGTATCCCAACTAATTGTCTAGTGGATCGATTTCCACTTGGAGGGCGGTGGAGAGGTTTTTCGCTGAGTTTTTCGGTTTCCTCTTCGAGAACACGTCTCGGTGTTTTCTGTGTTTGCATCCTTCTTCCCTACTCTTGTTTATTCCATTATACTACTGTGTTTCTTAGTTTATGGATTAGAGTAGCTTATTTGTTTATCCGCTTGCTTTTACACTATTCCGCACTTAGTCTTAAGTTAGTGTAAAATCTATCAAGTCGTTAGTTTAATTGGAGGGTCTAAATTGCTCTTGTGTTTTCAACACATTTTCGAGCTTTCATTTATTTTAGTATATTTCAAGGTAATTATGTTGTATTATTAATAAATATTTTTAGTATTAATTTTGATTTTAGTATATTTTAAGAATAAGTTAATGAATTTCTCTCTTAAAATTTAATTTTGTTAGCTGAAGTTTGGCTATTTTTGTTTTTCCCTATTCAAACTTATGCATTTTAAGATACAATGGGACTTTTTTAATGCATTTTACTAACCAATAAAAGGACTAAAATATTTTTTTTGTAATTAAAATAGATAAATAAATATTACACACAAGTATGTATATATTTTTTTGGCCAAAATGCAAAACTCACTCTCTAAGTTTCACAAATTTTCATTTCAGTCATCTAAGTTTGCATTTTGTCATTTCAGTCCTCTAAGTTTCAATTCACCTCAATTCAGCCCTCCATTAACATTTCATCCATTCTTGCCGTTAGTTTTGACCCTAATTTTATTTATTTCTTAATTTAAAAAAAAAAGTTACAAAATCCATAAATTAAAATAGCAAACCAGAACGGCTTCAAAAAAAAAAAAAAAAAAAAAAAAAAGGCAATCCAGAAGAACACGAATAGAAACCCAGTTTAACCCATCGATAACTGACTAAAAGGGAGAAAGAGAGATCAAGAGACCGAGAGGAAAAGCGAGAGACCGAGAGGGATATGAGAGACAAATCGAGGGACGGCTCCGGCCAATAGTCGGTAGCTCCAGGCCGGTATGACGGGGCAACTCGTTTCCTTTTGTACACCAATATGTTGATGCCGCTGCTTCTTCTTCTTCTTCTTCTTCTTCAGTTCATTTCTATAAAATAGGACATTATATAATCAACCAAAAACCACATCAAAATCACAACAAACTACCCAGCAAACTAACTCTTATCACACCCAAACGAAAACCACAAATCCAACCATACCAAATACAACCAAACCAAACAGAAGTTTACAAGAAAAACAGAAGCATCTCAAACTTGACCCAACCTCACCGCTGCCAACATCACACCGCCGCCAACAACCTAAGTAGGCCATGATTACAGTGACCCACTACCTACACTGTCATACCGGCCTGGAGTCACCGAGTATTGGCCAGAGTTGAGCCGCCGAAATACCTCATCTTCCTCTCCCTCTCAATCTCTCGATCTCTCTTTCTCCTTTTTAGTCTCTCTTTCTTCCTCTTGGTTTGCTCTGTTAATTTTAGTCTCCTGGTTTTTCATGGTTTGCTATTTTTTATTCCTGGTTTTTTTACTTAAATTTTTTTGAATTAAGAAATAAATAATAAAATAAATATTAAATTAGGGTCAAAACTAACGGCAATGGATGGAATGTTAATGGAAGGCTGAATTGAGGAGGATTGAAACTTAAAAGACTGAAATGACAAAATGCAAACTTAGAGTACCGAAATGAAAAATTGTGAAACTTGAAGGGTGAGTGTTGCATTTTAGCCTTTTTTTTTTTTTTTTGAAGTGGAGGCCTTCTTTTATTTGGGGGCCTTAGGCAATTGCATCTATTGTGTAGCTGGCCCTAGTTCCACACTAGTTGAATAGTCTCTGAGTAATTGCTGTATTATAATTGAATTATTAATCATTGCGGTCTCTTTTTAGGATAGAGAAGTGTTACGTTCGTAATATTCTCATAATAAATTATAAGTGGTAAGTTATTATTGGTCCTAATTTAAATTTACAACTTAAATTACTTTTTTATTGACCTGTATCAACCACTAACAACCTGTCACTTAAAATTTATTGTGAAAGTGTTGTAAAATTATTGTAGATATAGCTTTTCAAAAATCATAATGAATGTTTAACTAGTAATGTTAGGATCTACATATCCAAAAAATCATCTCAGAAAAATGTTTTTATGAATATGAAGTATGGCACTCGTTCTAATTTTTAACCTTCCCAACACGATATACTATGGTCCATTTGGATATAACTTATTTTACTAAAAACTACAAACACTGTAACAAAATAATTTTTAAATGTGTAAATAGTGTCGTGGGACCCATTTTTAATAAAAAAAAGTTACTGAAAAGTGAGATTTGTGGGTCCTGTGAAAAGTGCATGGAACCCACTGGTGTGCACTATTTACCGCTTATTTTGCTAGTGTGAACAATGCACAGGAAGAAAAGTCAAAAATCACGGCTCAAAAAAAAAAAAAAAAATACATACACAAACGCAGATGTGGGAAGTGCAAAACGTGCTTCCCAAACGCACACTATATACACTAGCCTTTGAGCACGTGCTCAGAGGCTTTTCTATTTTTTGGGTAAAGATTAATAATCTACATTTATTATAATTTAGGATTTCTACTTTTTCTAATAAAAAAATTAAAAAAAAAAAAGAAAAAAAAAAGAAAAGAAGAAAACACCTAAAGGGTTTGATGAAGAAATTATTTCCCCCACAAATGTATAAATCAATACTACCAAGAATTTTGGAAGATACTTGTTTGCTCAAGGAATGGTTTGAGTCTTGATTGCATTTGTCAATTTCAATTCCAGACCTTGTAAAATGTGTCCCTAACATCAAATCCATTGAAGTCATCAATTAGTTGCTAAAGTTTGGCTTAATTTTAAAAAATAACCATTGAAAAGTGCAAATTGAACAAATTGTCAAAAAAACATTTACAGAGAAAAAGAAACATGAGATTGATGAGAATGAAACTTGGCCTTCACAAATATAAGATAAATATAAAACTAACTAACAAATATGGAGGTTAGTGATAATAAGAAGATCGTGAGTGAGAAAGTGAAAAACAAAAATAAAAGCATAAGAAATTACATAGTAGTAACTACTTTTTATTGGGGATATTGGGACGATAAGGATGGATAGAAGTTATAGTACTGGTTTTATAGTAGGAGTCTTTTTTTTTTTTTTTTTAATAAAGAACAAGAGATTTGGGAAACAAATACATCAAGTAAAAAAAAAAAAAAAAAGTGAATACGTGGAGTGAGTTTTGTAGATTAGAGGAGTTTTAAAATTAACAAAAGAGTAATCCTATTTTGCAGGAAGTTAGTGAGTAGAAGTAGAAATTTAAATTATCATAAAAGTATGAGTTTATTAGAAGCAGGAAGACACTTCAATGTAGAAATAGGAATTTATTATTTTTGTTAATTTAGTGAGTGTTTGGAGTTTATTGTTTTTGTCAAAACAACCTATGTTTTGCGTTTTCAGCTTTTTTTTTTTTTTTAATGACCAGCGCCTAGTGCATTGTTCATGTCCTGCACTGTTCATGGGACATGAACAGTGCAACAAGGCAAATGAACAGTAATCACAGAGTAAACAGTAACTTTTTATTATTTTTTTATTGTCTTCAGTTTTCAGCAAAATGAATGGTATCCAAATAGACCCTTACTATTTTAACCTCATTTTTAAGTTTTAGACAAGGGTATTTTTGACAATAAAAAAAGTAATAACTAACTTTCTTTTGCCAATTTACTATTTTAACCTCATTTTTTAAGTTGTTGGTTAATTAATTTATGAGTATTTTTTACAGGAAAAAAAAGCAATAACTAACTTTCTCGTAAGAGTAGGAGTTTATTAGAAGCAGGAAGGCATTTCAACGTAGAAATATGAATTTATTATTTTTGTCAATTTACTATTTTAACCCCATTTTGAAGTTTTAGACAGGGGTATTTTTTACAGTAAAAAAAGTAATAACTAATTTTCTTTTACCAATTTACTATTTTAACCCAATTTTTAAGTTGTTGATTAATAAATTTAGGGGTATTTTTGACAAAAAAAAAAGAAGCAATAACTAACTTTCTGAATCCTCTTAATATATAAAGATGACAAAATCCTCTATATGTGAGTAGAAAACCGAGGGTGCAATATATAGATATATGGTAAAGATACTCATCAACCGCAAGGTGAATAGCTAGTGATGATTGATTGGAGACACATACTGTGTTCTCCAGATGGTTATCCTTTGATGCACAAACATTCATAATTTCCAAGTTTATTAACACAAATTTGTTTGCTCGTGCAATTGTTGATCCCTTTACATTCGTCAATATCTATAGTTGTAAGGTACACATTTTAAAGTAAATAAAAAGAACGATTTTGTTAACTAATGCTTTAAAAGTAGTGGTTAAGATATACCACCGCACACTCTTGGTGCGATAGTCACTCTACAAGTATAAGTACTTGTGAAGTGTGGGAGATAAGGGTTGGAGTTCAAGTCTCCAAGAAGGAGTTTCACACACATATTCACTTAGATTATGTTAGAGTAGAAATTCTATCTTGTAAAAAAAAAAAGGTGATTAAGATACATTTAATACTTTATATTAAACACAGTTGTTATACATATTTCCAAAAAAATAAAGTTAAATTGTATACATATATTCAAAAGGTATAAACAACCACAATAAGGGTGTGTTTAGATACCGCTTATTTTGCTGAAACTGAAAAATTATTATAGAAAGTACGGTAGATAAAGGTAAAAATTAGTTGAAATAGTACAGTAGGGCCCGTGAAAAGTGTCAAAAAGTGTAGTGGAACACTTATATTAACTTTTTTGAAAAGTGTGCATTATAACTTATAATTAAGTATTAGGTTATGCTAACAAGTGCATTTAGGGCAATGGTTAATAATCTATTTTAAGAAAATTTTGATACCACTTTTATGAGAAATGAAAAAACTATCAAAAAATATATATTTTTTTATTTATTTTTAAGGCATGGTTCGTATGGGGAAAAAAATTTCAACTTGTTAAAACTTTTTCTAAGGTCCACTTCTCCAGTTCATCGGTAAGTGAAATTGTGAAATTAGTTGAAAGAGTTCGTTAACAATCCAGTTAAAAAAAAAAAAAATTATGGGAAAAGAAAAAAAATTAATATTTTGACAGTTTTTTTTTTTTTTTCTAAAATAGATTGTTAAGTATTTTCTTTTTTTAATAGTTGATATTTTAAGTTTTTACTATTTATTAAACGATTCTCAAAAAAGAATTAAAAAAAAAAAAACTAAAAACCAAAGTTCTAAAAGAATTAAAGAGAGAGACAAATGGTTTTTTGGCAATGGAGAGAGAGAGAGAGAGAGGCTTATGCTCAAATTTTTAAATCTAGTTTATGTTTGTTATTGTATTATTTGTGTTTTTAAATTTGAGTTTGTGTTTAGTTCTGGGTTTGTGCTCTTATGTTTTGTTTAAATCTGTGATATGTTCTTGTGTGTTCTTGTTCAAAATGAATTATATCTAAATTCATATATTTTATTGTTTTTAATTCTGTTTTTTCATTTTTTATTGGTATAAATGCACTTTTAGTCCCTAAACCAATTAACGCGTATTATTTTCATCATTTCCGTCAGTCAACCAACGGAAATATCTAAGGTGGTTGCCGGAGAAATTAAAATATTATAAAAAATGCCACATCAGCATCTATTTTAAAAAAAAAAAATAATTTATCAATTTTAACTAAATAAAAAAAGAAAAAACAGAATTAAAAGGAATAAAATACATAAATTTAGATCTAATTCGTTTTGAACAAGAACACACAAGAACATAATCATAGATTTAAACATCAACAAGAATGTAAGAGCACAAACCCAGAAACCAAACACAAACTCAAATTTAAAAACACAAAGAACACAATAACAAACTAAATCTTTCATCTTCAACAAGAACTCTAAAGAACACAAATTCAGATTTAAACATAAGAACACATGCCCAGATTTTCTAGCATTTTCTTGCCCTTTCTTGTCAACCAAACACAAAAACACAAACACAAACTGATTTCCAGCAAGAACAAAAACACAAACACAAACCCAACAACAGATCTTCCTTGTCAACCAAACACAAAAGCAACAAACACAAACCCAGCGACTGACGACGATGTGGATGAAGATGTGGAGAAGCTTCTAGAGCCATTCATGAAGGACCATCTCATGGCTCTGATTAAGAAGGGAGTGAGCAAGCATCTGGACTTGATTGAAATTGTGCGTGAGCTCGCCGATGCGGACCCCACCCACTGCAAGATCTTCATCCACGGCCTCGGTTGGGACACCACCACCAAAACCCTCACCTCCGTCTTCTACAAGTACGGCGAGATTGAGAATTGCAAGGCGGTCACCAACTGCATCTTCGGTAAGTCCAAAGGCTATGCCTTTATTCTCTTCAAGCACCGAAGCGGCGCCCGGAAGGCACTCAAGCAGCCCCAAAAGCAGATCGGCAATCGCACCACCCCATGGCCGAAACCCATGGCCACACCCATCTGTTGCTGATATTTGAACATAAACACAAGATCACAAATTCAAAATTTGAAAAGAAACAAGCACCGAGAGAGAGAAAGAGAAAGTCATGGATCTGAAAAGAAAGAAGAAAAACAAAGATACAAACACAAATAGAGCAAGTAATGGATCTGGAAAGAACGAAGAAAATGAAGTATAAAATGAGAGTGAATGAGAGTCGGCTATGGCTGGGATAGCTCTGTTTTCATGTTTAATTTCTTGTTCATGTTTAATTTGATGTAGATCTATAGTTTGTTATTGTGTTCTTTGTGTTTTTAAATTTGAGTTTGTGTTTGTTTCTGGGTTTGTGCTCTTACGTTCTTGTTGATGTTTAAATCTGTGATCATGTTCTTGTGTGTTCTTGTTCAAAATTAATTAGACCTAAATTTATGTATTTTATTGTTTTTAATTCTGTTTTTTCTTTTTTTATTTAGTTAAAATTGGTAAATTATTTTTTTAAAAAAAATTAGATGTTGATGTGACATTTTTTATAATATTTTAATTCCTCCGGCAGCCACCTCAGATATTTACATCGGTTGACTGACGAAAAAGACGAAAATAACACGCGTTAATTGGTTTAGGAACTAAAAGTGGTAAAATTAAAAATGTAGGGATCAAAATGGAAAAAAGGCTAAAATGTAGGAACTAAAAATGTATTTATGCCTAAAATAAATAACAAAGAAACAACTACCACCTTGTACTTAACACCATAAGAGAAAGAGAAAGTGAGACAACCATTTTACAATAGGTGAAGGCAACACGGTGTGCATCAATTGGTGAACTCCAAGTCTAGTTTTCCATTTCTGCTGTCAAAAAGATATTTATTTGTGACTCAAACTAACAAACCAAAACCAAATACAAATTTTCATATAAAATAAATCAAAGAAAAGACTACTAAAGTTTTTTTTTTTTTTTTTTTTTTTTTGAATTAAATCAAATTAAAAAAAATGTTTATGTGAAAAATTGTGAAGAGGTCAACCAAAAGTCAGAAGTTTTGATTTTATATATATAGACTAGTCACTAACCTATGCTATGCACATGAACCTACCGATTTTTGAGGTAAACTAAAATAATTCTATAAAAAATTTAAGAAAATACATCATTTTATGATTTGCTCTTGTATGATTTCAATTTGTGTTACAATTTAATGAAGAAGTCATTACTTGAACGTGTAATGGCTTACAAAAATTTTGTCAAACAGTTTCAGATATTGCAAAAAAATAACTCAAAAATTCATACAAAAAAAATTAAAGAATCAGATGATCCACTGCTTATATATATGACTAAACAATAGAGAAATATAAGAGAAAAATGAGTTACATTCAAAAGAATAATATCAATTATTGCAAGCTTTTTTATCTTGTATAAAACGGCTAAAGAGAGTTTGGTGGTTCATGTATGAAAATTACTTTTAAAAAAAAAAACATGAAAAACCATAATTTTTTTTTAAAACAAAGTAGAGGAGAAGAAAATAATATAAGAAGAGCTCATACCTCTACTTGGTTTTAAAAAAAAATATTGGGGTTTGCTTTGCTTTTATAGTGTTCATGATTAACCTCGCAAATTTGGAAATAAATTATCAATGTTTAAGTTTGATTTTAAGTTGGACTTATTAGAGAGATAGAGTTTTCTCCTTGTTAATTTTGGATTAAACAAAAATATTTTTATTTAAATAAAATGATAATGATGAGTTTGAGTTTAAGTTGAACTTGTTAGAGAGATAGAGTTTCACTGCTTGTTAAGTTTGGACTAAACAAAAATAATTTTATTTAAATATTGTGCTGATGTAGAAAATTGTGAGAGATTCAGAAACTTCGGTTTTATATATACTAGCATTATGCCCGTGCAATACATAGCTTAATAAAAGAATTATATATAAGATTCAGAAGCCGTGGTTGCGACAAGTGGCTTTACCAAATTGCAGATTTTTTTTGTTTTTTAATTTTTAGATATTTCAATAAATTTATTCACTAACTTTTTTAAATAAAAACAAAAAGTTTTTGATCTTTATCAACTTCTTTGGATAAAGTAGCAGTAAGTTCTTCTTCTTTTTTTTGCATTTTTTTCTTTTAAATTTTATAAAGTAACAATTTTACTAGCTTACGTTAGGTTTTTTTTTTTTTTTTTGGGGGGGGGGGGGGGTGGATAAACATTTATCCTACATCATCTATTTCCTAATAATAAAGTAACAAATTTTAAAGTATTATATTTTCTTCTCAAATTTTTTTCTTTTGGAATAAATAAAAAAAACATAGCTAATATTGATTTCTAAACAAAATATCTGGAATTAGAGTTAAAGTAAAGATACTCACATGAAAATTGAATTAACTTTGACAGCAAGGGAGAGGCAGCGAAGTCATGGAGATTTCACATCATCTTAAATATCCATTGTTTTTACATCACCCTTTTTATATATAATCAATTTTCTGTCTCCATTCTTTGTGGAGTGATGTTCATTATCATGGTTTTGGATGCTCAAATCTTGGTCTCATGGCTACCTATGGGATCTACACATGTTGGAAAATAGATCTTTTAAAAAGTGAATAAGATTTTTGTTAAAATTAATATGTTAGTTTTCATGGAAGATATACAATTGATTTTGAAGACCATAATAAGCATATAAATTAGATCAAAGTTAACAAAAATAACTTAAACAAAAGGCAACCTGCACACAAAACATATTCAATTTGATGAAAAAGGAAAAAGAAAAAAAAGAAGGGAATTTTATGAAAAACAAAAAGAAGAAGGCTAACATATATATGCAAGTTTCATAGTTAAGGTAAGTATGAGAATGAAAGAATATATCAAGAAACCGTACAGTTGGAAAAAGAAAAAAATATATACCAAACCGTATATTTTTAAGTTATGAAGAAGTTGATAACTTGATATGAACAGAAAGAAAAATGAGTTAACATGTTAATAAATTTTTTTTTTTTTTTAGCTAATGTAAGCTAGTAAAATTGTTACTTTATAAAATTTAAAAGAAAAAGAAGAAGAAGAAGAAGTTTATTAGAACACTTATTGTTACTTTATCTAAAGAAGTTGATAAAGATAAAAAAAAAAAAAAAAACTTTTTGTTTTTATTTAAAAACTTTAGTGAATGAATTTATTGAAAAATCTAAAAATTTTAAAAAAATTCTGCAATTTAGTGAAGCCACTTGGTGCAACCATGGCTTCTAAGCCCAACTTTTATTATATAGTATAAAATATGATATATTGATAGAGTTTCACTCATTGTTAAGTTTGGATTAAACAAAAATCATTTTATTTAAATAAAATGATAATGATAAGTTTAAGTTTGAATTTAAGTTAGACTTGTTAGAGAGATAAAGTTTCACTCCTTATTAAGTTTAAATTAAATAAAAATAATTTTAATTAAATAAAATAATAATTTTATTTAAATATTGTGCTGACGTGAAAAATTGTGAGAGTTTAAAAAACATCAATATATATATATATATATATATATATATATATATATATATATATATATATATATATATATATATTTATATAAATTGGGTTAGTCACTGGTTGCAAGAGGAGGTAATTAATAATATTAATGCACAGCTTAAGGAGGGTGACATGACGGCCTAAAATAACTAGTTCGAGTTTAAGTTATACTTGTTAGAGAGATAAAGTTTCACTCCTTATTAAGTTTAGATAAATAAAAATAATTTTAATTAAATAAAATAATAATTTTATTTAAATATTGTGCTGACGTGAAAAATTGTGAGAGTTTAAAAAACTTCAATTTATATATATATATATATATATATATAAATTAGGTTAGTCACTGATTGCAAGCGGAGGTAATTAATAATATTAATGCACAGCTTAAGGAGGGTGACGTGACGGCCTAAAATAACTAGCTCCCATCCCCTCCAAGAGAGTTAAGATGATAATCATGATATGCGTATTCTCACTCTATAAATATTGTTTTCTATGTAGATTGTAGAGCATCTAGGTTGTAAAAATAGTGTGGCGTGCTCTATTAGTAGCAAGCGTCACCATCGAGTAATGATGACTCAATTTGAGGCTCTCTTAGATGACGGAGGCAACAGATAAAACAATAGTTTATCACTGGCTGAAAGTGTATTATTCTACCATTCTTTTAAAACAAGGACTTCACTGTATTATACGATTATTAATCAGTCAATAACGACTAATAACTTGCATTAAAAAAAAAAAAACGACTAATAACTTTTTTTCTTTTTCAGCAAAAAAGAAAAGTTATTAGTCGTTATTAGGACCTTATCAAAGTCTACTTCACGCAACAGATGCACTGATAGCTGTAAAGTTGTAAACACAAAGACCAATGCATTGTCTAGTCTTTCTGTGTGCTTTTAAAAAGCCCAGCATCTATGAAGTTCTCTACACACTATACTAAACACTCTTCTCAAAAATAGTGGTGCTATGGGTTTCCATAGGATGCTTGTGCAACTCACTTGGGCTGGTGTGATATTATCAGACATGGCAGCCGCAGCAACAGCAAAAGCATTTCCATCAGCCCTGCCTGACTGCCCCGACAAATGTGGAGAAATACAAATTCCATATCCATTTGGCTTAACTGAAGGTTGTTACCTGAAAGGAATTACTAGTTTTTTCATCAATTGTACACGCAATTCGAAAGGAGAACTTCTGCCACTAACTGGAAATGTCATTGTTACAAACATTTCCGTTATCCAAGGCCAGATTGACATCTTAATGTATAACGCCGTTGACTGTTACAATAAGTTGGGTACGCGTTTGAGTTACAAGTGGCAGTGGCAGCGAAAGCTCTATAACCCAATTTTCACAATTTCTGAGACTCAAAACAAGTTCGTGGCCGTTGGCTGTGACACTTACGCATACCTTAATGGGTTTCAGAACGATCAACCCTTCTCCATCGGCTGCCTATCCAGATGTCAAAACATAAGCAATGTAGTCAATGGGAACTGCTCCGGAATTGGGTGTTGCCAGATGCAGATTCCTGGAGGATTGAAAAATATTACTTTGGAAGCATATAGCTTTAGGAGACACAGTTTTGTCTTTGATTTCAATCCATGCAGCTATGCCTTTATTATCAGAGAAGACAACTTCAATTTCTCCTCAGCTTATCTTACCACTCTGCAAAATAATATTACCCTTCCGATGGTTCTTGATTGGACAATTGGCAGTGAGAAGTGCAATCTTTCTCGGAACAAATCAAATTACATATGTGGAGAGAATAGCGAATGTGTTAATCCCATGTACGGCTCTGGGTACCGTTGCGAGTGCAAGAACGGTTACCGTGGGAACCCATACCTCAAATATGGTTGCCAAGGTATTCAATTTAGTTACTACTAATTTACAACAATTTTTTCAGAAAAAATAAAACATATTTTGATGAATTTCTACTATATTATGATGCCTTATTTTGGTGACAGAAAAATTGTTACAATTTAAAAAAAAAAAATTTATTTAAAGTTTAAACTGATAGATTGTGATTTATGCATAATAATAATAACAGTGGGTCTATGTATAAGTTATGTACAAAGTTTAGTCTCTAATATTACTATTGCGTAGCAATAGGTTCATTTTTGTTTCAGTCAATGCTTTTAGTTATATTTTTTCTATTTCTTTTTTAATTTTTTGGATTAATTCTTCTTATTTACTCCAAAATGAACTTTACAAATACAGATATTGACGAATGTAAAGAGCACAATAATTGCACGAACAAACAAAGATGTTTTAATAAACCCGGCAGTTATGATTGTCTGTGCAAAAAAGGATACCATATGGACAAACTCGAAAGGGAATGTGTCCGTGATCAACCAGCTAATCCACCATCTAGTCCATCAACTGGTCAATCATCACTAGCAATTTACCTCGCAATTGGTGAGTATATATACTGTATGTTTGTATTTGTGCCCTCAGATTTTCCTCACAGATCAAGATCCTGTGCAATAATAAGTTAGTGCATGAGGTGCAATGCCTTAACAATGGTAGGGAGCAAAAATAAAAATTTACTTTTGCTCTGAACGATCGATGAGGTATTGTATCTCGTCATCCTCTCATATAGAGGATTCTATCAAATCATCTAGTGGGATTAATCGATCATGATTAATGATTTGAAATCAGTGCCATTTTCATATTTCATAAAAATATTTTCTGAGATTAATTTCTAGAGATAAGGTCCTAGCATTACTCATAAACATTATGATTTTCTGAGGTAAATTATGCATTGGGTGCATGTATTTATGTGGGGGTCTACCCCGTTGTGTGAAAGGAGGGATGCTATATACATGCACGCATTGAATAGTAAATTTTCCTACTTAAAAAAGGTCACAGTGATTTAAAAATTCAATTAGGATCTGATTAGTTAGAGGGATTTTATGGGTGAAAATGGAGGAGAGAAAAGTGGAGAGAGAATGAATTTTTGGAGTGTTTGGTTTAAGGGAATTTTAGAGAGGAAAATTGGTAAGGCTCATGTGATTTCTTTTCAGATTTATCAGATTTCGATATTTCTAAATTGGGGGGAAAATAGAAAGGTAAACAAGTAGCGTTGTTCTTTTTATGTTTTAGACACCAATACCAACTCCAACGTTCAACTGTTGTTTTTATCTTTTCTTTCATTTTTGGACTTCTTCTTTTTTTTTTTTTTTTTTTTTTTTTTCAATGTTGTCTGAATCTCACGTTTGTTTTTTTTTTTTTTTTTGGGTGCTCATCTGTTTCTTTTCTCACCAATTTTTGCTTTTTTTTTTTTTTAATTTTTTTTTGCATTCTTGAATTTTTTTTAAATAATAATAATAATAAAGTGTCCATTTGATCATACACTATATTTTTAATAAAAATATAATGTGTTTTTTTATTTTATCAAATAGCGATATGATGGTAAGTTTATATAAATTCAAATTTTTATTCTTCATTTTTTTTTTCTTAACCAAATAAATTTATTTTCTGTTTTTCAATATTTTCACTAACTCCAATTAAACACAAATGAAAAAAACTATTTTTTTTTTTTTCATTTTCTTACTTTTCTACTATTTCAACCAAATGGACTCTAAAAGATGGTTCACTCAGGCTAAGCATAGCGATCTACTGTACTACCTTTTTTAAAAGAAAAAGAAATTAAGCTGACCAAACTTGGATGTTTGAGCTTTAAAGTTATTAATCTTTACTGTGATGCTTCAAAGTTTACTTAATTTCATCTCTCTATACATTCAAATTATAATAAATTTTATGCTTATAAGTGTAAGTTTTTTTTTTTTTTTTTTTTTTTGGAGGGGAATAAGTTTAAGTTGTTAAAATTAAAGATAAGATTGATTTAGTTCTGAAATTAAATTGAACTATAAAATTAACACAATTAATAATTAAAGCACAGAAGTAAATATGATGTCAAAGAAATTGATTCAGACCGTAAGTAAATAAAATTGGCCAACAAAAGGTCTCTAGTTAGTGATTGCTGCAGAACTATTCGGTTTAAATCTTTAATTAGTCAATCCATATGTTAAGCACTAATTCAAGGTAGACATTCTCTTTAACTTTTTCTTCCTGTCAGACGCACTCACGATTATTTAACAAATTTATACTTCACTTTCTCTACCAAAAGAGACACAGATTTGCCCTACCTAACGTCTACTGCTCAAAAAGGAGAAATATGAAATATCACGACCCTTTTTTAGTCTTTTTTTAAACTCACGTTGGCCTTCTTGGAATGCCATTGCCATATATGTTTGGTCACGTAACTCACGTTGTCTGCAGGAGAAATAAAATTGGCCAACAAAAGGTCTTTAGTTAGTGATTGCTGCAGAACTATTCGGTTTAAATCTTTAATTAGTCAATCCATATGTTAAGCACTAATTAAAGGTAGACATTCTCTTTAACTTTTTCTTCCTGTCAGACGCACTCACGATTATTTAATAAATTTATACTTCACTTTCTCTACCAAAAGAGACACAGATTTGCCCTACCTAACGTCTACTGCTCAAAAAGGAGAAATATGAAATATCACGACCCTTTTTTAGTCTTTTTTGAAACTCACGTTGGCCTTTTGGAATTCCATTGCCATATATGTTTGGTCACGTAACTCACGTTGTCTGCAGGAGAAATATCATCGTTATCCTTTTTCTATTTCTTTTTCTTTTTATAATCTTTATTAACCTTTTTCTCTGTTGGTAATGATGGAAGCAAATGACAGTGTTTGGAAAAGAACTTACTAATGTTAAAATTTTGAGCTAGGGTAAAGTAATTTAGTGTAATACTCCTTATTTTTCAATGTCTTTCTATTTGGAGAGAGAACTACTGTTGACCATGATTTTAAAAAAAATAATACTAAATATTAGCCATTAATTGCGCACAAATTAGTTTTTTTTTGGTTAATGTTTAACTGTTTAAGTATGAAAATACAAAACACTTTTATTATATCCTCTTTTTATCATTTTCCATATCGAAAAACACTTTCTCAATTTTTTATTTATTCTTTTTTTAGGAGCACACTTTCTCAAGTTGTCAATTTATTGTTGAACAGAATACGGGCATCAAAGGACCTTAACATTATAGTTTTGTCAATCATTTTAAACGTTAAAACTTTTTGGTTAGGACTTTTAACGCAAAAGGTCTACAACTAAAGTAGGTTCGGTATCTCAGGGTGCAAAAAAAATATGGATTGTGATGTGCATGAAATATATACAATAAAGTACTCACATATCTACATATTTGGCCTTATTTTTATGTTATTTTGTGACTGATTATATAATATCTTTGTGTTGCAGGTAACAAGGGCTTTACATGCAAAGTGGGGCTAGGCCAATTGAATCAAGCCAATTTACATCCAGCCAGGCATGAATATTAAATTTAAGTCCAATTGGAGTAAGGAATCAAAGGAAATTTGCACCAAATCCAAGTCCAATTCGGATTAGGATTCCAGCCTGCACATCAGTTAGTATTTTTGGCATAACTTTCGGCTCAGATGTCCAATCGAGATGATTCAAGTTGGGCTGGAAAGTTAACTTAAAGGGCTACAACTTTGTAGTTTACCAAGAGCCCGAATTCTGACGTTAAATGGGCCAAAATAGTCGGTTAAGTGAAGCCTAAAAATCTGGGATTTTCTCCAAACGGGAATTCAACTTGTAATAGGATTCCTTGACCTATTTAAAGGCTTTTTAGGGCAAAATTCGGGAACTGAGGCTAGTGCTAGGGCTGAGATGCAAAACAGAAAATTGGAGCAAGAGGCAGTGCTGCATGTGGCTTCTCTGTAGCTTTTCTCCATGATAGCATTGTGACTATTTCTTTCTCTATTTTATTTGTCTAGTTTAATGTTTAGTATTTTATTCTTTTGTTTTATTTCAATTACCATGAGTAGCTAAATTTATAATTAAGGTTGAGGATGAAACCTTGTTAAGGATTATTAGTAATATTTATGTGATTTGATTTTTCCCACAATAGTTGTTCTTTAATGATTTAAATTGTTCTTGCTTCATATCAGTTGACTAAGATGGGATTCTAGATATGAGTTCAATCATGTTTTTCTCATGATTTAGGATTTGTCTTAATTAATTGAATGCTTGGTTTATTAATTCTTGATTATAGAATTGGATATCGTTTGTGATTTGTCTGTCAATGGATACAAGTTATGATTTGATTTTTAGAATTGGATATATCTTGTGATTTGTTTGGCTACGGATACAATTGATGATTTGGTTTTATACTTAAGAAGCGAAGAAGAACATGCCTTTGATTTTTAAAATAAGGATTTTAATGAGGATATTTTCCATGATAACAAGATTGATTTCTAGATTATCATGTAGTGAGTTGGGAAAAATTAAT
Organism: Quercus cerris; assembly: GCA_963669245.1. NCBI lineage: Eukaryota > Viridiplantae > Streptophyta > Magnoliopsida > Fagales > Fagaceae > Quercus > Quercus cerris. Next base: position 23,374,105 of record OY770014.1, on the reverse strand, counting down.
GATCATAAATATATACTGATATGACTTACAAGGTGGATTCCAAAACCTTAATTCTTTTCCCTTGATTGTTTTCATCTTTTTTATTGCTTTATATCTTTTTCTTAGTTTAACTATTTGCTTAATTTTATTATTTGCTTAGTTTATTTAATTTCAGAACAACCAATTTTTAATTAAACTAGATTAGGATTAATTTGGTTAAGATTTGATTTAATTTTCCTACGTTCATTCAAGTCCCTGTGGGTTCGACCTCGTTCTTGTCAAACTATACTTCGGTACGGTTCGTACACTTGCGAGTATTTTAAAATTTCACAACAAGTTTTTGGCACCGTTGCCGGGGACTTGGTTAGGAAAATAAATTAGGTCTTTATTGAATTTTTCCTTCTACTAGTGTAGTTAAAATCTTTTTCTTTTTTTTTTTTTAATAAAAAAAAAAACAATAAAAAAAAAAATTTGTGCTTGGTGTATGAGAACTTGGATACGTGATAAAGAAAATCGTCTTGTTAGTTTTGATTATTCATCCACAATGGGAGAAACAAGAGACGATTCAAAAACTCTTAGGGAGTTGTTCTCACCCATAACCACCAACCCTCCATCTTGCATAGTATTGCCTGCAACCACTGCTGCACATTTTGAGTTGAAACCACAGATAATCCATATTCTTCCTACTTTTCATGGATTGGATAGAGAAGATCCTTATATGCATGTGAAAGATTTTCTTGAGATTTGTGCTACTTGTAAGTTCCAGAATTTTACTGATGACTCTGTTCGCTTGCGTTTATTCCCTTTTTCCTTGAAGGATAAGGCAAAAGCATGGCTTAATTCTTTGTCACCTAGATCTATCACTTCATGGGAACTGTTGGTCACAAAATTCCTCTCTAAATTTTTCCCAATGGCCAAGACCAATGCTTTGAGGAGAGAAATTGCAGATTTTTATCAGGATGAACAAGAGAAATTTTATGAGAGTTGGGAGAGATTTAAGGACTTGATCTTAAAGTGTCCTCATCATGGTTTTGAAACATGGAGACTAATACAATATTTTTATAATGGTTTGACTCAGACAAATCGTAACATGATTGAGTCCATGAATGGTGGTGGATTTTTGAGTCTTATGGATGATGAGGCCTACAAATTTCTTGAGAATTTATCAGAAAGCTCGCAACAATGGGATTTTTCCAATCGTAGAGAGAGATCTGCCCCTGCAATTAAGAAAGGAGGATTGTATGAAGTCAGTGAAGATTTAGACATAAAAGCTAGGTTGGACAATCTCACTCGTAAGGTTGAAGCTTTAGCTTTAGGTAAAGGGATGAATTCTATCAATCAAGTTCAAAGTGAAACATGCTCTATTTGTGCAAGTCCTATGCATACAACACAAGTGTGTCCTTCCGCAGTTAGGTATCCTGATTTTTATACTGAGCAAGCAAATGCACTGAATAATTATGGAAAACCATTTGCTAGTCCACTTTCAGAGACATACAATCCAAATTGGCAAAATCATCCTAATCTCTCTTGGAGGCAAAACCATTCCCCCACAAATATAGGTGGACACCAAGTGCATCAACAAAGTCAATTTCGTCCACCTACTCAAGCATATCCTCCCATTCCTCAATCAACTCCTCAATTTATGGCACCACCAAGACAACAATCATCTTTGGAGGAGTCTCTCAAAACTTTCATGCAATCAACTAGCCAAGCCATTCAAGAGATAAAAAGTTCCACCCATTTGAATACTCAAGCTATTTCAAAGTTGGAAAATCAAGTTGGCCAGTTAGCAACCCAAGTTGGAGAGAGGGAAAAAGGAAAGTTTCCTAGTCAACCCATACCTAACCCAAAAGGACAGTATGCCATCAATGGTTCTTCTAGTTCTACTCATGGACAAGAACATGTTCAGTCTATTACTACCCTTAGGTCTGGTAAGAAAGTTGATAATCAAGTGAAAATGCCAGAAGTGGAGGATGATGAAAATTTTGTGTTAAAGGAAAAAGGAACTCATAGTTCACATGATGATCATAAAGAAAAGAAGGGCAATTCAACCTCAATTCCAATTCAAGATCTTAGTTCTCCCCTTGATAAGAGGTTTGTTCCTAAAGCTCCATTTCCTCAAAGGTTAATCAATCCTCAGAAAAGTGCACAATTTGGAGACATTTTAGAGGTTTTTAAGCAAGTGCAAATAAACATTCCATTTCTTGATGCAATTCAGCAAGTTCCTGCTTATGCCAAGTTTCTAAAAGATCTTGTGACAATGAAGAGAAAGACAAATGTCCCTAAAAAGGCATTTTTAACAGAGCAAGTCAGCTCAATCATTCAGAATAAATATCCAGTGAAATGTAAGGACCCTGGATCTCCAACAATTTCATGCAAGATTGGGGATCATCTCATTGAGCGAGCTTTGCTAGATTTGGGGGCAAGTGTGAACCTAATGCCATATTCAGTATACTTACAGCTAGGTTTGGGGGAGTTGAAACCCACAACCATGACACTTCAATTAGCTGATAGGTCTGTGAAAATCCCTAGAGGTATTGTTGAGGATGTGCTAATTAAGGTGGATGCATTCTATTTTCCTGTTGATTTTGTTGTGTTAGACACTGAGCCTGCTCTAAATGCTAGTACACAAGTCCATGTCATTTTGGGTCGCCCTTTCTTAGCCACATCCAATGCTTTGATCAATTGTCGGAGTGGTGTGATGAAGATTTCTTTTGGGAATATGACTGTTGAGCTTAATGTCTTTGACATAAGTAAGCAAGTACTAGACAATGAGGATATATGTGAGGTTAACATGATTGGGAGCCTAGTCCATGATACTTTCCTACAATCAAGTTGTGAGAAGCCCCTAAAGGCTTGCTTAACCCGTGTTGATTGCAATTTGAATACTGAAAAATCAATTGACAAGGTCAATGCATTGTTGGATTCTGTTCCTCTCTTAAGTATTGATAGTTGGCAGCCAAAAGTGGTCCATTTTCCACTTTCTTCATCCCCGTTCCTATCTATTGTAGAACCACCACAATTGGATGACTTTTGGGAACACCAATTGATAACTATACTTCAAGAGCATAAGGAAGCTATAGGTTGGAAAATTGCTGATATTAAGGGTATTAGTGCTTCTGTGGTTGTGCAAAGAATTCACTTGGAAGACACTGCAAAAGCTTCTCAACATGTTTTTGACCTAGGTAAGTTACAATATCATTGGACCAGTCCATTCATAATATGCATTATTTATCTCCATGGTGTTGTTGAGGTTTGGATGGTCCTGTTTATCAGGATTGATCTCCAATTGTGTTAAATCTTTTTGCAAAAAAAAAAAAAAAAAATCTTTTTTCTTGTTTATTTTCTGCTTTTAGATTAATATTTGTGTTTATTTTCTTGTTTAGTTTTATTTTCTTTTGTTCTAGCTGATATTTGACAGAAATTAAAAATTATAACAATCAGCTTGATCAAGGTACGTCTCCTCCTTCTCCTTACCTTACTTGTTTCTTCTTAGCTCTCATGTTGCATATTAATATTTTGCTCTCTTTTCATTCAAGACATATATTTGAGAGTATCATTTTTAACATTGAGGACAATGTTTGGTTTAGGTTTGGGGGGGATGTATATAGATTTCTATCTTTTTGTCTTGTTTTGCTTTGTTGTGTTAAAAAAAAAAAAAAAAAAAAAAATCTTTTGCCTAGCTTGAGGTTTATGTTTTGAGTTCGTTATATTACTCTTGCTTAAAGAATTTCATTGCTTTCATGCTCAATTCATTGCACATGCACGTAGCCACTCAGACACAACTTGTTGTTGAAGGATAAAAATGATTAGAAAATCTTGATGATAATAATGTGGAGACTGTAACCCCTGTGAGTTTTGAGCCAATCATTATTTTTTTAGGGTTATTTATTGTTTCTATTCTTAAAGTTCATTTGGAAGTGCATAACATATTTCCCTTGTTGTAGTCTCATTATTCTTTCTTTTGGTCAAGAAAAAAAAAATGATTTTATGCCACACTTGAATCTTTTGAAGTCATTGATGTTGAATGAATTATACTAGTCTTTGAGAGATGAGATTAGGCCATTTTTGTCCACTTTGAGCCATACATGTGTTTTTCTTTTTTTTTGATACATTACCGCTAGTCACCCCATTGAGCCTTTTAATTAGCCTTTCTTTCTCAAAACCCTTATCCATAGTGTTTCAAGATGGAATTTGATCAGTTTGTTTCAATGTGGTGGTTTGTGCGAGAATTCAAAAAAAAAAGAAAGAAAAAAAAGAATTGAATTGAAAAAAAAAAAAAAAAAAAAAAAAGAAAAAGAAAAGTGTCAAAAAGAAGAAAATAGAAAGGGTTCTCATCAAATTTTGAGAAGTGAAATGTAAAGAATGAGTATTGCTTTGAAGAAGAAGAGATGAAAAAAAAAATTGTTGAATGGAAATTCCAAAAGGAGTTGACATTCTGACAAATCTTGAAAACACTTCTTATTATTTACCTTCACCCATATTTATTTCATTCCCTTTACTTTTACCCTACATTACGTCCTAATAAAGTCCTTATTTGATCTTGAAGATTGTGTAGTTCAGAAATTGATATGACTGAATAAAAAGTGTGGTATAAATTCTTTTTGGCATCCTTTCATGAGACTACTTGTTCTTTCTTGATTAAGCGTTTTTCATGTGGTTTATATGTGAGATGTTTGATTTTGCTTACATTATTCCGCTCACATATGTTGTTGAGAGTGTACACCCCATTTCAGAGTAATTTCATTTGTTGAGTGATAACACCAGAAAGATTTGAGTTGAAGCATACTTTCAAATAGAGATTCGAGTCAAGTTTATTCTAAAACTAAGAGTATGTTTGGGTTGGCTATCACTTTTCACTCACATTGAGTTTTGATGGCATGAGAAATTTCTTTAGCATTTGTAGTGTTTTTGAACTTAAACTAATCCTTTTTGCATAAGGCAATTGAAAAAAAAAAAAAGTTTGTTTGATTCTCTTTGTTTTGTTTTTTATTTTTTTTTAGTATTCTTTTTCAGAATTTTGTGGGTATATTCCCTGCAAACCCTCACGAGACTACAACTCGTCCACTAGTGTAAGCTAGGGGTTTAAAGGCTTGTTGCATACGCTAAATGCAATCGAAATTTCCAGCGAAAGTGGATTAGTTAGGATTTCCTTTTTCTTTGTTTTTAATTTCTTTGTTTTGTTTTACTCTTTATCTGTTTTGCTCGAGGACTAGCAAAATGTAGGTTTGGGGGTATTTGATGTGCATGAAATATATACAATAAAGTACTCACATATCTACATATTTGGCCTTACTTTTATGTTATTTTGTGACTGATTATATAATATCTTTGTGTTGCAGGTAACAAGGGCTTTACATGCAAAGTGGGGCTAGGCCAATTGAATCAAGCCAATTTACATCCAGCCAGGCATGAATATTAAATTTAAGTCCAATTGGAGTAAGGAATCAAAGGAAATTTGCACCAAATCCAAGTCCAATTCGGATTAGGATTCCAGCCTGCACATCAGTTAGTATTTTTGGCATAACTTTCGGCTCAGACGTCCAATCGAGATGATTCAAGTTGGGCTGGAAATTTAACTTAAAGGGCTACAACTTTGTAGTTTACCAAGAGCCCGAATTCTGACGTTAAATGGGCCAAAATAGTCGGTTAAGTGAAGCCTAAAAATCTGGGATTTTCTCCAAACGGGAATTCAACTTGTAATAGGATTCCTTGACCTATTTAAAGGCTTTTTAGGGCAAAATTCGGGAACTGAGGCTAGTGCTAGGGCTGAGATGCAAAACAGAAAATTGGAGCAAGAGGCAGTGCTGCATGTGGCTTCTCTGTAGCTTTTCTCCATGATAGCATTGTGACTATTTCTTTCTCTATTTTATTTGTCTAGTTTAATGTTTAGTATTTTATTCTTTTGTTTTATTTCAATTACCATGAGTAGCTAAATTTATAATTAAGGTTGAGGATGAAACCTTGTTAAGGATTATTAGTAATATTTATGTGATTTGATTTTTCCCACAATAGTTGTTCTTTAATGATTTAAATTGTTCTTGCTTCATATCAATTGACTAAGATGGGATTCTAGATATGAGTTCAATCATGTTTTTCTCATGATTTAGGATTTGTCTTAATTAATTGAATGCTTGGTTTATTAATTCTTGATTATAGAATTGGATATCGTTTGTGATTTGTCTGTCAATGGATACAAGTTATGATTTGATTTTTAGAATTGGATATATCTTGTGATTTGTTTGGCTACGGATACAATTGATGATTTGGTTTTATACTTAGGAAGCGAAGAAGAACATGCCTTTGATTTTTAAAATAAGGATTTTAATGAAGATATTTTCCATGATAACAAGATTGATTTCTAGATTATCATGTAGTGAGTTGGGAAAAATTAATGATCATAAATATATACTGATATGACTTACAAGGTGGATTCCAAAACCTTAATTCCTTTCCCTTGATTGTTTTCATCTTTTTTATTGCTTTATATCTTTTTCTTAGTTTAACTATTTGCTTAATTTTATTATTTGCTTAGTTTATTTAATTTCAGAACAACCAATTTTTAATTAAACTAGATTAGGATTAATTTGGTTAAGATTTGATTTAATTTTCCTACGTTCATTCAAGTCCCTGTGGGTTCGACCTCGTTCTTGTCAAACTATACTTCGGTACGGTTTGTACACTTGCGAGTATTTTAAAATTTCACAACAGATTGCATCTTAGAACATATTAGTAGGAGTTTCAAATCTTTGATATATATGCCTTGATATTTTTGATGAAATTATATATTCTTGGTTAATTGTCTTCTTCTCAACTAACAAAGGAACATTGTGGTTTTAAAAAAGGTGTCAATTCAAAACTTGGTTCACCAGTCTCATTTAATTGTCTATATTTTTAGTTTTGATATAATTTGACGTGAGCCGGATTTTAGAGCCACTCGTAGGAGATATATATTTATGTGGCAGCCACCACCTACGCTATAAATGAACTTGGTCGAATCATCTTTATATGATATGTATGATAAATATTTAGACTTTTACTATGCTTGCCATCAAAAAGGCAATGGTATTAACAAAAGTATAAAATTAAAACGTCATACTTGGTGAAAATGCATGTTTGAATGTGTGCAGGTATTAGCCTTATTAGCCTCTTAGTGCTGCTTCTGGGATGTTCTTGGATATATTGGGGATTGAAAAGAAGAAAGCTCATCAAACTCAAGGAAAAATTCTTCCAACAAAATGGTGGCTTACTATTAAAACAACAACTCTCTAATCATCAAAAGTCTGTTGAGACAACCAGAATCTTTACTACAGAAGAGCTCAAAAAGGCCACCAACAACTATGACGAAAGTAGAGTCCTTGGTCAAGGAGGCTATGGAACTGTGTATAGAGGAGTATTATCAGATAACACAATGGTTGCCATAAAGAAGTCCAAAATTGGTGATCAGAGCCAAATCGAGCAATTCATAAATGAAACGATTGTGCTTACCCAAATTAACCATAGGAACGTGGTTAAGCTATTTGGTTGTTGTTTGGAAACAGAAGTTCCCTTACTAGTTTATGAATTCATCACAAACGGGACTCTTTCTAATCACATTCATGATAAAGGCCTCTCAATCTTACTTTCATGGGAAAAACGTTTGAAAATTGCAACAGAAACTGCAGGAGCACTTGCATACTTGCATTCATCAGCTTCTATGCCAATTATACACAGAGATGTGAAAACTGCAAATATTCTATTGGATGATAACTACACAGCAAAAGTGGCTGACTTTGGAGCTTCAAGGCTAGTTCCTCTTGATCAAACAGAATTGAACACTTTGGTGCAAGGAACTTTGGGGTACTTGGATCCAGAATACATGCAAACTAGCCAACTAACAGAAAAAAGTGATGTATACAGCTTTGGTGTTGTTATGGCAGAGTTGTTGACAGGTAAGAAGGCACTTTCTTTTGATAGGCCAGAAATTGATAGAAATCTAGCAATATCCTTTGTTTCTGCTATAAAAGAAGATCGCCTAATTCAAATTCTTGAAAATCACATTGTCAATGAGGGTAATATTGAACAATTAAAGGAAGTTGCTAATCTTGCAAAAAGGTGCCTAAGTTTGAGAGGGGAGGACAGGCCTTCTATGAAAGAGGTGGCAGCAGAGCTAGAGAGATTGAGAATTAAGGGAAAACATTCATTGGGAAACATTGATGTCTATACGGAAAAGACTGAGTACTTGCTTAGTACAACTAGTCACTCTTTCAATGTTGATGTTGACACTGGTTGTTCTGCTAGTACAACTACTGAGTATGATAGCATCAAAGACCAGGTATTGAAACCTGTGGAAGATGGGAGATAATTACTTAGTCCTCGGTAATATATTGGTATCAATTGATAATTGAATTTGATATGGTATTACGATGGTCTATGTAATTTCGAAGTAAGTACTCAACTCATAAAGTTGGAAGTTTTAAAGCTGTTTGGCAGTGTAGTAATTTGCGTTTGTTTCGTGAGTTGTGTTTTGAGTCTTGACTATTGGAAGTGTAGTAATTATGGGAGAGGTTGTATGTTAAGGCTTGTTATATATGTATTAATGGTAGAAATGTAGGAGTCCTAATCAAGTCTTTTGTATTGATTTTTTAAATGGTTGTTATCATTTGGTTGAGCATAGCTCTCATTTATCCATTTCTTTTTCTTAATTGTGCCTCTGAAATTTCCCAATGTTTTGTTCCTTCCTCTTTCACCCATATTAGAATTATTGATATATATCTCTTGATAAGCAAGAATCAATTAGACTATTTGATAGAAGTGGAGGTGCAATTGCACTTTTGTATGGCATTATTTTTGGGGTTCTCTATCATATAAGATCATCCATTCTTTCTTATTTTCATTTGGATGTAAGAGACATGACAAATAAGGAATTTAGAAGTTAATTCACATACTCCCTCTATAATGCTATAGCTACAATATATTTTACAACCTTTTTATAAACTATTGTTGTAGCAAATTTTTATTGGTTCTCATTTGAGCCCACTACTAACATCACTTTTTTCGCTTATTAATAATCGCTCGCCACATTAGTAGTTTATAAAATATTTTGTAGCTCTAGCATTTTTCATCTCATAAATAGTGAATTTTTAGGGGAGAGAGAGAGAGAGAGAGAGAGAGAGAGAGAGAGAGAGAGAGGAGGTGGAAGACAAAGCAAAAGATGATTGGAAAATCTATAAGGAGATTAAGGAAAAAAAAGCTAATGTTTTTCTCCTCAATAATTGGGCTCACAACTCACAACATTACCAAATCATTTTACCACGTCGCATGGTCACATATGGATTATATGATTAATTAAAGCTCATGTTTTTTCTCCTCATGAAGTTAAGACTAAATTCTCACTTCATATTTTTCATTGCTCCATGATGCACTCTACTCATATTTACATAAAATGGACTGTTAGGTTCTAAAAATTTAAAACAATTGGCAACCTGTGAACACAAAATTGTCTAAATATAGATCCTAGAGTCTATAGGCATTATTAGACAATGCTTAAGGTGATACAAGTCAAGATTCAAGAATATACAAGCAGCAAAAAAAAGAGTTCAAAAACTGCCTAATTCGACCGATCGAGAAACAGGCTCGACCGATTGAAATACGGGTCTACAGAATTTTAAGTTTGGCCCAACAGCAGTTCAAGCCCAAAAAGGAGTAGGGTTTCAAATTTACTTCTTCTAATATATAAAGGAAACCCTAGGCATGTTTTATTAAGACTTTAAAGGTGTTCTTGTGAGATCTAAAAGGTATTGTGCCTTCCTCTATTAAAGTCACTACCAGATATCACCCTTATATCTTTAGAACTGGTAGATCTGAAGTTACTGCATCAAGATCAACAATAATTAAAGATCTAAACTTTTAAGGGTGGTCTTAGAGTCACAAACATGAGAGTTTGAGTTGCTAAACCTTTGAGTGGAGTCTCAAAGTCACAAGTGTGGGTGTTTGTGTTACAAAGGCCAAATAGAGAAGAAGTCTTTAAATTCGGAGTTTGTACGTGGTTGTGTCAGTAAGTTTTACATGTGGTAGCAATAGGATATTAGTGGTTTAAGTCTTATTGTAAACTTCGATTCTCTATAGTGGATTTGCTTTTTACCTTGAGGATAGCTAGGTTAAATCCTCTCTAGGTTTTTTATCGGTTTGCTTTTCCTAGGTCATCAGTTCTTTGTGTTCTTTACTTTCCGTATTATATTTGTGTTGCTCATAATTGTTTAACCTAGACTTGAATAACAAACTTGTTAATCAACTTGCCTTAATATTAGGTTAAACATATTGGGACAAGGGGTCTAAAAACCTAACAAGTCGTATTAGAGTAGGTTAGCTCTTGATTTAGGTTATTATACCTAGAGTTGATCCTTGATCCCTGTTATCATGGATAATTTTAAGTGTCCTACTATTTTTAATTGTGATATTTTGAATAAAAACGACACTATTGTTTCAGTTGATCTTTTTGAGGCTTGTGAAAGGAATTTGCAGGATTTTAGTCTTTCTCAGAAGATTGGTGTAATCCCTCAAATACACTTTGCTTCTCATGGATTTTCACCTACAAAGCTAAAGACTCGTGCTATATGAGTGAGAAAAGATTCTCTAAGGTAAGTGTTGCTGACTTTTTCCTGATTTAATTCTTTCAATTATTTGTGGACATGTTTACTTTTAGTTTTTGGTTGTTTTATTTTCTTAGGTTGTTTTGATTATTCAAAAATCCAAAAACATTGAAAATTTTCAAAAAGACAAAAATATTTTATTCTGTATCTTGTTTTATTTGTTTTGAGAATTACATGAGTTATAATATCTCTCTCTTGATTTAGAACATGCTTGACATTGTGGAGAAACTTGAATAGTATGTGTTATATAAGTGCTAAGCTATTTCTAATTTTGTGTGAGTATGTACTAGTTTGTACATGTACTCATGGGTTAATTAAGAAATTGATATTTCTTGTTTGTGTATCCTCTATAGCTTAGTTTAGCATTGTTATGCATTGTTTTTGCATTTAATTCATTAAGCATAATGTGTACTTTTTGTGTTTGGTCATTAAAATTTTGAAAAACCTTTTTTTTTTTTTTTTTGGATTACACATCATAAATGTGTAGTTGAGGTTGGCCTATGAAATTTGCATTTCATGACTATATACCTTGTTTAGCTTGGATGAGCTTATTTTTATGCACTTTGCTAGTTTGTGCTATGTAGTGCCTATTTGTTTGAGTTGTTTATAGTCTTTAATCACATGCTCTTGATTTTGAAGTCACATTCTTTTGATTATAAGGACTAAAAAATTCTAAGAGAAAGACATAAATAACTATGTACCTTGTTTAGCTTGGATGAGCTTATTTTTATGCACTTTGCTAGTTTGTGCTATGTAGCGCTTATTTGTGTGAGTTGTTTATAGTCTTTAATCACATGCTTTTGATTTTAAAGTCACATTCTTTTGATTATAATGACTAAAAAATTCTAAGAGGAAGACATAAATAACTATCTCACCACTGTTTACTAGCCAATCATGAACACCTTAGTACATATCATAAGATTTAGTGCTCAAGAAAGTGTAATATATGCACAACAAGAAAAGTAAGGTGTTGCCTTAAAAGAAAAAGAAAAAGAAAAATTTGCATAAAAATATATAAGGCAAAAAAAAAACATGATTGTAAGCTTGTTTTTTAAGAGATGTGACAGTTATATGATGTAACTCTTTAGGTGATAGTCTCTTTCAAATTTATGTGATGAATAATGTAGAAATTCTGGTTGATTACTATTTACATATCACCTTATAAGTATCTCATGCTCTTACTAGTTGCACACACCACAAGTAAATCTTTGCTAAGCTTTGTACATGAGATTCTGTGTAAACTAGCGTGGCCATCCAAGATTATGCACTTTGTGATGTTTGATGCAAATTTAATGTGTTTTAAAAAACTTTTGGAATCATTTACATGCATATCATTCATGAAAAATCTTTTTAAAGAATGGTTTTGTAGAAAAATCTTTTGAAAGTGTTACAAATATTTTTTTGTTAAAGTAAACAATGTAAGAATGAAAATATAATGAGTTATGGTTATATTCTATCCAGATTTGTTAATTTTGATCTTCTGCATGGAGAAAAAAAAAAATTTATCACAAAATTTATTAAAAATAGTTTAATATAAGAATATAATAGAAATTTAATGTAAGGTTTATTTTCTTCTGCCAAACCTACAATTCTTACGAATCAATGCTAAGTTAATTTTTTTTAACAATAAATTATGAGACTTCTACCAAAAAAATAATAATAATAATAACAAAGTCAATTAATTATTTATTTTTTTTTTTTGGGATGGTTATGTTTTCAATGTTTTTTTTTTTTTTTTTGGTAAGTGAAATATATTTTTTAGAATTTATTTATTGTTTTATTTAATTAATAAGATTAAGTGGTCATTTTGTAGATGGGTGGATATTTTATGTCATTTTGAAAAATAAGTATAGGATGTCTATGTCAGTCAATTATTTCTATTAATTAAAAGTTGGAACATCCAAGTAAAGATTATTAACGTTATAGCCAAAATTCTAAGTTTACCTTAATATTCTTTTTCATATTTTAGGTGGTATGCTCCGCACTAGCTGAATAGTCACTACAAAAAACTGGGCCTATAGTGGCGTTTTTGAAACGCCACTACAGGTCCAAAAAACGCCACTATAGGCCCATTTTGGCTATAGTGGCGTTTGCTATAGTGGCGTTTTTGAAAAACGCCACTATAGGTCCACCCTATAGTGGCGTTTCCAAACGCCACTATAGACCCTTTTTTTTATTTTTGAAAAATGCTACAGTGGCGTTTGACAAACGCCACTACAGGGTAGACCTATAGTGGCGTTTGTCAAACGCCACTATAGCATTTTTCAAAAATAAAAAAAATGTCTATAGTGGCGTTTACAAACGCCACTATAGGCCTATAGTAGCGGTACAATAGTGGCGTTTATAAATGCCACTATAGAAAACGCCGCTATAGCCAAAAAACCACCAAAAAAAAATTTTAATTACCAAAAATTAATTTTTGGTAATCAAAAGAATTTTATTTTTGACGTGAAAAAGTTTTTTTTTTTTTTTAAATTCAATTAAGATTGTAATTAAATTAAAAGATACAAAACAAAACAAAATACAAACACTATAGATAGCTATCCCAGCAAATTGAAAGTCAAACACAAACCCACCTAAAAAAAATTCAAAATCAAACACGCTCACATCCAAAAAAAAAAAATAGCAACTCCAAATACAAACACTATGGTTATCCCAGCAAATTCAAAATGAAAAAACAAACCCACCTAAAAAAAAATTCAAAATCAAACACAAAAAAAAAAATATATATATATATATATATATATAGCAACCCCCACCCCAACACATTCAGCCGCCACAGACCAATAACTTGCAAAAAGAAATCATCAAATTGATTTTGAATTTTTCACTACTTGAGTAAGATATTAATCACAACACTTGAGATCTCTAAATTAACCTTAGAGACCCACAAAGCAAAGTTGATAGCAGACAGAATAGGCCAAAACTATTATAAAAAAAGGAATAGACTTTACAAGCATTAAAATTTAAAAAAAAAATACTTACTTGCAACTATACAATCAATAGCATTCTTCCTTCAATCACAAATCCCATAATAGTAGCACCATTTACAAATTTGAACAAAATTAACTAGTTGCAACACTATCTTCAAATCCAAAACCCACTAACATTAACACCACCACAAATAAAATAGGGGAAATTAAATCAAATAGGAGAAAAAGAGAAAAGAATAAATTCAGGTGTGTAGTGAAAGAAGGAAAAAAAAGAAACAGAGAAGAAGAGAAAGAAAGAAAGAAGCCTGAAGAAGTGGAGATAAGTGAGCTAGAAAAAGAGAGAAAGAAAAAAAGAAAAGAAAAGAAAGAAGAAGGCTGAAGAAGTTACGTGGAGCTGGAGAAGGATATAAGGTGAGTGGGGGTAGGTGGGTTTTGAATTTTGAATTTTGAATTTTAAATTTTTTTTATTTAGTTCTTTTATATATATATATATAAATGATACGTACATAATATTTTCATAATATTTTTGTAATAAATTTTAAGTGATAGGTTGTTACTAGTTGTTATTATTGAGAAAAAAAAGTAATCTTAGTGTTAAGTTCAAATTTGAACTAATAATAACTAACCACTTATGATTTGTTGTGAAAATATTGTAAAAATGTTGTGGACGTAGCACCTTATATATATATATATATAGAGAAATGCATGTTCACAACATTTTTACAATATTTTTACAATAAATTTTAAGTGGCATATTGTTACTGTTGGGGCAAAAAAGTAATCTTAGTGTACAGTTCAAATTTAAACCAATAAAAACTAACCACTTATAATTTGTTATGAAAACATTATAAAAATGTTGTTAATATAACACTTCTCATTTAAATATAAATATATAATAATATATAATAATTAATATATATATATATATATATATATATATATATTACCTCAACGTTGAATCAATTCGGTTTTTTTTTTTTTTTTTTTTTTTTTTTTTTAAGAATAGTTTAGAATATGCCATAGAATATTCTATGGCATATTCCTAAAACAAATCATAGTTTTTGTGTTTACGGATAGATTTTTTTTTAGTTTTTTTTTTTTAAAAAAATTTTAAGGAATGGTTTGGAATATGCTATAGAATATGCTAGGAATATTCTATGGCATATTCCTAGCTAGAATATATCACCCTTATTTTTTTTACGGATTGATTTTTTTTTTTTTAAAGAATAGTTTGAAACATACCATAAAATATTTTTACAACAATATTTTTATAACAAATTTTAAATGGTGAGTTGTTATTGGTTCTTATTGTTGGGTTAAAAAAAAAATCTCATTGCTAAATTCAAATTTGAACTAACAGCAATTAATTACCCATGATTTGTTGTGAAAATGTTGTTAAAATGTAGTGAAATTTGTTGTGAAAATGTTTTTTTTTTTTTTAAGAACCTATAGTGGCGTTTGACAAACGCCACTATAGGAAGGCCTATAGTGGCGTTTGTTAGACGCCACTATAGGCCTTTTTCTCTGCATGCACAAATTAAAAAATCCCAAAAAATGCCTATAGTGGCGTTTGACAAACGCCACTATAGGTCCTACACTTACAAGGGCCTATAGTGGCGTTTGTCAAACGCCACTATAGGTCTATTATAATTATAAAAGAAATTAAACCCAGCCGAAAAAAAAAATTTTTAAAATGTAAAAAAAAAGGTGCCTATAGCAGCGTTTGTACCATGAGAAACGCCATTATAGGTTGGACCTATAGTGGCGTTTTTAAAAACGCTACTATAGGCCCTTGAAAACGCTGCTATAGAGTACCTATAGTAGCGTTTCTGTAAAACGCCATTATAGGACTTGCTAAACGCAGCTATAGGGTACCTATAGTGGCGTTTATATAAAACGCCACTATAGGGTACCTATAGTGGCGTTTTTGACAAACGCCGCTAAAAAAAACGCCACTATAGGCCAAGTTTTTTGTAGTGAGTCTCTGAGTTATTGCTGTCTCATAATTGAATTATTAATCATTATCATCTCTTTTTAGGACGGAGAGGTGTTATGCCCACAACATTCTCATAAAAAATTGTAAGGTTGAATTTAATCAACCATTTAATTGGTTTTATTCCGTAACCAATTTGCTTGTAATTTAGCACTTAGCAACCCTGTATTTAGGTGGGAAAATTGTAAGGGTAGTGTGTGAGAAGATGTGAAGAAAAGCTCAAGAGTGTGCAAGAAAAACAGAGGTTGACGGCTAGGGCTCGCAGGTGGATCGCGACTGGCAAGCCGCCAAAAGCTGGCACGCGAGAGGCACACTGGGAAGCTGAAGGGTCGCGCCAGCTGTTACGCTACAAGACAAAATTTCCAGACTGGCTTGGCCGTTACGTCGCGACTTGAACTCGCGACTTTGACAAGCCGCGAGACCAAGTCGCCAACTTGCCTTGTTTGGCAAAAACTGACGTTTTGCATTCCATTCTCACCCTACTATATATACACCCTTATACCCATCATATTGAGAGAGCTTCCAGAGAGAATTTTGTGAGAGAAAACCCTAGAGAAAAACAAGATTTCCTCATCCCCAATCTTCATCTAAAGAGACTTTACAAATTTCTCTACTCTCTTCCTCTCCATTGTCATACCCTTGAGAGGTTATTTACCAAACCCTTATCTCACCACACCCACATCTGTGAAAAGGTCCATTTGGTGCTTAGGGAAGCAGTTTGGGAAGAAACCAATGGTGATTGGTTGATACTATGGTCTATAGCGGAATCCGGTAAGCTAGAAAAGAAAAAGGTTCGGCGCAACCTCGTTGGAGCAGGAAGCTTGGAGGGCTTAGGTACCTGGGTAGATTAGGCTTGGAGGGTCTATTGCTGTTCATGTATCCTAACTACATTTTCTAGTGGATTATTGACCGCTTAGAGGGCGGCGGAGAAGTTTTACGCCGAAGGCTTCGGTTTCCTCTTCAATAACACATCGAGTGTTGTCCTTGTGTTTGCATTTCTCTTCCCTTTATCTTTACCATTTAATTACTGTTGTGTGTGTGATTATTTATGGTTTAGATTGTGTCTCTATTCTGATATAAGCTATTTATCATTTTCCGCACATAAGTTGTTTGTTATATAGCTTGTATTGGTATTTTTGTATTTGGGTGTCTCAACGTTCAAGGGTATTTTTGTATTTGTGGTTTTAATACTTGAGTGTGATCCTTGACTCCTAGTTCATATGGATAGGTCTCAATCTCTTACTGCTCCACCATTTTTTGATGGTAATAACTATGCTTTTTGGAAAGTCCGAATGAGGGCATTTTTGTGTTCTATGGATGAGGCTGTGTGGGATGCAGTTGATATAGGTTGGACAAAGCCAGTGGATGCCAAATCCACTTAGGACAAGGCAGCTCTTGCAGCAGCCAATGCAAACAGTAAAGCATTGAATGCCATTTTTTGTGGTATCTCTCCAGAAGAATTTCACAGGATTTCACATATTACTGTTGCTAAGGAAGCATGGGAGATTTTGGAGACGACCTATGAAGGAACCAAGAAGGTGAAAGACACCAAACTTCAAATGCTGACCACTTGCTTTGAGCAGCTAAAGATGGATGAGGATGAGTCCTTTGACTCTTTTTATAGTAAGCTAAACAAGGTGGTCGTCGGCAAATTTAATTTGGGGGAAAAGACGGAGGAGTCTAAAGTTGTAAGGAAGATACTTCGGTCACTACCAGAAAGTTTTCGTGCCAAAGTTACAGCCATTGAAGAGAGCAAAGATCTTGACGAAATCAAGGTTCAAGAATTGGTTGGTTCTCTACAGACATATGAGTTGTCTCTTCCTTTAGCGAAGAAGAGCAAAACCCTTGCTCTTAAGACAATTGATGAGAGGATAGTGTCTCATGAATCTTCGGAAGAGGATATGGTAGATAAAGATGTGGCGTATCTTGTAAAGAACTTCCGGAAATTCCTAAAACTCAAGAATAGTGGAAAATTTGGTGACAAAGGGAAATTTCAGAGTGTCGAAAAAGAGAAGAAAGACTTCCGAAGAAAAGATGGTAAAGATTTCCAATCCTTACAAGGAATTACATGTTTTGAATGTAATGGGCATGGGCATTTTAAAAAGGAATGTCCAAATTACTTGAAGTCGAAAGGAAAGGTCTATGCCACTACTTTAAGTGATTTGGACTCATCAAATTCTGATTCTGACGAGAGCTGTGATGGAGAAGGAAATTTCTCCGCATTCATGATCATTGCTCATGTGGAATCCTCAGATGACTTGGATACACTTGTGAAGGAGCTTGGTGAACATTCTGATTTGGAGTCTATTGGAGTTGTTGAAGAATCGGAAGCTGAAGAGGATGAAGGTACATTGAGTATTCAAGAGAATTACACTTTACTCCTTGAGAAATCAGGTGAGTATGCAAGAGTTGCAAATGTGGCTGTAAAGAAGATGAAAAGGGCTAAAGAGGACTACAAAAGTCTACTGGCTAGATAAAAAGAAGCTAAATGTGAGATTGAGACACTAAATGGAGAGTTATCGGAAGCTTATACCAAAGTCAGATTCCTTGAGCAAGAGGTGGTGCAAGCGCAAGCCAAGATTGAAAGGGTCTCCTCCAGAAAGCTGGAAGATGTTATCTCGTCTCAAAAACATTTCTCAGATAAGTCCAGATTGGGGTATACTGGAGGAAGTAGCTCATCAGCCAAAGCTACCAAAGAAATGAAATTTGTGAAGGCCATAGAGCCTACTGTAGAAGAAACCATCCTTGAGAATGTTAAGGCTGAGAAGAAGAATGTAAGTGAGCAACGGATGGTGAATAAGCCCCAAAATCAATCTATGGGCAGACACGAAACCAGAGCAAGATCTCTCTCAAGACGACAACGGGGTCCTAGAACTGAGTATGTGTGTCACTATTGAAGACTGGGAGGGCATACTAGACCCAACTGTCAAAAGCTGAGAGTAGACAACAATGTAAGCGCACCTCGGTCACGAGGAAGAAGGAATGACAAGAGGTCTTGGGGTGGTGAGAAACCAAGAAGTCAAAACAATGATCCAGGAATGACGGACGTGATGAAGATGATCGGTGCCTTCACCAACTGCTTGGAGAGCTTCAACAGGAGGTTTGAAAGTCCTAACTCTCGTACCCGATCCATCAAGGATATCACCGCAAACGCACGTGACGTGTGGGTGACAAAGGGTACTCATGCATAAGCATTATAACATGTCCATGCATCAATTCTTCCTATGCTTTGTGAATATGATTGGTTATTTGCATTGTGTTTTTGAGTATCTGTTTAATTTGTGGTTTGTTTGTGTTTAAAATGCTTTTTCATTTTTCTTGTTTTTGATCATTCTTCTACTGCTTTCGTGTCAAAAATCCAAAAACACATAAAAAGTTGAAAATTCAAAAAGTTTGATCACTTTGTTGAGTTTTATCTCAAAGCGTGTTTAGCCTTGTACCTTTGTACTAATGACTTTGTGCATTTAACGAGCTTAGCTTGTCTCTCATGCACTCATATCATTGTGGAAGAAATTCTGAAATCTATGTGATTGTTGTAAATAGATCTTCAACCTTGTCATGAATGATTAGTGAATGGTTTTGTTGATCTTGAGACATGCATAGACTCATGCCTATATATCTTCCCACTTTTTATTTTTATGCTTTTAAAGAGCTCTCTAAATGTAAATCTTCAAATGAAAAGAGATATAGAGCTGCAAAAGCCTGTCGCACATACTAGTATTTGAGTAGGAAAAAAGGAAAGCGACCAAAATAAATTGTATGATGCTTATAAAGCCAAAGGCTAACTCAGTAATTGAAATATCAAAAATTTCAGGCATCTATCTCACAATGAGAGTTTCTTTGCTCAAAAATGGCAAATGATATGTTGAATATGGAGCCAAATGAAAAGTTTCAAAGTATTGTTATCAAGTTCTTGTGAGAGGTCATATATGCATGCTTCTATAATTGAGATAGGTCACATTATCTAGTGCTAGTCGTGTATGCCTTGATTGAATTGATCATTGAAGCTTCACATTGGATTAAGGACTATTTCATTTTTGATATCCACACACGACACCCAAGTCTATGTTCAATGAATGCCATATTCATTTGTATGATTGTACTTGATTAAATGTGTTTTCACATGCTCAATCTTTGTTGGTCAAACACAAAAAGATTTTTGAGTGTTTTGTTTTGTTTTTGGAAAGTACTTTGCTTTTACAAAAATGTAAAATTTTTTCAAAAACAGTGTTGCCCTGTTTTGGCGACTAAGTCGCGGGTTGGTCCAGTCGCATGTACCAGTCATGAGCTCACTCAGAGATTTTTCGCGGCTTACTGGCGAGTCAGTACTCTAGTCGTGAAAAAGTCTTAGAAAATTTTTCCAAAATTTGAGTTTTGCACTTTTTGCGGGCCAGTGTGGCGATTGGTTTGTGGGTGGAAGGTCTAGTCGCGAGAGGTACTCAGGGATTTTCGCGGCTCATATCGCGACTATCTCACGGGTAGACCTTCCAATCGCGAAAATCACTTAGAGAAATTCTCAAGTATCTTTTCTTCATAGTGTTTCGCGGCTTAACCTGGCGACTTGCTGGCGACTTGATTCAGTCGCGAAAAACGGGTGTTTCGCGTTTTGAAGACAATTTTAAAAGTTTTTCAGTTTTCCCTTGTTCTTGTGTGACTATTCATTGTCTTCCTCATTTTACTCCCACAAACACTCCGAGTTTCTCGTTGAAAATCTTCCATTTCTGCATCATTTTCTCTCAAATCTTCAACAAAAAGGTATGGGTTTTTCCTTCCTTACCCCTCATTCTTCCTAATTTGGGCAAATTTTTTCCCGCTGTGTGAAGATGTTGTTATGTATTGTGATTTATCATGTTCGAACATGGGTTTCTGATTTCCGGATTATACTATATGTTTGTGCTGGTCCATACACTAATCATCTCTATCTTGTGTACCTATTGAGGTGTTGGTTGTTTATACACACTCATTGTCATGTTTTGAACCTCAATTTCAAGTGTTTAGGGTTTTCTCCATTATCCATGGTATGGCACTAACGCAATGCTAATAATGTCTGCTGTTTTGTTTGGTGTTTGTGTGTGTATTAAATCATAGTGCAGAGTGAAAATGTCTCCATTCAAGCGATCAACTGTGAAAGGAGGAAGCAGCAAAGGGAAGGAACATGTCATTGAAATTGATGATTTCTCTCCTAGACCAAAGCAGGCTCGTTCCCCATCTGGTGTGTTTGATCCCAACAGGTTTCGATCGTATGCCGCCTTTCAGACTCATGAAAATTACTTCAAAAAGGCGACACCTCTAATTGAAAGAGTCTTTAACCAACATTCTCTGTTTGACACCAACATTCCTCAATGGTTTGCTCGCAAGGACTGGAATTATCTCCTCTCTGACCTTGATGATGCATTTGAAGATCTTGTTAGGTTCTAAGGTCTTAGGATTTTATGTATTTAGAACTCTAATTTGTAATGTTGGCAAACCATGATCAAAACATTGTATTTAGTCTTATTTAGACTTGCTCAAAGTTGGTTTAATATTGTAAAGTTGGAATCGAGTGGCTGCAGAAGTACTTGGGACTCTCGGCCTGGCTCGATCGATCGAAGAATAGACTCGATCGATCGAAAATCGCACAGGTTGAATTTTCTGCAGAATTTCCAACTCAGCCCTACTTCATTAAACGTTTAGGGTTTTATGTTTTTACCCTAGGTATATAAATAAAACCCTAGCCACGTTTTTGAAGGTTGTCCATATTGTATTGTTGCTCATACATTGCTGTTTTGTGTGAATCTCGTGTGAGATCTTTGAGGAGCTTTCCTTTACACAAAACTTAGGGTTTTCATGGTGGAGATTATTTCAACATCTTGAAGATCGTTACTGTTGCTACCATTGGAGATTAAAAAGAAAAGCAAGCGGGGAGCTTGTAGCTGATTGAAGAATTCAAGAAAGAAGTAGTCCGTGGATTCGGAGCCTGCGCGTGGTCGTGTCAGGAAGTTCTACTGGTGGGTAGCATTAGGAAGTCGAGCGGGGAGCTTGTAGTCCTTTTGTACGAACTTCAATTCTTTCATAGTGAATTCAGGTTAGCCTTGAGGATCGGTGGGTCAAATCCTCCCCAGGTTTTTACCGTGTGGTTTCCTGGGTGATCATATCTTGTGTTATTTATTTTCCGCTGCTTTATATCTTGATATGATTGTTTGGATTGTTTTAACCTAGAATTGCTTAATTTGACTAAGTAACAACTTGGCTAATTAATCTAGACTACGCAATCTGTGTGTGTTTAAGGGGTCTAAAACCGTTCAAGTGGTATCAGAGCGTGGTAGCTTTTTTTGTTTGAGATTTTTAATCTCTGAGCTGATCCTTGACCCCTGTTGTCATGGAGCATGGACACTCTCTGTTTGTTCCTCCTCATTTTGATGGGAACAATTATGCCTATTGGAAAGTAAGGATGAAAGCATTCCTGAAATCCATTGATGAAAGGGTTTGGAATTCCGTTGAATACGGATGGGAGAAGCCCGCTACTCCTGTGAGTGAGTGGCAAACTTCTGAAAAAGAAGCAGCAAGCTTCAATAGCAAAGCTATGAATGCTATCTTTAATGCTGTTTCTATGGAGGAATTTAAGAGAATCTCTAATGTTGAGGTGGCTCATACTGCTTGGAAAATCCTCCAAACTGTGCATGAAGGCACAAAGGCAGTTAAGATAAACAAACTGCAGCAATTAACTTCTAGGTTTGAAAACATTAGGATGTCTGATGATGAATCCTTTGATGAATTTTATGCCAAACTAAATGATATTGTTAATTCTGCTTTTAATTTGGGTGAAATCTATGATCAACCTAAGATTGTTAGGAAGATTCTTAGATCTTTAACTGAAGACTTTAGACCCAAAGTGACTGCCATAACTGAAAGCAAGGATGTGGACTCCATCCCTGTTGATGAGCTTGTAGGATCTCTTCAATCCTATGAGTCTGACCTACCTAAAGTAAACAAATCCAAATCAATGGCTCTTAAGTCAGTTGATGATGTTGATGGTGGTGGATTTGATGATGAGCTCTCTGCTACAGAGATTGCCTATCTTACCAAAAACTTTAAGAACTTTCTTAGGAATACAAATAGAAAGGCAAGAGGTACTTACACTGCTGAACCTAGAAATTTTTGGAAGAATGATCCCACTAAGGTTAACAATTTTGAAAAACCTAGAGAAAATTCTGGTCAATCTTCTAATAACTCTCTGGGTCCTCAGTGTTTTGGCTGTCAAGGGTATGGTCATGTGAAGTCTGAATGTCCTACATTCTTAAGGACTAAGGGTAAAGCTATGGCTGTAACCCTTAGTGATAATGAGGTTTCTGATGATGAGTTCGGTGGTGACGAGGATGGAAACTTCATTGCTTTCACGGCTACTGCTATAGTCAATGAAGGCATATCTGCTGAAGAGAACCCTTCTGATGGGGAACTCTCTGAAGATGCAGATCTTCAAGAGGCCTATAACAAACTTTGCAAAATTGCTGCAAAGGATGCTATGAAAGTTGAACTTGGCCTAAAGAAAATTGATTCTCTTGAGCTTGAAAAGAGAAATTTGCTTGTGAAACTGTTTGATGCAAATGAACTTTTGAATAATGTTAAATCTGAGAATATGCTTTTGCTTGATAAAGTTAGAACTTTGGAACATGATTTATCTGTTGCTAGATCTGCTAGTTCTAAACTTGATCACATGCTGAATGTTCAAAAGTATCCTTCTGATAAAACTGGGTTAGGATATGTTGAAAGCATCTTTGATACTGGACCACATTCCACTACTTTTGTTCCTTGTTCTTCTTCTGGACCTTCTGTGAGTGAGGTTGTGAGTGATACTGTCAAACCACCTGTGAGTGAGGTAGTAAAACCTGTAGAAGTTTCACCACCTAAGAAGACTAGGGTAGACTTAAGAGAATCTAAACCTAAGGAGCCTACCAAATCTAAGGACAAGATGCATGGTAAATCTGCGTGGGTTTGTCATTATTGTGGTAAGTCTGGACATATTCGTCCTAACTGTTACAAGCTTCAAGCTGATAAGAGAGCAAATAAACCAAAAGTGCCTGTGCCTCAAGCACAAGATCCTATGGCATTAATTGGTGAATTGGTAAAGGTGTTAAACCTTTATTCCAATCATGGAGTTGGGAATCACTCAAATGTGAATAAGAACTCCAATGCTCATGGTGCATCTAAAAAGTTTTGGATGCAAAAGACTCGAACTAATTGAGTCTTTCTGACATGGTCCTTGTGCTTCATTGCTCTATTCTTTTGTGACCTTTGTTCTTTGTTTTTTTGTGTTTTCTTTGTTCTAGGACTTGCATTGCATTACATTCATGCATTTCATTCTAGGATTTATTTGTTTTCCTTTAAATAAATAAATAAATAAATAAAAAATAAAAAAAAAAGGGAAAAGGAGGAAGCAAAATTTATGTTGAACATAATGTTCTTGATTTTTGAAAAACAAGGTTGGTCAATTTATTTACGCATAACATGTCTTATGTACCTTGTTTAGCTTGGATGAGCTTACTTTATTGCACTTTACTAGTTTGAGCTTTGTAGTGCATGTTGTGTGGGAAAGATGTTTATGGTGTTTATCACTTTGTCTTAATCTTGAAGTCACATGTTATTTGACTGTCAGACTTGATCCTTTTGAGAAAGGCATAAATAACTATCTCACCACTGTTCACTAGCCAATCATGAGTACCTTAGTGCATATCATAAGATTCTGTGCTCGAGAAAGTGTAGCACATGCACAAAAAGAACATAAGGTGTAGCCTCAAAATAAATTAAAACTGGTGTGTACTATTAGGCTTGATGCCAATTCACTTAATTCAAACCGGTGTGTACTATTAGGCTGAATGCCATCTCATGCAAATAAGAGGCAAAAATACAAGAAACTTACATGATTGCAAGCTTTTGTTCTAGGAGATGTGGGAGTTATAGGATGTAACTCTTTAGGTGATAGTCTCTTTTGAATTCCATGTGATGAATTTTGTAGACTTTGTGATTGATTGCTATTCACATATCACCTCACATGTATCTCAAGTTTTTGCTAGTATCACACACGACACAAGTTACTCTTTGTTAAACACTGTACATGCTAGTGTGTGTTTTTGGTCTGACCAACCAAGTTTGAAAATATCTTGAGATTTATGCACAACATATTTGTTGCTTGAGAAAATTCAATGGGAGTTTGATTGAAATTTGTTTTAAGAATATTGGGTTCAAAATTTTGGGTTTTTGGAAAAAGCATTCCATCTCATACTCATGCATTTTGTTTCTTCAATTTAATGCTTTGAGGAGTAATTTTCAAAATTAGGCTTGTGTTTTTCAAAAACTGTGATTTTTCAAAAATTTAGTGAGCCTCTGCCCATTTCGATCGATCCAACCTATTTTTCGATCAATCGAAAAAGTGCTCTCATTTGTCTTAAAATGACTGTGCTTTTCGATCGATCGAATGTAATTTTCGATCGATCGAATATCGTGGAAAAGCCTTTTAAAAGTTCAGTTCTGACTTTTTCAAAGGTTCTATTCAAACTTTTTTTCAAACTTTTCTCTCTCTCCGCGTTGGCAAGGCTCCACACCTCAGGATTTTTGTCGTTTTCCTCCGTTGTTTTTGCAAAATCTCTCTTTCCTCAAGCCGGTAAGACTCTTTTGCCCTTCCTTTTGATGTTATTTTCATTATTTCATGCATAAATCCATGCATTTAAGGGTAATTTTCGGACTTTGTTCTTTTTGGATTTTCTGTTGATTCAAACCTTATTTTATGAAATTGATCATTGGGTTTTTGTGGGGACACATTATATTAATGATCCTTGGTGGTTAATTTGATCAATTTTGTGTTTTGTGAAAAATTGAAAATTCTAGGGTTTGTTCTTGATCCGAATTGGGGCTTTTGTTAAATTGGATTGAATTTGATGAAATTGGCTTGTTATGTTGGTGTAATTAAGCATTATAATCTATGTGCTGTGTTTTGTAATGCTTAATTCATCAATTTGTTACAAAATTTTCAAGTGATTTTTCAAATTTTGGGATTTTTGATAGAAATTCCTTGTTCAAGCCAATTTTGTCCAATTACTCTCAATTAAACTTAATTTGTCACTGCATTTAGATCATGCATCACAACATGTTATTGTTCATGCATCATATAGATTTTTGTTCTATATTATTTATTGTGCTAATTTGCAGTCTGCCCTTGGTTTTGTTTTCTCTTGTTTCTTTGTGTTTTTCTCTGTGTGTCTCTGTCCTTTCCTTAGCACTATGCCTAGGAAAACTAGAGCCCGTAGGAGTGTTCCCTCACCTTCTCCTTCACCCCCTCCATCCTTTGATAGTGAGAGGTTTCCGAGTGAGGCAAACCAAGAGACTTTTGAGAAACTAACCGTTAAGAGAAAGATTTGGGCTGAGCGTTCTGTGTTATTAGATGAACTTGATCCTGCCATTAGGGCAAATTTTGAGCGTCGGGGTTGGTTACCCTTGGTGGATATTTCTGATCCTCCTCCACCTTCTGCCTTGATTAGAGAGTTCTATTCGAACATCTCTATCCGCGTCTATGATTCCAACACTCTTGTTAGGAGTTGGATACGAGGCGTAGAGTACACCATTACTCCTCGGGTAGTGGCTGATGCTCTAGGGGTACCTTTGGTCCAGCATCCTGTCTATCCTTATGATGAGTCTCCCGAGATTAGCGATGTTTTGTCATACGTCACTGGTGCTACTGTCCAGTGGGGTTCTGATCCTCGGATCACTTCTGCTGAGCTCTCTGGGTTGCACTATCTGTTTTTTCGGATAGCTTGTCATTCGATCTGGCCTATTTCCCATGTTCACACCATTCCTCTTGAGAGGTGTGTTTTTCTATACGCTCTTGTTACTGATGCTCCTATTAGTTTTCCCCATCTTTTTCTTCATTCTTTGAATGAAGTTTATAGGAGTTCCTCTACTGCTCATGCTCTTGTTCATCCTATTTTCATTCATAGGATTCTTCTCTTTCTTGGTCTTGATGACTTTCCTTCCCCTGAGCCCGTCCATGTGATAGGACCTTTAGGTGCGTCTTTTCTTAGATAGAGGGCCGCTCATCTTCGAGCTGGTTCTAAACACCCTAGATCTGAGCCCTCTAGTAGTGCACCTCCTCCTTCTTCTTCTGCAGGTATGGCTGGTGAGGATATTCCTATTCCTGTTGGTGATGATGATGCTGCTGCTGATGTTCCTCCACCTCCTTCGGCCGACTTTGATGTTCGTCGTACTTTGGAGACTGTCCTGACTGTTCAGCAGGCTCATGGTCAGATTTTGGTGGACTTGCTGGATGAGATACGTGCTCTCCGAGCTGATCTTGCGCGTCTTCATTCACCCTCACCACCTCCTTTTGATGGCGACTTGTGATTGCCCTTTGGCATTCCGTCACAAAAAGGGGGAGTGGAGTTTTGACTTGTAGTAGAGTTTTTGTTGTTAGGGGGAGATTTTTTTTTTTTTTTTTTGTTTTAGAGGAGCTTGTGGAGTTTTAGATTGTATCTATGTGCTTCACTTTGTATATCATTTTTGGGGATATTCATGTTAGGGGGAGTAACATTGATTGATATACATGATATTTTTTATTGATTCTTGTTGCTTTATGATTCACTGCGTATTGATTTATATTTATGACTTGTTCATTTTTATATGTCGTTATTTTGTGTTGTGTGGATCTTACAAGAATGTTATACCTGTTGTTTTACTCTTTACTGTCACACATGCGTTTATGCGTTTGTTGAGTATTTCAGGATTATACAGGTTGATTCAACTAAGCTGCTGTCTACACTTGCAACTATGGATAGTAGTTAGACTGAATTGAATTTTATGAGCATTATCTTCGTAAAGGGCTTTTTATTTGTAAAACTTTGAGCTGTTAATTAGGGTTTTGTTACGGATTGCCAAAGGGGGAGTTTGTTAGGTTCTAAGGTCTTAGGATTTTATGTATTTAGAACTCTAATTTGTAATGTTGGCAAACCATGATCAAAACATTGTATTTAGTCTTATTTAGACTTGCTCAAAGTTGGTTTAATATTGTAAAGTTGGAATCGAGTGGCTGCAGAAGTACTTGGGACTCTCGGCCTAGCTCGATCGATCGAAGAATAGACTCGATCGATCGAAAATCGCACAGGTTGAATTTTCTGCAGAATTTCCAACTCAGCCCTACTTCATTAAACGTTTAGGGTTTTATGTTTTTACCCTAGGTATATAAATAAAACCCTAGCCACGTTTTTGAAGGTTGTCCATATTGTATTGTTGCTCATACATTGCTGTTTTGTGTGAATCTCGTGTGAGATCTTTGAGGAGCTTTCCTTTACACAAAACTTAGGGTTTTCATGGTGGAGATTATTTCAACATCTTGAAGATCGTTATTGTTGCTACCATTGGAGATTAAAAAGAAAAGCAAGCGGGGAGCTTGTAGCTGATTGAAGAATTCAAGAAAGAAGTAGTCCGTGGATTCGGAGCCTGCGCGTGGTCGTGTCAGGAAGTTCTACTGGTGGGTAGCATTAGGAAGTCGAGCGGGGAGCTTGTAGTCCTTTTGTACGAACTTCAATTCTTTCATAGTGAATTCAGGTTAGCCTTGAGGATCAGTGGGTCAAATCCTCCCCAGGTTTTTACCGTGTGGTTTCCTGGGTGATCATATCTTGTGTTATTTATTTTCCGCTGCTTTATATCTTGATATGATTGTTTGGATTGTTTTAACCTAGAATTGCTTAATTTGACTAAGTAACAACTTGGCTAATTAATCTAGGCTACGCAATCTGTGTGTGTTTAAGGGGTCTAAAACCGTTCAGATCTGGTAAAAGAGTTTTATGCCAATGCAATTGTTGAAGGAGATGAACTTAAGTGCTAGGTTAGAGGAAAAAGTTTCTCGATCTCTCCCGCATATCTAGTAGAGATTCTGCACATCAACAGGCCAATACTTGGGATCTCATCGGTCTATGATGATCTTCATCTGGATGAAGAATTACTTAAAGCAGCTCTTGGGGACAATCTGGAATTTTCCTCAAATGGGAACTCAGTCAGTGTTTCATCTCTTCCTCCAACATTGAGGGTGCTCACGATCGTCATGTTTCACAACATGTATCCCTTATCCAGCACAGGGTATATGAATCTCAGGCGTGCACTGTTTCTTCATGATCTGATTTCTGATGTCGAGATTGACATTTGTGCTCATATCTTTCATATCCTTCGCAAAACTATTCTAAGAACAGAATCAAGGATATGCATCCCTTTTTGCTGTCTCATCTCACGGATTCTGAAGCGTAAAGGGATCCATCTGTCTGAGAATGAAGTTCCCTGAGCAAAACCATGTCCAATCAACATGCACACATTCAACGCTAGCATTGGTCATAGTAAGAAGGGAATCAAAACAGAAGCTTCCGTGTCCCACAGTGGCTCGCGCTCCGGTTCACTCTCCGCTGACGACAAGCTAGACTCTATTGTAGCTTCTGTTCATGAGCTGAGTTCAAAAATGTCCGATCTTACTTCCATCTTGCATCATCTCAACTCTCGATAGGATACGAAATTTACTTCGATTCAAACTCAATTGGATGAAATTCAAAGAAAGCTAGAAGATCATGACGACTAGCTATTCCATGACAAAAAGGGGGAGATGCTGTTGGCAGGGGGAGAGCTCAATGAAAGGGGGAGATCTCAGCTAACAGATTTTTGTTTACTGTTTTTGTCTATCTTTAGTTTTTATCATAGTTCTGTATCCATCTTATATCTTTAAGCACTTTTTGTAGGTTTGTACTCATTGTTACTTTTGTAAGCTTTGAGGGTTGTTTCTTGTTCTTATGCACTGTTTGTAGGCTTTTTATGGTTTATGCCATGTATTTGCAAAACTTTGCATATGCAGCCTTTGTGCTTTGTGCTTTGGTACTTGTTAATGCCTTGCATTATCTTAGGTACAACATTCTTGTGCCCGTGTAGGATTGTTCCTAGATGCATATATGTTTGTATGCATTGGTTGAGTGTTGGACTTGCAAATGATACTCTTCAATTGAGTTTATCATTTTTGCATGTCCGGATGTTCATTCCTTGTGTGAATGAACATAGTAATCACTTTTGCTTAAGTGACTACTAGTGTTGATCTTGCCATGAATTATTGCTTTTATGCTTATGTTCATTTTTGCTTGATCATGTTTATTTTGCTCCATATGCATATTAAGTTTTCTGCATACAATGATATTGCTATGTTGTTGTGTTACAGGAGTTACTTATTCATATGTTCAAGAGCTTTACAGAATCTAGAATTAGGTGTAAGTGAGTTTTCCAACTGTTCCCAACTCACGTTTAAGTCTAGAGTCTGTTGTAGAGTTTTGTCACGGAATAGCCAAAGGGGGAGATTGTAAGGTTGAATTTAATCAACCATTTAATTGGCTTTATTCCGTGACCAATTTGCTTGTAATTTAGCATTTAGTAACCCTGTATTTAGGTGGAAAAATTGTAAGGGTAGTATGTGAGAAAATGTGAAGAAAAGCTCAAGAGTGTGCAAGAAAAACAAAGGTTCGTGGCTAGCGCTCGCGGGTGGATTGCGACTGGCAAGCCGCCAAAAGCTAGCACGTGAGAGGCACATTGGGAAGCTGAAGGGTTGCGCCAGCTATCACGCTACAGAACAAAAGTTCCAGACTGGCCAGGCCGTTACGTCGCGACTTGAACTCGCGACTTGGACAAGCCGCGAGACCAAGTCGCCAACTTGCCCTGTTTGGCAAAAACTGACGTTTTGCATTCCCTTCTCACCCTACTATATATACACCCTTATACCCATCATATTGAGAGAGCTTCCAGAGAGAATTTTGTGAGAGAAAACCCTAGAGAAAAACAAGATTGCCTCATCCCCAATCTTCATCTAAAGAGACTTTACAAATTTCTCTACTCTCTTCATCTCCATTGTCATACCCTTGAGAGGTTATTTACCAAACCCTTATCTCACCACACCCACATCTGTGAGAAGGTCCATTTGGTGCTTAGGGAAGCAGTTTGGGAAGAAATCAATGGTAATTGGTTGATGCTATGGTCTATAGCGGAATCCGGTAAGCTAGAAAAGAAAAAGGTTCGGCGCAACCTCGTTGGAGCAGGAAGCTTGGAGGGCTTAGGTACTTGGGTAGATTAGGCTTGGAGGGTCTATTACTGTTCATGTATCCCAACTACATTTTCTAGTAGATTATTAACCGCTTAGAGGGCGGCGGAGAGGTTTTACGCCGAGAGCTTCAGTTTCCTCTTCGATAACACATCGAGTGTTGTCCTTGTGTTTGTATTTCTCTTCCCTTTATCTTTACCATTTAATTACTGTTGTGTGTGTGTGATTATTTATGGTTTAGATTGTGTCTCTATTCCGATATAAGCTATTTATCATTTTCCGCACATAAGTTGTTTGTTATATATCTTGTATTGATATTTTTGTATTTGGGGGTCTAAACGTTCAAGGGTGTTTCATACCCATATTGAACTTTTAAAAATCATAAGTGATAAGTTGTTATTGGTTTTAATTTAAATTTACAACTTAAATTACTTTTTTATTGACCTGTATCAACCACTAACAACCTACCACTTAAAATTTATTGTAAAAATATTGTAAAATTATTACAAACATAACTTTTCTCTTTAGCATATTGCTTAACTGAGAAAAAATCATAATGAATGTTTTACGAGTAATGTTAGGATCTACATATCCAAAAAATCCTCTCAGAAAAATGTTTTTATGAATATGAAGTATGGTACTTATTCTAATTTTCATCCTTCCCAATACGATATATATACTATATACATGACAACAGGGGCGGAGCCACCTTATACTGTGGGGGGGCCATGGCCCCCCCAAAAATGTTCAAATTTTTTTTATAGTTAGGTAAAAATAGGCCCTAAAGAATTTTTGTCAGATTTGGCCCCTTCAAATGAAACTGATTGGCCCCTTCAAGTCTCCTTGATTCATCAAATTTATTCAATTATGTTGACCTTTTGTTAGTCTTTCTTCATCTCTCCTCCCCCAACATGTCATCACACAAGCCCAACTTGTATAATTTTTATTATTGGGCTGTAGCTTCCCTTTATAGAAAGTTATTACTTCACCTTTTCAATTTGTATTTTCCTTCTACCTCATCACTCACGGTGAAAGTGTTCCTTAATCTCTCTACTCCTCCATTTCTTCTCCTTTTTCATTTCTATTTTACATCAAATTCTATTCATTTTATCTAAGTTCAATTTCTATTTCTATTTATTTATATTATGGTTGATCATTTTTTTTTTCTTCCTCTTATTTATTAATCCAATTGATAGTCTAATTCATTATTTATATTTAGTATTTCATGCTAACAAACTAAGACAGCCATATTTAAGTAAGCTTTGGTATGACAAACACATCTAATACTAGATTAGATGCATAAATCTTAATTTTATTTGAAAAAGCTCATACACATTCCAAAACTAACAAATTTGTCTATGTTTGACAAATTTGTCCAGTAATGAGTGGGTCACACACACACACACACACACACACACACATACACACACACACACACACATATATATATATATATATCTTGTTAATCAATATGATCATTTAGTCTTGGTTGGCCCCCCCAAAGGAAAATTTCTAGCTCTGCCCCTGCATGACAAAATCCTCTATATGTGAGCAGAAAACCGAGGGTGCAATATATAGATATATAGTAAAGATACTCACCGACCACAAGGTGAATAGCTAGTGATGATTGATTGGAGACACATGCCGCGCTCTCCAGATGGTATCCTGTGATGCACAAACATTCATAATTTCCGGGTTTATTAACATAAATTTGTTTATCCGTGCAATTATTGTTGGTCCCTTTACATTCGTCAATATCTGCAGTTGTAAAGTACACATTTTAAAGTAAATAAAAAAAAGTAATTTTGTTAACTAATGCTCTAAGAGTAGTTGTTAAGATACATTTAATATTTATATTAAACACAGTTTTTAAACATTTTTTCAAAAAATTAAAGTTAAATTGTATATGAATATTGAAAAGGTATAAACCACCGCAATAAATTTATGTGCTAAAGCCAATAAATCCTTAACACATATATTAAATCTTTTGAAATTGTGCATTATAACTTATAACTAAGTATTTATTAATATTTAATTTGTGTCATTAGCGCATTTGTTAACAATTATTGCCTTACAACAACAACTTTAGAAAACAAAAAATATCACAGATTATTAAGATAATAAGTTATGATGGAAATAAAATTACTTTTACATAGATTAACTACTATAATACACAAATCACACATATCAAGTCAAACAATAGTGAAAAAAATTTAAAATTTTCTTTTGTGTTTCTAAAATAAAGCCACATGACATTTTAGAAATTTTATTAAAATTTTTAATTATTTCAGAAAAAATTGTTGTAGATAATAAGTAAATTAAATACCTTGGCAACCATCTTTGAGGTACGGGTTCCCAAGGTAACCCTCCTTGCACTCGCAATCGTACCCAGGGCCGTTGATGGGATTGAGATCATGTGGTATTCGCTCCACATATGTAATTCGCTTTGTTCTGAGCAACTATACACGTCTCGTTTCCAATTGCCTAATCAAGAACCATGGGAAGGGTTTCATTGCTTTGTAGATAACCTGAGGAGAAATCGAACTTGTCTTTTCGGATAACAAATGCAAAGCCACAAGGATTGAAATTCCAGACTAGTTGTGGTTTTTAAAGCTATATGTTTCCAAAGAAACATTCTTCAACCTTCAGGAATATCTAACTGGCAACACACAGTCCCAAAGCAAGAACCATTGACTACGTTGGTCATGTTTTGACCTAGGATGCACGGTTACGGCAAAACGACCGCCGCACCTGCGTCTGATGCTGTGACGCGCGAGCGACGCCGCTGCTTAAGTGTCGGTGCCGCATCCAAATTTTTTTTTTTTTCGTTTCCCGACTTGTGCAGACTCATTGGGCCGATTCATGTTGAATCGGGCTGTATCAACCGTAACCACCGATACTAGTGCCAAACCAACTGATTTAGGCCAAAATTCCAAAAAAAAAAAAAAGGGGGTGCAAAACGCACTGAAAAAAAAAAAAAAAAAAAAAAAAAACCCTATATCTCAGTATCTCAGTTCACTTCTCATCTTCAGACTTCAGCTCTCTCTCACTCTCTGCCTCTCTGGTCTCTGTGCTCCACGCCACGGCGTCTCCCCTCTCTCTGTCTCCCCTCTCTCACACAATCTCACTCTCAAGAGTCTCAACTCTCAACTCACTCACACTCTGCTCTCTGTCTCCCCTCATGTATCAATCTCAAGCTTTCAATCTTAGTTTTTCATAGCTCTCACATGCTCTGACTTTTTTCATAGCTCTCACACTCTTAGTTTTTCAATCTTAGGTCTTTGTGATATGATTTGTTTATTTTATTTTTAATTATTTATATAAGCTGTAATGTAATAATGTTGTGACTTGGGTTTGATTTTTTATTTAGTTAATAGTTATTACTCATTGTAATTTGTGATTGTGTATCTATGAACACTGAACTGCGATATGATTTTTTAAATTTTTTTATATAAGCTGTCTGTAATGTTGTGAGTCTTGTGACATTGGGTTTGATTTTTTTATTTAGTTAATAGTTATCATATATTTGTCAAATTTGGTATATGTTTATATAATGTGAAAAAATATGCTTAGCAATATATTCAAAAATAAAAATAAAAATATTTTTAATAATTTTTTAATCGCCGCACCCCGCTGCACCCGCACCCTACTTTTTCAAAAATTGTTGAGTCCCGCACCCGCACCCGAATCCAGAAACGCACCTGTGCTTGATCGGTTTTGAGATTTGGACAGGCAGCCGATGGAGAATTGTTGACCGTTTAGATTACCATTAAGGAATGCGTAAGTGTCGCAGCCAACGACCAAGAACTTGTTTTTGATGACAGAAATTGTGAAACTGGGTATCTTGACATTTGTTGTGGTTTTTTGCCAATGCGTACCATTTGTGTAATTGTAACAGTCTTTAGCCTTAAACATCAATATTTCAATCTGGCTTTGGATGGATATGCTTGTAACCTTCAGGTTTCCAGTCAGTGGTTGAGGTTGACCGGACGAGTTGCTACAATTGATAAAAAAATTTCGAGTTCCATTGAGGAAACAACCTTCAGTTATACCAAAGGGATATGGAATTTTTACAACTCCACATCTATCGGTGCAGTTAGGCAGGGCTAATGAAAATGTTGTTGATGTTGCTGCTGCTGCCATAAATGATAATATCACACCAACCCAGGTGAGCTGCACAAGCATACTATGGAAACCCATAGCACTACCATTTCTGAGAAGAGTGTTTACTGTAGTGTGGAGAACTTCACAAAGATGTTGGACTTTTTAAAAGCAGACTGAGAGACCCAAAAATGCGTGAGAATTGTCTTTACAACTTTAATTAAGTGCATGTGTTGCTGTTGCAACTTGTGTAAGAGCAACTGCATCAGTTGATGCAAAGTTGTGCAAAATAGAAAAAGGTGCTCATTTTACACATTTTGAGCAAAAAAACACCCACATCAGTGGGTGTAAAATTGTGCATTTATGCACAATTGCTACAGTAACCGTGCATATATACATGGTTACTGTAGCATGTGCATTTAATATTTTAATAATTTTTCACTCTCCTCTGTTTCTCTCTTGGATCAACTCTCTTTTTCTCTCTCCTCTCTGTACCTGACTCTCACCTCTCTCTCTTTCTCTCATCTCATAAATCGCTGGAGGTGTGATTAGTGCTCAATGTTTAGTGCTCAGGCTAGTGTCGCTCGATCTTGTTGCTCAGGGCGCCAATCTCGTTGTTTGATCTGTGGGTTCAATCTTGTTGCTCAGGCCGGAGGCGTCGATCTCGTTGTTGCTTAGCTCGTCGCTCATTGTTGCTCAAGTCATCGCCGTCCCTCACTCTCTCTAACCTTTACCGCCATCCCTCACTCTTTCTAATAAATGGGTTTTTGGATCTTTGGATTTGGGTAGGTTGATGATGGTGATGATGGTGGCTCGGTTGAATGGGTATGTGAATTTCATTGATGGTAGCTTGGTTGAATGGGATGGTGGTTGGGTTGTTGTGTGGCTTGATGATGGTGGTTGGGTGGTTGGATGATGGTGGCTGTGTGGGCTGTCTTGGGTCTGTGAGAGAGATTACAGTGGGAAAAAATGAATATTTTATTGAATAAATGTATAGAATAGATAAAATAGAAAAAGTAGGTTTTAAATGTGCAAAATGGAAATTTTTTTACATCAACTAATGCAGTTGCTCTAAGATTGGTAGACTTTGGTAAGGTCCTAACAACCAACTTCTACTATTAACTAATTATTAATAATGGTATAAGATACGAAAGTATTTGGTTTTAGAGAGTAATACACTTGGTAAGTTTAAGCCAATGAATTGCTTTATCTGTTGCTTCCATCATCTTGTAAGGAGTTTATAAATTTTAAAAAAAAAAGAAAAAAAAAACAGTTCTCCAACAATTAAAATTAATATATATATATATATATATATATATATATATAATAGTGATTTTCTTTTTGTCGCATCAAAATATTTATGTTCTTTATCTTACAGTAGAAAAAATTATTTATATTACCCTCTATCTTTGGTACTAGTCTATTCTCAAAAGAAAAAATAGTGGGTTAATCTCACATTGGAAAATGAGTGTGAGTTAAAGAGGTTTAAAGCTTGTATTGTATATCAAAGAGTTAGGCCTTTTTGGATATACACCACTGTAAATTTATTTAAAAAAACATTCTCTCCTCTCCCTATGTGTGTTAGAAATACTTAGTATTCTCAACAAAAAAAAAAAAAAAAAAATTGGTACTAGTCATACGACTGAATGTATACAAATCTTAGGCTTCTTAGAACATTCATACTAATCTCCTCAAATTTTTAGCTAAACTAACTCAAAAAACTTCATTTTTACTAGTTTAGTTATCTATATTTTTTATAGTCATGCATTAGCCTCAATACTATATCACTATTTCAATAAAATATATATATATATATATATATATTTTTTTTTTTTGTATTCACATTTTTAACCCCAAAATCCACTGCCACCTATCACAACCGCACATACCCAACTTAGTGTTAGTGTTGTTTGTATACTATTGCACTAGATTAAAATATAATAGTAAAATAATTTACTTCAATTCTTGTGACCATTTTTTGAAGTTTGAAAGGTAAAGATAGAGAAAAGTCTTTTCACTTATCATTTCAATTTGAATTAAGGCACCAAACATTCGGATTCAAATCCTCAAGATTTCTTAGAGTACTTTACCAAATAGATTTCCTTAAATCTTAACTGCAATATTTTTTAATGATTTAATGGTCTAGATTTTGTCATGTCAGCATTCCACTAACAATAATCTTAATTGTTTTGTTTGCAACATTATTTTATTATTTTAAGAGTATTGTTAGTAAAATGTTGAAATGACAGAATCTAGACGATCTTAAATCATAAAAGAGTGGTTATGATTTAAAGATATTTATTAGTATAGTACCCTAGAAAATCTAAGGGATTTGAATCC
The DNA here is from genome assembly GCA_963669245.1 of Quercus cerris. Taxonomy (NCBI): domain Eukaryota; kingdom Viridiplantae; phylum Streptophyta; class Magnoliopsida; order Fagales; family Fagaceae; genus Quercus; species Quercus cerris. The sequence goes on along the minus strand of OY770014.1, from coordinate 23,337,046 downwards.
CAACATTCATATGGGCCAAATAAAGCAATGGGGCAAAAAGTGCAAAGGTAAAAATAAGAAGAAACAAAGAGAAGAATGGGAAGAAGGAGAGGAGGCGAACTGAGAAGAATAAGAAGCAACATCAAGTCAAACTTTAGCAATCTGCAACAGCAACAATTGGTGATGTTGTGGTGATTGGTGAGAGAATAGTCACTAGGTCTAATTTTTACAGAACTCTTTTTCTCTTCTTCTTCTCTTTCTCATCCATCCCTTCCTTAAAAATTCAAAGAACATTCTCCTTTCTCAAAAATTTATTAAGGATTTAAGATTGATGTTGATTAGTTCATGAGAGAGAGAGAGAGAGAGAGAGAGAGAGAGAGAGAGAGAGAGAGAGAGAGAGAGAGAGAGAGAGAGAGAGAGAGAGAGAGAGAGGGGGGGGGAAAGAGAAATTTTTTTTAATAGTGGCTAAAATAGTGTCTCATTGGTTGTGGCGAAGTCAAACAGAATTTTAAATTTTTTTTGATAGTTTGTTGTGATTGATGCATGTGAAAATCCTCTCCACCACTCTCCAAGTGGTAAATCAATCCACTAGAGAATAAATTGGAGTACATGAATAACAAAAAACTCTCCAAGCTCCAAGCTTTTGCTACCAACTGACCTGACGAAGTCTTGTCTTCTCTAGCTCTCTGGATCACGCAATTTAGCCCGATTGCATCCACCAAATAAACGACTTCTTCCCATACTTCCCAGCAACACCAAAACCTCACTTTACACTCAGAATGGGTGTGGTAAGTATTTGGGCTATCAACCTTTCAAGGATTTGGATATAGAGAGGTAGGAGTTGAGGAAAATCACAAAAGATTGTGTAGAGGATTGTAGGTATGACAATCTCTAACTCTCAAGGGTTATGTCTAGGGTTTTCTCTCTGAAAAGCACTCATTCCAATATGTAGGTAATGTGGGTATATATAGTGTGGGTGAAGATATGGTATAGCAGATATACCAAAATAGCAAAATAGAATGTTTCGCGGGTATTTTGCGGGAAGACCTTACCCACGAAAACTAGTTGTCATGACTCTTCGTATTCCAGTCATGTGCTCTGCACGTGGCTCACTTCGCAGAAAGGCTTCTTGCAAAACTTCTTGTGAAATCCACACTTTCTTTAATAGGCACTTGAGTCTTCACACACACTCTCTCTCACACAACCTATACAATAAAATCCCACATAAAATACAGAGTACATATGATTGAACAAAAATACAATCAAATTTGGCATGGAATTAAAGTCAACACAAATTAGTTGTAAATAACAACTTTACAATCTCCCCCTTTGGCTATTCCGTGACAAAACCTCTGAAACAAACTCCAGACTTAAACGTGAATTTGGGAACAATGGCAAAACTCACTCACACCTAATCTAGAAGCTGTGAAGCACTTGCAGTATACACCTGTGTCTTGAAACACTAGCACACAAACAAAACTTTCATTAAGCTTATGACAAGTTGAATACAAGGTATGTATAGGGGCAAGTAAAATGCGATCAAGGTAATTAACAAGATATAAACTATGAAGCATATCTTGATCAAACATGAACAGTCATTCAAGAATGACTACAATGAACATTTAGCTAGTAAATGATCACCTGGACATGCAATGCAATTAAAAGCAACACAAAAATCAATTGCATGTCCAACACACAACCAATGCAAAACACTAAAGAATTTGCATCAAGGATACAAGATCCAACAAGGGTACAAGTGTGTAGTACTAAAGATAATGCAACATAATCTACAAGTACTTAAAAATGCTACAAAGCAAGGATACATAAACAAAGCAATGTAAACTGAAGTTTAAACTAGAGTACTTTAGCAATGTAAATATCCAAGAGTTATAAAAACTATAAATGTAAAAGAAATTAGACTACTAAAACCAAAGTAAACTACTAAACCACCACCAAAATAAACCAAAGTCTATGAAGTACTGTGCTATGCTCCCCCTCAAACTAAGCAGCTCCCCCTCAAACTACTCCCCCTTTTTAACTGAAATGGCCAAAGAGGTTAGAACGCTTCAGATTCTGATTTGAAGCCCTCTTGTTGCTACCGTTGCTGCTCTATCATCATGTCATCAATTTGGGATGAAAGCGTAGTGATTTGGCTTTGACATAGATAAATTGATCCGAGGTGTTCTTCACATGCATTTCTAGCATTCCATACATCTACTCAACTCTTGCAATGAGACAATCAAGATGATCGGGTCCTCGTGCTTGTGCTTAGGAGGATGGTTGTGCAAAGCCCTATAGGGCTAATGTGTACCTATCAATTTCTTCCTCCGTGTCCCCACCTTCTTCCTCAACATTGTCCCTTAGGATTTAAGAAATGCTAGTTTTTGGTTCAGTGATGTGGGCTTTGCTTTGGGTCATCGTTATGAGCACTAGTCGAATAGTCGCTTTGCATGATGGTAAGATCGCTTGGAATCTTCAGCCTTGTCTTTGCTATGAGAGCCATGATGAGACTTGGGAATGGGAAGATTGTTCTCGAGTTCCTCTTGGTGATGCTTTTGGTCAAGAGGTAGTATATATGACAGCATATGTCAATCTCATGATATGTGAATAGATCATTCAGAAAAATAGTTCTTGGTCCGAACAATGTGGCCAAATTCATCACTGAGTAGAGGTTGGAGAGCATGATATAGGCCAAAGTCCTCATCTCTGGAGTGAAAGGAATTGTGTTCAATGACTTCTTTTTTAGAGTGCCACCAAAGATTTCTGCCATTGGCTTAATAGAATCTAATCTTTCTTCGTATTGGATAGAAATATGTTAAGACGGTGGACGAACTTCCAATACCTCTTGGATTGAGTCCCTCGTGATAAATAATTCTTTTTGCCTCACCCAACAATTGATGCATTGTCCTTCCACAAGAGCATTCACAAAGAATTCCCTTATGATTTTGCCAAAAACACTTCCACTTGGGTTCGGCAACTTTGTCCATGTTCTCTCCTCGAACACTTCCGGAATGAAAGTGCCTTCAAAGGTCTGCATATTGACAACCCTTTCCATGATGATCGAGGCCTTCTTGTAGAAATCGTTGTAGGCCATGTCTGCCTCAATGCTTTGGAAGTTTCCCGAGTTAGAGCGTGGACGCTTTGGTCCCTTCTTTTTGGTAGAGTGCTTAGTAGGAGACATCTGCAAAAATAGTCACAAACACAAAAAGACAAGTGCAAAAACACAAAACAAGAACACAGACTTGATTGGTACCAAGTTAGTCCATAATGTTAGGACATATGTGTTTTCACTTACTAAAAACATATGTCACTTACTTATGTAAATTGGCTAAATCCTTTGACAAAATGCACTCTACTTGTAATTGGGTAGTTCTAGGTATTTTTAATACTTCAAGAAATAAGTTTTCAAGGTTAAGTGTTGAAGTCATCAAGTCTGTCCAAGAAAAAGCAAGCTAAAGTGCAAATTCATTAAATCTCGACACCTGCTCGATAGCTACCTCGACACCTGCTATCTGTCGAGATTTATAATTTCAGATTTTCTGATTTGATTTTCTTGGGATCCGTGAATATGCTTTTGGGCCTTCTTTTCTCCAAACCCTAAACATATAAAAGGATTGTTTTAAGAGCCGTCAAGTTATACACAAGTTGCAAAAGTATTGAGCAATCTCTGTTCAAGCAAATTGTGATCAAAGATGAAGTTCTTGACCTAGTTTATCTTCTCTGAAGAAGTTACTGTGTATTTGCACCAAAGGGTTTTGTGACCAAGCATCTTCTTGATCTTCATCGTGTAGGATGAACTGAAGAACTTTGCAGCCAACCTCTCTTCCTTAAGTTGGTGTTTTGAAGTCGTGTACTGGGATCCATGCATTAGTTAGTCACGTACTTGGGAGCCGTGCATCAAAGCTGGAAATTGTCACTACAGATCAAGTCCAATTGGGTATTGGGGTAAGGGTTTAACTATAGGTTGGTAAGGTACTTGGGATTCCTTTACTTGTAACCGCTTGATTTGATAATAGTGGAGTTTCGGGAATGGTGACCTGAAAATCACCCGGTTGGATTTTTGCTGCGAGGTTTTTCCCCATTCATAAACAAATCACTGTGTTATTTAATTTTCGCTGCATATTTAGTTTTTAGTGATTTTTTTGTGCTTCCACGCAATTGCATGATAAATTGATTAATTAATAACTTGGCTAAGTAATTAATTGGTTTAATCACAAGGGGTCATTCAGATTGTGGCCTATCACATAAAATAAACACAAAGTCCTAAAAGGAACATAAACAATGTCACAAAATCATGTTGTAAGTGCTAAACATGTAACAACATATATCTAGCTTGTGTGATATGCAAAACATGACAAATGAACAAGTGTGTGCTTCAAGTGTGCATGTGGTGTGCATATGTGATGCATGATCAAGGCATGACTAAGCACATTTGGCTCAAAGTGTATAAAACACACAATCAATGATGAAAACATGATAAACATGTATAATCATGGTAATCCCTAAAGTATGGTACTTATTGGAGTCAAAACAACACCAAAATTCCATTTGGGCATTTTATTAAACACTTGGTATGCACCAACACAACTAACATGTAAGTAATGCATGAACATGTGTGAATCTTGCCTAAATACAAGTTAAAATGCTACAAGGGGCCAACACAAACACAAACAAAGAAAATGAGACAAAGCTCAATCAAGAAATTTAAAAAAATTTCACAAAACTAAAAGTTTCCCAACCCTTTTTCAAAAAATAAACCCAACTCATGCAAAACCTATAATTTAATGCTTAATCTAAGGAAATAAAGAGAAAAGAGTGATCAAACATACCTTAGAGATGATTTTGAGAAGATTTCACTTGAGTTTTGGTTGGGTTTTTTAGAGAAAGCAGGTTTAGGGTTGAGAGAGGCTCGAGGGAGGCAAAGTGTTTATGTTTGAAAAACTGTCTTGATTAGCCCTTAAAAACTAAAAACACGTGTTTTTGGCGGGTTAGCTTATCGCGAAGTTACTTGCAAAAAATGCCTCTAAAGCACAAAAATTTTTGCAGGTAAGCGTTACTTGCGAGACAGTCACAAGATAGTCGCAAAAGTTTCTGTCTGAAAATTTTGGTGTTTTCATTTTTGCTTATCTCATTTTTGTGGGAAGAGCTTACTTGCGAGCTTCTCGCAAAAATGCATTTAAAGGAGTTTTTTTGATGAAAAACATGAAAAATGCAATATGAACAAAAACTCAAAACACGGAAGCATAAAAACACTTTCAAAAACATATAAAATATTCAAAAAAAATTTGGGTTTGATCAACAAGCAATTGAGTAGACACATCACATTTAAACACGTACAATCACAGGAATGAAATGAGCATTCATAGAGCAAAAGACTTGTGTGTTGTGTGTGTGTGTGTATCAAATGTGCAAAAGTCCTTAGTCTAGAGTGAAGTTTCAATAATCAATTCAATCAAGTTATACACAACTAGTACTAAGTCAAGTGGTCTATCACAATTATAGAAATAAACATATATAACCTCCCATAAGAAAATGATTACATATCTTTGAAGCTTTACTTTTGACTTATTTCAACTCATAACTTTTGATCATTTACGAACAATACATCTCATTTTGAGATCGATGCCTAAAATTTTTAGGCACCATACATTTCAGTACAAGTTGCTTTCCCATTTTTCTAGTCAAATACTAGTATGTACGACTTTTGCAGCTCATTGTCTCTTTTCGAGATTTGATATTTGTTGAGCTATAACGCAAAAACATAAAGGTGTGGGAAGATATATAAGCACAAGTTTATGTATGTATCAAAATCATCAAGACTATTGATTAATCATTCATGACAAGCTTGAAAATCGATTTACAATAATCAAACATAGATGTCAAGATTTTTTCCACAAAGATAGATGTGTATACACGACAAGTTAAGCTCGTAAATGCACTACACCATTAGTATGAAGGTACTAGGTCAAACTCACATGTAATATATACACAACACAAGTGATCAAACTTTTTAGAGATTTTTCAATTTTTATGGGTTTTTGAGTTTTTCAACACACTTAAAAACAGAACATGAAAAGTAAGATCAATAAAAACAAGTACAAAACATGCTTGAAAAAGATACATGCTAAAATGAAAACATAGGTGAACAATCGACCAATGTCACAACATATAGAAAAAATTGATGCATGAACATGGCCTAATGCTTATGCATGTTTACCCTTCTTCACCCACACAGCACGTGTGTTTGGGGTGATATCCCTAGAGGATTGGGTACTAGAGCTGTGATTCTCAAACCTTTGGTTAAAGCTTGCCAAACAAGAAGTGATGGTATCTATTATCTTCATCACATCACTAAACTGGAATTAGCTTCTCACCCTTTTGATTGCTTGGCATTCCAATTCCCTTTCCCTTGTCCTCTTAGCCTTTGAGAATCCGCTTTTTTCAATGTGTGAAGTTTATAACAGTTAGGTCTTGTGTGTCCTCGGATTCCACAATGGTGGCAAAAATGTTGAACTTGAGGACCTCTTTGAGACTTTGGAAGAGACTTCCATTTAGCCTTGGGTTTGGCCACAAATGGGTTTTGAGGTTTTATCAAAACCTTCTGAACAGTTCCATTTGGCTTCTTCTCCACCTTCACTTTCTCAACACTTGAAATCACTACCATTGGTTCCTTAGCTTTCACATACTTCATCTCCTTGGACACATTGGCACTTAAACTACTCTCTCCGGTATATCCTAAGTTGCTTTTGTCAGAAAAAGGCTTTTGATGAGCACACACTTCTTCAAGCTTCTTGAGGCAACTCACTCCACTTTGGCATTAGCTTGAATCACTTCAAGCTCAAGAAACTTGATCTTGGAGTAGGCTTTGGTTAGTTCTTAATTCAGCGCCTCAACTTCACACTTTATTTATTTGTACCCACCGATTATGCTCTTGTAGTCTAGTTTAGTTTTCTTCATTTTTCTGATGGCTACCTTAGCCACTCTAGCATACTCTCCGGTCTTCTCAAGAAGAGAATTATAGGATTCTTGCAATCTCTTTGCTCCTTCATCTTCATCATTGGATTTTTCCCCAATTCCCACAGACTCTACTTTGGTGTGCTCATCAAGTTCTTTCATTAGAAGGCTCAAATCTTCCGATGAGTCCATGGGTGCAATGGCCATAAATGTGGAGTAGCTTCCTTTTCTGTCACAACTTTCTTCCGAGTCTGAATTGGAGCCATCTGAGTCACTAAGGGTAGTTGCAAAAAATTTACCATTTGCTTTCAAATATGTAGGGCATTCTTTCTTCATATGCCTATGCCCTTTGCACTCAAAGCACTTGACCATTTGAGATGGAAAGGAATCTTTTGAATCCTTCTTCTTGAAGTCTTTCTTGTACTTCTTGAAATTTGAAAATTTTCCCTTCTCAAAAGACTTCCCATCTCTCTTAGACTTTAAGAACTTATGGAAGTTCCTAGCAAGGTATGCCACATCCTTTTCAACCTAATCCTCATCCGAGGAGTCTTGAGCTTCCAATCTCTCATTCATTGTCTTGAGAGCAAGAGACTTGCTTTTGCTTTGAGATGATAGAGATAGCTCATAAGTTTGAAAAGAACCGATGAGTTCTTGAATTTTAATCTCATCAAGGTCTTTACTCTCTTCGATGGTAGTGACCTTTGCATGAAAGCTCTCCGGCAATAATTGTAGAATCTTCCTTACAATCTTGGAGTCCTCTGTCTTTTCTCACAAGTTGAATTTCCCAATTTGAATTTCCCAATCACCACTTCATTTAGCTTCCCATAAAATGAGCTGAATGACTCGTCTTCACTCATCTTCAGCTCCTCGAAGCATGTGGTAAGCATTTTCAACTTGGTGTCCTTCATCTTTTTGGTTTCTTCATAGGTCGTCTCCATGATTTGCCACGCCTCCTTGGTAATTGTAACATGAGAAATCTTGTTAAATTCGTCAGGAGAAACACCATAGAAAATAGTATTTAATGCCTTGCTATTAGCGTTAGTTGTCACAAGGGCTGCCTTATCCCATGTGGATTTAGCGGCCTTCAGCCTAGTCCATCCTATCTCAATAGTGTTCCAAATACTATCATCAATAGAACAAAAGAATGCCTTTATACAGACTTTCCAAATGCATAATTGCTCCCATCAAATTATGGATGAGCATTAAGCGATTGAGATCGATCCATCTCAAAAAGGGCATAAGATCACACTTAGGTAATGATACCATAGCAAGTGCACCCGTTCTGATACCAATTAAAAGCTAGAATTTGTGTGAAAACACAAGAGCTTTTTAGACCCCTAAATTAAAAATTACGGCTCGGTTGATTTTACTCTAACTTAAACTAAGTGCAGAATAGAGTAAATGCGAGTGAACAAACAATAAAACTACTCTAAGCCATATTCATCAAATATCAACAATAAAGTGAAAGCTAAAGAGTAGGGAAGAAAGATGTAAACACAAGATAATACCGAGACGTGTTATCAAAGAAGACACCAAAGAACTTGGCGAAAAACCTCTCCGTTGCCCTCCAAGCGATAAATCGATCCACTAGAGAATAAGTTGGAGCACACGAATAACAAAAAACCCTCCAAGCCTAGTCTACTCCATGTACTTGAGCCCTCCAAGCTCCTTTTACCAACTGACTTGATGAAGCCTTGTCTTCTTTAGCTTTCTAGATCACACAATTCAACCCAATTGCATCCACCAAACAAATGGCTTCTTCCACTGCTTCCCAGCAGCGCCAAAATCTCACTTTACACTCAGAATAGGTGTGGTAAGTGTTTAGGCTATCAACCTCTCAAGGATTTGGATATGGAGAAGTAGGAGTTGAGGAAAACCATAAAAGATTGTGTAAAGGATTATGGATATGACAATCTCTAACTCTCGAGGGTTATGTCTAAGGTTTTCTCTCTAAAAAGCATTTCTTCCAATATGTGGGTATATATGGTATGGGTGAAGACATGGTGTAGCAAATATGCCAAAATAGCAAAACATAATGCTTCGAGAGTATTTCGCAAAAAGGCCTTACCTGCGAAATACTCACGAAAACCAATTGTCATGACTCTTCACATTCTAGTCATGTGCTCTGCACGTGGCTCACTTCGCAGAAAGGCTTCTCGTGAAATCCAGACTTTCTTCAATAGGCACTTAAGTCTTCACACTTTCTCTCACACACAACTCATACAATAAAATCCCACATAAAATACAAGGTACATATGATTGAACAAAAATACAATAAAATTTGGCACGGAATTAAAGCGAATACAAATTAGTTGTAAATAACAACTTTACATTTACCAACAGAGAAAAAGGATAATAAAGATTATAAAAGGAAAAAGAAGTAGAAAAAGGATAACAATGATATTTCTCCTGCAGACAACATGAGTTACGTGACTCAACATATATGGCAATGGCATTCCAAAAAGTCCAACGTGAGTTAAAAAAAAAAGACTAAAAAAGGGTCGTTATATTTCTCCTTTTTGAGCAGTAGACGTTAGGTAGGGAAAATCTGTGTTTCTCTTTTGGTAGAGAAAGTGAAGTGTTTATAAATGTTTTTTTTTTTTTTTGAAAAGAAACAATAGAGCTTTATTCCTTGAAACTGAGAGAACATACAGAAAAATTTGACCACTGGAGACATATTTCCAGTGTGATAAGCATACCCAGACAACAAAGCCGCCCGTGGGGCTTTACAGGGATTATAAAAGGAAAAGAAGAAAAAAACCAAAATCCAAAACTAAAGAATGAAACTCAAGAGCTAGTCTGTGCTTCCATTAGTCTCTGATATTCTGTCAGCAAGGCTAAGGCCCCATCAACAATGGCTTTCGGTTGCAACTGCACATTTTCAAAATAGAACTTGTTCCTAGCATTCCATAGGGCCCAAGCCGTGATAGCCCAGACTTCAATGTCACTACGATCAAGCCTACTTTGCAGCAACCTGAGCAGACTGAAAAAATTAGCAACCGCATTTGGACATTTTTGCAGTCTGCCCCTTACAACAGCCCATGTATTGCGAGCAAATGGGCATTCCCACAGCACATGACAAACTGACTCGGGATGTTGCTTACAGAATTTACACTGCGGATCCACTGCTATCTTCCTCCTATGCAAATTCTCTCTGGTGGGTAATATGTTTGAACATGCTTGCCATATAAAATTCCGGACTTTTGGGGGTACATTAAGAGTCCAAATATGTTTCCACATCTTCTCATTACTCCTATTATGAGAACTCTCTCCAATTTGCTGATGAGCCAGCCTTAACACCACTTGATAAGCAAACTTGACAGAGAAGCCATGGGCCTTATTATCCTTCCAAATTACTTTATCCTCCTCCTCCACCCGTGTGAGTGGTATCGCCAAAATTTCTTGGCAAGTAGCTTCATCAAACAGAGTGTTCACTTTCCCTCAATCCCATTGCTTTGTTTGCTCATTAATAAGCTCCTTCACACACATATTCTTTGGTATATCCCTAATAAGCTCTGGGGCGTGAGGGAGTCATTCATGGGACAAAACTTTAATGGTTTCACCGTTACCAACCTGCCATTTTGAGCCAGCCAAGATAACCCCCCTCACTGTGAGTAGACTGTGCCAAACATAAGATGGATTGTGGCCCATCTCAGCATCCAAAAATGTAGAGATTGGAAAGTATCTGGCTTTATAAATACGGTAAAATAGAGAGTCCATTTTTTGAACTAATTTCCATGCTTGTTTAGCGAGCAAGGCTAGATTAAAGGCATGTAAATCGCGAAAACCCATTCCGCCCATCTTCTTCGACTTGCACAGCCTACTCCAACTCATCCAATGAACCTTCCCCTCATTTTGTAGCTGACCCCACCAATACCATGCCAAGACAGAATTGATATCCTTACATATTTGCTTCGGAATCTTGAAAATACTCATTGCATAAGTTGGTACTGCTTGGGCAACCGTTTTTATGAGTACTTCCCTTCCCACCTTTGAGATAAACTTCTCTTTCCACCCGGTTACTTTCTTTGTAATTTTCTCCCTCACTCCTTTGAAGGTGTTTGTTTTAGACTTTCCTGCAATCATGGGCAGCCTAAGGTAATGCTCACAGTCATGAAATATCTGTGCTCCCATCATATTTTGCACGGCCAGCTTGATGTTTGCCCTTGTGTTTTTGCTAAAAAATAGGGCTGTCTTCCCTTTGTTAATAGCCTGACCGGATACCATTTCATAGCTATGTAAGAGGTGTAGAAGGTTCTGACATTCCTCAATCTTAGCTTGACAAAACAGTAGGCAATCATCAGCAAATAGGAGATGAGAGACCCGGACTCCCCATCGGCAAGAAAGTATTCCTTGTATTCTTTGCTACTCCTCGGCCCTCCTTAGCATGGCTGAAAGGCCCTCAGCGCATAAGAGAAATAAGTATGGTGATAGTGGGTCACCTTGCTTGATCCCTCTTATGGGCTGTATAAAACCTTTAGGTTCACCATTTACAAGAACCTAGTCGTGAGTACGTATGATAGGAAGAAAAAGTTTAAGAGAATGTCTACCTTTAATTAGTGTTTAGCATATGGATTGACTAATTAAAGATTTGAACCGAATAGTTCTGCAGCAATCACTAACTAGAGACCTTTTGTTGGCCAATTTTATATATTTACGGTCTGAATCAATTTCTTTGTCATTATATTTACTTCTGTGCTTTAATTATTAATTGTGTTTATTTTATAGTTCAATTTAATTTCAGAACTAAATCAATCTTATCTTTAATTATAACAATTTAAACTTATAAGCATAAAATTTATTTTAATTTGAATGTATAGAGAGATGAAATTAAGTAAACTTTGAAGCATTACAGTAAATATTAGTAACTTTAAAGCTCAAACATCCAAGTTTAATTAGCTTAATTTCCTTTTCTTTTAAAAAAGGTAGTACAGTGGATTGCTAAGCTTAGCCTTAGTGAACAATCTTTTAAGAGTCCATTTGGTTGGAAGAGTGGATAGATGAGAATATAGAAGAGATTTTAGTTTTTTTCATTTGTATTTGGTTGGAGGTAGTGAAAAAGTTGAGGGATGAAGAACAAATTTATTTGGTTGAGAAAAAAAAAGAAAAAAAAATTAGTTTGTATAAATTTACCATTATTTCCCTATTATATATATATAAAAAAAAAAAAGTAACACATTATATTTTTATTAAAAAAAAATAGTGTATGGTCAAACGGACACTTTACTGTTGTTTTTTTTTAAAAAAAAAAAACATTGCACAAAAAATTCAAGAATGCAAAACTTTTTTTTTTCCCCACAAAAAGCCAAAACTGGTGAAAGAAGAAACAGATGAGCACAAAAAAATAAAAAAGAAAATAAGAAAGAAAATAAAAGAAACGTGAGATTCAGACAACATTGAAAAAGACCAAAAAAAAAAAAAAAAAAACCGCTAATGATACAACATTTAAAAAGAAAAAAAAAAGTTACCACACTCTTTGTGCAATGGTCACTCTATAATTATAAGTATTTGTGGGGTGTAGGGTAAGAGCCAAGGTTTAAGTCTCTAGGATGGAGTTTTACACACATATACATTTAAATTATATTAAAGTAAAATTTCTATCTTGTAAAAAAAAAAAAAAAAAAGTGCAAAAATGAAAGAAAAGATAAAACCAACGGCTGAAAGTTGGTGTTGGTGTTGGTGTTAGTGTCGGGGGTAGTTTTGTCTAAAATACAAAAATAACAAAGCTCCTTGTTTTCCTTCCTATTTTATCTCCAATTTGGGAAGATTGAAATTTGATAGACTAGGGAAGAAAACATATGAGCCTTATCAATTTTCCTTTCTAAAACTCCCTTCACCAGACACTCTAAAAAATCATTTTCTCTCCACTTTTCTCTCCTCCATTTCCACCCCCTAAAATCTCTATAACTAATCAGACCCTAACTGAATTTTTAAATCATTGTGACCTTTTTTAATTAGGAAAATTTACTATCCAATGAGTGCATGTATATATAGCATCCCTCCTCTCACACAACGGGGTAGACCCCACACAAATACATGCACCCAATGCATGTAATAAATCTCAAAAAATCATAATGTTTACGAGTAATGCTAGGACCTTATCTCCAGAAGTTAATCCCAGAAAAATATTTTTATGAAAAATGGAAATGGCAGTAATTTCAAATCATTAATCATGATCGATTAATCTGACTTAATGATATGATAGAATCCTCTATATGAGTGGACGATGAGATACAATACAACATCGATCGTTCGGAGCAAAAGTAAAATTTCATTTTTGTTCCCATCCATCGTTAAGGTATTGCACCTCATGCACTAACTTATTATTGCACAGGATCTTGCACTACAAAAAAACGGGTCTATAGCCGCGTTTCAAAAACGCGGCTATAGATCCGAAAAACGCAGCTATAGCCTAGAGCCGCGTTTTTTACAGCCGCGTTTCCAAACGCGGCATAAACACCGCAGCAACAGACCTATGGCCACGTTTTTAAAAAACGCGGCTATAGGCCAGCTTTGAGCTGCGTTTATAACCGCAGCTAAGGGTTCGGAGCTATAGCCGCGTTTTACAAACGCGGCTATAGGTTTTTGGTTTTTTTTTTCCAGAAAACAAAAATAAATATATATATTTTTGGGTTTTTTTTTTTTTTCCAGAAAACTCAAAATTTGAAATTCAAATAAAAAAAATTCAAAATTAAACGTAAATCCAAAAATTTCAAAATCAAACACAAACTCAAAAAATTAAAAATCAAATACAACATTCTCACAATACAAAAACACCCAAAAAATTCAAAATCAAACACAAACCCAAAAAGTTCAAAATCAAACGCAAGATATTCACAATACCAACAAACCCAAAAAATTAAAAATCAAACACAAACCCAGAAATTCAAAAACACAAACCCATTTTCTTACTAGCACAGATCAACAACACAATATCAGCAATCAAGCACAAATCTACAACGTAATCACAATATCAGCAACACAATAACAAAAATTCAAGCACAGATCCACAATAGTATCTCCTCCATTTTCTTACTAACTAAACATAAAATAACCAAAAAAAAAAACTAGATCTATTGACAAATCAGTGTGCTAAGAAAATAATGAAAGAAAGGAAAAAAAAAAAAAAAAAAGCAGCTCCAAAGAAACAAAGGAAAAAAAAAACGTTGCCCAGTGAAAAGAAAAAAAAAAAAAAAAAAGAGTTACCTGATGTGAAGAAGGAAGACAGAAAAAGGGAAAAAAAAAAATAAATAAAAAAGAGTCAACCAGATATGAGGAAGGAAGAAAAAAAAAAAAAAAAAAAAAAAAAGGAAAGATGGAACTTACAGAGAAATGTAGAGAGAAAGAAGAACTTAAGTGAAGAATGAAGAAACAAAAAAGAAAGAAGTAGAAATAAGGAAAGAAGGAAGTGGGCGGTAGGTAGGTGGGAAAGGGAGGGCACGTGGGAAGCTTTTGACTTGATTTTTTTTTTTTTTTTTTTTTTTTTTTTTTTTTCTGTTGTTACATATAGCGGCGTTTTTAGAAACGCCGCTATAGGTCATGTCACTAAAGGGTAACTAAGCCGCGTCTGTAAACGCAGCTTCAGGTTATCCTATAGCCGCGTTTTCGAAAAACGCGGCTATAGGTAACGTCACAAAAGGGTTTCTAAGGTCACTGAAGTATTTATTACGTTGGACCTATAGCCGCGTTTTCAAAAAACGCGGCTATAGGTAACGTCACCAAAAGCATGAGTAAGCCGCGTTTTTTATAAAACGCAGCTATAGGTTGGCTATAGCTGCGTTTTTTTGAAAAACGCGGCTATAGGTTGAGGCTTTAGCTGTGTTTTTAACAAACGCAGCTCAAAGTCTAATTGGGAGCCGCGTTTTGTGGAAACGCAGCTTAAAGTCTATCCTATAGCTGCGTTTTACGAAAACGCAGCTAAAAAACGCGGCTTAAAGCCACGTTTTTTGTAGTGTTGATCTGTGAGGAGAATCTAAGGGCGAAAATACAAACATACAGTAAATATACTCACCAACTGCGAGGTAAATTGCTAGTGACGATTGACCAGTTGGTGGACTAGATAGTGAAATAGCTGGTTGATTAGGGACACATACCCTTTCGGGTTCGTTCATATGGTATCCTTTTTTGCACAAACAATCATAACTCCCGGGTTTTATTAACACATCTTTGTTTGGTCGTGCAATTATTGTGCTCTTTACATTCGCCAATATCTGTATTTGTAAAGTTCATTTTAGAGTAAAAATAAGAAGAATTAATCCAAAAAAATTAAAAAAGAAATAGAAAAAAATATAACTAAAAGCATGGACTGAAACGAAAATGAACCCATTGCCTCGCAATAGTAATATTAGAGACTAAAATTGGTACAAAACTTATACATAAACCCACTATTATTATTATTATGCATAAATCACAATCTATCAGTTTAAACTTTAAACAATTGTTTTAAAAAAATTGTAACAATTTTTCTGTCACCAAAATGAGGCATCATAATATAGTAGAAATTTGTCAAAATATGTTTTATTTTTTCTGAAAAAAATTGTTGTAAATTAGTAGAACAAAATTGAATACCTTGGCAACCATATTTGGGGTATGGGTTCCCACGGTAACCCTTCTTGCACTCGCAACAGTACCCAGACCCGTAGCTGGGTAAAGATATCTGCTAATTGATTTCTAGATGACACATGGAAGGTTTTGATTGTTCCATCCAGATCTCTATTCCTTACTATATGACAATCTGCTTGAATATGCAAATATATGTAGAGCAACTTGGTTATCACAGTACATTAAAACTGGCTTGTCATGTGAGATATGTCGATCCTTCAGCAAGTACAATAACCAGGTCACCTCACATGTGGTTGTGGCCATGGACCTGTACTCTGCTTCTATATCTCCAAGAGACCAAAGCATTTCCTAGAAAAACACAATACCCAGTGAATGATTTCTTGGTATCAGACAATCTGCCTAGTCTGCATTACACAAGGTCTTAAGATACAAATTTGAGTTCACAAGAAAAAACACCCCTTGCCCTGGTGTACCTTTGATGTATTGCAAAATCCTAGTAGTTGTCTTCATGTGTGGCACTCTAGGTTGTGATAAAAACTGGCTGAGTCTATGAATAGCATAGGTGATATCTAGTCTGCTAAGAGTAAGGTACATCAACTTCCCTATCAACCTCCTATATTGACCTAAATCCTTAAGCAATTTTTCATCACCCTTTGATAGTTTCAATTGTTGTTCCTTAGGAGTTTTAGTAGGTCAGCAACCAGTCATCCCTGCTTCTTTGAGCACCTCAAGGGCATACTTCCTCTGATTTAAGCTAATTCCCTTGTCACTTCTTGTAATTTCTAAACCTAGAAAGTATTTGACAGAACCAAGATCATTGATTCCAAATTTTTGGTCTAAAATAGACTTCACTGATGCAATACAGCTTGGATCATTCCCTGTAATGATCATGTCATCTACATACACTAACAAGGTAGTACATAAGGCTCCATTAGAGTGAACAAATAAGGAATGATCAGCTTGTGATTGTGTGAATCCAAGCTGCAAAAAGGTAGCAGACAATTTAGCATTCCACTGCTTAGATGCCTGCTTTAAACCATAAAGTAATTTAACAAGCTTGTAAACCAAAGGTGTAGAAGAAGTTGAAGGCTCCCCTCTACTATGAAAACTAGGTGGCAACCTCATGTAAACCTCTTCTTCAAGGTCTCCATGAAGAAAAGCATTGTTTATATCAAGCTGATGTAGAGGCTAGCCCTTGGCAGAGGCAAGAGCAATCAAAACTCTAACAAAAACAGTCTTTGCAATAGGAGAGAAGGTTTCCAAAAAATCAAACCCTTCTCTTTGTGTGTAACCCTTTGCTACCAACCTTGCCTTATACCTTTCTACAGTACCATCAGGGTTTAGTTTCACCTTGTACACCCATTTACAACCAATGGGTTTCTTACCAGCAAAGAGAGGAGTAAGGATCCAAGTGCCAGTCTATTCTAGGGCCTCAATCTCCTTATCCATGGTTTATCTCCAAACAGGATCCTTAACAGCTTGAAAGAAGTTTTCAGGTTCTTGATGACAAGCACTAATAGCCATTATATAAGCCTAATGTGGAGGATTTAGATGAGAATATGTCAAGGAGTTTGCAATATCATAAGGTGAACCTGGAGTATGAGATACAGCAGCTGAATTGCAATTATAGTCTTGCAAATAAGCAAGTGCTTTGTAAGCCTTGGTAGATTTTCTGGTGTGTGGTAATGTAGTAATAGGTAAAGAGGGAGAAGGTGGAGCAGTGGTAGAGCAGTTGAGATGTGGTTGGAGACATGGTAGTATCAGGGATAAGATTGGACTCAGTGGACATAGAATCAGGTCTGTCAGCACCTAATGAGGGTGAAGGTAACGCAGGAGTATCTGATGATGAATCATGAGGACTGTGAGAATGAATAGGAACTTCTAGAATGCTTATAGGAGTAAAAAATGTGTCTAACATACTGTCATTAGGTGAGTTAGTGTAAACCTTAGAAACAAAAGTGATAGGATCAGTATAATCAGATTTATTACTAATAAAAGGAAAAATGTTTTGATGAAACATAACATCTTTGGAAATAAAAATAGTATTGGTGAACAAATCAAAGACTTTGTAACCTTTAACTCCAAAAGGGTATCCTTGAAAGAAATATTTCTTTGCGCAAATTTAGACCTATTATGAGAAAGAGTTGAGGCATGGCAGAGACATCCAAACACTTTTAAGTGAGTGTAAGTTGGAAGGTGACCAAAAAGAACATTAAAAGAAGTTTTATGACTCAAAGTTGAAGTTGGAATTCTGTTGAACAAATACACAGCAGTGAGAATGTAATATCCCCAAAGATGTAAGGGCAAATTGGACTGAAACTTAAGAGATTTTGCAACATTCAAGATGTGTTGATGCTTTCTTTCCAAAACAACATTTTGTTGTGGAGTTTCAACACAACTGAGTTGATGCAAGATGCCCCTTTGAGCAAAGAAACTTTTCGTAATAAACTCAGTACCATTATCTGTTCTAATGCATTTCATCTTTCTTGCAAATTATGTTTCAGCCATTGTACAAAATAGTTCTTAGATAAATTGTGTTTGTGACTTGTGTTTCAGCAGATAAACCCAAGTACACCTTGAACAATCATCTACAATAATTTAAAAAAAAAAAAAAAAAACCTACAACCATCAATGGTGGAAAGAGAAAAAGGTCCCCACAAATCACAATGAATTAAATCAAAACATTCATTTGAAATATGTGAACTTGTATTGAAAGGCAACCTTTTCTATTTGGCTAAAGGACAAATTTTAATGGAATTTTTCATTAGAATTGATAAGAGGTACATTGTTGTTATTCATCAAAGCCAATTTAGCATCAGATAAATGCCCTAATCTAGCATGCCATATATGTGGCTGAACATTGTTAATAGAAACAAAACCAACTGCAGAAAAACAATTTGAGGTTGAAGGTGAGTCTCCCTTTTGCACCGGGTAAAGACCATTGATCTCCTTACCTAGACCAATGGTGCTCTAGAGAACAAGGTCCTGGATAAAGCATAGATTCCCAAAAAAATGAGGCAACAAATTATAAATTTTGCTAATTGACTGACAGAGACAAGATTGAAACTAAATGAAGGAACACATAGAACATTATGGAGAACAAGGTTTTCTAAAATTTTAATAGTTCCTATATGTGTAACTAAAGCAGTTTCACCATTTGGAAGATTGACATGTGTGTTTAGAGTGGCAGTGATAGAGGTGAAACAAGATACAGAATGTATCATATTGTTTGTTGCTCATGTATCTATGACCCAATCAGATTTCTTAAAAGCTGCTCTATTGATGGTTTTTGAAGAAAAAATAGGGTGTTTTAAATATATGTCTTGAATGAAAAGAGAGCAAAATATTAATATGCAACATGAGAATCAAGTAGAAACAAGTAAGGTAAGGAGAAGGAGGAGACGTACCTTGATCAAGCTGATTGTTATAAATTTTAACTTCTGTCAAATATCAACTAGAACAAAAGAGAATAAAGCTAAACAAGAAAATAAACACAAAGAGTAATCTAAAAGCAGAAAATAAAACAAGAAAAATATATATATATATATATTTTTTTTTTGCTTTTTTTTTTTGCAAAAAGATTTAACGCAAATGGAGATCAATCCTAATAAACAGGACCATTCAAACCCCAACAACACCATGGAGATAAATAATGCATATTATGAATGGACTAGTCCAATGATATTGTAACTTACCTGAGTCAAAAACATGTTGAGAAGCTTTTGTAGTGTCTTCCAAGTGAATTCTTTGCATAACCACAAAAGCACTAATAGCCTTAATATTAGCAATTTTCCAACCTATAGCTTCCTTATGCTCTTGAAGTATACTTATCAATTGGTGTTCCCAAAAGTCATCCCACTTTGGTGGTTCTACAATAGATAGGAATGGGGATGAAGAAAGTGGAAAATGGACAACTTTTGGCTACCAGCTAATAATACTTAAGAGAGGAACAGAATCCAACAATGCATTGACCTCCTCAATTGATTTTTCAGTATCCAAATTGCAATCAAAATGGGTTAAGCAATCCTTTAGGGGATCCTCACAACTTGATTATAGGAAAGTATCATGGACTAGGCTCCCAATCATGTTAACCTCACATATATCCTCATTGTCTAGGTCTTACTTACTTATGTCAAAGATATTAAGCTCAACAGTCATATTTCCAAAAGAAATCTTCATCACACCACTCCAACAATTGATCAAAGCATTGGATGTGGCTAAGAAAGGGCGACCCAAAATCAGAGCAGGCTCAGTGTCTAACACAACAAAAGCAACAGGAAAGTAGAATGCATCCACCTTAATCAGCACATCTTCAACAATACCTCTAGGGATTTTCACAGACCTATCAGCTAATTGAAGTGTCACGGTTATGGGTTTCAACTCCCCTAAACCTAGCTATAAATAAATTGAATATGGCATTAGGTTCACACTTGCCCCCAAATCTAGCAAAGCTCGCTCATTGAGACGATCCCCAATCTTGCATGAAATTGTAGGGGATCCTGGGTCCTTACATTTCACTGGATATTTATTCTAAATGATTGAACTGACTTGCTCTGTCAAAAATACATTTTTTAGGAACATTTGTCTTTCTCTTCATTGTCACAAGATCTTTTAGAAACTTGACATAAGCAGGAACTTGCTGAATTGCATCAAGAAATGGAATGTTTATTTGCACTTGCTTAAAAACCTTTAAAATATCTCCAAATTATGCACATTTCTGAGGACTGATTAAACTTTAAGGAAATGGAGCTTTAGGAACAAACCTTTTATCAAGGGGAGAACTGAGATCTTGAATTGGAATTGAGGTTAAGTTGCCCTTCTTTTCTTTATGATCATCATGTGAACTATGAACTCCTTTTTTCTCTAACACAGTATTTTCATTATCCTCCACTTCTGGCATTTTCACTTAATTATCAACTTGCTTACCAGACCCCTCCAAAGATGATAGACTAAACAGATTCATGTGCATAAGTAGAACTAGAAGAACCATTAATTGCATATTGCCCTTTTGGGTTAGGTATAGGTTGACTGGGAAACTTTCCTTTTTCCCTCTCTCCAACTTAGGTTGCTAACTGGCCAACTTGATTTTCCAACTTGGAAATAGCTTGAGTATTCAAATGGGTGGAACTTTTTATCTCTTGAATGGCTTGGCTAGTTGAGTGCATGAAAGTTTTGAGAGACCCCTCCAAAGATGATTGTTGTCTTGGTGGTGCCATAAATTGAGGAGTTGATTGAGGAATGGGAGGAAATGCTTGAGTAGGTGGACAAAATTGACTTTGTTGATGCATTTGTTGCCCACCTACATTTGTGGGGGAATGGTTCTGCCTCCAAGAGAAATTAGGATGATTTTGCCAATTTGGATTGTATGTCTCTAAGAATGGACTAGCAAGTGGCCCTTCATAATTATTTAGTGCATTTGCTTGCTCAGTATAGTATTTAGGGTAACCAATTGTGGAAGGACACATTTGTGTTGTATGCACATGACTTGCACAAATAGAGCATGTTTCACTTTGAACTTGATTGACGGAATTCATCCCTCTACCTAAAGCTAAAGCTTCAACCTTACGAGTGAGATTGTCCAACCTAGCTTTTATGTCTAAATCTTCACTGACTTCATACAATTCCCCTTTCTTAATTGCAGGGGCAGATCTCTCTCTACGATTGGAAAAATCCCATTGTTATGAGCTTTCTGATAAATTCTCAAGAAATTTGTATGCCTCATCATCCGTAAGACTTAAAAATCCACCACCATTCATGGACTCAATCATGTTACGATTTGTCTGAGTCAAACCATTATAAAAATATTGTATTAGTCTCTATGTTTCAAAACCATGATGAGGACACTTTAAGATCAAGTCCTTAAAGCTCTCCCAACTCTCATAAAATTTCTCTTGTTCGTCCTGATAAAAATCTGCAATTTCTCTCCTTAAAGCATTGGTCTTGGCTATTGGGAAAAATTTAGGGAGGAATTTTGTGACCAACAGTTCCCATGAAGTGATAGATCCAGGTGACAAAGAATTAAGCCATGCTTTTGCCTTATCCTTCAAGGAAAAAGGGAATAGACGCAAGCAAACAGAGTCATCAGTGAAATTCTGGAACTTACAAGTAGCACAAATCTTAAGAAAATCCTTCACATGCATATAAGGATCTTCTCTATCCAATCCATGAAAAGTAGGAAGAAGGTGAGTGAATTATCTGTGGCTACAACTCAAAATGTGCAGCAGTGGTTGCAGGTAATACCATGCAAGATGGAGGGTTAGTGGTTATGGGTGAGAACAACTCCCTAAGAGTTTTTGAATCATCTCCTGTTTCTCCCATTGTGGATGAATAATCAAAACTAACAAGATGATTTTCTTTATCACGTATCCAAGTTCTCATACACCAAGCACAAAGAAATTTTTTTTTTTTTTGGTTTTTTTTTTTTTTTAATTTAAAAAATAAATTTCAACTACAACTAGTAGAAGGAAAAATTCAATTAAGACCTAATTTATTTTCCTAACCAAATCCCCGGCAACGGCACCAAAAACTTGTTGTGAAATTTTAAAATACTCGCAAGTGTACGGATCGTACCGAAGTATAGTTTGACAAGAACGAGGTCGAACCCACAGGGACTTAAATGAACGTAGGAAAATTAATTAAACCTTAACCAAATTAATCCTAATCTAGTTTAATAAAAATTGGTTGTTTTGAAACTAAATAAACTAAGCAAATAATAAAATTAAACAAATAGTTAAACTAAGCAAAAGATATAAAGAAATAAAAAGATGTAAATAATCAAGGGAAATGAATTAAGGTTTTGGAATCCGCCTTGTAAGTCATATCAGCATATATTTTTTATCATTAATTTTTCCTAACTCACTACATGATAATCTAGAAATCAATCTTGCTATCATGGAAAATATCATCATTAAAACTTATGTTTAAAAATCTAAAACATGTTCTTCTTCGCTTCTTAAGTATAAAACCAAATCATCAATTGTATCCGTAGCCAAACAAATCACAAGATATATTACTGATAATCAAATCACATAAATGTTACAGATAATCCTTAACAAGATTTCATCTTCAAGCCTAATTATAAATTTAGCTACTCACGGTAATTGAAATAAAATAAAAGAATAAAATACTAAACATTAAACTAGACAAATAAAATAGAGAAAGAAATAGTCACAATGCTACCATGGAGAAAAGTTATAGAGAAGCCACATGCGGCACTGCCTCTTGCTCCAATTTCCTATTTTTCATCTCAGCCCTAGTACTAACCTCCCTGAATTTTGCCCTAAAAAGCCTTTAAATAGGTCAAGGAATCCTATTGCAAGTTGAATTCCCTTTTAGAGAAAATCCCAGATATTTAGGCTTCACTTAACCGACGATTTTGGCCCAATTAATGTCAAAATTCGGGCTTTTGGTAAAGTACAAAGTTGTAGCCCTTAACTTTCCAGCCCAACTTGAATCATCTTGATTAGACATCTGAGCTGAAAGTTATGCCGAAAATACTAACTGATGTACAGGCTAGAATCCTAATCCGAATTGGACTTGGATTTGGTGCAAATTTCCTTTGATTCCTTACTCCAATTGGACTTAAATTTAATTGGGTTGGTCTTCTCTTGAACTCATGCCTGGCTAGGTGTAAGTTGGCTTGATTCAATTGGCCTAGCCCCACTTTGCATGTAAAACCCTTGTTACCTACAACACAAAGATATTATATAATTAGTCACAAAATAATATAAAAGGAATGCTAACTATGCAAATTTGATGGTACTTTATTGTATATATTTCATGCACATCAGCTTGCTCGTCTGTGCTCCTCGTCCTTGAGGCTCGTCTGTGCTCCTCATCCTTGGGGATCGTCCTGAAAGTTGGACGTTTTGTACTACCTTTAGGTACGTCTTTCTTGACTTGGAAGATTGCCCTATCGTGGTCCCCCCTATGAAGACTCTTATTTCTCTAAGTGGTCTTGATGGCTCCTCTAGCTTAGCCTTCAATTTCTCATCTTTATGATCTCGTCCAAGGAAATTTCTTAACTTTCCTTGCTTGATGAGATTTTCTATTTGTTGCTTCAACTCAAAACACTCATCCGTGTCATGCCCATGGTCTCTATGGAAGTGGAAATACTTGTTCCTATTACGCTTGTTGGGATCTCCCTTCATTTTTTCCGACCACTTCAAGGAAGGAACATCCTTGATCTGCATGAGAACTTATTCAATCGACATGTTCAAGGGCATATATTGCTAACTCCGTGCTGAAGAGCTTGCCTTCTTATTATCCCGATCTTTCTTTTCTCCCATCTGTGCCTTATTTGGACGAGGACCCTGCTCAAGATGGTGCAGGATATCTGCTTCCACTCGTTCAACTCTCTTCCTCTTCTTAGCTATAATTGCATCTTCTGCATTCATGAAATTTTGGGCTAAGTAGACAAGTTCAGCCATGGTTTAAGGCTCTTGTTCATAAAACTTATGGATGAAAAGATTGCAGTTTACTCCATTATGGAAGGCCGCCAACAACAACTTGTCGTCCATCTCATTCATTTTCAGGCCTTCCTTGTTGAAACGTGTAATGAAGGACCGCAAGCTTTCATTTTCTCCTTGTTCTATACTTAAGAGGCTGGATGAGGAACGTTTATGCCTTTATCCTCCGATAAAATTGTTGATAGACATTTTGCTTAATTCTTTGAAAGAACTCATAGTATTCGGAGATATCTTGCTGAACCATACCCGTGCTGGCCCTTTGAGGGTAGTAGGGAAAGCCCTACACATAATCTCGTTTGGAACCCTTTGAAGGTGTATCGTAGTCTTGAAAGTAGCAATATGATCAAAAGGATCATGCGTTCCATCATATGAATCCAAGTAAGGCATCTTGAACTTTAAAGGTAAGGGGTGACCATTGATGGAAGCCGTGAAAGGGGAGTCCGCTCGATGAACTAAGTCCTCTACAGGATTTGCCCTTCTTATGTTCTCCCTCATCTTTTCCATGACCTTCCTTATCTGGTCCATCTCTTTTTCCTAGGGTGGAACCCTTCTTGAAGTGGTAGCCTTTGACTGGCTCTCGGACTCAACATTTCCTCCTTTATCTTCTTAACTCTGGGCTTGTCCCTCAGTGTATCCTTCATGACATTGCCTTCTTAGATTAATCTCCCTAGTCAACTCTTGGTTATGATGAGTTAACTCCGCCATGGCAGCTGCCATGGACTGTATGTGTTGGATGGAAGATAGTTGCGTGACAGGCACTGACTGGCGATCGTGATAAGGATTGCTAGAAGCATCCCTACTCTCCTGGTGGCCCTTAATCTTGTCCAAACCATGCAGCCTTTTGTTGGAGAAATATAAACTACAAAATATGCCAACTGATGATGCACAAAAAATTAGTAGGCTGAATGCTTCGAGATTCAAAGATCTGGAAGGCTTGAAAAGGAAAACAAACAATCAAAGGAGATTGGCACTGGCCAGCCAAGGACCCTCCAATGATTAAGTTAGTTTCTCTCTCAAATTTTAGAGTTCCAACTTTTTGGGAATTATCACAACGTACCTTTACTTGTCGTGAATGGGTATTTATACAGTGTACTCTTGAAGCAGATACTGGTCTTGTAACTTCCCCCATATTTATGGAGGTTAGAGGGTTTACACTCAACTCTTACAACTGCTACAAAAGTTATAATTCTTATCTTCTATAACCATCATTGGAAGTTAAATGTTTGACAGGAAGTTATGGAGAAGAATTAGGATCTCACTCATGTACTAAAATGGTTACACGTGGCCTGATTCATAAGCTATTGGGGATAAACCTTGTACTTAGGAATATTCCCAAGTATTAAAGGGTCAACCATATCTGGACGACCTTCCTCAGTCTAGACGAGCCTCCCTTGAGGCACCCCATGAATAGTATAATGAGCGAGTAAGAGTAGGCCAAATGGTCATGGTATCATACATCCTATGGACGACCACTCAAGGAAGAGCTATACATTCTATGGACGACTACTCAAGGATGAGTTATACTTGTCTTTCCCTTTCAGTTAAAAACTTGTAAGTGGTTATGATAAGGGTATTTTAGGCATCAAAATTGAAGAATCCAAATAGTAAAGATACTTACCAACCGCAAGGTGAATAGCTATTGATGATTGATTAGAGACACATACCACGCTCTCCAAATGGTATCCATTGATGCACAAACATTCATAACTTTCGAGTTTATTAACACAAATTTGTGTTTGTCCGTGCAATTATTGGTCTCTTTACATTCGTCAATTTCTACAATTGTTAAGCACAAATTTTAGACTAAATAAAATGAAAGATTTTTTTTAACTAATGCTTTGAGAGTAGCAGTTTAGATGCATTTAATATGCATTTATTAAAAAATTTATGTAAACATCTTTTGAAAAAATAAAGTTAAACAGTACACATATATGATATATCCAAAAAAAAATCCACAAATCATTAAATTTGTGTATTTAAACCAATAAATCATTAACATTTATATTACATTTTTTTTAAAGCATGCATTATAACTTATAATTAAGTATTCATTAATATTTGATTTATGCCATTAGGGCTCTTGTTAACAATTATTGCCTTGCAACAATAACACTAGAAACAAAAAATATCACAAATTATTAAAATAATAACTTGCAAAGGGAATAATATTACTTTTACACAAATTCATTGCTAATACTATTATTATTATTGATGGGGTCCAAATTAAGTTTAGTTCGTCCATGGTGGTCGTCCATGACCAAACCACGTCCAAAAGGTTTTACAAGGAAAGAAGCCCAACAAAAGCATCACGAGCATGAATAGGATTTGTCCATGGGTAACAAGATCATCCAATTTCAGGATAGTCATCCACTAGACAACACTTAGTGAATTGTAAAAGAACTTTTCAAAGGTTTAATATAATTAGACCACGATTTGTCATTCCTAAAACGTAGAGAGGATTCCCCATAATCTGCTCCACGTTCTCCTTTTTCTCCATTAACTCTACACATCCCCATGATGATAGTGGATCCGAGCAAGTAGATTCACTCCTAATTCTCTATAAAAGGATCAAGTTGCATTCAACCAAAGTAAGTTCTACTATTCACAATTTCACATCCTAGTGTTTTAAAGAGAAAACTCACTTAACTGTCGGAGGGTCTTTGGCTGGGTTACACCGGTCACCCTTGATAGTCCTTTCTTTCCTTTCAAGTCATTAAGCCATCACCATAGCCTAGAGCATTTCAACCTACCGGTTTTTGAGCATCATAAGTTGGCGCCGTCTATGGGAAAGTTTGGCTTGTTTCTAGGTGATAACCGCCTTGCTTTCCAAGACAAAAAGGTTGCATGGTCTGGACAAGGTCAATGGCCACTAGTCCAGAACACCAGGAGAGCGGAAATGCCTCCAGTCATCCAAATCGTGCACCTACACCACCACTAACCATCCAGTAATAGTTGCAATCCATGGCAGTTGTGATGGCGATCTTGAAACAATAAAACCAAGAGTTAACTAGAGAAGTTAATAGACATCGTCGATAGCAACGTGGCAAGGAACACAGGAAAAATTCAGAGAATAAAGGGGCAGAGAATGGTGCTGAGGGAGGAGATCAGTCCAGAGGTACCGTCACTCATAGGGTACCACACTTAGAGAGAGAGATGGATCAGATGAAAAGAGCCATAGAGGATATGAAGCACTCCATAAGGAAGGCAAATTGCGTGGAAGACCTTGTCCACAAGACTGCTTCTCCCTTCATTGCATCCGTCACAAGTCACCCCTACCCTCTAAATTCAAAATGCCTACCATAGACTCATATAATGGAGCGAGGATCCTTGTGATCACATTGCCAGATTCAAGATGACCATTCATCTCCAAGGTGTTCCAGATGAAATTATGTGCAGAGCTTTACCTACTATGTTGAAAGGCCCAGCCAAAATATGGTTTGGTAAGTTACCACCAAACACCATAATTCGTTCCAGGAGTTAAGTAAGTTGTTCATCAACAACTTTGTTGGGGGCCAAAAGGATAAGTGCTCCTCGTCCATTTTGCAGAACATAAGACAAGGAGAAAACAAGAGTCTACATACTTTCATTAGTTGCTTTAACAGGGAAGCCCTATTCGTAGATGAGATGGACGATAAAATTCTCTTGGCAGCCTTCTGTAATGGGGTTACTTCAAATTTGTTCATCCACAAGTTGTATGACCAAGAGCCACAAATGATAGCTGAGTTAATACACTTAGCTCAAAGTTTTATGAATGCTGAGGACGTCATTATTGCTAAGAAGAAAAAGAAGGTTGAACGAGTAGAAACTATTTATGTACATCATCTGGAGCAAGGCCCTCATCCAAAGAATGCCAAAATAGGGGAGAAAAAGGATCGAGATGGCAGGAAGGCAGGCTCGTTCTCAGGACAACACTCCAACTACACTCCCCTAAATACCCCACTTGACCAAGTGCTGATGTAGATTAAAGATAATCCTTCCTTGAGATGGCCAGAGAAGATGAAAGGAGATCCTAGCAAAGGGAACAAAAGCAAGTACTATCGTTTCCACCAAGACCACAGACATGATACAAATGAGTGTTAAAATTTGAAGCAACAAATGGAAGTCCTTATTAAGTAGGGAAAGTTAAAAAATTCCCTTGGACAAAACCATAAAGATGAAAGACAACCACTAAAAGGCAAAGCGGAAGAGCTAGTGCGTCAGCCACTTAGAGAGATAAGCGTTATTGTAGGAGGAATGTCAACCAAAAGCTCATCCTAATCCAGGAAGACTTACTTGTGGGTAGTTTAGAATGTTCAACTCACTGGCCGCCCACCAATGACGTCTGGAGAGGACGAGCCTGCCATTATTTTCATGGACGAAGATGTAAGGCGACTACATCATCCTCATGATGACACAATTGTTATTACTTTGATGATTGCAAATTATACAACTAGAAGGGTGTTAATAGACAATGGGAGTTAATCGGACATCCTTTACTATCTAGCCTTCCAGAAAATGAGAATCAATAAGAAGTTACTTCATCTAGTGAATGTGCCTTTAATTAGATTCGAAGGAATTAAGGTTCTACAACTAGGCACTATCTCCTTGCCAGTAGTGGTTGGCTCTTACCCACGACAAATCAATAAGGAAGTAAACTTCCTTGTAGTGGATTGTTCATCCTCGTACAATGCCATCATAGGATGGCCAACATTAAACAATTGGAAGGCCATAACATCCACCTATCACTTGTCTGTCAAATTTCTAACGGAGTATGGCATTGGAGAAGTACAAGGAGACCAACTAGCTACTAGAGCGTGTTACTTAGCAATGTTAGCAATGGACAAGCAGATGCAAACGATGAACGTTGAAGAAAGAAGGACAGTGGCTGAACTAATTGAAGTATTGGAAAATGTTCCATTGGATGAGTCCAACCTAGAGAAGTTTACTAGGATTAGGACAAGCATGGAAGAGAAGACGAAGCAAGACCTCATCCAATTTCTTAATAAGAGCATGAATGTTTTTGCTTAGAGCCATGAAGACATGCTTAGAATTGACCCAAGTGTGATTACTCATCGTCTAAATATGTCCCCATCTTATAAGCCGTCTGTCAAAAAAGGAGAGTGTTCTCCCTAGAACAAAACAATGCCATCAAAGAAGAAGTCCAGAAGTTGGTAACAACGGAGTTCATCCGCAAAGTCTATTACCCTAACTGGCTAGCTAATGTAATGATGGTCAAAAAAGCTAATGGCAAATGGAGGATGTGCATGGACTTTATAAATTTGAACAAGGCGTGCCCTAAGGAAAGTTATCATCTTCCACACATTAACCAGCTGGTGGACTCAACAGTTGGGCACCAACTACTAAGTTTCATGAACGAATTCTTAAGGTACAACTAGATTAAGATGGACGAAGTTGACCAAGAAAAAACATCCTTCATCACAAGCCAATGTTTGTTTTGTTACAAAGTAATGTCGTTTGGACTGAAAAATGTAGAAGCTACCTATCAAAGACTAGTCAACCACATGTTTCGTCAACAAATTGGGTGAAATGTTGAAGTATACATGGATGACATGCTGGTCAAAAGTGTGAAGGAGACACAACATCTGGACGACTTCCAAGAAACTTTCGACATGCTTAAACGATACAAGATGAAGCGGAATCCAAGCAAATGTGCCTTTGGAGTTGCATCAAGGAAGTTCCTTGGTTGTATGGTTTCATAAAGAGGAATTGAATCAAATCTTGATAAAATCCAAGCGATTTTGAACATAGAGCCCCCAAAAAATGTCAAAGATGTCCAGAGCCTTACTGGACTAGTAGTAGCCCTTAACAGGTTTTTCTCAAAGGCTACTGACAAGTGTTTACCATTTTTTAGAGTGTTAAGGAGAGCATTTGAATAGACAGACGAGTGCCAACAAGCTTTTGAAAACCTTAAGGCTTATCTTACTTTAACTCCATTGCTGAGCACATCCAAACCCAGTAGGGAGTTATATCTCTACCTAGTGGTGTTCCCTTATACAGTGAGTTCAGCCTTAATCAGGAAAGAAGAAAAGGTATAGAAGCTCATCTACTACACCAGCAAAGCTTTAAGAGGAGCTGAAGGAAGGTATCCACTAATGGAAAAGTTAGCCTTCTCCTTGGTAATAGCAGTAAGAAAGCTTAGGCCTTATTTTCAAACTCATGTGATTAACGTCCTAACAGATCACCCGCTAAAGAAGGCTATAAATAAGCTAGAAGCTGCTGCACGATTGATCTAGTAGGTAGTGGAACTTAGTGAATTTGACACGAGATATCGACCAAAGGAAGCAATAAAAGCCCAAGCCCTTGCGGACTTTATTGTCAAATTTACTCCTACCCATGATTAGCAGAATGGAGACCAAGGGGCATAACTATAGGTCGTCCGTGTTGATGGGTCATCCACATAACATGCATGAGGAATTGGAATAGTATTGCAATCACCAAAGGGGGATCATTTGGAGTATGTCATCCATCTACAGTTTCAAACGATCAACAATGAAGCTAAATATGAAGCCCTACTTTAGGGTTTGAAGTTAGCTAAATCACTTGGAGCAAATTTAGTTCTCGTCCAAGAAGACTCGTAGCTGTTGATAGGCTAAGTGAATGGAACGTGTGAAGCCAAAGAAGAACGAATGAAGAAGTATTTAGGCAAAGTAAAGCAGTGCATTAAGGGCTTCACAATGGTCCAATTTTAGCAAATCCTAAGGAAGGAAAACACAGAAGTTAACGTCTTAGCCAAAGTAGCATCTGTGGATGAGTTGGTCAGTGATCAAATTAAAGTCTAGTACATCCCATGTATAGACATTCCAGAAATACAGTAGATAGATGGATTAGCTAATTGGACCACTCCCATCATGTTTTATCTCAAAGACGAACTCTTCGTCAAAGATAGAGAAGAAGCAAGGAAGCTAAGAGTAAGAGCAGCAAAATTTGTCCTCATGGATGAAGTACTGTATAAAAGGGATTTCTCTTAACCCTACCTAAGATGTTTGACTCTAGATGACTCCCATTACATCCTGAGGGACGTCCACGAAGGAGCCCGTGGAAACCATTCAAGAGCCAAATCTCTCATCTACAAGATAGTCTGTGCAGGATATTACTGGTCGTCCATGCAGGTAGATGCCAAAGCTTATGTTAAAGTGTGTGACAAGTGTCAACACTACAGCATTATACCTAGATGACCATTAGAATACCTCACTCCAATGGTGGGCCCTTGGCCATTTCCCCAGTAAGGACTTGACATCCTTAATCCATTTCCCATGGGAACGAGGTAAATGAAGTTCTTGGTGGTAGAGATTGATTGTTTTACTAAATAGGTAGAAGCAAAGCTATTGGCAAAGATCACTGAGCAGAACATCAAAAGCTTCATCTAGAAAAACATTATCTGCTGTTTTGGAATCCCTAAGGTGCTTGTCTCAAACAATGGGCGCTAGTTTGATAACACACTCTTCAGAGAGTTTTACGAGTAGTTAGGAATCAAGAATCACTACTCCTCATCCTCCCACCCACAGGGTAATGGACGGGCAGAAGTTGTAAACCAATCCTTGCTGAAAATCATCAAGACTCGGCTTGAGGGGGCCAAAGGGATATGGCCAAATGAATTACCCAACGTCCTTTGGGCATACAGGACGACAATAAGAACTCCTACTAGAGAGACCTTTTAAGCTAGCATATAGAAGTGATGCAGTGATACCTGCGGAGGTTGGTCTAACAAGCTACAGTTTGGCCTACTATAAGGATGAGGAAAATGAGAAACAATTTCGTCTAAGCCTCGATCTCATTTACAAGAACCTAATGACTAAGCACCATGATACGTTGGTCAAACCAAGGCAGTTCAAAATTGGGGACCTCGTCTTGAAAATGGTGTCCTTGGCTACTAAGGACCCCGCTCATGGAAAGTTAGAACCTAATTAGGAAGGACCATACAAAGTCATCAATTACAAGAGACGAGGGTTGTACTATCTAGAAGCCTTGGATGGACGAAGGCTAGAGCATCCACAAAATGTGGAGCACTTGAGGAAGTACTATTAGTAAAGATCTGTCGGGAAGTTTAGCATGGACAAGTCTAGAGACTGCTGGTTCTTTCTAGCAATCTACTTATGTTATCTTCCAGCACTTTATGTTTTCTAGTAGTATTCTATGTTTTTAGTATTTGAATTCCCCAAAAAGCACTAGCTACTAGCATGTGCTATGTTTTATGGACGATGTCATGAGAAAAATCCTTTTGTATATAAAGCAATTTGAATTCCCTAAAAAAGAACTAGGTATCAACATGAATGATGTCTATGGATGATGTTATGTACAAAGTTCTCTATGGTCGATGTTATGTACAAAGTTCTCTATTGTATAAAAAGCAATTTGAATTTTCTAACTTAAGTGTTGATGATTCTTTATGAAACTAAAGTCCATAAAAAGTTAAAGATGTCTAAAATCCCTAGACATAGAGATGTATCGTTATGAGCCATCCTTAGACAAGGAAAAGGCAAATTATTATATATAAAACCTTAAGGTAAAAACATAAGTGCAAAGGGAAGGAAATGACAACTCCCAGTACACTCATCCAATAATGAAAGACGAGAAAAAGCGTGCATGCAATAAATAGGCAATTTCTAAGGATGACAAATGTCCAAGCAATTGAGTAATCCAAACTATGGATGAGAAAATACTTAGCCAAGTAAGAATTCCTGAAATAAGTCCAAGTTAAGGATAAGGAAATATTTAGCCACTCTAAAGTAAAGACCTAACTATGTACAAGAAAATACTTGGACAACAATATATTTATAGATGAACTAAGGGTAGACAACTATCGTCCAAAAACCCTTTAAAGTAACAAGCCTAAAAAAGGCAATTGTATGAGACCCCGTCCTTAAACATAGACGAGACGCCACCCTTGTCCAATTTATAGGCTTGCCTAGACGCCACCATAAACTTGGACATGGCTTGTATTAGGAAATATGGACGCGAGATAAAGAGAATAAAGCTCAATTTTAGTATGGCTAAGGACGAGTCAAAATACCTTAAAGAGATCGTGAACAATAGACTGTTCAAACTCCTTCATGGATATGTCACAGTAGATGGCAATGTCTTTGTCAGTCACTGCTTGCTTGAACCTATCCCAAGCTAGACCTTCACTCCTTAGGAAGGTCATTGGGCCACTATCAAGGAGCCTAGTGGGTAAAGGTTTGGACAGATTTGCACCAGGATGAGGAAGGGAATCTTCAACCTTAGAGACTGTAGGATTGGCTGTAAGATCAGCAGGGTCAAGAAGCACGACAGGAGTAATGGATGGCGTCAAGGAGTCAACCTTCTATTTCTTATTGCCTCTACAGCTGGGAAGATTACCCGCGTCCAATTTCTTAGATATAGTCTTCCTTTTCTCTGATGAAATTGGAAGGACGAGCTTCAATGTAGACGAGGAAGGGAGATGACTTTGAGCAGGAGCCTTAGTCCCAAGCTAAACACTTTCATCACTAGCAACGCCTTTTCCTTTGTTTTCCTTCATGGTTTCCATTCCTATATGGGAAAAATGAGCATCAAAGTCTAGAAGAGCTAACCAACCAAAATGCAACAAAATAAATAACTTACGTTGACGGATGGTACGTTCATAGGCTAATGCTTCTTCTATATACTCAGGTACAAGCCTCCAAGCCGTTAGACGAAGAAGTGTTACCAAAAAGTGAAAACTTATGTTTGCAAAAAAGCATGCTTTTTGGATGGGGTCTAGGAAAAATTTGGTCAAAAAGTGTTGTCTTACAGCTAAAAAAATAAATAAATAAATAATTGGAGTTAGGTAAACAACATACCCTCAAGACATAAACGACCCATCTCACCAATGTAGGGAGGGAATGGGTCCCTACCTACCTCGACAGGGTTCCCTGTCCAAAACCTTGAGATGAAGAAGAACTTCATCTTCCACCTCTTATCAAATGAGGGAAGGGACCTTATCAACCTACAACTAGAACCCCTGGTTGAAAGCTGATAGAAACCTAGGAATTGTCTTATTTCAGAGGGTTTATAACAATATAGGAACTCGTCCACAATAAGAGGACGGTTCTCGTCAAAGGCCTCTCTCCATAATACTTGTATAGATACAATGAGCCTCCATGCATTAGGGTTAATTTGGTTTAGACCTACACCCAGCCTATGGAGGATCTCCCTATCGAAAGCATTGAGAGGTAACCTAAGACCCCCTAATAGGTAAACCTTATATACACTAACCCTTGAGTTTGGGATAAAGCACTGTTCACCAGGAACAATTAGACGAGGGTTAAGTTCATCTAGAATTTGATATCTTCCCCTAAGAGAGTAAAATCTCTCATCTATCTTTGAAGGATACCTACAGCACAACAATACAAAATTTCCTCCTTCTCACTTAAGGAGGGGATGGACGCTAGGGTACTAGTGGATGGACCGACAGACGACCCTGATGCCACCCTCCGTCTTAACTCCTCCTAGAGAACCTCTAAAGGAACCCCAGATGAGTACTGCTCGTCTGTAGATCCACTATAACTACTACTACTACCACTACTACTACTATCACTACTACTACCACCACTATTACTATCGTCTTAGTACTCGTCTATCTCCCTTTCGTCACTATCATCAGACGAAGATACTACTATCTCAGACATTTTGGAAAAAATTCTAAAGAAAAACCTACGGACAAAGAAAAGAGGATACCTGATTCTAAACAAGGATGACTAAAGATGGAAGGAAACTTCTAGACGAGGCGCCGGACGACTGATGGGAGAGAAGAAAATATGAGAAATGTGAGAGGGTAGGAGAGGTATTGCCCTATTTATAGTCAGGAGGATGGGACACTGAAATGACGCGAACTAGTTAGAATGCACCACGTGGTAATTTTTTGAAGAACGAAACGACGTGACTGGTAAGCCATCAGGATTACACCACGTGTCAACATCCTAAATGTCTGATTTCAGATCACCCTAACATGCCACCTGGAGAATCCTTTAACCAATGAAAAATCACCATATGTCAAGCCAACAGTAACATGGACGACACAAGGACAAGGCAGCAACTGATGAGGTCCAAATTAAGTTTAGTTTATCCATAGTGGTCGTCCATGACTAGACCACGTCTAGAAGGTTTTGCGAGCAAAGAAACCAACAAAAGTATCACGAGCATGAATAGATCCACCCATGGGTAACGAGATCATCCAATTTCAGGATAGTCGTCCATGACCTAAGGGCATGGATGACTAGACAACACTTAGTGAATTTTAAAAGAACTTTTCAAAGGTTCAATATAATCAGACCATGATTCACCATTCCTAAAATGTGGAGAGGATTCCCCGTAATCTGCTCCACATTCTCCATTTTCTCCATTAACTCCACACATTCCCCATGATGATAGTGGATCCGAACAAGTAGATTCACTCTTAACTCTCTATAAAAGGATCAAGTCACATTCAACCAAAGTAAGCTCTACTATTCACAGTTTCCCATCCTGGTGTTTTAGAGAGAAAATTGACTTAATCGTCGAAGGATCCTTGGCTAGATTACACCAGTCACCCTAGACAGTCATTTCTTTTCTTTCAGATCATTAAGCCATCACCATAGCCCAGCGCATTTCAGCCTACTGATTTTCGAGTATCATCAATTATTATTATTATTATTATTATTATACACAAATCACACATATCAAGTCAAATATTGTGAAAAAAAAATTTAAAAAATTTCTTTTGTGTCACTAAAATAAAGCCACATGATATTTTAGAAATTTCATTAAAAATTTTGATTATTTCTGGAAAAATTGTTGTATAATAAGTAAATTGAATACCTTGGCAACCATCTTTGAGGTACGGGTTCCCAAGGTAACCCTTCTTGCACTCGCAATGGTACCCAAAGCCATTGATGGGATTAAGATCAATACATGTCCGTTTGGCAAAGATAATTTTTGCTAACTTAATTTACTATTTAGGTTATTTTTACTATTATTCATAGATTTCACTACACTATTTCAGCTAACTTTTACATTTATCTACAATAATCACGGGAAGGGTTTCATTGTTTCACAGACTAATAAGGTAATCTGGGGAGAAATTGAACTTGACTTCTCGGATTATAAAGGCAAAGCTGCATGGATTGAAATCCCAGTCTTTAGTATGGTTTTTAAAGTTATATGTTTCCAAATAAACATTCTTCAATCCTTGAGGAATATCTAACTGGCAACACCCAATCCCAGAGCAAGAACCATTGACTACGTTGCTTATGTTTCGACATTGGGACAGACAGCCGATGGAGAACTGTTGACCGTTAGATTACCATTAAGGAATGCATAAGTGTCACAGCCAACGGCCACGAACTTGTTTTGATTGACAGAAACTGTGAAACTGGGGACTCTGAGAGTTGCTTTGATGTTTGGCTCACGCGTGCCCCACTTATCGACGTTACAGTCATAAGCCTTATACATCAAGATTTCAATCTGGCCTTGGATGGAAATGTTTATAACCTTCACGTTTCCAGTCAGTGGTTGAGGTTGTCTGGACGAGTTACTACAATTGATAAAAGAAACCTCGAGTTTCATTGAGGAAACAACCTTAGTTATGCCAAACGGATATGGAATTTTTAAATCTCCACATCTGTCAGTGCAGTTAGGCAGGGCTAATGGAAATGCCGTTGCTGCCTGGGTCACCTAGGCCATTGCGTAGGGGCCTACTAAAAAAATGCCCCAAAAATTTGGGGCAAAAAATTGATATATATATATATATTTTTTGAACTATATATATATATATTTTTGAAGATATTGAAAAAAAAAATAGTTTTACATTTTTCATTTACTTTTATGGAGTCCCAAAAAATTGAATAATGCTAAAGATAATACAACTTTAAATAAATGAGTCTTACAAATATATGTGTCACTAATCACAAGAAATAATTCAGATAAAAAAATGCTAGAGACAATACAACTTTGTAAGTCTTATATTGCAAAATTTATAATATCTATAATATCATTCATTCAAATATTTGTTTATAATCTTCTTAAAGTGTTACTAACCACATTCATTGCTATATTGTTTGTAATTTTTTTTTAGTAAATTTTTTTTGTAACTTTAGCATTTTTTTCGAAAAAAGAAAACATATTGTAAAATAAAAAGAATGAATTTTTGTTATAAAAAAAAAAAATTATGATATTAAATATGATTTAAATGATAAAGAAAATGTCTTATTTAAATATATAGCCTTTTAAGCCTTTAAATTTGATGGGCGCCCCTGCTGCCACGAATGATAATATCAGTATATCACACCAACCTAGGTGAGCGGCACAAGCATACACTATGGAAACCCATAGGACTACTATTTCTGAGAAGAGTGTTTAGTGTAGTGTGCGGAGAACTTCATAGATGTTGGACATTTTAAAAGCAGACAGAGAGACCCAAAAATGAGTATGTCTTTACAGCTATAAGTGCACGTGTTGCAAATTGCATAAGGTAGACTTTGGTAAGGTCTTAACAACCAACTTCTACTATTAACTAATTAATAATAGTATATTACACCAAAGTCTTTCTTTTCAGAGAGTAATACACTTGGTAAGTTTAAGCCAAAGAATTGTTTAGTCTGTTGCTTCCGTCATCTTGTAAGGAATTTTTAAAAGAAGAAAAAAAAAAAAAAAAAAAAAAACAGTTCCCCAACAATTAAAAATAATATATATATATATATATGTATGTTAGGGATATATTTTCTATATAATTGGCTAATTCTTTGAGAAAATGCATTTTACTTGTAATAGGTAGATCTAAATTTGGTTTAGTGTATAAAGAAGTATGTTGTTCTAACATATCAAGTGGTACCATTAAAGACATGAAATTTGATTCAAAAAACAAGTAAAGAAAAACTGTTTAATTAAAGTTTGACACTAGCTCGATACTAGCTGCTATTGAGGATTAGTGAAGAAGCTTGACACAAGCTCGACACAAACTCGATCTATTGAGAATTACATTCAAATTTTTCAGATTTGAATTTCGACCCATGATGACTTGAATGATTAGGGTTTCTCTCTCTACAACCCTAGAAATATGTAAGGCTTATTTTAAAAGTCATCAAGTGTGGAAACAGAGACTTAGAACTCATATTTTATGTGAGAAGCTACTGCGTTTGTGCGCTTTAGGATTTTGTAACCAAGTGCTTCCTAATCTATGTTGTTTATGAAGTGAAGAATTTTGTAACCAACAACAATCAATCAAGTTGCTGAAATTAGTCATATACTAGGATCTGTGCAAAAGAGTTAGTCATAGATTGGAGATTTGTACAACAAAGGAAAGAAGTCTACTACAAAATCAAGTAAAATTGGGTATTGAAGCAGATGTTCAACTGTAGGTTGGTATTTTGGGATAAGCCAAGGTTGTGATTTGATTCCTCATACTTGTAACCGTTTGATTATTGATTAGTGGATTCTTAGGAGTAGTGACCTTAAATTCACCAGGTAGGGTTTTTGCCTTGCGAGAGGTTTTCCCCATTTGTCCACAAATCACCATATTAATTTATTTTCAGCTGCATTTAGTTTATCTGATGATTTGTTAGTGTCTCCACAATTTGCATGTAATTTAACCTAATTAATCAATTTAAGTAATTGAATTAATTAACCATGGTCAATCTTTTTTAAACCAACAATATATATATATATATATATATAGTGATTTTCTTTTTATTTTTCTATTACCCTCTTACTTTGGCACTAGTCTCACGACTAAATGAATACAAATCTTAGGCTTCTTAGCCACTTGATTTGGCTCAACGAAGATCACACAACAAGCCAGCCTTTTAGGCTATTACATATGCATATATTTTGCACTTTCACTCAGCAGTATTTTGCTCGTATTATAACAAAGTGGTGGAGGATTTGGACTTAAATTTGGAAAAAGTAAGAGAAAAATAAATTTTGAAAAAATAAATCTATAATAATTTTATTATTGGGACTCATTAAATCCCTTAATTTTTTTAAACTATCCCATTTAATTCTCATACTTTTAAATGACACGTTTTAAACCAAACAAGTCAATTGATGCACATATCATGTGTGAGGGTCTGATTTGTTTGGATTTTTTTGGGGTACATTTATGAAAGTATGGAGTTTAAGGTGCTCCATATAAGTGCATAGGGTTTAACATGTCCCTATAATAAAACTATGAAGTTTTTTTTTTTTTTTTTTTTTTTTTAAGAGTTAGTAAGAGTTAGATAACCTGAGCCTACAATATCATTCATGTAAAAAGAGATTATCGTTTGGTTTATTTTGCAAATAAAACTCTTTTATCTTAGAAATATATACACTTGATATAACTTCATTTAATGTTTTATCATTAAATATTTTTTTTATTAACATTAGATTACACATTCCAGTTCTTTTAACATGCACACCAAACTTTATATTAATAGAGTCTATTTACTCATCGATTCCATAGTTGTCAAAACGTGAATCGTATTGTGAATCGATTTTTAATTTTTCCATATAGTGTATCGTAAGATACACAAACACTTAATAAAATTTATAAAAAAAATTATAAATATACATATATAAAGGGTATATATCATTATAAATTTTGAATATATTCAACTAATGACTAATTTATTCATCATTTATGTAATAATATTTAACAAGTTAACTAAATAAATCAAACTAGCATGTGTTCATAACATACACATTCAAATTACTTAAATTCAAAAGTGATAATATATTACAAATGATCCAAAAATAATAATTTATTTTCATCATATTCATCAAATTGCCTAATCAATCCCATCTAAGTCAACGCTATCATCATATTTAAAATTTTGCAAATTTATTCTTCATTAAAAATTTCTTCATCGTTATTCATTATTAACATTTACTATCTCTTCTTGTTCTTTTTATTTTAATGATTTTTCTATAAAAAAATTTTGGCATTCTAGTTTTTTGGACTTATAACAATAACGATAAAAATAAAATAAATTTTTAAATATTAAAGTGAAATGTAAGTGTGTACAGTGTAGTCCAATTGTAGGAAAGAGTAGAAAAAAACTTATGAATATGTTAATTTAGTAGACTAAATTAAGTCTACTAATAATTTTTTGCTAAAAACAAATCTAACAACTTGTAAGATTCAAATAAAAGTATAGTTTTTAACAAAAAACCTCATTTTAAAGCATTTGTCTATGTATCGTACGATACGTATGATTTTACGATACGATACGATTTATATGATACGCACACTGTATCGTACAATTCACGAGTACTTACGATACGCCAATATAATACGGAA
Source organism: Quercus cerris (assembly GCA_963669245.1). Lineage (NCBI taxonomy): Eukaryota > Viridiplantae > Streptophyta > Magnoliopsida > Fagales > Fagaceae > Quercus > Quercus cerris. The sequence continues at coordinate 23,296,834 of OY770014.1, read as the reverse complement.
CTTTTTCCACACGATACATATCGCATATTGTATGATACTGACAACTATGATTGATTCTATAAAATCATGTATTAAATATAATTTTAAATAAAAATAAAAATAAATCAAACTTAAAATTTTAATAAATGGGATAGTCATTGATTTTTAATAATTTTGTAAATTTGAACCGAGGATATATGGAGTAAGAGAGAAAATGTGACCTAGCATAAATTATAATTACAATTATTATTTTCACGAAAATTTCCTATTAATTTTTTTGTTTTGGTGAAATTGAGCATGCCAAAAAGTATATTCCTCCTTTTCTTGTATTTAAGCACAAATACACTTTCAAAATGTGTAATGTTTCACTTAAATTATCTCATAATCTCATGCATATGCATTGATACAATTAAAAATAAGCAAAATCAAATATATATTAAAATTCCTACATAAGTTAAATTCCTAAAGTATATTATATTTAGGTTCTAATAAAAGTCTATGAAAAATTCTTCTATTTGGTTTTTGATTATTGTGATTACCTTAATTTATTAGTTCCAAATAGTCTATTGGTCTGAAGATAAAGAGCAATCATCATAAATCGAATGCCATAAATTGAAATTTTATCATATCTATAAAAAATTAATAAAATTTTTAGTTTTTATTTTTAAGTTATTATTTCTCATTGTTATTTTATTATATGCACTATGCCTTGTAGCATTAGAGTACTAGTTTTCAGTTTTATGTCATTTGTTCTTTCTCTAGCATCTCTTGAGTATCCATTAGTAACCATTTTGCTCAATCATATAGTTTATATTCTCTGGCTTCGTATCAAGTTAACTTATTCACATTTTTTTTTCCTTGTAAATTATGTATTTAGGTTAAAATTAAAGTTCCTTGACCCAAACCAAGTACAAAATTTTTTATAAAATACTAATGTGATGAGTTATTATTAGTAAGTGAAAAGTGTTATTAGTAGTGGAAGGATCTTATTTGAATTATTAGTAGTGTTATCAGTAGTGAAAAGTGTTATTAGTATGTGAATTAACTTCTAGATTCCTTATTTGACATGTCTCTTACATCCAAATGAAAATAAGAAAGAATGGAAGGATCTTAAATAATAGAGAAACCCCAAAAATAATGCCATACAAAAGTGCAATCACACCTCCACTTCTATCAAATAATCAAATTGATTCTTGCTTATCAAGATATATATATATATCTATATATATATTTATATATATCAATAACTCTAATGTGGGTGAAAGAGGAAGGATCAAAATATTGGGAAATTTCATAGGCACAACAAAGAAAAAGAAATGGATTAATGAGAGCTATGCTCAACCACATGATAACAACCATTTAAAAAACAACACAAAAGACTTGATTAGGACCCCTACATTTCCACCATTAATACATACATTTCCACCATTAATACATATATAACAAGCCTTAACATACAACCTCTCCCATAATTACTACATTTCCAATAGTCAAGACTCAAAACACAACTCACAAAACAAACGCAAATTATTACACTTCCAAACAACTTAAAAACTTCCAAATTTATGTGATGAATACTTACTTCGAAATTACATAGATCATTATAGTACCATATCAAATGCAATTATCAATTGATACCAATATATTACTGAGGACTAAGTAATTATCTCCCATCTTCCACAGATTTCAATACTTGATCTCCTATGCTATCATACTCAACAGTTGTACTAGTAGAACAACCAATGTCAACATCAACATTGAAAGAGTGACTAGTTGCACTAAGCACGTGCTCAGTCTTTTTTGCATAGACATCAATGTTTCCCAATGAATGTTTTTCCATAATTCTCAATCTCTCTAGCTCTGCTGCCACCTCTTTCATGGAAGGCCTATCCTCCCCTCTCAAACTTAGGCACCTTTTTGCAAGATTAGCAACTTCCTTCAGTTGCTCAATGTTAACCTCATTGACAATGTGATCTTCAAGAATTTGAAGTAGACGATCCTCTTTTATGGCAGAAACAAAGGATATTGCTAGATTTCTATCAATTTCTGGCCTATCAAAAGAAAGTGCCTTTTTACCTGTCAACAACTCTGCCATAACAACGCCAAAACTATATACATCACTTTTTTCTGTTAGTTGGCTAGTTTGCATGTATTCTGGATCCAAGTACCCCAAAGTTCCTTGCACCAAAGTGTTCAATTGTGTTTGATCAAGAGGAACTAGCCTTGAAGCTCCGAAGTCAGCCACTTTTGCTGTGTAGTTATCATCCAATAGAATATTCGTAGTTTTCACATCTCTGTGTATAATTGGCATAGAAGCTGATGAATGCAAGTACGCAAGTGCTCCTGCAGTTTCTGTTGCAATTTTCAAACGTTTTTCCCACGAAAGTAAGGATGATAGGCTATTATCATGAATGTGGTTAGAAAGAGTCCCATTTGTGATGAATTCATAAACTAGTAAGGGAACTTCTGTTTCCAAACAACAACCAAATAGCTTAACAACGTTCCTATGATTAATTTGGGTAAGCACAATCATTTCATTTATGAATTGCTCGATTTGGCTCTGATCACCAATTTTGGACTTCTTAATGGCAACCATTGTGTTATCTGATAGTACTCCTTTATACACAGTTCCATAGCCTCCTTGACCAAGGACTCTACTTTCATCGTAGTTGTTGGTGGCCTTTTTGAGCTCTTCTGTGGTAAAGATTTTGGTTGTCTCGACAGACATTTGGTGATTAGAGAGTTGTTGTTTTAATAGTAAGCCACCATTTTGTTTGAAGAATTTTTCCTTGAGTTTCATGAGCTTTCTTCTTTTCAATCCCCAATATATCCAGGAATATCCCAGAAGCAGTACTAAGAGGATAAAAAGGCCTGCACACATTCAAACATGCATTTTCACCCAGTACAACGTTTTAAATTTATACTTTTGCTAATACTATTGCCTTTTTCTTTATGGAAAACATAGTAAAAGTCTAAATATTTATCATACATATCGTATGAAGATTATTGGACCAAGTTCATTTATAGCGTAGGTGGTGGCTGCCACATAAATATAAATCTCTCACGAGTGGCTCTAAAATCCGGCTTATGTCAAATTATATCAAAACTAAAAATATGGACAACTAAAAGAGATTGGTGAACCAAATTTTGAATTGACATCCTTTTTAAAACCACAATGTTCCTTTGTAAGGTTGGTTTTTTTTTTTTTTTTTTTTTTTTAAAGGAAAGCAAACCTAGTTGAGTATGGTAAGAAGTAGACTCTTGAGTTTTAGGTGTAGACGCTTTAGGTTTAGATCTTTTACTATAAAAGTCCTAACCAAAAAGAGTTTTAGGGTCCGTTTGGTCAAGAGGGTGGAAAAGTTAAGGAATTAAAAACTTTTTTATTTGATTGAGAAGAAAAGTAAGATAATAAAAAATGTAATTTATATAAATTGACTCATATGCCCTTATAAAAAAAATTATCTAGTTAAAGAAATAGTCACACTAAGTTTATTAAAGGTCTGTTTGGATAGAACTTATTTTGCTGAAACTGAAAACACTGTAGTAAAATAATTTTCAAATTTGTGAAGTTACTGAAAAATGATATTTGTGGATCTGTAAACAGTGCAAAGTGCACTATTCATAGTTGAAAAGTCAACCTTTGCGGCTACTGTTCATGAACAATGCATGAACAGTAGCCACATTAGTCCTTGAAACGCGTGGAAAAAAAGAAGAAGAAGAAGAAGAAGGAAAACACAAAACATGCAAACACTGAAACGCAACGCGTATCTAAACCCAGCATAAAACAAAGATCATGCCAAAAAAAAAAAAAAAAAAGACTCAACCAAAAAAACCAATCATGCCCAATTAAAAAACAAAAATGCAAAACAACCACACCTAAAAAAAAAAAGGGCAGAATTGCAGGTAGAAACAAAGGCCACGCCCACATCCGGTTAAAAACAAGATTTTAAAAAGAAATAGGAAACAAAGGCAGGTACCTACACACACAGTAGGCTTGAATTGGCATTTTTGTCCAAAAAGTTTTGCACAATTTTTTCTTCCATTTTTTCTCCAATTTGGGGAAATTGTGTTTTGGTGGGCCAAGAGAGAAAAACTCCTAGGCCACACCAAAATTCCCTTCCCCTCCCTCTTCCAATTTAACACCTCTTTCAACAATATTTTTTCCTTTTTTTTCTCTTCTTTTTATTTTTTATTTTTTATTTTTTCGTCCTTTTATTTCACCTCCAATTAAACACACCCTTAAATTTTAAAATGATTAACAAAACTTTAATGTTAATGCGCTTTGAAGCTCATAATCTATTCAATAATAAATTGACAACTTGAGAGAGTGTTTTTTGATATGAAAAATGATAAAAGCAATTATAATAAAAGTGTTTTGTAAAGAGGTTATAATAAAATTAAAGTGTTTTGTATTTTCATACTTAAACAGTTAAACCTTAACCAAAAAAAAAAAAAAAAACCTAATTGGTGTAATTAATGACTAACATTTAGTCTTTTTTTTTTTTTTTTTTTTTTTTTTTTTATCATCATGCCATCATGGTCAACAGTAGTTCTCTCTCCAAATAGAAAGACATTGAAAATAAGGAGCATTACGCTTAATTACTTTACCCTATAGCTCAAAATTTTAACATTAGCAAGTTCTTTTTTCAAACACTGTCATTTGCTTCCATCTTTACTAACAGAGAAAAAGATAATAAAGATTATAAAAAGAAAAAGAAATAGGAAAAGGATAACGATGATATTTCACCAGTAGACAGCGTGATTTGTGTGACCAAACATATATGGCAAGTGCATTTCAAGATTAATAACTACATCATCAATAAATTGTTTAAATTACAAATTTTTATAGTTTAAAATTATTCATAAAATATAAGTGTAAAGATCATATAATAAATAATATATCTGATTAACACAAAAATTAACATATTTATTTAGAGAGTAAAAAACTTATAATTTAATAATTATATTTTTAAAATATTTAGTAATATTTATTTTATTAAATAAAATTGTAACCTATAAACATTACAATCAATTTTATACCTAAATTTTGTAATATTGATGTTTTTTAATAGGAAAATATTCTAAGCAATGGGTGTATCTGCCCTCTCACACTAACTAATTATTGCACAGGATCTTGACCTGTGAGGAGAATCTGATGGCGCAAATACAGACATACAATAAATATACTCACCAACTGCAAGGTAAATTGTGAGTGATTGGCCAGCTGGTCGATCGGAGACACACACCCGTTCAGGTTCGGCCATATGGTATCCGTCAATGCAGAAACAATCATAACTTCCGGGGTTATTAACACAATTTTGATTGCTCGTGCAATTATTGTCGTCTTTGACTTTACATTCATCAATATCTGTAGTGGAAAAGTTCATTTTAAAGTAAATAAGAAGTAATTAATCCAAAAAATTAAAAACTGAAATCGAAAAAATATAATAAAAAAGCATTGACTGAAACGAAAATAAAAATATTGCCTCTCAATAGTTATATTAGAGGCTAAAATTGGTATACAACTTCTACATAGATCCACTATTATTATTATTATTATTATTATTATTATTAAATCATAATCTATCAGTTTAAACAATTGTTAGAAAAAAATTGTGACAATTTTTATGTTACTAAAATAAGGCTACATATTATATTAGAAATTTGTCAAAAAAAATGTTTTATTATTCTTGAAAAAAATGTTTTATTATTCTTAAAAAAATTGTTGTAGATTTCAGTTATGGTAAAAATTTTTATAATTATATAAAATATCTGGGCCAATCTTCATCAATACCAAAAATTAATGTCAACTTGGTCGATAAAGAGCTGAAACTACCTCAAAATAAAAAATTGTTGTAAATAAGTAGTAAGTAAATTGGATACAGGTTAGCAAAAAAAAAAAAAGTAAATTGGATACCTTGGCAACCATGGTCGAGGTATGGGTTCCCCCGGTAACCTTTCTCGCACTCGCAACGGTACCCAGGCCCGTACTCGGGATTAACACATGTGCTATTCCCTCCACATATGTAATTCGATTTCTTCCGAGCAAGATCACACTTCTCACTACCAATTGTCCAATCAAAAACCACCGGAAGGGTTATATTGTTTCGCAGAGTGGTAAGATAAGCTGAGGAGAAATTGAACTTGTCTTCTCGAATAATAAAGGCATAGCCGCATGGATTGAAATCCCAGACACCTATATGGCTATATAAGCTATTTGCTTCCACAGTAATATTTTTCAATCCTCCAGGAATATCCAGCTTGCAACACCCAATCCCAGAGCAAGACCCGTTGACTACATCACTTTTGCTTTCACATAGTGAGAGACAAACAGAACGGAACGGTTTATCGTTGCTGAAACCCCTAAGGTACGCATAAGTGTCACATCCAACGGACACGAACTTGTTTTTGGTGTGAGAAAAGGTGAAAATCGGGTTAGTGAGACTTCGTTTCCGCTTGGGCTTATTCTCATGTCCGCCCGTCTTGTTGTAACAGTCAATGTCGTTATCCATCATGATCTCAATCTGGCCTTCTTGGACGGAAATGTTTGTAACGAGGAAATCTCCAGTCTTTGTAACGAGGACATCTCCAGGATTTGGTTCACGTTCCCCCAAATTGTTTTCACAACCTATGAGAAAATCTGTAGATCCCTTGGTTTCCTTCAGGTAACAACCTTCAGTTAAGCCAAACGGATATGGAATTTGTAGGTCTCCACATCTGTCGTTGCAATTAGGCAGGGCTGATGGAAATTGTGTATCTGTGGCTGCCACCATGACTGATGATATCACACCAACCCAGGTGAGTTGCACAAGAATCCTATGGAAACCCATAGCACCACTATTTCTGAGGAGTGTTTAGCGTGTGGAGAACTTCATAGATGCTGGACTTTTCTAAAGCAGACTGAAAGACCCAACAGTTATTGCATGTGTATTTGTGTCTACAACTTTACAGCAATAATTCTGTCCATGTGTTGCATAAGGTACACTTTGATATGGTCTAAGATAAGTTAAAGAGTCTAACTCAGTCAGGATACGTGTGTGGCTGAGTGTAAACAAGAAAAAAAAATCTTACACAGTAATTTAAACACTAACCAGATTCGGGGCCAAAATGGCCAAATACTACAATTTTTTGAAATTTTTAGCAAAAAACTATTGTTTCGAAAATAAAGGGCAATCTATCACTTTTTCCAGCACTCGAGTTTGGTGAACTTAAGTACCTTATTTTATAGTTCCACCATGGCTGCTGAGCTAGAAATTGGCGATTAAAAAAAATAAAGTGGTACTCAAGCTTGGTAAACTCGAGTACCATGCAACACAATACTCGAGTATACCAGGCTCGAGTACCTTTTATAAAAAAAAAATAAAGAAAGCTTTTTTTCTACGGTACTTGAGTTTACCAAAATCGAGTACTGTGTAAATTTATTTTTTATTTTTTATTTTTTTTGCTGGAGGATAATTGACAAATAAACATAAAGATAAAAATATGTAGCTTTTATATGTTTTTATATATTTATATAGAAGCATTGTAAGATATAGAGATTTTAATTTCGAAATATGAATTTAATTTCTACATTGATTAAAATTGTTTATTGTTTTCTCATAAAAATTGTTCACTATTTTCTTTATAAACTATTTCTACGATTTTACATAAAATTATTTTCTGTTCAGCATTATTTAAAAAATTGTTCACTCTCTTTTCTGCGTAAATTATTTTCTGTTCACTATTTAAAAAAATTGTTCACTGTTTTCTCGTAAAACACCTAGTGAAATTGTGTTTTCTAAATTTAAACGTCAAATCTGAATGCTTTTTCATGTTTAAATTTCACAATAATTGAAAATCCAAATCTATATGTTTTTTCATGTTCGAATTTCACAATAATCGAATCTATTTTTCTGCATTGATAAAATCTATTTGGATACACACTTTGTCAAAATTATCCAACAATGATAGATTGTGATTGGTTGTTTATCACTTTCTAATAAGCTCACTATTTTTTCTACTTCTCCTACAGTCTACCATGTAGAAGTATGGAACAAGTGCGACAAAATGAGTAGAAATTAGAGATGATTTAAATACAATGAATCGTAATGTATTAAAAATTTCCCTTTATTACATTTTATTGTTATTATTATTACTCCTTATTTAGTTTATCTAAAAAGTTAAACATTTTTGGATTTATCCAAAAATCTATGCCACAAAATACATTGCGGGAAATCTAGACCAAAGAACTGCCAAAATAAAAAATTGAGCGGCATTGTTGCTGTACTTAAATAAGTTGTCATAAGCAACATAAATTACCAACCAACCAAAAAAAAAAAAAAAAAAAACAGAAACTACATCCACCTGATCAAATAAAGGTGGTAGGTTGGGTTTCCAATTTTCACATACAACTTCGAAGTAGGTTCTTAACCAAATATTTTGTTTCTTTAAAGCCTTTCAATATCAGATTTGTTATATACTTTCCCTCTGTCTAGGGGCTGAGAGAGAATAGAATTTATATGTCTGGAAAAAAAAAATGTTTGTAATAGAATCTATGTTGGTTTAATGGCTGCAATCATGCCTCAAAAATAAAATAAAATGTAGCTCAATAATCAATTTTCTATTATGACTTTTACCTTAGAGCATGTTTTGAGTGTCCATTTATGTGTGTGATTTTGAACTTGTTTCTGTGTTTTTTTTTTTTTTTTTTTTTTGGTGTTTGAAAGTAGTTGTGCCTGTTAAAAGTACTAAATGCTGATGTTATGATCCATAACACTCAAAACTGTTTGTAAGATGGATTTGGCTCAAGTAGGACATGATATACTGTTCACTAATTTCTGCATAAACTAATTCTAGTATTCTGCAAAAAATTATTTTATGTTCAGCATTATTTAAAAAATTGTTCACTCTCTTTTCTGCGTAAATTATTCTCTGTTCACTGTTTAAAAAATTGTTTGTTGTTTTCTCATAAAACACCTAGTGAAATCATGTTTTCTAAATTTAAATGCCAAATCTAAATGTGTTTTCATTTTTGAATTTCACAATAATCGAATCTATTTTTCTGCATTGATAAAATATGTTTCTACATTAATAAAATTTACTCTCTACACATCATGTTTATTGTATATTTGAATTTGCTTACTGCATTCATAAAATTTATTTTTTGCATTAAGTAAAACTGTTCACTATTTTCTCGTAAAAATTGTTCACTGTTTTCTGCATAAACTATTTTTTGCATTGGCGCAGTTATTGCACTTAAATGGTTTTTGTGTTTTTTTAAATATGTAACCATATGAATAATGGACAAACTCCATGAAAGAAAAATGAATGATTCGTATAAATAACCTAATGGTAAATCCCTTAAAAAATTCAAATTTGTAAAAAAGTTTGAATTAGTTGAATGTAGAAATTTGAGAAAAATTGATGGAAAATCAATGAACGTACCAAGTCGTGAAGGTGTACATAAGATGTACAATTAGTCTAGACTTGTTGAGAAATTTGATTTCGTTGAAAGTACAAAATAATGAAAATTCAATGAAAAAGTATGTACGTGATCATATGAATTTGTTTAAAAATTTGAATTCGTTGAATGTACAAAACTGTGAAAACTCAAGGGAAAGATTGTGTACATTAGATGTACAGATAGTACAAATTTGTTGAAAAATTCGAATTTGTTGAGTGTGTAAAATCGTGAAAATTCAAATGAAAATTGAAGAACATACTAAATTGAGTAAACTTAATGGAAAATTAATTACATTAGATGTATAGATCATCCAAATTTGTTTCCAAATTTGAAGTCGTCAAATGTACAAAATAGTGAAAATTCAATTTAAAACTATGTACTAATGTACTAATCATCCTGGTTTGATGAAAATTTCAAAATTGTCGAACGTACAAAATCGTGAAAGCTTAATGGAAAATCGAAATTGTTGAACATACCAAATCGTGAAAATTCAATGGAAAGTTGTGTATGCTAGATGTACAAATATTCTGGACTTGTTGAGAAATTTGATTTCGTTGAAAGTACAAAATCGTGAAAATTCAAGAGAAAATTGTGTACATTAGATGTACAGATCGTTCAAATTTGTAAAAATCAAAATTTAGATGTACAGATCATTCGAATTTGTTGATTGTATAAAATCTTGAAAGTTTAATATAAAATTGTGTAAATTAGATGTACAGATAGTCTGAATTTGTTGAGAAGTTTGAATTTGTTAAATGTACAAAATCGTGAAAATTAATTGGAAAACTGTGTACTAATGTATTGATCATCCGAATTTGTTGAAAAATTCTAAATCGTTGAATGAACAAGATCGTGTAAACTCAATAATTAATGAACAGTTAATCTTTAGATTTGCAAAAGTTGAATGTACATAATCATCAGTTGTCAGACATTAACAACAACATTTTGTATTGCACACAACGTGTAGACTTGATGGCTTGCTCTTGCGCCTTCCCCTTTAGATGCTTCTTAGCCTTTTGGATTGCATGAAAATGGTCTAATCGCCTTTGCATTTGATTGTTCTCTTGTTCAAGACGAGCAAGTATGTTGGCAGGTTCATCTCTAGGTAACTCGGCTGAGCGTGCCTTAGGAACTCGTAACCCATGCCATCAACAATACACCTCCAACTCATTCCTCTGCCTAAATTATTTTCTGTTCACTATTTAAAAAATTGTTTGATGTTTTCTCATAAAACACCTAGTGAAATCGTGTTTTCTAAATTTAAAAGCCAAATCTGAATGCTTTTTCATGTTTAAATTTCACAATAGTCGAATTGGTTTTTTTGCATTAATAAAATTTGCTCTCTGTACATCATGTTTATTGTATATTCAAATCTGCTTACTGCATTCATAAAATCTATTTTCTGCATTAATTAAAACTGTTCACTATTTTCTCATAAATTTTTTTACTGTTTTCTGCGTAAACTATTTTTAGCATTCTGCATAAAAGTATTTTCTCTTTAGCATTATTTGAAAAATTGTTCACTGTTTTTTCTGCATAAATTATTCAATGTTCATTAGGTGTTTTATGATCCGGATGCTCTAATACCAATGACTTCCCAAGAGAAAGCATAATAGTAATATGGAAGCATAAACAATGATAAAATAGATAATAAAGAAGTAAATAGCAAAATAGATATATTTAAAATAAGGTTAAAATGGAGTATGGAATATGAAAATAGAAACTAGTAAAATCTTACTTGAATAAAAACTTCAGTCTTTGACAAACTTGAAAACAAACTGCTATCTTTGATATAAGCTTGAAAATAAAGCTGTCTGAAGAGTAAGGTTACAAGATTACAAGAGAGGAGAGAGTACAAAAGTCTTTCTGAGGGAGAGGGAAGGCTATTACAAAAGGCTTTCTAAAACTTTGAACTTAAAAGCTTAGAATCTTAGAAACTTAGAAACTTGTCTTCTGTCTTCGTAGTCCGTCTCTTTTATAGGTGAAATGAACCATGGTAAAGTAACCTGAGTAGGTAAATTTAACTCAAGTTAATCTGTTAGTGGTATGGAAATTAGTACTGATGAGTAATAGTCTGTCTGCGTCTGACTGGGAATCTTTCAAATCTCAAGAATCTATCAGATCTCTTTTTACGCATGCTAGTAAATAGTAGTAACTTTTGAACATCTGTTTGTATTTATTTGGACTGTCTTGATTTGTCTGGACAGTTTTACTTAATGCAAAAAATAGATTTTATGAATGCAGTAAATAGATTCAAATATATAGTAAACATGATGTCCAGAGAGCAAATTTTATTAATGTAGAAAAACCAATTCGATTATTGTGAAATTTAAACATGAAAAAGCATTTAGATTTGGCTTTCAAATTTCGAAAACACGATTTCACTAGGTGTTTTATGAGAAAAATGCAAACAATTTTTTAAATAGTGAACAGAAAATAATTTACCCAAACACCAACTGTAGTCATACGAACCACATGCAGAAAAAATAATTTACGCAAACACCAACTTTCCATTGAATTTTCACGATTTGGTACGTTCAACAATTTCGATTTTCCATTAAGATTTTCACAATTTTGTACGTTCGACAATTTTGAAATTTTCATCAAGTCAAGATGATTAGTACATAGTTTCATATTGAATTTTCACTATTTTTTACATTTGATGACTTCAAATTTGGAAAAAATTTTGGATGATCTGTACATCTAATGTAATTAATTTTCCATTAAGTTTACTCAATTTGGTATGTTCTTCAATTTTCATTTGAATTTTCACGATTTTACACACTCAACAAATTCGAATTTTTCAACAAATTTGTACTATCTGTACATCTAATGTACACAATCTTTCCCTTGAGTTTTCACAGTTTTGTACATTCAATGAATTCAAATTTTTAAACAAATTCATACGATCTATACATCTAATGTGCATACTTTTCCATTGAATTTTCATTATTTTGTACTTTCAACGAAATCAAATTTCTGAACAAGTCTAGACTAACTGTACATCTTATGTACACCTTTACGATTTGGTACGTTCATTGATTTTCCATCGATTTTTCTCGAATTTCTACATTCTACTAATTCGAACTATTTTACAAATTTGAATTTTTCGAGGGATTTACCATTAGTTGATTTATCTAAATCATTCATTTTTCTTTCATGGAGTTTGTCCGTTATTCATATGGTTACAAATTTAGAAAAACACAAAAACCATTTAAGTGTAATAACTGCGCCAATGCTAGAAATAGTTAATGCCGAAAACAGTGAACAATTTTTTTGACAAAACAGTGAACAACTTTAATTAATGCAAAAAACAGATTTTATGAATGCAGTAAGCAAATTTGAATATACAGTAAATATGATGTGTAGAGAGAAAATTTCATAAATGTAAAAACAAATTTTATCAATGCAGAAAAATCTATTCGATTATTGTGAAATTCAAACATGAAAAAGCATTCAGATTTGGCGTTTAAATTTAGAAAACATGATTTCACTAGGTGTTTTATAAGAAAACAATGAACAATTTTTTAAATAGTGAACAGAAAATAATTTATGCAAAAAATAGAGCGAACAATTTTTTAAATAATGCTGAATAGAAAATAATTTTATGTAAAATCGTAGAAATAGTTTATACAGAAAATAGTGAACAATTTTTATGAGAAAACAATGAACAATTTTAATCAATGTAGAAATTAAATTCATATTTCAAAATTAAAATCTCTATATCTTAAAATGCTTCTATTTAAATTAATAAAAACATAGAAAAGCTACTTATTTTTATCTTTGTGTTTATTTGTCAATTATCCTCAAGCAAAAAAAAAAAAAAAAAAAAAAATACACAGTACTCGAGTTTGGTAAACTCGAGTACTGTAGATTTTTTTTTTTTTTTTTTTTTTTTTTTTTTTTTTTTTTTTTTTTTTTTTATAAAAGGTACTCGAGCCTGGTATACTTGAGTATTGTGTTGCATGGTACTCGAGTTACCAAGCTCGAGTACCACTTTATTTTTTTTAATCGCCAATTTCCAGTTTAGCAGCCACGGTGGAACTATAAAATAGGGTACTCGAGTTCACCAAACTCGAGTACTAGAAAAAGTGGTAGATTGCCATTTATTTCCGAAATAGTGGTTTTTTGCTAAAACCTTCAAAAAATTGTGGTATTTGGCCATTTTGGTTTTAAGTTATATATCAAACAGAAGAAATCAGCAACTAATGGCTTTCCTAAGCATTTTTTACTATTTACAGTATCTCATTCATGTGTTGTGGAGCCAATATTGTGGAGTCATTCCCTTAGCATTCAATCTGGCAAAAATGGGTCGTGGTGTTAAAGTGGTTCAATTATCAATCGAAATCCAAGTGGGAACTACTGCTAGGGGCTTTACATTTTTCTGTTGCCAGTTTAGAATGAAAAACGTGCTGAGTTTCAGAGATCATGAAGCTTAGGTTATGTAAGTAGCCAAACTCATCGCAATGACAATAGACGCCAAGTAAAAAGAAAAGGAGATCCACGCATTCAGCTTAAAAAATAATATTATAGTGTTTAAAACCAAAATGAAATATACAGTGATAAATCAAGACAAAAATTAGAGTAAAATAAAAAAGAAAGCAAGAGCAAAGTGGCCCAAGCCGTCAAGATGGGATAGCCTGTTGAGATGGCCTACTTCTCCAACTCGGTGGACAGCTTGTCCCGAGGGGTTTCAACTGGTGCCTCGGGACCCTAGCTCGGAGGGGCTACTTCGAAGGACCCTTCCTTAGCAGGAGGGACTTGAGGGACAATAAGTGTGGCTTGGGAGTTAGCAAGAGGCCTCACCACATCCTAGGGTACCTCTGGGTTATCGATTCCTGCCCCCTCCAATGCTCATTGATGCACAGTCTCCTCAATAGGCTTATCAGATGAAGTTGGGTCCTTGGCAGCACTGGCCTGGCTTTCATCTGTCACTCATAAGGCCGAGCCCGCTTCGGAGGCGACGAAGGCAGCCTCGCGAATTGCAAAGGGGTAGTACACTCTCTCGGCCCTCCTGAGTTCGGACGAGGCCTCAACCCCCCTTGGTTGAGGGCCTCACTCCAAGTCTGGGAACAGTAGCGCCTGCATACTTCAAAGATTTGAGCCTTAAGGGCAGCCTCAGTCTTAGCCACCCCTTCAGCAAAGGCCTCTTCCTCCGCTTGCTTTGCGGAGCGCTCAGCATCTGTTCTCGCAAACACAGCTTCTTCTTTAGCCCTCAAGGCCTCGTCCCTGGCATACTCAGCAATGCCTTTGGCCCCTACTGCCTTGGCCAACTTCTGCTTTAGGTCGGTGATATGCTCCTTGGCAACTTGCAGCTAACCCTCGACATCCCGCAAGCGCCCTGTCTGGTCCTCGGCCTGTTTCATAGCGTCGGCTAGGTCAGATGCCGCGTTGTCTCTAGCCCTCCTCATCTCCTCCAAATTCTCCATTGCCTTCTTGAGATCCGCCTCAGACTTTATGAGGTTATTCACGACATCCAAGCATTTGTCATGCTCCTGGCCTAGAGCTTTATCCTGGTTATCGGTCTCCTCTTCCAGCCTGAAGGCGGCCTGGATAGCCTGCCAACCAAAACAAGTACATCGTGAGTTGGACATTGAGGAATAAAATTCAAACAAAGGAACAAGTATCGGAAGTCTTACCATGCCCAGGTACCTCTTGAGGTTGCGGGCAACTTCTTGCCTCCTCGTACCCCCCAGCTCAGCCATGTCAATGGGGAGAAGCAGGGACCTCTCCAGAGCATCGGCTACGTGAGCCCCTTCGCCCCTTCGAAAGTCCCTGAGGGTGGCATCGTCCATCAAAGGCTTCCCATGAAGCATGGTGGCGGGTAGCCAGGCCTGGGGCTTGGACTGCTAAATGACCTCTTTCCCCTTGTTCTGACCACCAATCCTCAGTTGCTTGGAAGGTCGGCGGGCTTCATCTGCCTCTTCGGAAGAACAAGATATCCCCCTATCTACTGGGTCTTTGCCCTTAGAGGGCCTCTTTTTCTTCGAATCGGTGGGCTCGGGCCGAAGGTCTGAGATTGGCAAAGTGGGGGACGGCCTGGTCTGCGCAGGCAAAGACTTAGGCATGGAAGGAGGAACCTTGGGTAGAGGAGAAGGAGGCTTGGACTGTGGTCTACCTGGCATGTCCTTCCCCGACTGACCCTCAAGCAAATCAAATAGGTTGGTTTGGGGTTGTCTCTTGAAACCTATCTCGGCTTGAGTACCAAACCTTGGAGACAGAAGATCTGCTTCAGATAAGTGGGGATTGCCCAAGTCACCGGAGGGATCCTCAGACAGATAGGCTTGATCAAATACGCCAAATTCGTCCTCGGACGAGCCGAGATCAACCACTTCTCCCTCCTTTTCCAAACTTTCTCCCACGACGTCCGCAACCTAATGGGACGAGGAAGAACCTGCCAACGGAACGCCCTCCGGGATGGAAGATCCTTCAGAGAATGAAAACCTGTGCTCCACCACTGTAATTTGGCAAAGTCGAGGATCACGAACCCTGATCATGTGCTTCGGGGCCGGGAAGGACTTCTGGGTCGGATCATACCCGAGGATCTTGTGAGCAGCCCTAACTTGATTGTCGACCTCATTCACAAAGATCTCCGCCCTGAAAACGGATTGTAAAGCTTCGTTGTTGACTAAGTGGAAATGCCGTTCAAAGGTTTAAGGATCTATAAAAGAAAAAGTATATGCTGATCAGCAACTAAACGATGCAAACTATAAAGACATAGCTTATCAACCCTCCTCTACTCCGAGTACCCTACCTAGCTCTCCCTCTATTGTTGGGCAATGGAGGCTATCATGCCACTCCCCGGACATAATAAGAAAGTCCAGATTTAACCCCTTGCTAGACTTGGGGTGGCACGAGATGAGCCGAACCCTATCATCCCTCGTCTTCATGTAGTAAGACTTACCCTTCAGGTGTTGGAGGTTATAGCACTAGTTTATGTCATGGTGGGTTAACCTCAACCCTATCTTCTCATTCAAGGCATCTACGGACCCTAGTATCCTAAATACATTGACGGCACATTGGGTGAGAGTTAATTAGAAATGCCTGAGGTAGTCATGCGTCACCGACCCCATAGGGATTCTTATCTCCCCCTCTAAGAAGACAATCATTGGAATCACCACCTCACCCTCCTCCCTCCGAATATACCAATCCCCTTCCTCATAATACCTCAGGCCCACGTTACTAGGTATCTTATAATTAGCGATGAATTTCTCTATCGCCTCTTCAGACTCAACTAGCTTCTTGAATCGACCCATCCCCAACAACAGCTAAGAGACTCAAGAAAGGGTGAAGTAAAGAAAGGACTCAGAGAGAAAAATCGAGCTAGAAAGGGAGAAGAAGACTTACAGAAATAAGGAAAAGCTCCTCGAACAGGCTTTTTATGTTGGAGATAGGACACTGGTTGGGTTAGAGATTTGACCGGATTCAAAGTATGTGCGCCAGAGTTCTTGGATGCAAAAGTAAGGAGACAAATCGATTCAAATGAGTATTTATATCCTCAATTAAAACAACCGAGCGGAGTTTCCCGCCCATAAAAGCAGAAAATTCCCACCAACTGATTACCATCACACCGTTGAACATGAGGAGTATGGAGCTGCCATAATTTAATGTGAGTGCGCGTCATATATCGAAGAGCCAGAAATGTGCATTGGGCAGGCGAAAAGACTCCAACACTGACGTAGGCCAAGATTGGACAAGCCATGACGAAGGCCCGAGGATATCAAAATCCTCCTCCTCATCCGAGGATATGGACAGTAGGATTTTGAGGGGCTATTGTGGGGCCTGAGAATTTAGCAACCCCGATCCATTCCATATCGGGCCCAAGGCCCATGCCGAGGAGGAAAAAATGCCTGAGAATGAAGTATGAAAGCCTAAATTGCCAGGAACCCTGCCAAGGACGACCCTGTCCTCGGCCAACCGAGCCCAACACGTCAGCCATGGCAGCTCAATGGAAGAGTAAGTTCAGGATGAACTGTCACCTCCACATTAAGTGCGCTCACCTAACCCTCTGGCAGCATTAATGGAGATGTGACTTCTGAACAGGGCTGCCTTGGTTGTTGCAACTCACAGGAGTGCTGGTAAAGTGGCTGAGGGGACGGGCAATTAAAAAGAGGGGGCATGGATGATCAACAAGTGGAAGAAAGGAGTTATGAAAAAGGACTATATAAAGGGGAGAAACAGGGGAGAAAGGGGGACGATTCCCATGGGAGAGATCACTATTAAGCTCCTCGGACCGGTGCCGAGGACAAACTTTTGAGGATAATCTCAATCCGCCTCCGTCCGACGGTGGCGAACAGCAGTGAACGTTACACTGAGCACTGTCTGCTTACTAGGGCCTAGTTATTGAACCTGCTCTCTACAAATTCATTGTATTGGGCTAGCTGGGCTTGAGTCCACTCACTCAACAGTAGAAGTACTCAAACCCAGTCCCTACATCTATCTATTCCAAAAAATAGTATATATCTCCATTAATTTGATAATTTTTACGTTAATGACATTTAAATATATATATATATATATATATATATATCAAAATTCTTTATAGCTATCAACCACGTTCTCTTTCTTTTTTCCTTTTTCTTTTTTTAATTTTAAATTTTTTACATGTTACGTTATGTTGAATCAACTCTTTTTTCTTTTTCTTTTTTCTTTTTTTCATTCTATTCATATGACCTTTTTTAATTCCAATTTTTATGGGATAAAAAGAAACGCATTGATTAGATATCTTTAATTTCAATAAGATTTAAATGAATTATATTTCAATGGAACTCTACCAATATATATAACCCTATATATCCTTTTTGGAGTGAAACTTGTTTCAATATGTGAATGCCTAAATCCCATGACAATGCAAGTATGCATTCTTTCTTCTTTTATTATTATTATTTTCATTTTGTTTATTTTCTTTACTGTTATTATTGGTTTTTTGTCTTCGTGTGATTTTAGTCAATGAATTCAAAACATTCGAAAACATTGTCAAGTTTCTAAAGGCTCCTTCTTTGTTTTTGTATTTTGTTTTTATTAAATTGATTAGGTTTTGTGTATTGGTTGCCTTTTGTTTAAACTAATTTTCTTAGCTTTGATTTTATATGCTTAGGGTTAGCATCTTAGAATTAATGATTAAATATGGTTAGAATTAATAGATTATTTTTAACAATTTTCTTATTTGATTTCTATGTTACATCAAATTATCAAGATGTTCTATATGTGTATTTTTGAATTATCAACTTTAATTTTAATTTATAATATTATCAAGATTATATTAATTTTAGATTTATCAATTATTTAGTACGTTTTTTTAAATAATTATCAATTTAAAATTCAATTCTTAAAATCAATGATTAAATATGGTTAGAATTAATAGATTAATTTTAACAATTTTCTTATTTGATTTTTATGTTATATCAAATTATCAAGATGTTCTACACATGTATTCTTTAATTATCAACTTTAATTTTAATTTATAATATTATCAAGATTATATTAATTTTAGATTTATCAATTGTTTAGTACATTTTTTTAAAATAATTATCAATTTAAAATTCAATTTGGAATTATCAATTTAATTTAGTTTTAGGAAGAAATCTTACCCCTTATTTTAGTGAAATAATTATTTACACTTGATAATTTTTTCTTTTATCTTTATTGAATCTATTAAAATATATAATTATTTATACATTTATTTTATAAGCTTTTTCATAAAACCGTGCAACGCACGGACCTATTACTAGTGCTTAAGTATTATATCGTGATTGGTGCTCTTTTATATTTTTATTTTTTCAGCAAGTACCTATGATGATCTCTTATGTAAGTGTTGAACTCCAATTGCAATTTGACACATAGACATGTTATGTGAAATTCGGTGTAAGATTTATGGATAGATTGAAATATATGGATAGATAAGATTTTGAACATGGCATGGTTTAATTGGCTTCTCATATTTTTAAGTCCCTTTGTCATGACATGTAAGTTGCCTTCATCTTCTCTCCCTCGGTCTCTCCTATCCCTTAAAAACATCAAAATAAGGTTAAGTGAGTATAAAATGACAAATAGAAAGTTGGAACTTCCATTTCATCTAAAGACCATATGTTTTAGAGAGAGACATATCAAAGCCATAATAAAGAATGGATGCCTCCACTTTGTTTGAAGCTGATCAAGCATCTGGCAAAGGTAGTTGTTACCACATCTTAATGTAGATAAGCATTTGAACATGACATCTCATATGCACCGAAAGATAAGTGTATGGACATAGCTACTATCAAGTATCACATGATCCAGGTTTCTTTACTCTCTTTAAAAATATCAAAATGAGGTAGAGTGACATATTATTTAAAGGTCATGTTAATGAGTGCCCTTAAAACAATATTTAATAATCATATTAAGAAAGTTTTAAACACCACTTTTATGGGAAATATAAAAATTTGACTAAAAAATTAATTATTTTATCATTTCCCTATAAAATATTTTAAAAATAATTCTAAATCAATGCCTTTAGGGCATTCATTAACATTTCCCATTGTTTAAAGAGAGAAATGTTAGAGACACTGAGAGAGAATGGATTCCGCCTGTTCGTTTAAGCTGCTGATCAAAGCATCTTATCTAGGGTGAGGATTATGGCATTTTGATGCTCATATCTTTCTTTTTTAAATTATTCAATAAGATCATTGAGATATTTTATTTTAAGGTACTTAATTTTTAATTCTTCATGGAGGTGATAATGAATATAAATCATTGCTTTTAAGCAATTCTGTAGGGAGTTTTGGTTGCCATCTTTAATAGTAGCTCCAAAGTTCATTGACTCATGGTAGATCTCAACAACAAGGATCTATAATAAATAATTCTTGCCCGAAATATCTAAAGTGATGAATTCAAGTTTTGAGAGATTAATTGGACATATATTTATATCACGTGAAATATAATTAAGTAATGCTATATTTAATCTAAATTCTTGAAATGTTAACTTTTTATAAGAATCATTAATTAACCTACCTGAAACATATATAAAACATATGTATATAATATGTCTAGCCTAAAATTCATAAATTTTTTAGTCCATCAAATCAAAACTAAATTATATAGTAAGATTACTAATTCTTAAGGGAAATTTATGTTGGGTTAAGTATCACACACATAAGTCATAACCTTAAGGTTGCAGGACAAATTAGCACAAATATTTTTGAATTGATTGGAGTTCCATCCAATAATGTGTTGTGAAATAAGAGGAATATCAAAACAAAATAAACAAATCTAATGATTCATCCACTGACTGTAATGGATTTAGTAGAATAATTACAAAGTTCCTTCACGTTTGCAGTCAGTGGTTGAGGTTGACTGGACGAGTTGCTACAATTGATTAAAGAAACCTCGAGTTTCATTGAGGAAACAACCTTAGTTATGCCAAACGGATATGGAATTTTTACATCTCCACATCTGTCAGTGCAGTTAGGCAGGGCTAATGGAAGTGCCGTTGCTGTCTGGGTCACTTAGGCCATTGCGTAGGGGCCTACTAAAAAAATGCCCCAAAAATCTGGGGCAAATATATATATATATATATATATATTTGAAGATATTGAAAAAAAAAAAAAGTTTTACATTTTTCATCTACTTTTTTAGAGTCCCAAAAAATTGAATAATGCTAAAGATAATACAACTTTAAATAAATGGGTCTTACAAATATATGTGTTACTAATCACAAGAAATAGTTCAGATAAAAAAATACTAGAGACAATACAACTTTGTAAGTCTTATATTGTAAAATTTATAATATCTCTAATATCATTCATTCAAATATTTGTTTATAATCTTCTTAAAGTATTACTAACCACATTTATTGCTATATTGTTTGTAATTTTTTTTTAGTAAAATTTTTTGTAACTTTAACATTTTTTCAGAAAAAAAAAAAAGCATATTGCAAAAGAAAAAGAATGAAATTTTGTTATAAAAAAATTATGATATTAAATATTATTTAAATGATAAAGAAAATGTCTTATTTAAATATATAGCCTTTTAAGCCTTTAAATTTGATGGGCGCCCCTGCTGCCACGAATGATAATATCAGTATATCACACCAACCTAGGTGAGCTGCACAAGCATACTATGGAAACCCATAGGACTACTATTTCTGAGAAGAGTGTTTAGTGTAGTGTGCGGAGAACTTCATAGATTTTGGACTTTTTAAAAGCAGACACAGAGACCCAAAAATGAGTATGTCTTTACAACTTTACAGCTATAAGTGCATGTGTTGCAAATTGCATAAGGTAGACTTTGGTATTCAGCAAACAAAAAAAGGTAGACTTTGGTAAGGTCCCTAACAACCAACTTCTACTATTAACTAATTAAATATTATTTAAATGAAAATATCTTATTTAAATATATGGCCTTTTTTAAGCCTTTAAATTTGTTGGGCGCCCCTGCTGCCATGAATGATAATATCAGTATATCACACCAACCAGGTGAGCTGCACAAGCATACCATGGAAACCCATAGGACTAGTATTTCTGAGAAGAGTGTTTAGTGAAGTGTGCGGAGAACTTCATAGATGTTGGACTTTTTAAAAGCAGACAGAGAGACCCAAAAATGAGTATGTCTTTACAGCTATAAGCGCATGTGTTGCAAATTGCATAGGGTAGACTTTGGTAAGGTCTTAACAACCAACTTCTACTATTAACTAATTAATAATAGTATATTACACCAAAGTCTTTCTTTTCAGAGAGTAATACACTTGGTAAGTTTAAGCCAAACAATTGTGTAGTCTGTTGCTTCCGTCATCTTGTAAGGAATTTTTAAAAGAAGAAAAAAAAAAGAAACAGTTCCCCAACAATTAAATATATATATATATATATATCTGTGTGTGTACGTATGTTAGGGATATATTTTCTATGTAATTGGCTAATCATTTGAGAAAATGCATTTTACTTGTAATTAGGTAGATCTAAATTTGGTTTAGTGTATGAAGAAGTATGTTGTTCTAACATATTAAGTGGTACCATTAAAGACGTGAAGTTTGATTCAAAAAACAAGTAAAGAAAAACTGTTTAATTAAAGCTCGACACTAGCTCGATACTAGCTGCTATCGAGGATTAATGAAAAAGCTTGACACAAGCTCGACACAAACTCGATCTATTGAGAATTACATTCAAATTTTTCAGATTTGAATTTCGACCCCATGATGACTTGAATGATTAGGGTTTCTCTCTCTACAACCCTAGAAATATGTAAGGCTTATTTTAAAAGTCATCAAGTATGGAAACAGAGACTTAGAACCCATATTCTCGGTGAGAAGCTACTGCATTTGTGCGCTTTAGGGTTTTGTAACCAAGTGCTTCCTAATCTACATTGTTTATGAAGTGAAGAATTTTGTAATGAACAACAATCAATAAAGTTGCTAAAATTAATCACATACTAGGATTTGTGCAAAGGAGTTAGTCACATATTAGAGATTTGTACAACAAAGGAAAGAAGTCTACTACAAAATCAAGTAAAATTGGGTATTGAAGCAAAGGTTCAACTGTAGGTTGGTATTTTGGGATAAGCCAAGGTTGTGATTTGATTCCTCATACATGTAACCGTTTGATTATTGATTAGTGGATTCTTAAGAGTGGTGACTTTAAATTCACCAGGTAGGGTTTTTGCCTTGCGAGAGGTTTTCCCCATTTGTCCACAAATCACCATATTAATTTATTTTCAGCTGCATTTAGTCTATCTGGTGATTTGTTGGTGCCTCTACAATTTGCATGTAAATTAACCTAATTAATCAATTTAAGTAATTGAATTAATTAACCATGGTCAATCTTTTTTAACCCAACAAAATATATATATATATATATAGTGATTTCCTTTTTATTTTTCTATTTTCCTCTTACTTTGGTACTAGTCTCACGACTAAATGAATACAAATCTTAGGCTTCTTAGCCACTTGATTTGGCTCAACGAAGATCACACAACAAGCCAGCCTTTTAGGCTATTACATATGCATATATTTTGCACTTTCATTCAGCAGTATTTTGCTCGAATTATAACAAAGTGGTGAAGGATTTGGACTTAAATTTGGAAAAAGTAAAAGAAAAATAAATTTTGAAAAAATAAATCTATAATAATTTTATTATTGGGACTCATTAAATCCCTTAATTTTTTAAACTATCCCATTTAATTCTTATACTTTTAAATGACACTTTTTAAACCAAACAAGTCAATTGATGCACATATCATGTGTGAGGGTCTGATTTGTTTGGATTTTTTTGGGGTACATTTATGAAAGTATGGAGTTTAAGGTGCTCCATATAAGTGTATAGGGTTTAATATGTCCCTATAATAAAACTATGAAGTTTTTTTTTTTTTTTTTTTTTTTTTTTTTTTTTTTTTTTTTTTTTTTTTAATTTTAAGAGTTAGTAAGAGTTAGATAACCTGAGCCTACAATATCATTCATGTAAAAAGAGATTATCGTTTGGTTTATTTTGCAAATAAAGCTCTTTTATCTTAGAAATATACACACTTGATATAACTTCATTTAATGTTTTATCATTAAATATTTTTTTATTAACATTAGATTACACATTCCAGTTCTTTAAACAAGCACACCGTTTCTCAAAAAAAAAAAAAAAAAAAAAAAAAGCACACCAAATCTATATATCTATATATATAATAATAGGTGAAGCAGAGAGAAAATCCAATTAAATTTCAATTGGATTCTCAATTTTGCGCCACTTGTCCTAACCAAAATTCAAAAAAAAAAAAATCTAATTAGATTATAAATTTTACTCCAATTTTGTGTCATGTATCTTATCTAAAATTTTTAATTTTTGTGCTCAAATAAATGATGCATTAACATTTAACACGGAAGTCAAGAAAACCACAATAATAATGCTCATTAACCTAAGCAAGAACTTCTTACCTGCACACTTTTATGAAGATTATAAATTGGACTCCAATTTTATATCATGTATCTTATCTAAATTTTCTAATTTTTGTGCCCAAATAAATGATGTATTAACATTTAACACGGAAGCTAAGAAAACTACAATGATAATACTCATTGGCCTAAGCAAGAACATCTCCCCTGCACACTTTTATGGGTAATCTCAATAGAATCTGGAGCTCTTCTAATCCCACAACCAGAACCAAAGAGTCCAACGAGAAAGACTATAATTTCATATTGTCATCTCATGTCTCCTCCTCTCTCAACCTCTACCAACTAGATCCACACACTACCCTCTCCTCCTCCTTACAGATTTCTCAGAGCAAGGCCGGGTTTAAACACAATGTTCAATCTCACTCTTCCTTACTTCACATTCTCATACATTAGAGCTTCATTGGCGTCTTCAAGAAGATTCCAAACTCAATGATCAGTTTTTATTTTTTAATGTCCCTTTATATATTTTAAATAATAAAATGCAATATTCTCTTTTTTCTTCATTGTAGCATCACTTAAATAATAAAATGCAATATTCCATTTTTTTTATTTATTATTCATTGTTTTATCTAATGCTATCCTATGTATGATAAACCAAGAAAAAAAAAAAGACTAATAGCATTACTTAAATAATAAAATGCAATATATGTTTTTCATTATTTGATTTAATTCTATCATTCGTGTGATAAACCAAAAAAAAAAAAAAAGGCCAATAACATTATTATAATTAACCAGTCCCGTGCGGTAGCACGGGGTTACATACTAGATTTATATTAATAGAGTCTATTTACTCATCGATTCCATAGTTGTCAAAACGTGAATCGTATTATGAATCGATTTTTAATTTTTCCATATCGTGTATCATAAGATACACAAACACTTAATAAAATTTATAAAAAAAAAATTATAAATATACATATATAAAGGGTATATATCATTATAAATTTTGAATATATTCAACTGATGACTAATTTATTCATCATTTATGTAATAATATTTAACAAGCTAACTAAATAAATCAAACTAGCATGTGTTCATAACATACACATTCAAATTACTTAAATTCAAAAGTGATAATATATTACAAATGATCCAAAAATAATAATTTATTTTCATCATATTCATCAAATTGCCTAATCAATCCCATCTAAGTTAACGCTATCATCATATTTAAAATTTTGCGAATTTATTCTTCATTAAAATTTTCTTCATCGTTATTTGTTATTAACATTTACTATCTCTTCTTGTTCTTTTTATTTTAATGATTTTTCTATAAAAAAAATTTGGCATTCTAGTTTTTTGGACTTATAACAATAACGATAAAAATAAAATAAATTTTTAAATATTAAAGTGAAATGTAAATGTGTACAGTGTAGTCCAATTGTAGGAGAGAGTAGAAAAAAACTTATGAATATGTTAATTTAGTAGACTAAATTAAGTAAACTAATAATTTTTTTGCTAAAAACAAGTCTAACAACTTGTTAGATTCAAATAAAAGTATAGTTTTTAACAAAAAATCTCATTTTAAAGTATTTATCTATATATCGTAGGATACGTATGATTTTACGATACAATACGATTTATATAATACGCACACTGTATCGTACAATTCACGAGTACTTATGATACGCCAATATAATACGGAATTTTTTCCACACGATACATATCACATATTGTACGATACTGACAACTATGATTGATTCTATAAAATCATGTATTAAATATAATTTTAAATAAAAATAAAAATAAATCAAACTTAAAATTTTAATAAATGGGATAGTCATTGATTTTTAATAATTTTGTAAAATTGAACCGAGGATATATGGAGTAACAAAGAAAATGTGACCTAGCATAAATTATAATTACAATTATTATTTTCACGAAAATTTCCTATTAATTTTGTTGTTTTGGTGAAATTGAGCATGCCAAAAAGTATATTCCTCCTTTTCTTGTATTTAAGCACAAATACACTCTCAAAATGTGTAATGTTTCACTTAAATTATCTTGTAATCTCATGCATATGCATTGATACAATTAAAAATAAGCAAAATCAAATGTATATTAAAATTCCTACGTAAGTTAAATTCTTGAAGTATATTATATTTAGATTCTGATAAAAGTCTATGAAAAATTCTTATATTTGGTTTGTGATTATTGTGATTACCTTAATTTATTAGTTCCAAATAGTCTATTGGTCTGAAGATAAAGAGCAATTATCATAAATCGAATGCCATAAATTAAAATTTATCATATCTATAAAAAAAATTAATAAAATTTTAATTTTTAATTTTTAAGTTATTATTTCTCATTGTTATTTTATCATATGCACTATGCCTTGTAGCATTAGAGTACTAGTTTTCAGTTTTATGTCATTTGTTCTTTCTCTAGCATCTCTTGAGTATCCATTAGTAATCATTTTGCTCAATCATATAGTTTATATTCTCTGGCTTCGTATCAAGTTAACATATTCACTTTTTTTTTTCCTTGTAAATTATGTATTTAGGTTAAAATTAAAGTTCCTTGACCCAAACCAAGTACAAATTTTTTTATAAAATACTAATGTGATGAGTGATTATTAGTAAGTGAAAAGTGTCATTTGTAGTGGAAGGATCTTATTTGAATTATTAGTAGTGTTATCAGTAGTGAAAAGTGTTATTAGTATGTGAATTAACTTCTAGATTCCTTATTTAACAAGTCTCTTACATCCAAATGAAAATAAGAAAGAATGGAAGGATCTTATATAATAGAGAAACCCCAAAAATAATGCCATACAAAAGTGCAATCACACCTCCACTTCTATCAAATAGTCAAATTGATTCTTGCTTATCAAGATATATATATATATATATATATATATCAATAACTCTAACGTGGGTGAAGAGGAAGGAACAAAATATTGGGAAATTTCATAGGCACAACAAAGAAAAAGAAATGGATTAATGAGAGCTATGCTCAACCAAATGATAACCATTTAAAAAACAACACAAAAGACTTGATTAGGACCCCTACATTTCCACCATTAATACATACATTTCCACCATTAATACGTATATAACAAGCCTTAACATACAACCTCTCCCATAATTACTACATTTCCAATAGTCAAGACTCAAAACACAACTCACAAAACAAACGCAAATTACTACGCTTCCAAACAACTTAAAAACTTCCAACTTTATGAGATGAATACTTACTTCGAAATCACATAGATCATTATAGTACCATATCAAATGCAATTATCAATTGATACCAATATATTACCGAGGACTAAGTAATTATCTCCCATCTTCCATAGATTTCAATACTTGATCTCCAATGCTATCATACTCAACAGTTGTACTAGTAGAACAACCAATGTCAATATCAACGTTGAAAGAGTGACTAGTTGCACTAAGCAAGTGCTCAATCTTTTTTGCATAGACATCAATGTTTCCCAATGAATGTTTTTCCATAATTCTCAATCTCTCTAGCTCCGCTGCCACCTCTTTCATAGAAGGCCTATCCTCCCCTCTCAAACTTAGGCACCTTTTTGCAAGATTAGCAACTTCCTTTAGTTGCCCAATGTTAACCTCATTGACAATATGATCTTCAAGAATTTGAAGTAGACTATCCTCTTTTATGGCAGAAACAAAGGATATTGCTAGATTTCTATCAATTTCTGGCCTATCAAAAGAAAGTGCCTTTTTACCTGTCAACAACTCTGCCATAACAACACCAAAGCTATATACATCACTTTTTTCTGTTAGTTGGCTAGTTTGCATGTATTCTGGATCCAAGTACCCCAAAGTTCCTTGCACCAAAGTGTTCAATTGTGTTTGATCAAGAGGAACTAGCCTTGAAGCTCCGAAGTCGGCCACTTTTGCTGTGTAGTTATCATCCAATAGAATATTCGTAGTTTTCACATCTCTGTGTATAATTGGCATAGAAGCTGATGAATGCAAGTACGCAAGTGCTCCTGCAATTTCTGTTGCAATTTTCAAACGTTTTTCCCACGAAAGTAAGGATGATAGGCTTTTATCATGAATGTGGTTAGAAAGAGTCCCATTTGTGATGAATTCATAAACTAGTAAGGGAACTTCTGTTTCCAAACAACAACCAAATAGCTTAACCACGTTCCTATGATTAATTTGGGTAAGCACAATCATTTCATTTATGAATTGCTCAATTTGGCTATGATCACCAATTTTGGACTTCTTAATGGCAACCATTGTGTTATCTGATAATACTCCTTTATACACAGCTCCATAGCCTCCTTGACCAAGGACTCTACTTTCATCGTAGTTGTTGGTGGCCTTTTTGAGCTCTTCTGTGGTAAAGATTTTGGTTGTCTCGACAGACATTTGGTGATTAGAGAGTTGTTGTTTCAATAGTAAGCCACCATTTTGTTCGAAGAATTTTTCCTTGAGTTTGATGAGCTTTCTTCTTTTCAATCCCCAATATATCCAAGAATATCCCAGAAGCAGTACTAAAAGGATAAAAAGGCCTGCACACATTCAAACATGCATTTTCACCAAGTACAACGTTTTAAATTTATACTTTTGCTAATACTATTGCCTTTTTTTTTTATGGCAAACATAGTAAAAGTCTAAATATTTATCATACATATCATATGAAGATTATTCGACCAAGTTCATTTATAGCGTAGGTGGTGGCTGCCACATAAATATAAATCTCTCACGAGTGGCTCTAAAATCCGGCTCATGTCAAATTATATCAAAACTAAAAATATGGACAATTAAAAGAGATTGGTGAACCAAATTTTGAATTGACATCCTTTTTTAAAACCACAATGTTCCTTTGTTGGGTTGGGTTTTTTTTTTTTTTTTTTTGGGGGGGGGGGGGGGGGGAGGGGAAAGCAAACCTAGTTGAGTATAGTAAGAAGTAGACTCTCAAGTTTTAGGTGTAGACCCTTTAGGTTTAGATCTTTTGCTATAAAAGTCCTAACCAAAAAGAGTTTTAGGGTCCGTTTGGTCAGGAGGATGAAAAAGTTAAGGAATTAAAATCTTTTTTATTTGATTGAGAAGAAAAGTGAGATAATAGAAAATATAATTTATATAAATTGACTATATGCCTTTATAAAAAAAAAAAAAATCTAGTTCAAGAAATAGTCACACCAAGTTTATTAAATGTCTGTTTGGATAGAACTTATTTTGTTGAAACTGAAAACACTGTAGTAAAATAATTTTTAAATGTGTGAAGTTGCTGAAAAATGATATTTGTGAGTCTGTAAACAGTGCACAGTGCACTATTCATAGTTGAAAAGTCAACCTTTGCGGCTACTGTTCATAAATAGTGCATGAACAGTAGCCGCATTATTTCCTGAAACGCGTGAAAAAAGAGAGAGAAGAAGGTGAAAAATGCGAAACGCACAAACACTGAAATGCAATGCATATCCAAACCCAGCATAAAACAAAGATCATGCCAAAAAAAAAAAAAAAAAAAACCAATCATGCCCAACTAAAAAACAAAAATGCAAAACAACCACACCAAAAGAAAAAAGGGCAGAATTGCAGGTAGAAACAAAGGCCACGCCCACATCCGGTTAAAAAAAAATTTTAAAAGAAACAGGAAACAAAGGCAGGTACCCGTACTTACACACACAGTAGGCTTGAATGGGCATTTTTGTCCAAAAAGTTTTGCACAAGTTTTTTCTTTCATTTTCTCTCAAATTTGAGGAGATTATGTTTTAGTGGGGGGAGAGAGAAAACTCTTAGGCCACACCAAAATTCCCTCCCCCACCCTCTTCCAATTTAACACCTCTTTCAACAATATATTTTTCTTTTTTTCTCTTCTTTTTTTTTTAATTTTTTTCATCCTTTTATTTCACCTCCAATTAATCACACCCTTAACGTTTAAAATGATTGACAAAACTATAATGTTAATGCACTTTGAAGCTCATATTCTATTCAATAATCAATTGACAACTTGAGAGAGTGTTTTTTGATATGAAAAATGATAAAAGCGATTATAATAAAAGTGTTTTGTATTTTCATACTTAAACAGATAAACCTTAACCAAAAAAAAAAAAAAAAAAAACCTAATTGGTGCAATTAATGACCAACATTTAGTATAATTTTTTTTTTTTTTTATCATCATGCCATCATGGTCAACGGTAGGTCTCTCTCCAAATAGAAAGACATTGAAAATAAGGAGTATTACGCTAAATTACTTTACCCTATAGCTCAAAATTTTAACATTAGCAAGTTCTTTTTCAAACACTGTCATTTGCTTCCATCTTTACTAACATAGAAAAAGATAATAAAGATTATAAAAAGAAAAAGAAATAGGAAAAGGATAACGATAATATTTCACCAGTAGACAACGTTATTTACGTGACCAAACATATATGGCAAGGGTATTTCAAGATTAATAACTACGTCATCAATAAATTGTTTAAATTTCAAATTTGTATAATTTAAAATTATTCATAAAATATAAGTGTAAAATTATATAATAAATAATATATCTGATTAACACAAAAATTAACATATTTATTTAAAGAGTAAAAAAGTTGCAATTTAATAATTATATTTTTAAAATATATAATAATATTTATTTTATTAAATAAAATTGTATCCTATAAACATTATTGATGAAGTGTGAATTCGTCAGTCAATAAATGCGGACAGGGACGATCTTAGACCTCCTGCAATGGTGCTTTCTCAACGACGGTCACCGATGTGGTGCCTGCCACAGCGTCTCCGATGCTAAAGTTAGTGTCAAGAATTACACAAGAATAAGCGATCAGAATAACATCAATATTAATATGTTCATACCTCTTCCGTGGGAGAGTGTGAAGGATTTATATATGTGCTGTAGGTTCTAGCCGTTGGGTAATTTATGGTGGTTTAACTTCCCTCTGGGTAACGCTTTCTGGCATCATCATGTGGCTTTAATTGGGTCCCAACAATCTGTCCGTCTGGATCCGTAACCGTCCCTGTCATTTACTGATGGTATTGAATGAAATGTTGTTCCCGTCAGTAACGTGTCTTATCGTCATTAAAGACTTTCCTCGTCGGTCCAACTTACCTCTTGCAAGATCTACTTCGTCAGTCCCATCAGTTGCCCCCGGATTCCGTGGTCGTCATGATGTGTCGTGTTGACCAAGGAAGGTAAAAGGTTTCTGGGCAGCAAGCGGTTGGGTTTTTGAGCCGCATTTAATGTGCTGCGGCAGTTCCTTTTGGGTTATGGCCCACGTGATGCTTTTTGATTGGAGGAGTTAATGCCTCATATGATGAGTCCCCTTGATTTTCTTGCTGATTTTTCAGCTTCCCAATCTTTGGTTTTAAACTTCCCTTCTCCTCATCATTTTCTTTTCACCTTTTTCGAAAAAGCTTCTCCATTATTGCTCTGGTTTTCATCTTCTCTGCCTCTCTTCCCTGTGATTTTTTCCTGCGCAGCGCCACGGTTTTCTTCTCCGAGGTAAGTTCTTCCTTTCAGCTTTCTGTTTACCTTGTTCATTTTTGTTATTGTAAATTTCTGATCTTTTATTTTTTCTTTCTCTGCTTTTTTTCCTTTGCTTTTCTTCTTTTTTGGCTTTGGGGTGCCTTAGGCCTATTACTTTCTTTGCGTTTCCTAGCTTTCCATGTTCAGTAGCTCTAAGGTTAGGTTAAAGTGCCCTTCGATCTCCTTCCTTTTTGCTCGATTAGGGGGGGCTTTAGGAACTTTTCCTTACTTAGAACACTTTGTTTACGAGGGCAATAGTTTGGCCGTCGTGTTGGCTGATTTATTGCCAATCCTTCATCAATCCGTCGAGTGGTTTGAAGAATTAGTGATGGAAAGGACGATGTCAGAGGTTAGGTCTAGCAAGCTCGAGACTGGGTTGTCGTCTAGCGGCGGCCCAGCAGAAGGGGATACGGCCATTTCCGTCCCTCGTGAGGTTAGGGCTTTTCATGCTCTGGAGGAGAGGTGTGGGTTGGACGATGACACACTTAGGAGATTTCGGGATAGATTCCAATTCCCTGATCGGGTTAGGGTTCGTCTGCTCAACGAGGAGGAACGGGCTTGCCACTTTTTCCCAGGCGAGATGTGCTTTTATGAGTCCGCCTTCGTCTGTGGGTTGAGGTTTCCCGTCCATCCTTTTGTGATGGAGTTGCTAAACCAGTTTGGTATCGCTCTTGGGCAACTCATGCCAAATTCATAGAGAATATTGGTCAGTTGTATGGGAATATGGCTGGCTACCTTGGACGGAGATATGCTTAGGGTCGACGAGTTCACTTACTTGTATCGCTTGAAAGCGTCGAAGGAGCACGGGTACTATGAACTGGTGCCTTGGGCGAGGAATACTAGGATTGTCAAGAAGTTATCCTCGTCCTTCAGATACTGGAAGTCCAGGTTTTTCTTTGTATCTGGGGACGATTTTGAAACTCCCTCGGGCGAGGTTTGGGGTGATCTCCCGAGGTTGCATCGTCGGTGGGGAACCCTGACTTTAGGTGCGTTAATATTCCCTTTGATAAATTAATCTTTCGCGTCTTTGCCCTTATCATCACTAAACCTTTTGTATCTTCTTCTGTGCAGTTAAGAGACGACCCAAATTGAAGAGCAGGTACAGGAATCGGGTTCAGAAGGCGATCGAATACGCGCAGACGATCGAAAATTGGGACGACCTTGTTGATCCCAGGACACTCGCCTTTTATTGCCTTGGGCCAGATCCGTCTGACTACATTCTGCGAAATATTGAGATTGAGGGAAAAAAGAGTAAGTATTTAGTTCGTCAGTATTTATCTCTTACGCAGCAGTTTTTTTTTTTTTTTTTTTTAAGTGTTTCCTTCTTGCAGAGATGACGACCAAATTTAACAAGGAGATGTACGCTAAAATGAGATCCAAGAAGGACGAGCCTCTGTCCAACTTGGGAAAAAAGACTGTGCGTGTCACCGGGAAGGGTGGCTCGGCACTTTCCATTCCTTCCGTCAGCCCAGTCGTGTCAGGGGTTGCGACGACGAGGACTGCTTCTCCCACAACCTCGGTGGAGGAGATCGAGGGTACTCTGGCTTCTAAAAGACCGAGGCTGTCGGAGAAGGAGAAGGAAAAAAGTGTTTCTCGTCCATCCACTTTATGGACTGATGAGAGGCTGGCCATGGAAAGGGCCCATGAGGTGGTGACTGCTGCAGACCTAAAGGTTTTGTCAGGTGTTCCATTTAATGACGTGGCGGCTTGCCACGTCCATAAGCTTGTACAGGTTAGCTTGTTTATGTCCCTTCCTTTCTTCGTTCTCTTCTTCGCTTTATTTCTTTTATTGATGATTTTGAATTTTCCTTTTCAGGCACTGGGTGAGAGCATGCACATTGCTTCTGAATATCTTACTCAGGAGACAAAGGTAGCATCTTTGACGTCCAAGATGGAGACTTTAGAGGCAAAGAACTCCACACTGCGGAAGAATCTTATTGATTCTATGGGCGAGTCTGCTTCTTTGAAGGAAAAATTGAAAGAACTGGGTGACGAGCTTAGGGTGGAGCGTCAATTGACGCAAGAGAAGGATGAGCAGCTTATAAGTACCAGGGAGTCATTGAAGACGATAGCGGCGCGGTCGGTTGAAGCGTTCCAGACAACCGACGAGTATAGCATCGTCTTGTTCAGCTGGTACTTCAAAGGATTTGAGCTCTTGAGTAGGTACCTGCTGAAGCATCCTACTGGGGCGGACATGGAGAAGTTGGACCTGGAGGAGATAGATCAGGAAATGGCTGCTGACGAGGCTGGCCAATCTTCTGCCATTGTGCCCTTTGTTCGTGAAGATGCCCCCGTTGATGACGCTCCAGCTGGCGACGATGCTGCCAACGCCTGGCCCTGACACTTATGAAGATTTTTGTTGTGAAAATTCACTTTCTTTTTTTTTTTTTTTTTTTTGGGTGCCCATTGTGTTTGCGGGCTGATCCTTTGAACAATTTGCCGTCCATCTTATTTTGATAACTATATTGGCAACCCAGTGTTTATGAGTTTGGTGTGAAAACAATGATAATTGCCCTTGGTTTGGGGATTTTAACTGCACTTGTCACATGCTTACCTAAATTTGTCACCTGTTTACTTGGATTTCATGAATGTCCATGTGTTTAATGAGTTTTGTCTGGCTTCACCTGCTATGTTTAGTGAAAGTTTCTTGCTCCAATTTTCCCTCTTGCTCGTCAGTAGCTATTCTATAGCAACTTGAATTCCTTAGGTTCAGGCAAATGAGCTGGGCGCTCAATTCGTTGTGACATTACCGTCGGTTTGATTGACTTCATCCGTAACTAACATTCGTCGACGCGGACTCTTGTTACTTAGTCATTTCAATCACCCTTAGTGACATTATCTCCGTTTGTAACCTACATCCGTCTGTGCGAAATTTTGTTACTTAGCCTCTTTTTCGTCTTTTCAGGGTTTTCCAGTCGTCAGTAGTTTACATCCGTCAGTGCGGAATCTGACTACTTAGCCAATTTTTTGGCTTTTCAATGACATAGATTATTGTCGTCGGTAGTTTACATCCGTCAATGCGGAATCTTACTACTTAGCCAATTTTTTGGCTTTTCAATGACATAGATTTTTGTCGTCAGTAGTTTACATCCGTCGGTGCGGAATCTTACTACTTAGTCATTTTTGGCTTTCGTTAAATTCTTTGAGCGAGCCTGTTTGAACACAAATATTGGCTGAATAATCTGTTTATTGAGAGTTATTGACGAATATGTCTTTAGATTACATCTACTGATGGTATTTCTTCAAATGTTCAATGTTCCACGGCCTTGGGAGCCTTTGTCCGTCTAAGGTTTCTAGATGGTAGCTGCCTTGTTTGGAGTAGTGGATGACTTTGTATGGTCCTTCCCAAGTAGGGCCGAGCTTTCCTTGAGTTGGGTCTTTGGTTGCCTAGGTTACTTTGCGCAGGACGAGGTCTCCTATGTCGAGTCGTCTAAGCTTCACCCTTCTGTTGTAGTATTCTGTCATTTTCTTATGGTATTCTGTCATTCTGCTGAAGGCTTTGTCTCGTACTTCGTCAAGGAAATCTAGATCAACTCGTAATAAATCGTCATTCTCTTCTTCGTTGAACACTTCCCATCGGGTGCTGGTTACTCCGACTTCGACAGGGATCACTGCTTCTGTACCATATGTAAGCCTGAAGGGGGTTTCTCCCGTTGGGGTTCTGGCCGTGGTTCTGTAGGCCCACAGGACGTTGGGCAGTTCTTCTGGCCAGGCACCCTTCGCATCATCCAGCTTGGTTTTTATGATCTTGAGCAGTGTGCGGTTCGTCACTTCCGTCTGTCCATTCGCTTATGGGTGGCCCGGTGATGAAAACTGGTTCTTGATGCCTAGGCCTGAGCAGAAGTCTCTGAAACCTTGGCAATCGAACTGTCGTCCGTTGTCTGATATGATCGTCCTCGGAATCCCGAATCTGCAGATTATATTTTTCCAGACGAAACCCTGGATTCTGGTCTCGGTGATGGTCGCCAATGCCTCTGCTTTAACCCATTTAGTAAAATAATCAATAGCAACTAGCAAGAATCTTACCTGACCTTTGCCTTGGGGCAGGGGGCCAACGATGTCGATTCCCCATTGTGCAAACGGCCATGGGGATGTTATCGTCGTCAGCTTTTCTGATGGCAGGTTTTGAACATTCCCGAACCTTTGACATTTGTCACATTTTCTGACGAACTTTTCTGCGTCATCTTGCATGGTTGGCCAGAAGTACCCTGTTCGCATAATCTTTCTCACCAAGGATCTCGGTCCTACATGGTCCCCGCAAATTCCTTCATGCACCTCATGTATTCCGCCTCTCCTTCGTCAACGCACCTCAAGTAAGGCATGGAGAAACCTCTCTTGTATAAGGCGTCATTGAGAATCGTGAATCTGGCGGCTCTCTTCCTGATCTTCCTGGCTTCATCTGTGTCTTGGGGCAAGTGTCCATCCTAGAGAAAGGACATGATTGGCGTCATCCAGTTACTTTCGCCTCGGACTGCGAATGTTAAAATTTCTTCTATGCTAGGGTTTTTCTGCGTCTCCATCATCAGGTCTGTCCTCGACTCTGCTTCGTCCGACGAGGCTATTTTTGAAACTTTGTCTGCGGCCCTATTCTGGCTTCTCGGAATTTGGATGAACTCCACTTTTTCAAATTCTTTTGCCAAGTGGTTCGTCAATTTAAGGTATTTCTGCATTCGTTCTTCTTTTGCTTCATATTCCCCTTTGACCTGCCCAATTACTAGCTTTGAGTCGTTCTGGACCAGCAGGTTCCTGGCCCTAAGCTCTTTCCCTAGCCTCAAGCCTGTCAGGATTCCTTCGTATTCAGCCTCGTTATTAGTGGCAGGAAATTTTAGCTGAACTCCATACTTCAATACTTCTCCGTTGGGGGTAGTTATGACTACCCCTACTCCCCCTCTCTTTTGGGCTGACGAGCCATCAATCTGTATTATCCATATCTCGTCTTCGCTGGCATGGTTGAACTCGTCTGGATAAGTAAACTCGGCGATGAAGTCTGCCAATGCTTGTGCTTTAATGGCCGTCCTGGGATGGTATTCCACGTCGAACTGGCTGAGTTCAATCGCCCATTAGATCATCCTCCCCGCCGCTTCGGGCTTGCTCATAAACTTTCTGATGGGTTGGTCCGTCATCACTAAGATTGGATTTGCCTGGAAGTATTGTCTGAGCTTGCGCGAGGCTACTATCAAGGCGAATGTGATTTTCTCGATCTTCGGGTACCTGAACTCAGCTCCCTGGAAGGCTTGGCTGACGTAGTAAACTGGGATCTGTTTCCTATCCTCTTCTCGGATCAAGGCTGCACTGACTGCTGTAGATGATACTACTAAATACAAATACAAGTTCTCACCTTCCTTTGACGGGCTTAGGAGTGGCGGGTTGCTGAGGTAAAGTTTGAGCTCCTGGAATGCTACTTCGCATTCGTCAGTCCATTCGAAAGCCTGCTTCAAGGTCTTAAAGAAAGGCAAGCATTTGTCCGTTGCTCTAGAGACGAACCTGTTGAGTGCAGCAATTCGGCCCGTGAGCTTTTAGACCTCCTTGACGGTCTTAGGTGATGCCATGTTGATTATCGCCTGTACCTTCTCGGGATTTGCTTCTATTCCTCTTTGGGACAACATGAATCCCAGGAATTTTCCTGAGGCAACACCAAAAACGCATTTACCAGGGTTCAGCTTCATCTGGTATTGTTTGAGTGTTTTGAACGTCTCCCTCAGATCGTCCAGATGTGCAAGCTCTTCTTTGCTTTTGACGAGCATATCGTCAACATACACCTCCATGTTCCTACCTATCTGCTTGACGAACATTTTGTTTACCAATCTCTGGTATGTTGCTCTAGCATTCTTCAGTCCAAACGGCATTACATTGTAACAGTAGAGCCCTTGACTCGTAATGAAGGCGGTTTTCTCCTGGTCCTCGTCAGCCATTTTTATCTGGTTGTACCCCGAGAACGCGTCCATGAACGTCAATAACTTGTGTCCAGCTGTAGAGTCTACGAGCTGGTCTATCCTTGGAAGAGGAAAGCTGTCCTTCAGGCAGGCCTTGTTTAGGTCCGTGAAGTCCACACACATCCTCTATTTCCCATTGGCTTTCTTTACTAGGACGGCGTTTGCAAGCCAATCTGGATAATATACCTCTCTGATGAAGCCTGCCGCCAACAGTTTACTCACTTCGTCAGCGACAGCTTGGTCTCTCTCGGGTGCAAAGGTTCTTCGTCTCTGCTTGATGGGCTTCCTTCCTGGGTCCACATTCAACCTGTGTTGGATGATTTTGGGAGATATGCCTGGCATGTCGTCATGGCTCCAGGCAAAGACGTCCAAGTTCTCCCGAAGAAACTGTATGAGCTTTGCTCTCATCTCAGGACTTAGGGTCGTCCCTATTCTAGTTATCTTTGCTGCTTCCCCTTCGATCAGCTCCACTGTTTCCAGCGCTTCTGTTTTTGGTTCCTCTTTTTCTTCTATCATCCACGTGTGGTTTTCCTTGGCTGCAAATATAGCCTGGTAACACTCCCGAGCTAAAATTTGGTCTCCTTTAACTTCACCGATACCATTTTCTATTGGGAATTTTACCTTCAGGCAGTAGGTGGATGTGGACGCCTTCCACTTGTTGAGTGCTGGCCTCCCAATAATGACGTTATATGACGAAGGACAATCTACTACCAGGAAGTCCATATGACGAGTCAATTGCCTCGGGTTTGTCCCCACTGTTACGGCCAGCGTCACTATGCCTTTGGGGTATACTCTGTCGCCGTTGAAGCTAACGAGGGGGGAGTCAAACGGACGCAGTCTTCCTGGGTCCAGTTTCAATTGCTGGAATGCGGGAAAGTAGACGATGTCGGCAGAACTGCCGTTGTCCACGAGGACCCTTTTTGTGTTGAACCCTTCTATAGTAAGCATGACGACCAAAGGGTCATTATGAGGCTGTTTCACTCCTCGAGCATCGTTCTCGTTAAAGGTCATATCTTGATCAGTTCGTCTGTGCTTTGGTGGGGGCTCCATGTGGACGCTATTCACCTGTCGTTGGTGTGCTTTCTTAAGTGACTTGAATGAACCCCCTATGATAGGCCCCCCCGAGATCGTCTGTATTTCCCCGATCACATTTTGGGGAGGTTGGGACTGATGACTCCCGCTCTTGGACGAGGACTCATGTTGGCCTTTGTTTTCACCTCGGAATTTGCTGTATTCTCCCTTCTTTATAAACTTCTGCAACTTCCCTTTTCGTATCAATTCCTCTATTTGTTCTTTGAGATCCCTACAGTCTTCAGTGTAATGGCCATGATCTTTGTGGAATCGACAATACATACTCCTGTCACGGACGCTAGGGGACGAATGTAATGGTCGTGGCCATTTGAGGTAATGTTCATCTTGAATCTGTGTCAAAATTTTGTCAACAAGCATAACAAGAGGGGTGAATTTTACCGTCCGTGAACTTTTATCATCTTTCCTTCTGACTCCGTCATTATTACGACGATCTGAACGATCTCGCTTTTGTCCTCTACGGTCGTCTTCCCTTTTTCCTTTGTCCTCTGTTCTACCCTCGTCCCTGATAGCAGCTAACGCGTCCTCGGCGTTCATGTATTTCTGCGCTTTAAGGAGCATTTCAGTCATCGTCTTTGGGGGGTTCTTCGCGAGTGAACTGACGAGCTCCCTAGACTTCAGTCCTGTCTTGAAAGTTGTCAACTGTTCCATATCGTCAGCCTCGTCCACCTCCAATGTCTCCCTGGTAAAGCGCTTCACATACGACCTCAATGTCTCCTTCTCTCCCTGCCTGATGGTGAGCAGGTGATCCGCGGTTCTCTTTGGTCGTTGTCCTCCAATAAAATGTCGCAGGAAAGCATTGCTCAGTTGCTCGAATGTGTCGATGGACGACCTTGGCAATTTCGTGAACCATTCCTGGGCAGCCCCCTTGAGTGTTGTTGGGAATGAACGACACAGTATTTCATCTGGGGGCTGTTGAAGCCCTAGGGTCGTTTTGAAAGTATTCAGGTGATCTTGGGGGTCCTTTAGCCCATCAAAGGGCTCGAGCTGAGGTAGCCGGAACTTTGAGGGCATTGGACAGTCGAGGACTGCCGTTGTGAATGGCGAATCCGTCGCTCGAACCAGCCGATCCACGCTCCGCTCTATTTTTTCTTTGATGGCATTCCTTAGTTCGTCTATCTCCCTCCTCATCTCCCGAAGAATGTCCGAATTTTGCTCGGCGGGAGTATTTGGCCCTCGATGGTCACTTCTTCTGCAACTATCCTCTTCACCATCCTGATTTCCTTTCGAACGATTTTCCTCCTGCTGAAGTCGTTGCCTCATTTCCTGGTTTTGCTTAGTCAGCTCTTCAACCGTGGCTGCAAGGGCCTGGACTTGTTGAGCTAGGGCTGCGGAATCTTGATTGGACTCCATCCTGAAATGAGCAAGAGTAGGAAACTACTATTTCGAGTTTGAACATGAAAAATGTCGTTTCCCACAGACGGCGCCAAACTGATGAAGTGTGAATTCGTCAGTCAATAAATGCGGACAGGGACGATCTTAGACCTCCTGCAATGGTGCTTTCTCAACGACGGTCACCGGTGTGGTGCCTGCCACAGCGTCTCCGATGCTAAAGTTAGTGTCAAGAATTACACAAGAATAAGCGATCAGAATAACATCAATATTAATATGTTCATACCTCTTCCGTGGGAGAGTGTGAGGGATTTATATATGTGCTGTAGGTTCCAACCGTTGGGTAATTTATGGTGGTTTAACTTTCCTCTGGGTAACGCTTTCTGGCATCATCATGTGGCTTTAATTGGGTCCCAACGGTCTGTCCGTCTGGATCCGTAACCGTCCCTGTCATTTACTGATAGTATTGAATGAAATGTTGTTCCCATCAGTAACGTGTCTTATCGTCATTAAAGACTTTCTTCGTCGGTCCAACTTACCTCTTGCAGGATCTACTTCGTCAGTCCCATTAATTATAATCAATTTTATACCTAAATTTCGTACTGTTGATGTTTTTTAATAAAAAAAATATTCTATGCAATGGGTGTATCTGCCCTCTCACACTAACTAATTATTGCACAGGATCTTGACCTGTGAGGAGAATCTGATGGCGCAAATACAGACATACAATAAATATACTCACCAACTGCAAGGTAAATTGTGAGTGATTGGCCAGCTGATCGATCGGGGACACATACCTGTTCCGGTTCGGCCATACAGTATCTGTCAATGCAAAAACAATCATAACTCCCGGGGTTATTAACACAATTTTGATTGCTCGTACAATTATTGTCGTCTTTGACTTTACATTCATCAATATCTGTAGTGGAAAAGTTCATTTTAAAGTAAATAAGAAGTAATTAATCCAAAAAATTAAAAACTGAAATCGAAAAAATATAATAAAAAAGCATTGACTGAAACGAAAATAAAAATATTGCCTCTCAATAGTTATATTAGAGGCTAAAATTGGTATACAACTTCTACATAGATCCACTATTATTATTATTATTATTATTATTATTATTATTATTAAATCATAATCTATCAGTTTAAACAATTGTTAGACAAAAATTGTGACAATTTTTATGTTACTAAAATAAGGCTACATATTATATTAGAAATTTGTCAAAAAAAATGTTTTATTATTCTTGAAAAAATGTTTTATTATTCTTAAAAAAATTGTTGTAGATTCTAGTTATGGTAAAATTTTTTATGATTATATAAAAGATCTGGGCCAATCTTCATCAATACCAAAAATTAATGTCAACTAGGTCGATAAAGAGCTGAAACTACCTCAAAATAAAAAATTGTTGTAAATAAGTAGTAAGTAAATTGGATACCTTGGCAACCATGGTCGAGGTATGGGTTCCCCCGGTAACCTTTTCGCACTCGCAACGGTACCCAGGCCCGTACTCGGGATTAACACATGTGCTATTCCCTCCACATATGTAATTCGATTTCTTCCGAGCAAGATCACACTTCTCACTACCAATTGTCCAATCAAAAACCACCGGAAGGGTTATATTGTTTCGCAGAGTGGTAAGATAAGCTGAGGAGAAATTGAACTTGTCTTCTCGAATAATAAAGGCATAGCCGCATGGATTGAAATCCCAGACACCTATATGGCTATATAAGCTATTTGCTTCCACAGTAATATTTTTCAATCCTCCAGGAATATCCAGCTTGCAACACCCAATCCCAGAGCAAGACCCGTTGACTACATCACTTTTGCTTTCACATAGTGAGAGACAAACAGAACGGAACGGTTTATCGTTGCTGAAACCCCTAAGGTACGCATAAGTGTCACATCCAACGGACACGAACTTGTTTTTGGTGTGAGAAAAGGTGAAAATCGGGTTAGTGAGACTTCGTTTCCGCTTGGGGTTATTCTCATGTCTGCCCGTCTTGTTGTAACAGTCAATGTCGTTATCCATCATGATCTCAATCTGGCCTTCTTGGACGGAAATGTTTGTAACGAGGAAATCTCCAGTCTTTGTAACGAGGAAATCTCCAGTATTTGGTTCACGTTCCCCCAACTTGTTTTCACAACCTATGAAAAAATCTGTAGATCCCTTGGTTTCCTTCAGGTAACAACCTTCAGTTAAGCCAAACGGATATGGAATTTGTAGGTCTCCACATCTGTCGGTGCAATTAGGCAGGGCTGATGGAAATTGTGTATCTGTGGCTGCCACCATGACTGATGATATCACACCAACCCAGGTGAGTTGCACAAGAATCCTATGGAAACCCATAGCACCACTATTTCAAAAGCAGACTGAAAGACCCAACAGTTATTGCATGTGTATTTGTGTCTACAACTTTACAGCTATAATTGTCTGTCCATGTGTTGCATACGGTACACTTTGATATGGTCTCAGACGAGTTAGAGTCTAACTCAGTCAGGATACGTGTGCGGCTGAGAGTAAACAAGAGAAAAAAAAAAATCTTACACAGTAATTTAAACACTAACCAGATACGGCATCTTTTTTTATTTTCTCTTTTTCTTTTTAAATTCAAGACAGCTTAGTCAAGACCTGAGTCAGACTATGTGGACCTAACGATATTTTTTGTTGACTTCGCACGCGGGTGAGATTGTGAGAAACTGTGCCTAGTGAGAGTCACACGATATATTTTAAGGTAAAAATATAAAATTAACTCTTTAAATTTTAATTTTTTCTTATATCAATTATTTAAGTTTCAGTTTTATCATCGTTTCAGTCTTATATAAGTTTTAATTTTTGTCATTACAATCATTTATTAGTCTTCTGTTAAGTCCTCCGTTAGCAGCTATTAGTCTCCATACAAGGAAAACAACAAATTTTGGACAGTAAAAACAGAAAAATTATCTATTAAGTATAAAAACTTTTTGGGATGTTAGAGAAGAAAAAAGAAAAAAGAATTAAGATAATGGAACTTACTTGTTGAAAGCCGCACTTAGATGATCTCCTCTGGAGATTGTTTTCTTTAATTGGCTTAAATGAAAACACCATCTTCTCAACAGGAAGAAGGGAAAAAAAAAAAAAAAAAACCCGCTGAGCTATTTTCGTCGGTTTTAATGAGATAAAAAAATTGTCTGTTTCAACAAGAGGATTTTGACTTGCCAACCTTTACTATGCCGGCTGCTCCACGAGATACTACTGACTGAATAGTTGACACCGTTGATTTTTTCTGTTCCAACTTGCAAGATTTTTTTTTTTTTTTTAT
Organism: Quercus cerris; assembly: GCA_963669245.1. Lineage (NCBI taxonomy): Eukaryota > Viridiplantae > Streptophyta > Magnoliopsida > Fagales > Fagaceae > Quercus > Quercus cerris. Next base: position 23,253,402 of record OY770014.1, on the reverse strand, counting down.
TTAGCAAGGAGACTTATAGCTACTAATGAAGGACTTAACAGAGGACTAAAGGAGGACTAAATTGACAAAAGTTAAAATTTAGAGGACTAAAATAACAAAATTAAAACTTAAAAGACTAAAATAATAAAATGTGAAACTTAAAATGTCAGTTTTGCATTTTATCTAATTTTTAAATAGAGAAACTGAGAGCAGTAGAGCACGGCGTGCTCAGCATGCCATATATTAAAAAAAAAAAAACAAAATAAAATAAAAAATTATATATATATTAAACATACTCAGTGTAGTTTGGTTCTTGTCAGTGTGCATATCTCGACGCCAATGACCACACCAGTCCGACGTTAGTACTAAAGATATGTCGTCGACCACCATGCCAAAAACCTTCCACAAAGCCCAAGGGGGGTAGATCAGTGCAGTCAGACCAGTTTCAGTCAGTGCCAGTGGCTTAACAAGCAGGTCTAGTCCTACCAACCAACTTGTACTATAGACTAATCACTGATTATTACATTACACTAGTCATTGTTTTTAAAGAAGGAAAAATAATAATGAGTAAGTATTGATTTAGAAATATTTATAATAATATTTTTGAGAAAAGAAGAAATAATTGATATAGATTTTTTAATAGTTTTTTTACGCTTTCCATGAAAGTGATAAAAAAGTTTAACACTTAACAATAACTAGCTCAAATGAAGTGGATGGGAGCTAGTTATTGAAGGCAGTCATTTCACCCTTATTTAAGTTGTGCATTCATATTCATTAATAGTATGTTTGGATACCGTTTATTTACTGAAAATTAAAAACATATTGTTGAAAAAACTATAGTAAAATAATTTTTAAAGATGTAAATAATACCGTGAGACCCAAAAATGCATTGGTATGCGTGTTTTTGTATTTTTGGTTGGGTCATAAATAATGCCATGAGACTCAGTTAAAAACGCCAATGCTGAAAATGCTCCTTTGCCGCTATCTAAACTCACGCTAAGTTGTCTATAAGACATGAATTAATTGAGGGAAGCAAAGAAACATTAAGATATTACCTCCTTGCTATTAATGTGTAACCAAGCCTATCTTAATCTCCAAGATTTACCATTTGCATATATATATATATATATATATAGTGGGTTTGGCTTAGCCATGTTTCTCTTCTGCTATTAGATGGCTAGATGCATTTGGAGGCCTAAAGCGAAAATTGATTATCTTGTTTTAGATACAAAATTACTGCTAATTAACATGAACTACATAGAATTTTTTTTCTTTTTTTAGAAATTTTATATGCAGAAAAAATTTGACAAAATTTTTCATATTTGTTAATGTGGTAGATTGATAGTAGTAAGTAAAAGAGTGGTGTTAGTAGTAGATTTAGATGAAAACTAGTAAAAGTTTACTAACTAAACTCTTATTATAATTTTTTTTTTAGAAGTGCAACATTCACAATATTTTTTACAACAAATCCTAGGTTTTAAGTTGCTTTTTGTTTTCTATTTGAAAATATCACTATAATTATTTTTTTGGCCATTAATAACAAGTTGTAACAATTTGCTACTTAGCATTAGTTGTAAAAATGTTGTGAAAAATATTGTTGACATTGTATTTTTCTCTATTTGTTATTTGTTTTTCATCTAGTAAAAAAAATATCATTTTATTTATTAATTATAAATAACCCTATTAGTTAAAATCTAGGGGCCTGTTTTTTACTTGGGGCCTTAGGCAACCGCATCTCTTACTTTACCACTCAACCGACCCTACCTTTTACTATGTTTATACTCGTAAATAGTGTGTGCAATGGTCAAACACACTTGTACAAAAATGTTTCGGAGTACTATACCAAATCTTGTGAAGATCAATAACATAACAAAATTCCAAAATTTGTTTTTTCATACCCAAATCATTTTGTCACATTAGATTAAGCATCTCTAATCTCTCTTCATTCTTGTTGAGGACTACAATTTGACTCACTACAACCGCTCTACAAACAGGCTCGTAGAACGCAATGCCAAATGTCATAAAAGATTTAAGTGTATATTCTTAATCATCAATTGATTTTGAGCTATAGTGGCACAATTTACGGTCCAAAAAATGGTATCAGTGTTATTAAGGTCATGGTTTGAGTCATGATAGTGTCATTATGAGGGGGGATTGTTTGGGGACCACAATTTAACTCCCTTCAATAGCATGAAAAATAGGCTCGCGAGGCACAATATTAAATGCTATAAAATATTTGAGAATGTCTTTTTCATCACCGATTAGTTTTGAAATAGAGTGACACAACTCATAATTTGACAAGTCCAATATCTCATAATTATGCCTAACCATTAAAAAATATGATGTACCCACAATTATATTGTGAAACCCCAAATAATGCAATTTTATTAAATTGGATTATTTAAGTGTGTGTTGTGTGGATGTGTACTAAGTTCCACATCAATGTTTAACTATTTATTAGGTGAATTTTAAGTTTATAAATAATTATGAGAAGTCTCTATTACAATGTACAGAAGGGCCAAAGACCTAAGGCTATGAGAGGCCTTGACAAAACAAGAATAAAATGAACTCAAGGAATTTCAATGGTTAATTTCACCCAGCCGATTTTATGATTCGTTTTTTTTTTCTCCACCCTGCAGATTATATGGTTCTCTTCTTCCTTCCTTTTTTTTTTTTTTTTTTTTTTTTTTTTTTTTTTCATGTATAGAAAATCGGTTGGCTTGGTTCCATCTACTTTCTGAGTAATTACCCTTAATTTGTTTCCAAATTAAAGAAGAGGAATTTGTCCACTCTTCTGTTGAATCTGTAACTCTAGCTGGGAACATGGTACTTTACAGCAACCAAAATCAAGTGAGAATCATTAGTAAAGTTAGCTACTTACTCCTCTTTTCTTACATCAACGGATCAACCAAAAATCAAAGCTTAGATGGCCTACGGAAGAGTGCCAAGCTCACAAACAGCAATTTCTTAAGCTTTTTATTGGGCGTTCTAACAATAATCTTTCTTTCCAAACTACAATTTCTATCTTATCTGCATATGCATAGGCTTAGTCCATGATTAAGTTGGAACCTTATTCATTAATTTGTTATTTTTCCAAGATCTGTGGGCGGTTTTGGCATGGTTGAGAATTTTCTCTAATTCCTAGAACTTGTGGGAAGTGGAAAATAGAGAAGAACATGCAAAGAATAATTACACAAGACAAAGTTTTATATGATTCAGCAATATACCTACATCAATGGACCCGTAGCAAATTTTACTATGTCAAATAATTCTAAAGCAACTATATGTAACCACAACCATATGGCAAAAAATTCTCTCAAGTCTCATTTAGAATCGTAACACTTTCAAGTTGAGTTGAGTCCAAATCGAACAAAATTAAACTCCACATAATGTAAAACACCATAGTTGCCATGCTCTTTCTTTCCCTAGGTTAGAGATTTTTAAATTTATTTTTATCAAAAAAAAGAAAAGAAAAGAAAAAAGCAAGCTAAGAGAAGTTGATGAGATAGCATTTAAAAAGAAATGGGTTGGGCTTCATTAAATGGCCAGTGCCAACCATCCCTTTGGGTTTGTGAAATTAATGGTTAATATAGTATAAGAAATGATACGTCTACAATATTTTTAAAACAAATCTTAAGTGGCAGGTTGTTACTGGTTATTATTGTTGGGGCAAAAAAGTAATCTTAGTGTTAGTTTCAAATTTGAACCAATAACAACTAACCATCTGTGGTTTGTTGTAAAAATATTGTAAAATTGTTGTAGACGTATCATCTCTCATATAATATTATATCATGTTGCTTGGTTAGACGACTCAAACCCGTTAATTAAGAGTCCAAATTCAGTAAGAATGGGGTGTAAAACTTATATTTTACATCATCCAATAAGAGATTATCATATTAGCATTTTACTTAAAATTCAATACATCATACTATTCCTAATAATATCTCAATAAACTCCCAATTTGGTTGGATTTATATATGGATATTAAAATTGATTAAGTGTGATTATATTTATTTTTAAATATGTGATTAGATGATGTGATATATTAGAATTGAAGGGATAAAACATGAATTTTGCACTATGTTTTTACCGAATTTATTATTATTAGTTTATTTGGGTTCTTAAAGTTTTCATAGGCCTCTTTTTTGAAGAATATTTTTTAAATGGGCTTGGCTCCTACTCAAGCTAACCTTTTTTGTATAAATAAGAGCCACTTAAGAAGGTGTACGAACTCCCGCCCGTTTGAAGGAGGAATCATGGGTCGTAAAGCCCAATAATCATTTGAACCAAGCATAACTTGGGTCCTCTAGTCCGAATAAGAAATGGTCTGTTTAGCCTGAATAGGATACGGGTCGTTTCGACCCGGCTTGGTTTTGCAAACGGAAACGTTCGGCTACTGTTGGTCGTTTAACCCTATTTAGAGATTTTATAATTATTTATTGGGCTTAATAACCAGTAATATAATGTTGAAGGTTCGTAGGCCAAAGGCCCATTTTATGGTTGTTTCTTCTTGGGCTTTACTTTTTTTCTTTCGAGCCTTTGATTTTCTTCACATATCTGGTCCACCATTTAAGTCTTGCTCCATGTGAGTTAATGTGGACAGGATATTAATGTGCAATGGACCTACAGTGATCTTTGTAACCCCTCTCACAAGATGATGGATTCTACCAAGTGAATTTTAAGAGAATCACATCAGTTTTGCAAAATTAAGAATCTATTTTTTTTCTATTTTAGGTAATCCCTTTTCAACACCCTCACATCTGACTATCTATTCCATACTCTGTTTTATTTTAATATTCATTTTTCTTTCATTTATTATTATTTTTTAGTTGTTTTATTTTCAGATTTCTGTTATTTTCTCAATAAACAAATAGAGATTCAACCCAAATCCACGTCCAAATCAAACTAACAAATCAATCCAAGCTAAACGCAATCAAATCAATCTGTTCAAAATTGAAAAATTCCCACCCTTACAATCTACAGTATCAAACCCATTTGTTTCGCTAACAAAACAATATTTTCACAACAACAAACAAATAAATAAATCATTGCTAATCAAAGCTAGGGCTAGCGATATTTAAAAAAAAAAAAAAAAAAAAAATCAATAGTAAATCACAAGCTTGTACTAATTCATCAGCAAGTAGAGATATAGAGACAAGGAGATGCAAAGCTAACGAGGACAATGCCTTGAAAAGAAGATCACATTTATTGAGTCATAGATGTTAAAAATATATAGTTAAATAAATAAATTTATTAAATAACTTAAGTTTTTGGGACAATCAGTCATTTGACATGGTATCCTTTAAGGTTATTTTGCCCAATAGGTACATGTGGGTGTCCTTTAAGGTTTTGTTGGGAAAATTTTGGATCTTATACTGTTAGGTTCTAAAAGTTTAGAACAATTGGCAAACTATGAGCACAAACTTGTCTAGGCATAGATCCTAGAGTCTATAGAGTTTATTAGACAATATTTAAGATACTACATGTCAAAATACAAGAACATTTAAGTTGCAAAAATGAGAGTTCAAATTTAGTGAAATCGATTTGACCGATCAGAAATTAGATTAGACTGATCAAAAATCGCAAACATTAAATTTCTGTAGAATTCTATTTCAGCCCAAATTTTGCTTAAACGTTTTGGGTTTCAAGTGAAACACTTCTAATATATAAAGGAAAATCCTAACTACGTTTTTAGATCTTTTTGAGAGATTTTGGAGGTGCTCTTGTGAGATTTAAAAGGTATTATGCCTTCCTCTATTAAAGTCACTACCGAAAATCATTCTTATATCATTAGATCTAGTAGATTTGAAGTTGCTGCAACAAGATCAACAATAGCTGATGATCTAAACCTTTAAGGGTGGTCTTGGAGTCATAAACTGGAAAGTTTGTATTGCTAAACCTTTGAGTAGGATCTCAAAGTCACAAGGAAGGTTGCTTGTGTTAGTGTAAATTCTAGAAGAGAAGGAGTCCGTGAATTCGAAACTTGCACTTGGTTGTGTCAGTAAGTTACTACTGGAGGTAGTAATAGATTTTTGGTTAAATCTTATTGTAAAAAACTTTAATTCTCTTATAGTGGATTTGTTTTACCATGAGGATAGTTAGGTCAAATCCTCTCCAAGTTTTTACCTTGAAATGGTTCATTTCATTGGTTTTCCTAGGTCATCATATTGTGGTATTATTTACTTTTCCGCATCTTTGCATGATATGACTTATTTGTGTTTAACTTAGATCTGAATAATTTATCTAAGTAATCACTTGGTTAATAAATTAGGTTAAACAATCTGTTTAAAGGGTCTAAACGAACAAACAAGTGGTATTAGAGCGGGTTAACTCTGATTAGATTAACGTCCTGAGTGAGATTCTTGATCCCTGCCATCATAGATAATTTTAAGTGTCTTTCTTTTCATATTTGTGATGATTTGAATAAAAAGGACACTAATGTTTCTATTGATCTTATTGATGCCTGTGAAACTCTCTGTAAGGAATTATTTAAATCTATGAAAATTGCTAAGAAATTCAAGGAAGAGTTAAAATTGGCTAATCTTGAAAAAGAGAAATTGATTGTGAGATTAAATGAATCAAATAAAAAGAATGAATTTTTGAGAAATCAACTTTCCTCTAAAGATGAGAAAATGAAAAGTTTGGAACAAGAGTTAGTTTAGTCTAAAACTAAACTTGAAAATTTGATTAGTACTAAGTTTACTGTTGTTGACAGATGTGTTTCTATTTCTCTTAAGCCTAAAGTTGAAAAAGTTTATGTTCCTCCTTTCAAGAGGAATCATAAAGAAAAGGCTTATGCTGCTAGGTTAGACAAAGGTAAAAGTTCTGATGTAGACATTGAAGTTTCTAAACCTAAGTCTAAACCTATTGTTAGTGTGCATAAGAAATCTGTTTTTGTACCTAATTGTCACCTTTGTGGTGTTGTTGGTTATATTAGACCAAATTGTTCTTTGTTGAGGCAAAAACCAAATTCTAAGACTAGATATACTGTTAGGAATACTAATGTTTTTGAAATTGTTCCTATTTGTCATTTTTGTGGTCTATCTGGTCACATTCATCCTAACTGTTATAAATTGAAATTTAAGTAATCTGTGTTTTAGTCTAGGATATGTGATGATATTTCTCTTGCCATAAGTCCAAATAAATTGTTTCATATGCTTTTGAAAAATTTAAGCTTATTGGCTTGTGAAAGGAAATTGCAAGATTTCAATCTCTCTTAGAAGAATGGTGTAATTCCTTAAATACACTTTGTTTCTCATGGTTTTGCTCCTACAAAGCTAAAGATGCGTGCTATATGGGTGTCGAGGGTTCTTTTTACATTTCTTGTACCTTAGACATGCGTCTTGATGTTATTGGACAACACTTAGTCTAGGCTTTTTCTAAGAAGGGAGTTGGGCCTGACACTTTGCAGAATGGGCTCCAAAGTATCATTCTATCGCTGTCAGTTTGTGCGCAAACATTGAGTACAAAGTCCAAGGGAAGATGCTGCAAAGTGGGATTATCCTCAATTTTTGTCACAGAAGGAACTTTTTTCCAGTTTTTGCCATAGGTCTGACTTTTTTGCTATGCAACAAAACTTTCTACTGTGCAGTAAAATCGTCTGCTATGGAGTAAAACCATCTGCTGTTTAGTAAAATTATCTGTCGTGCAGTAAAACTTTCTATCGTGCAGTAAAGTTTTTGCCGTGTAGTAAAGTTTTCTGCCGTGCAGTAAAGCTTTAAAGTTTTCTGCTGTGCAATAAAGTTGTTTGCTGTGCATTAAAGCCTTCTGTCGTGCAGTAAAGCCTTCTACAATGTGAATGACTACTTTTTATTTTATACTACAGAAATACTTTTCTACTTCCTACACATAAACAAATCTAAAACCCAAAGAAAATACCAATCAAGCAAATGTTAGCTTACATGGCTTAGCATATTCTCAAATATACACATACACATATTCGTAAATATACTTATACGTATTCACATATACATCTATAAAATACATTTTGCAGAACATGAGAAACAAAATATATGTATATATATACTTATGGCAGGATAATAATTAGTTCATGTCAAAAGTAAAACGCGTAATAACAAAGAAATAGGAAAGTTTAGGCAGAAAAGGTTTAGCTAGTATAATAGCTAATACGGTAAATATAATAAAAAGGTGCTACAGTAGAATAACTAGTACAACAAGTAAAAATACCACAACAGGACAACTGATGCAGCAAACGTGATAAAAATGTGCTACAGCAGAATAACTAAATACAACATATATAAGTTATAATGAGAGAAATCAAATATATTTGCAATTGAAATCAAGTATTGAATCTTCCCATAGAATAAGTAAACCAAGAAGGAATCCAAACTCCAACTTGAACAACCTTATCATAGGCTTCTGCCATCAAAGTTATGCATTTTGGAGGATAGACCTAAATAGCTACTCTAGTTATTACTTTTGGGGACTTCAAAGAGTGGGTTAGGGAGGGAAAAGATGGTCTATTGATGCATGCCCCTATTCCTACCACGTTTTCTCTGTTCTTTTTACCACTTTCTTTCTTTCTTTCTCTCTGTTCTTTTTACTTTTAGTTTCTTACTACTCTCTTGCCGTGGGTTGTTATCCCTTTTGGTATTTCCTTTTCCTGGGTCCCTTTCTCTAGGTATTTACTACTCTCTTACTATGGGTTTCCTCCCTTAGGTGCTTCCCCTGCCCCCCCCCCCCCCCCTCCCCAAAATCAAGTCTCCCCCTTTTCATCCATGGCTACCTCCTCCTTTTATAGTGAGCTAATTCAATGGGATTTCTTCATTTTACCCCTAGGGCTTCACCAACTATTTTTGGTTTGTTGTGAGCATCCCTTTAGGACTACCCACCAACCTATTGGTTGCCCTGGCCACTGTCAATTCTCAGTATATGTTTGTTGTACCACTACTCATTTCACGACAAAATTTTCTTTTGTTTGTTCTTGCTGCATACCTCTACCTCTACATATACCTCTAGGTTCAAATGGATAAGGATTGAGCTACCTCACTACCTAGCTCTATGGCATGCATCAGATAGTCTCAACCATCTGTTACTTCTTTTAGGTAAGATACCATCCCAGTAAGGTATATTCCTAAAAGAAGTCATGGCAGAAAACCAAATATAGACTCCCTTTTCCCCCCACCACCAAACCACACCCTCTGAATACCTTTGACCGTGAGCTTACCTCCCTTGTATTGGCTAGGTATAGGTTGGTGGTGCTCCGACCATTCTGTGCTTGCTCCACTATCTTATGTTTTTGTCTTCTTTCATTCCCACGTTGTTTTTGCCATAGCAGATTAGTTTTGTTTCGTTCTGTTACGTGTTTTTGTTTTATTTCTTCATGCGTTTCCTACTATGTTTGTTATTTCCTTTGGTTTGGCTTTTCTTTCCTTCACGTGATTCCTGCTGCTAACATTTCCTGTTGTTCCTTATTTCTTTTCATTGTGCTTCTTCATATTAGTTTTTATGCCTATCTTTTTTATACAAAAGGATTTGGGTTTTTGTGGGCCAAATAATGTTGACTGGATCAAAAGGGTCTTGGGCTCAATTTGCCTTGATTTGTCAAAGCCATTTTACTGAATAACTGTATTTTGCGGCAGATCTGTATTTTACTGCAGATTTACGTTTTGCTGTAGATTGCTTTCACTTGCACTTCTTTCTTTGGACCTTTGTTGCTCTTCGGTCTTCTTGGTGGATCTTTGGGCCTTGCTTTTCATTGGGCTTTCTTCCTCACGGGATTTTGGATATGGATTCGCAAAATTGGGCATTAATAATGGGTGAGAAAAGACTTGCAAAGGTGAGTGTTGTTTATTTGTCCTTGATATAATTCTTTCAATTATTTGTGAACATGTTTTTATTCCTGTTTTATGTTAATTTGTTTAAAAGAAATCTAAAAACATTGAAAATTTTCAAAAAGACAAAGATATTTTATTTTGTGTCTAGTTTCTTTCCAGAGAATTACATGAATTATGATATCTCTCTTTTAATTTAGAATATGCTTGATATTGTGGAGAAACATAGAAAGCGTGTATTGTTTAACTAAGTGCATGACTATTTTGAGATAAATGCAATTTTGTATGAGTATGTACTAGTTTGTACATGTATTCATGGTTTAATTAAAAAATTGATAATTCTTTTTTGTGTACCCTCTATAGCTTAGTTAAGCACTATCATGCATTGTTGTTGCATTTTTTATTTAGCATAATGTGTACTTTTTGCTTTTGGTCAATTTTTTTTTTTTGAAAATACAAAAAGATTTTTATTTTTGTATTATACATCTTCAAGATGTGTAATTGAGGTTGGCCTATGAAATTTGCATTTCGTGACTGTGTACTTTGTTTAGCTTTGATGAGTTTTATTTTTCTACACTTCGCTAGTTTATGCTATGTAGTGCTTATATTGTGTGAGATGTTTATAGTTTTTAAACACATGCTCTTGATTTTGAAGTCACATTCTTTTGATTGTAAGAACTAAAAAATTCTAAGAGAAAGACATAAATAACCATCTCACCACTGTTACTCGCCAATCATAAACACTTGTATGCAAATTATAAAAGTCATGCTTAGTAAGGTGTAGCTTTTGCACAGCAAAATACTTAAGGTGTTATTGTACATTAGTTAAAAAGAAGAAAAAAGCAAAATGAAAAAAGAAAAGAAAACTATGCTTCAAAAGAAAAAGAAAAAGAAAAAGAAAAAGAAAAATATAATTAAAAAAAATTGCATGGTTGCAAGCGTGTTTTCTAAGAGATGTGGAAGTTATATGATATAACTCTTTAGGTGATAGTCACTTTCAAACTTATGTGATGAATAATGTAGAAAGTGTGTTTATTCTTTGTTTATATATCACCTTGTGAGTATCTCATAAACTTACTAGTTGCACACACCACATGCAAAACTTTGTTAAATTTGGTACATGTAATTGTATGTTAAGCTTTGTGCCTTTCCAAAATTAAATTTCTTAATTTGTTTAATGCATTTTGGGGAGTGAGGAAAAAAAGATTGAAGAAATTTGATAAAGTTTGAATTTTTGTTTTGAAAATCATTTGAAGTCATGAACATGCATGACATATCATAAAAATAGTTTTTCAAATGTTTTTGTAGAAACATTTTCTAGAATTTTCAAATTTTTTGTTTCTTTAGAATTTGATCGATCGAGTCTGTTTTTCGACTAATCGAAATGGCAAAAGGAAAATTCAGTTTTTAAGCTTAAACTCTTGGGTTGCCTCAATTCCTCTCGATCAGTTGAATATGTTTTTAAGTGTTTTTCAATTCCTGGCTCAATTCCTTTCGACCGATCGAATCTAGAAAGTTTTTGGTTTTTAGTTTCTTGATCAATCTGCCTTTTCATTCATCATTTTGTGATAGGATTCACATGCATTACATTTTTTTTTTTAATTTTTTTTTTTATCCTTGCATTTTTGCAGTCATATCTTTTATAGAATTTTTCACACATAACATGCATACACTTTCCTAAATTGGGTACTTAACTTGATCTAAAATTGATTGATTAATTTTTGAATTCTGTACATGTTAGTATATGCTGTCTTTCTTGATGTGTAAACTGGTAAAAATTGGAAATATTTTTTTTTGAGATTTGGTGGATAATAAATGTGAAAATATTTTCTCTACTATTGAGATTTGTTTATGGGTCACATAGTGTTAAGTTTGCACATATTGAAAGAGAGAATATTTTTCTTCATATGTATCCTCAAATTATTTTTTTTGGTTAGGTTTGTGTCTTTTTAATTTTCCCTACCTCCTAAATTTTTCCCAAAATTGTTTTTCCCAAAACCTACGTTGTTCATAGGGGAAGTTGCCTCTATTTTCTACAGAGCATATTTCTTGTGTGTTTCCTTGATTCTCTATTTTCTCTTCTCCTTTATCGTGTATGTTTACTATCTACCTTCTATTTGGGTTATCTTTGTCAATACGTGACAAAAAGGAAGAGAAATAGATGAAATTTGAAAAATTTTCTTTAACTGTTTCTATTTAGGGGTAGATGAAATTGTTTTTTTTTTTTTTTTTTTTTTTTTGAAAATGAGAGAAATAAATTTTTTTTTTTTTTTTGGTATGTATCCAACTTAGGGGGGAGAGTTAGTTTACATGTTTGCTATTTGCTGTTATTGCATATTAGTTATTTATTGTTTATCTGTCTTTATTTCCACACATGCAATGATGTGCTCTTTTAAGTGTTTGTGGAAAGACAGGTACATTTTGATCAAGACTTTCTACCTCTTCTAGTAACTTTTAGGTTTGAAGTCTTAGATTATGATTTGTGATGTAGTTGGGCATTTTATTGTAATTAGGTTGTTCTTGTATTTAAGCATTTTATATTTTATGTAAGTTTTGTCACAGATTGTTAAAGGGGGAGATTATTAGGTTCTAAAAGTTTAGAAAAATTGGCAAACTATGAGCACAAACTTGTCTAGGTATAGATCTTAGAGTCTATAGAGTTTATTAGACAATGCTCAAGGTACTATATGTCAAAATACAAGAATATTCAAGCTGCAAAAATGAGAGTTCAAATTCAATAAAATCTGACCGATTGAAAATTAGATCCAACCAATCGAAAATTGCAAACATGTAATTTCTGCCGAATTCTTTTTGAGCCCAAATTCTTCTTAAATGTTTTGGATTTCAAGTGAAACACTTCTAGTATATAAAGGAAAATCCTAAGTTCATAAAAAATAAAAAAAAAATAAAAAGAAAGAAAAAAGGAAAAAAAAAAAAAAACTCTAACTATGTTTTTAGAGCTTTTTGAGAGACTTTGGAGGTGTTCTTGTGAGATCTAAAAGGTATTGTGTCTTCCTCTATCAAATTTAATACCAGAAATCATTCTCATATCATTAGATCCGGTAGATCTAAAGTTGCTGCAACAAGATCAACAATAGCTGATAATCTAAACCTTCAAGGATGGTTTTGGAGTCACAAATTGGAGAGTTTGTGTTGCTAAACCATTAAGTGGGATCTCAAAGTCACAAGTAAGGCTGCTTGTGTTGGTGTAAATCCGAAAAGCGAATGAGTCTGTAGATTCGGAGCTTGCACGTGGTCATGTCAATAAGTTACTACTGGAGGTAGTAATAGATTTAGGGTTAAATCTGATTGTAAAAAACTTCTATTCTCTTATAGTGGATTTGTTTTACCTTGATGATAGCTAGGTCAAATTTTCTCTAGCCTTTTTACCTTGAAACGGTTCGTTTCATCGATTTTTCTAGGTCATCATATCGTGATGTTATTTACTTTTCCGTATCTTTGCATAATATGACATATTTGTGTTTAACCTAGAACTGGATAATTTATTTAAGTAATTACTTGGTTAATAAATTAGGTTAAACAATCTGTTTAAGGGGTCTAAACGAACAAACATATACAATACTAGCACATCTGATGCGAATACTCTTAATATTCTGTAGTATGCAATTGTACTGCTATTTCTAGTTTCTGCTGTGATTTTTCTTTTAAAGAACCGTGATAATGAATTTTAGTACTTCGTTCTAATTAAATCTGCTAGATGATGTAGATAAATTCGCAAGTACCGGGGGAGTGCTGAACTCTGGATCAGGATGCTCCCATTCCAGAAGTTGGTCCTTGAGAGTTGAGACTTCTTAGGATTTCAAAACTAACGAGTGTCCCCACTTGATTTTTCTCTAATATTTACAACAGTCATATAAATAATTTGCATTTTGGCTAAATCTTCACAGGGTTTAGGATAACGGTGGAAACTTTTTGATTTATTTACTTTTTGCTTAAACCGTTTTCGCTGGTTTTTACCCTAACACGTTTCTTCTACATTAGATATGGAACCTAAATGATATGTGATGTAAGGGAGACGATGAATTATTTTATTTTATTTTTCATATAAGTTTTAACTGTTTCACCTTTTTACTTTTTTTACCCTATTAATTTCTACACCTCACATCAGATGCGGTAGTAATTGCATGGTGCAGATCTCAACCCCCATTTCTAGATTAGAAATTGGTTGAGAGTGAAGGCATGGCCAACATGGTGAAGACATGGTGTCTATAAACTATAATAAATAAAAATAAGAATATGTGGCATTTTGAGTAGGCATAGGGCCTCACATAGAAAAACAGAGTCACAGAAGTTCTTTAGCAAATGAGAAAGTCTATAAACATTTTAAAGAAAATGATAAAAATTTCACACCTAGTTAATGTGGCAAATTATTGATGGTAGATAAAAAAAGTGATGTAAGTAATGAGTCTAGATAAAAATCAGTAAAAGTTTACCAACTGAACTATTGTAAAAAATATTGTAATTGTTTTTAATGTTTATATTATTATTATTTTTTTTTAGAGAGAGAGTTTCAACCTATAGCATCTACTCCTGATGATAGCTTTTTATCATCAGACCAAGATATCAATCAGTTTTTAGTGTAGGTGGGGATTGAATCCCAGATATTTTATTCAGCCATCAGAGATTTTACCAATTGAGCTAACTGGAACTCACTATATTATTGCTCTTAGCACAAAGTATCGCACATATTTATATTTTTACTAAAAAGTTATAAGGACCCAAAATATTGAAAGTTAAATTTTAGGTTAAAGTGAAAATGGAACCTTATCATTAAGAGTTTTTAGTGCGCTGTTTAAAAGAAATAAATGACTTAATGCATGTAAATGTTTATACTTATTTTTCAAAAATGCACTAAATGTCTACCCATTTGAGAGAGAGAGAGAGAGAGAGAGAGAGAGAGAGAGCTAAATTAATATTATTTGTTAGGGTAAGAAAATGTGTTAAAAAATTTAGTACACTAAAAAGTAAATTTGGATTGTATTAAAGGAGTCGTGTTAAGGTTCAGTTTGGGTCAGAAGCCTCACCATATAGACGCTTGAGTGAAGTTGTGTCAAACAATAAATCAACTTGAAGGCCTAAAGTCTTAATTACCTAATGATTTCCTAAACAAAACTAATCTTTGTTGCACAAATTGAGAGGAGAGAGGTTGCCGTGTCAAGATTTCGCTAAGAACAAATCTTCTTATGCCTAAATAGTTTTAAATTCCCTAGAATGTTTTTCCTTCTGTGATAATTTCTAGAGTTTCTTCTTGAGAGTTTTTTGTTGAACTTAAGTAGCAAAATCCATCTTTATGATTTGATTTATAAATTACAAAAACAGTGGTATGATCTATTCACATTGGCTCGTCCAATTACAAACTTACAACTTCTTGTCACTAATCTAGAAATGGGGGATTGAAATTTGAGCCTTATAAATTGAATGGTTTGACTAAAAATCGGTTTTGGTATAGCTTTATAGGTATGATGCCAGTTTTCTATTGGTGGCTTCTAAACTCTCTATTTTAATTATTATTATTTTAATTGATAGTTGACTAATGATGGATTTGAACTCCGGATGTTTTTTTAAAAGGTCAGAAGCTGCCAACCAGTTGTGCTACACTGCAACACACCTAGTAGACAGACACCAAACATTGATTTTGATATCATTAAAGCCAGCCTCATTGGTGGGTCTATAATGCGTGTACCCTCCATGTTGAGATTTTCTGACTCATGCATATATCCTTAAGGTCACATGCGAAACAGAAACTTGTCCAGCTATTGAAGGATCTAGCTAGGGTGAGCATGTGCACTAGTTGGCCGACGAGGAACTAGGACTTTAATCATTTGGGTGTGGAAGTAAATTAAAAGAAAATATAACGTGGAAGACAGACTCCTTATGTTCTATGCCTGATTGGGTAATTGCCACTAAAATAACAGTAATGAAAATTCAAATTCTCAATACGTGTATGTTGACTTATGTAGTGACTAATTAGAGCCCATGACATAGGTTATCTGAAAGACCCAAATTTTCTGCTAGTTCACTAATTAGATTCCAAAAGAAAAGATGAATTTTATACGAGTTGTATTGTAGTGATCTGCAGCACCACATGGACTGAGCCAAAGGCGAAACAACTGGGGTTTTCCCAAAGAACCAAGGGAACAACTTTTTGAGGATGGACAAGACGACACACTCAAAAAATTGCCTCTGCACAAAATCATACGCATAAGGTGGTCCAAAGGAAGATGATGCATTTTGTTTTGTAGGTAAATGTTAAAGAATGCCCTCGGTGCATTGGTTTAAAAACAATTTTTAGAAATATTTTATAGAAAAATAATAAAGCAATTAATTTTGTTGATAATTTTTTATATTTTTCATAAAAGTGATGTCAAAATTTTTTTAATGTAATTTATTAACAATTGTCTTAGGAGTTAGGACATCCGTTAATATGTCCTTATTTTGTATGGTTTCTTTCTTTCTTTATATTAGGAGGAAAGGCTCTGATTTGATGTTGATTCCTTCAAATCTTCACTCATCCATCATATACTTTTTCGATCCCAACAAACGTGGTTCTTTGTCTTTGGTTATTGCCCATCTGACTTACAAAACAAAGGGAGTTTGCTTGTCTTTTGCTTTGGCCCCTCTCTAGTCCTTGGACACCCATTTTAAATTGTCCCTATGTAAACAATACGAGGACAACCCTCGTGTCAGTGTGTTTACATTAAAGCCTCCTCTACATGCTAGATGAACGTATAATCATATCGATTCAGCAAGAAAAAAATAAATATATAACCATGTTGCTCTAAATTTGCATGAACCCTTAACATAATTCACGAGCAAAATGTAGCAAAAGGATTTTTTTTTTTGGTTAGAAGTAAGAGAATATAGACCACATAGGGTGAGTGCTCTAATGATAAAGACTTGCACCATTATGGTTATCAGTTGGAGTTGTCTTGAGTTCAAATATAAGTATATGACCATTGAACAATTGGAAAGGTCTCACGTTACAATATGGATAAATATGTTTTCTAAATCTTTCACTGTTCGAATATTTACTTAATTATAAGAAGTATGAATTCATAGAATATTTTAAGTTTAGCTCTATGATGAATAAATATGATTTATAAATCTTTACTGATATATCTCCTTCATATATTTAACAAAACAAAATAAAAATTATGAATTTACATACTAACAACATTATGACGATTGTATTTTGATCAAATTAATCATATGGCATTATATTTGCATGCAATAGAGTTCTCAGTTCTCACTAACCAAGTGAACATATATAAACACACAAAGGATACAACTAATGTAATGCTAATAAAAAAAAATTAAAGTCACAATTTTAAAGAAAGGAAGAGTAGGGTGGCAATTTGAATCAATTTCTTTGAAAACCATATATATATATATATATAAACTAATAAAAGAGGGAGACAGAGAGAGAGAGAGAATTACGTAGGGTGGCAACTAGACCCATTTAAATATGGGTACGGATTAGGATCCTGTGCAACACCTTGCACAGGGTTCAATTATTCAGCATTATGATAACTTGATTTTTCACATTAATTCCATGTTTTCCACTCAAAAGTACATAGATGCCCCTTTCCTAATCATACTTGGGAAATTGAGACCGGTGCAACAAATCACATGGTGCACTCGGTTTCCTTCTGCCCATTTGCGGCACAATAAATTAGGACATCCTTCCTTCTCCAGGATTGGTCTTTTACATTTTGTTGTGCCTGATGTTGTACTTGCAAATAAACCACTGTTATGTTTGTCCATTAGCAAAGAAGATAAAACTTTGTTTCATCTTAGTACTCATAGTCTCATACATCTCAAATGGTTTTTGATCTAATTCATTGTGACATTTGGGGTCCTTCCCGCACAGTAAGAATCAATGGTTTAAAATATTTTTTTGACCATTCTAAATGATCATTCTAAATGTATCTAGGTTTATCTCATAAAATTAATTAAAATATGATGCTAGGAAGTAGTCATTTTTTGTCATGGTTGCAAATCCGTTTAATCTTAAAATTTAAATCATTTAGAACTAATAATGGCCTTGAGTTTAACATGCTTTCTTTCTAGGGATCAGAGGATTTTTTTTTTTTTTTTTTTTAACACCAACTTGTGCTACTACTGATCAACAAAATTCCACTGTTGAAAGAAAACATCAACATATCATCATAGTTATAAGGCTCTTAGATTTCAGTCTAACTTATCATTATCCTTTGGGAGCATTGTATTTTAATATCTCATCAATTGATTGCTTATCCTAATTCTCTGCAATAGGTCACCATAGAATTTCTTTTCCATAAACAACCCATTTATGCATTCCTTAGTGTTAAGTCTATATTATTAGGATGGCAAACTATGAACAATTGTAATAGTTAGAATTTAGATTGTCTCTTATTAAATTGATGTTAATGTTAGTTATTGAATAATACAATTCAAGGTTCGAACAATAGAAAATTCAAGAAACAAAATATTGAACTGCTACTGTACAGGATTTCGACTCAAGCTTGACATATCAAAAGTCACTTAAGTTGATCGGCCAAATTGCATATCTCAACCGATCAAGAATCATGCATATTAGATCCATAGTAGATTCTGTCAGCCGTTTGATTTAGGGCACTTGCATCTCAAGTTCACAATAAAAGCAAGCCCTAGAGCATGTTTTCTAATACTACGAGAGAGCAGTATAGTGTACGCAGATCTAAAAATTTCCAAACTCTCTTAATTAAAGAATCAACCGAAGACCTATCTTCATACAAAAGATTCAATTGATGATCAAAGTAAAGTTGCTACATCTAGTTTACAATCAAGTTATTGGTACAAATATTTAAGAGGTTTTCTTGGATTCCCGAGTGGTGAGTTCGTGTGCAAAAAATTCGAATTAGAAGAGTCAGTGGATCTCAAAACAATGTGTGGTCACATTAGTAAGTATTACACTAGATAGTATTAGATTTAGAGTTAAATCTTTTGTATAAACTATATTATATTCTAGTGGATTTGTTACTTTGAGGATTGATAACTAAATGCTCCCAGATTTTTACCCATGAATGGTTTGTTTTATTGGTTTTTCTAGGTCGTCATTTTAGTTTTCTACGTGTGATCCACATTTGTTTGACATTATTCAATTCAGATCTAAAGAATAATTTACCTAATTAATAACTTCGCAAAGAATTGATTAACTTTGTTACTATTGGGACCTAAAACCCTAACACTTAGAACTTTTGGATGCGTATGCCATGCTGCAACCATTTCTCTTCATAAACATAAATTTGATCCAAGAGCTCGAAGATGTGTTTTCATTTAGTATCCCCTTTGGTGTCAAGGGTTATAGGTTGTTTGACATTGATTCTAAAGAATCCTTTATTTCTAGAGATGTTGTCCTTCATGAGAATATATTTACCATTCGTATTTTCCTTCTCCTTATGTTGTTTCTACCCTAGTGTTATCCTTGGCCATATTAAAATTTGACTCACCAGCTTCTAATATTTCTGCTAATGTTACTTCTTCCTAGAGACCTAATTTTGTTCCTGTTCCTATTAGCTCTCCTACTCCTGTTAGACTTTCCTCTATGCCACCTGATCCTCCTTTCTATTTGCAGGATTTTCATTGCCATTTGGTTGCTTATCTTCTTTAACTTTCATCTCAATTAATTAGTCCTTCCTCAGGTCAACCACATTCTCTATCTAATGAACTTTCTTATTCCAAGTTTTTACCTTTTCATAAAGCTTTTGTCTTGTCCACATCTTATGGTATGGAGCCTCAATTATTTCATAAGGCTATTAGAGATCCTATATCCTAAGTGGAGAGCTGATATGGCCTCTAAAATTGCTACATTAGAATCCAATAATCTTTGATTCTTACATCTCTTCCCCATGGTACACGCCCTATTGGGTGCAAATAGGTCTGCAAGCTGAAGTATAAATTAGATGGTGCTCTTGAAAGGCACAAAGAACATTTGGTTGCCAAAAGGTACTCACAGCAGGAAGGGTTATATTATTTATTAACTTTCTCCCTAGTTGCAAAGGTTGTTACCGCTCATTATCTCTGGACTGAAGTTGTTCTGAACAACTAGTTCCTTATTCAATTGGATGTTAAAAACACAATTTTGCATAGTGATCTTCACGAAGAGGTTTATATGACCCTTTCCAATAGGTTTTAACGGTAAGGGCCTAAGGGGGAGCCTCATCTAGTTTGAAAACTTAACAATTCCTGGTACGGCCTTAAGCATACTTCACGACTGTGGTTTGTGAAGTTTTCCACAACTCTTTTCACACAGTACGTGTTTATGTGGATGATTTCTTAATTGAAAGTAATGACTTTCATGTTGTTAATGAGTTAAAACTTTTACTACATAATTAGTTCAAACCAGTAGATCTAGGTCCTTCAAATATTTCCTTGGTCTTGAAGTAGCATTGTTTTGATAAAGGAATCTCACTATGTCAATGGCCTTGACAGTTTGAGAATTAGTTTGGCTCATCCAACTTCTTTGCGATTTAAAGCCGCATTACACATAACAACCAATCTCATGTTCCATGAGAGAACAAAAATACATAGAAATCGATTGCCACCTAATCAAGGATAAAAAGGCTTGGTTTGAAGACTAAGCTCCTTTGTACAAAATTGGCTTAATTAATGCAAGAAGATTTTTTTTCTCTCTCAATTTAGCTTTGGCATTAGCTTTGTTTGTTTGTTTAGACCCTTTAAAGCAGATTGTTTAACCTAATAAATTAGTCAAGTGATTACTTAGGTTAGTTATTTAGATCTAGGTTAAACAATAATAAATCATATCATACAAAACAACAAAAAGTAAATAACACCACAATATGGTTACTCAAGAAAACAAATGAAACCAACAATTTTAAGGTAAAAAACTTGGGGAGGATTTAAGCTGACCTATCCTCAAGGCAAACAAATCCAATAATAGAGAATCGAAGTTTTTACAAAAGATTTAACCCTAAATCTATTGCTACCTCCAAGAGTAACTTATTGACACGACCATGTGCAAACTCCAAATCTATGGACTCCTTCTTTTCTTGGTTTTGCTAAACACAAACTTCCATGTTTGTGACTCCAAGACTACCCTTGAAGGTTTAGATCATCAGCAATTGTTGATTTTGTTGCAGCAACTTCTAATCTACCAGATCTAATGATATGAGAAGGATTTTCGGTAGTGACTTTGAAAGAGGAAGGCACAATATCTTTTAGATCTCACAAGAACACCTCCAAAGTCTCTAAGAGTTTTGAAAATGTAGTTAGGGTTTTCCTTTATATACTGGAAGTGTTTCACTTGAAACCTAAAATATTTAAGCAGAGTTTGGGCAAAAATAGAATTCTGTAGAAATTTCATGTTTGCGAATTTCAATCCGTCGAACATGTTTCTCGATCGGTCGAACTCTTCAGAAATTGAATTTTCCTTTCTACAGCTTAAATGTTCTTGTATTCTGACGTGTAACACTTTAAGCATTGTCTAATCAAACCTATAGACTTAGGAACCTATATCTAGACAAGTTTATGCTCACGGTTTGCCAATTGTTCTAATGTTTTAAAACCTAACAATCTCCCTCTTTGGCAATTTGTGACAAAACTCACATACAAAATTATTCAAATACAAGAACAACTCAATTACAATAAAATTCCCAAACACATCACAAATTCCAATCTAAGATTTCTGTTAGGTTCTAAATGTTTAGAATAATTGGCAAATCGTGAACACAAACTTGTCTAGATATAGATCTTAGAGTCTATAGGTTTTATTAGACAATGCTCAAGGTGATTCAAGTTAAGATTCAAGAACATACAAGCTGCAGGAAGAAGACTTCATATTCTGCCTGATTCGATCGATCGAAGAATAGGCTCGATCGATCGAAAATCATATCTACAGAATTTTAAGTCGACCCAAACAGTAACTTAAGCCCATTAAGGATTAGGGTTTCAGATCTACTTCTCCCACTATATAAAGGAAACCCTAAGCCACGTTTTTGGGACTTTAGAGAGAGAGATTAGAGTGCCACTTGTGCCTCCTTTTGTTTTAAGGGTTTTGTACCCAAACCTCTCTAAATCTTTGTTGCTCATATTTGCGGTTTATGTGAATCTCTTGTGAGATCCTTGAGAAGCTTTCATTCACATAAATTTAGGGTTTTCAAGGTAGAGATATTATCTACATCTTGATGATCAATAAGGTTGCTGCTATTGGAGCTTAAAGAAAAACAAGCGGGGGTGCTTGTAGCTAATTGAAGAATCCAAGAAAGAAGGAGTCCGTGGATTCGGAGCTTGCACGTGGTCGTGTCAGTAAGTTCTACTGGTGGGTAGTATTAGGAAGTCAAGCGGGGAGCTTGTAGTCATTCTGTATGAACTTCGATTCTTTCGCACAGTGGATTCACGTCTACCTTGAGGATAGCTAGGTCAAATCCTCCCCAGGTTTTTTACTTGTTTGGTTTTCCTAGGTGATCATATCTTGTGTTATTTATTATTCCGCTACTTTATATTCCTGATATGATTGTTTGATTGTTTTAACCTAGAATTGCTTAATTTGACTAAGTAACAACTTGGCTAATTAACTAGGCTACTCAATCTGATTGTGTTTTAAGGGGTCTAAATTTTTAACAAGTGGTATCAGAGCAGGTAGCCCTTCTTGTTGTAGATCTTTTGATCGAAGAGCTGATCCTTGACCCTTGTTATCATGGATAATTTGAAGTGTCTTTCTGCTCATGCTTTTGCTGATTTTATTGATGGCTGTAATGTTTTCAATAAAAAGGACACTATTGTTTCTGTTGATTTTTTTGATGCTTTTGAAACTCTTCGTAAGGAATTATCTAAATCTTTGAAAATTTCTAAGAAATTTAAAGAAGAGTTAAAATTGGCTAATCTTGAAAAAGAGGATTTGATTGTAAGATTAGATGAGTCTAATAAAAAGAATGAATTTTTGAGAAATCAAATTTCCTCTCAAGATGAGAAGATGAAAAGCTTGGAATAAGAGTTAGTTGAATCTAAAACTAAAATTGAAAATTTGACTAGTACCAAACCTGTTGTTGATAACAGAAGTGTTTCTGTTTCTTTTAAGTCTAAGACTGAGAAAGTTTATATCCCTCCTTTTAAGAGGAATAATAAAGAGAAGACTTATTTTGTTAGGTTAGACAAAGGTAAAAGTTTTAATGTTAACGCTGAAGTTTCTAAACCTATGTCTAAACTTGATAGTGTGCAAAAGAAATCTATTTTTGTGCCTACCTGTCACCTTTGTGGTGTTGTTAGTCATATTAGACCAAATTGTTCTTTGTTGAGGCAAAAACCAAAATCTGAGACTATATTTGCTGTTAGGAATACTGATGTTCCTAAATTTGTTCATGTTTGTCACTTTTGTGGTGTTCGTGGTCACATTCATCCTAATTGTTATAAATTGAAATTTAAACATTCTGTATGTCAATCTAGGATATGTGATGATTTTTTTTTGCCATAAGTCCAAATAAATTATTTCATATGCTTTTGAAAAATTTGAGCTTGTTGGCTTGTGAAAGGAATTTGCAGAATTTTAGTCTCTCTCAGAATATTGGTGTAATCCCTTAAATACACTCTGCTTCACATGGATTTTCACCTACAAAGCCGAAGACTTGTGCTAGATGGGTGAGAAAAGATTCTCCAAGGTGAGTGTTGCTGACTTGTCCTTGAATTAATTCTTTCAATTGTTTTTGGACATGTCTTGTTTTTGTTTCTGGTTGTTCTATTTTTTTTAGGTTGTTTTTTTATTAAAAAAAAAATCCAAAAACATTGAAAATTTTCAAAAGGACAAAAATATTTTATTTTGAGTCTTGTTTTATTTGTTTTGAGGATTACATGAGTTATGATATCTCTCTCTTGATTTAGAACATGCTTGACATTGTGGAGAAACTTGAATAGTTTGTGCTAAGCTATTTCTGATTTCGTGTGAGTATGTACTAGTTTGTGCATGTACTCATGGGTTAAGTATTGTCATGCATTGCATTTGCATTGTTCATTTAGCATAATATGTGCTTTTTTGTGTTTGGTCATAAATTTTCTTTTAGAACCAAAAGGATTTTTGTGTTTTGTATTTCACATCTTGGATTTATAATCAAGGATTGGCCATATTATCTTTACATAACAAGTTTATGTACCTTGTTTAGCTTTGATGATCTTATTTATTGCACTTGACTAGTTGAAACTCTGTAGTGCATGTTGTGTGGGAAAGATGTTTATGGTTTTTAATCATTTTGTCTTGATCTTGAAGTCACATGTTATTTGACTGTCGGACTTGATCCTTTTGAAAAAAGCATAAATAACCATCTCACCACTATTCACTAGCCAATCATGAACACCTTAGTGCATATCATAAGATTTTGTACTCGAGAAAGTGTAGCATATGCACAAAAGAACATAAGGTGATGCCTCGGCTTAATTGCTTAATGTTTAAAATTGGTGTGTACTATTAGGCTTGATGCCATCTCACGTAATTAAAATTGGTGTGTATTATTAGGCTTGATGCCATCTCACATAATAATGAGGCAAAAATACAAAAAACTTACATGATTGCAAGCTTTTATTCTAGTAGATGTGGGAGTTATAGGATATAACTCTTTATGTGATAGTCTCTTTTAGATTCTGTGTGATGAATTTTGTAAACTTTGTGATCAATTGCTATTCACATATCACCTCACATGTATCTCAAGTTTTTACTAGTTGCACACACTACACAAGTTACTCTTTGTTAAACTATGTACATTATATTGTGTGTGATTTTGTTGTGGCTATCCAAGATTAAAAATTCCTTGATTTTAATGCAAAAGGTGTTTAATTTTTGTGCTTTAAGGACAATTTGATTGAAAATCTTGATTTTGGAAGATCTGGGTTAAATTCAAGTGTTTTTGAAAAACTTTTCGTCTCATACTCATGCATTTTTTTTATAAAACAATGTGCTTTGAGGAGTTTCTGCATTAACATGCTCTGTTTTTCAAAAATTTGATTTTTCCAGACTTTTGATCGATCAAACTTATTTTTCGATCAATCGAAATTGCGATTAAAATTTTTGGTTTGAGTCTGCCTGACTCGATTGATGTTCAATCGATTCTCGATCAATCGAAATTGAAAAATTTTCAGTTTTTATGTTTTTGACCAAAATTTTTTTTCATGCATCATTTGTGTTTAGAATTCACATGCATTGCATTGATTTTGTATCCATCTTACAGTTTTGCAGTCATATCTCTCATTGTTTTTACACATAACATGCATACACTTTGCTACATTGGGTACTCAACTTGATTTAAAAATTGATTGATTAATTTTTTAGTTTTGTACATTCTAGTATATACTTTTTCTTATGTGTGAACTGTAGAAAATATTTTTCTTAAGAGATATGATGGATAATCAATGTGCAAATATTTTCTCTACTCATGCAACTGTTTATGGGTCACATAGTGTCATGTTTGCATTTTATTGAAAGAGAGAATATTTTTTCTTCATGTGTATCCTCACCTTAGTTTTTAACTTTGGTTTGTGTGTTTTTTAACTTTGGTCTTGCTGGTGAGGATGTTCCTGATTTTGTTGGTGCTGCTGCAGCTGCTGATTTTCCCCTACCTCTTTTATTTTTCCCCAAAACTGTTTTTCCTAACACTTGTTTTGTTTTTCCTATTTTTGATAGGGGGAGAAAAGTTTTTTTTAACCTGTGTTGTTCATAGGGGAGCTGTCTCTATTTTCTATAGAGGTGAATTCTTTTGTGTCCCCTTCTTTCTCTATTTTCTCTTATCCTTTGTTGCGTATGTTGACTGTTTACTCTTTGTATGAGTTGTCTTTGTCAATACGTGACAAAAAGGGGGAGAAATAGTTGATATGTGGGAATATGTGTGGAAAATACAAGAATGTTATGTTTAAGGGGAGTTAACATTGTTTTTGTTATATCTAACTTAGGGGGAGAGTTAGTTTGCATATTTATTGATTTATTGTTTTTCTATCACACATGCGTTTATGCGTTTGTTGAGTGTTTCAGGAAATATACAGGTTGATTCAATTGAGCTGCTGTTTACACTTGCAACCGATGGATAGTAGTTAGGTTGAATTTGTTGTAATGAGCATTTTATTGTATTGGGTTGTTCTTGTATTTGAGCATTTCATTCTGTATGAAAGTTTTGTCACGAATTGCCAAAGGAGGAGTTTGTTAGGTTCTAAATGTTTAGAACAATTGGTAAATCGTGAACACAAACTTGTCTAGATATAGATCTTAGAGTCTATAGGTTTTATTAGACAATACTTAAGATGATTCAAGTCAAGATTCAAGAACATACAAGCTGCAGGAAGAAGACTTCATATTCTGCCTGGTTCGATCAATCAAAAATCGTATCTGCAGAATTTTAAGTTGGCCCAAACAGCAACTTAAGCCCATTAAGGATTAGGGTTTCAAATCTACTTCTCCCACTATATAAAGGAAACCCTAAGCCACGTTTTTGGGACTTTAGAGAGAGAGAGAGATTAGAGTGCCACTTGTGCCTCCTTTTGTTTTTAGGGTTTTGTACCCAAACCTCTCTAAGTCTTTGTTGCTCATATTTGCGGTTTATGTGAATCTCTTGTGAGATCCTTGAGAAGCTTTCCTTCACATAAATTTAGGGTTTTCAAGGTAGAGATATTATCTACATCTTGATGATCAACAAGGTTGCTGCTATTGGAGGTTAAAGAAAAACAAGCGGGGGTGCTTGTAGCTGATTGAAGAATCCAAGAAAGAAGGAGTCCGTGGATTCGGAGCTTGCACGTGGTCGTATCAGTAAGTTCTACTGGTGGGTAGCATTAGGAAGTCAAGTGGGGAGCTTGTAGTCCTTCTGTATGAACTTCGATTCTTTCGCATAGTGGATTCAGGTTTACCTTAAAGATAGCTAGGTCAAATCCTTCCCAGGTTTTTTACCGGTTTGGTTTTCCTGGGTGATCATATCTTGTGTTATTTATTATTCCGCTGCTTTATATTCCTGATATGATTGTTTGATTGTTTTAACATAGAATTGCTTAATTTGACTAAGTAACAACTTGGCTAATTAACTAGGCTACTCAATCTGGTTGTGTTTTAAGGGGTCTAAATTTCTAACAATTTCTAACCCAAAAGTTGCTAGAAGAGGTAGAAGGTCTTGATCAGAATGTACATGTCTTTCCTGAAACACTCAAAAGAGAACATCACTGAATGTGTGGAAATAAAGATAGATAAACAATGATTAACAGATATGCAAAAACAACAAATAAAAAACATGTAAACTAACTCTCCCCCTAAGTTAGATACATATTAAAAAAAAAAAAAAAAGTTCTCCCCTTTTCAAAAACAATTTCAAGCCCCCCTAAATAAAAATAGTTTAAAAACCTTTTCCAAATTTCATCTTTTTCTCCCCCTTTTTTGTAACGTATTGACAAAGACAACCCAATTAGAAGGTAGATAGAAATCATATACAACAAAGGATAAGAGAAAATAGAGAATCAAGGGAATACAAAATAATTTAGCTCTATAGAAAATAGAGGCAACTCCACTTATGAAGAACAACAACTTCCCTTAAAAACAACATAAATTTTAAAAACAAATTTTCCTTCCTATAAAAATAGGAAAAACACAAGAAAGAAAAATACTTTTGGGGAATGTTTAGGAGGCGGGGAAAACTAAAAAGACACACATAAGTTGAGAATACTGTAGACACCACATTTTGTATCCCTTGCAACTCGGGTTCCTGTTCCCCAATGATGCTCGAACTAAAAGGCCCAAAACTAGTTTATAGCCCAATTAGTTATCAAATTGACTTGAAGAGTGTTAAAATAGAAAATATAACCTTTTAAACGAGCAAAAATTATATATTTGGAAATAAAATGATCAAAATGGCCCTCGGCCTGCGTACACAGGCCAAAGCATACGTAAGTAGGCACATTCCTGCGTATGCATACGCAGCTAGGGTTTCAGAAGTATACGAAGAAAGACAAGTTTTTTGCAATAATAGTTGAGGTTTGGAATGAATCTCACATCGTCTAGGAGCCGTTCCAAACCCCATTTTCTCAACTATAAAAAGCTTTAGATGGTACATTTTTAAAACACACAGAAATCCTACGGGAAAAAACATAAGATTTACTAAAAATTAGTAAATCAGAAAGAAGTTTTTTACAAAACACCCTCAAGTCAATTTTATTTTATTGGGACCTTTTCTGGCCATAATCCTTTTAGTTTAACGTTGCTAATCATTTTCTTATTGGTTTGTGAATAGATTTGACTGATGGGAACAGTAAAAAATCAAGCTCATGAGCTTTTGGCTTTAAGGTATTCTTTCTAACTTTCTTTTATTTTCTCTCTTTCTTTTCTTGTTTTAATCTGGTTTTTGGTTTGGTTTATTTTTATGCATGTTTGCCTAGGGTAGTATATAGTTCTGTTTAGGTTCTGAGCATGCTTAGGGTGTTAGAATTAGGTTTTTCTTGTGCTCTGTTTTTATGTTTTTAGGTTTTCTGGTCAAGGACTTGTGTATGCATAATCTTGCCTACACACGCAAGCTTGATTATGCGTACGTAGGCCTGTTATAGCATGCGTGATGTTGTTGCCAGAAAATCTAAATCTTTGTTTGTTTGTTTTGTTTCTGCTTTCACATGTTTGTTTTGTTTAGCCTTTTTTTTTTTTTTTTTTTTTCACATGTTTTAGGCTTTATAGGTTCCTGTTTACCTCTTTCACATGTTTGTTTGCTATCACATGTTTAGATTAGGGTTTGTCTTAGTCTTGAATGCCATGAACATGCATTCACATGTTCATGCTTAATGCCATAGGTGCTATGTTACTACAAGGTAAATAAAGGGTAATTCATACATTAGAAATGTCCATGCATTTATGTTTTGGTTTTATTTTAATGATATGATAAAGCATGCTTAGATGTATGCTAGGGTTTCTTTTGTGTGTTTGGCTTTCTTTTGCTTTGTGAATAGATAAGTATGCTTGTTTAAGGTTAATGAAAAATTTAGACCCCGATTGATAGAATTAACATGTTTTAAATTTAAGTTATTAATTAGATTTATTATGAATAAAACTTGTTAAAACAAACAAACATCAATATCATGTCAAAATCATGTAGCGGAAAAGTAAATAAGACAAGATATGATGACCCAAGAAAACCAATGAAACAAACTAATTTCACAGTAAAAAACATGGGGGGAAACCTTCTCGAAAAGCAATCCACTATAGTAAAAAGAAGTTTCAGATCTAATACAAAACATTTGTCCCTAGACTCTACAATCCCCGTAGATAAACTCACAGCAGAAACCTTCTACCGCTACAGAACCTATGAACTTTTCAATATATGAATGCCACCCTTTGATATACGGATCCCAGTATGTGACTAACTTCTTTGCACGAATCCCAGTACGTGACTCACTCACCAACTTGAAGAAGATTGTTGACTGCAAAGTTCTTCACTTCATCAACAATGAAGATCAAGAAGCACTTTGTTACAAAATTTTAAGGCACAAAAATGCCGTAGCTTCTTTCAGAGAGAATAAGACATTAATCACCTTTTATATATGTTCTCCTTATATTCTCTTATATGACAGTCTCTAAAATAAGCCTTATATAGGTCTAGGGTTATGAGAAAAAAAACCGTACACAAATACAAAAACATAGGCCGAAAATCATATTTGAAAATCTAAATTCCTGTAACCTCGATCGATCGAGAATCTGTCGTCTTCATTTATTAAATCTCGATAAATAGCTATCTGTCGAGAAGTTGTCGAGCTATCTGTCCGTAGGTGTCGAGCTATCTGTCCAGCTTTAATGAATAGCTCGTCTTCACTTGTTTCTTGGTCCAATTTTCATGACTTTAATACTAAACTTGAACAACATGTTTCTTGAAATATTAAACACATCATAGATCTACTAAATTACAAGTAAAATGCGTTTTGTCAAAAGATTAGCCAACTATATAAATATTGACATATATTTTTAACATGAATCACATATGTCCTAACAATCTCTCCCTTTGACAATCTGTGACAAAATCACAACAAACAAATAAGATATGAGAGAAGTCATAAATCACTCAACTCATATTCACTTGTTGAATACAATAAAATCTATCCTAGCACAAACTCTTGAAAAACTTTGCAAGAAGAGAGCTTATGGCAAGTAGACTTTAACAACCTGTATTTCTGAAACACATTAAACAAAACTCATCAAGGCATCTTAGTGTGAAACTTAAATAATAGATTGCATACAAGATATGAGAAACATGTATATAAATAAGGAAAAGAAACAACACATGTAGAGGTATGTGAAGAAAACATACATCATATATATATATATATATATATATATCAAATATAAGCACAATGTATGTAAACATGGTCACAAGACCGGTGTACAAGAAGAAGGAAGTAAGCACACCTCCTAACAAGATAAAACACATCTCCCTCTTACAAAGGCATGTATTTCTCCCCCTAACATGTAGAATCTTGTAAAAAGAAACCACAATTTCTTCCCCCTTTTTGTCATGATTGACAAAGGGTACAAGAAGCTAGAAAACTTTACCCAAGAAGCATAAAGATGATCAAGGGGGTACAAAGAATATATAAAAATGCATGAATGTAATGAAACAAGATGTTATAGATGACAAGATAAAAGAAAGAAGAAAAACATGTGAAAAACAATGCAATGAATGCATGCAAGAGGATCTCGATCGATCAAGAAGTGTCGAGAAGCTATCAAGAAGGCCTCAATGGATCAAACATCTATCGAGAAGCTATCAACGAGACAGAAAGTTTCTCGATCGATCCACCAACTATCGAGACAGCTATCGAGATTGTGATAAGAAATAGGTTAAGATCTCGATAGATAGGCCAGGTGTCGAGAGGTATCGAGATTGCACAAAAACAATTTTTCAAGAGGGAAAAAAACATAGATATGAATGCAATCAAATATGCAACTCAACCAAGGATCCAATTAACATTTTAAACTCTTAAAATCATCTCTCAACAACAAAAATGTTAAGCAAATCAATCCTAAAAACTCACACACACACTAAACAAGTCTAACCAATTTTATTTTTCAAAAACAAGTCAAGACAGTTTAATGAGCATACATTAACACATGTAAACCTTGTGATGGCCAAATCACATTGTACCTGCACATGTATCAAGAGTAGCAAAGAATATTGCGTTTTGTGTGTGAAAAGCATTGCAAGCTTGCATAAGTGTATACATGTTATGACGATTTGAGATATGAGAAAATCACTTTAACTCACACACAATTATTACTATTTGATGGGGATTATTACCTTCAAGGTACATCCTATAACTCTCACATCTCCTATAATACATGCTTGCAATCATATTTAAAGAATTTTTATTCTTTTTGCTTTTTATTTTTCTTTGCATATTTTTCTTCTTAAGCAAATCATGCATGGGCATATAAGAGAGAAAAGAAATACACAATGATATTTGACATTCCAATTTTGCTATGCCAAAGCACACAAATGTCATTGACATTGCACTTTTGCTATGCCGAAGAATATAGGTGTCATTCATGATTGATGGGCAACAGTGGTGAGATGGTTATTTATGCCTTTCTCTTAGGATTTTCTAGTCCTTCCTATCAAAAAGAGTGATATGAGTCTTAAGTACAAGAGATTACTTAATCTTACTCATCATAAACAAAAGCCATAAAGCTCACTTACTTAATTGTGCATAGAGATGCTCATCTAAGCTACAAAAGATACAAAGTTTAGAAAATTTTGTTTCAATGGCCATCCAAGGTAGACAAGTACAATATACACAAAACATACACTGTTTTTTATATTTTTCAGATTTTTCATTTTTTTATTTTCATTTTGAAAACAAAACAAAACAAAATAAAAATTAAACAAACAAACAAAAACAGACAACCAATATGAAAGCATGAAAGAAAGATGCATATGCATGAAGGCATGATTCCAAAAGCAGATAAGAAATCAAGTAAAGAGAGTCCTACTTTAGATAGAAATAATTAAAGCAAAAGAAAAGCAGAAAAGACAATTAAGTCTTAGGCTCCTTTCTCACCCACACAACATAAGTCTTTGGTCGTGAAGATGAAAAGACACGTGTCCTAGTATGTCTACTAAAGGACATAGAAGAATTAAAATTCTTCTAAAATTGAGTTAAAAAGCTCAAAGTTTTTAATAACTCTTCAAACAAAGGTATGGGTCCTTGAGAGGAAACCTGTGACCGTTTAGACAATTGCTTATGAGGATACAATTTAAAGCAATTAGGACGAGTATGTCCAAAAACACCACAATGGTGACAAACATGAGATCTAACAAAGGATTTAGAATTAGCCAAAATAGTTTTGGATTTCATACTTTTATCACCTTTCTTAAATTGGGGCACAAAGATAGACCTTGATCCAGAAGTCGTGGAAGAGGAAGGGCTGGAGGAAACAGCATATCCTAAGCTAGTTTTATCAAAACTAGGTTTTTAAGCACTCAATACCTTATCAAGCTTTGCACTAGACATCCTTTCTATTTGAGTTCTAGCTTGGCTAAGCTCAACATCGAGATTCTTGATCTTTTCTTCTAATAAGGTGTTCTCCACAACAAGATTCTCAACTAATCTTGTAGTCTTATCTAGTTTGACTAACAGATCAGCTTTTTCAGTTTTTACCTCATTTAGCTCTTTCCTACAAAGATGAGAAATCTTTTCAGATTTTATAAATTTAGTACATAGCTTATCATAGGCAACCTGAAGGGTCATCTTCTTAATACTTCATCATTAAAATAATCTGCACTGTCACTAGCACTTTCCACAATCACCTCATCGGTTGAAGTAGTAAAGACTATAACATGACTACATTCATCCACATACTCATCAGAAGAGTCATTTTTAGTATCACTCCACGTAGCAACTAACCCTTTATTTTTTGACTTCTTAGTCTTTTCCTTTATAAGGTAGTTTGGGTACTCTATCCTCATATGACCAAAACCTTTGCACTCATGGCATTGGATGAGGGGTTTCTTATTCTTGCCCTCCCTTGAGGATTTAGGTTTCCTAGGAGGTTTGCCCTTATCATTTTTTCTAAACTGAAGAAGCTTGATAATCTCATTAGTTATAAATGTTAGATCCTTATCCTCATCTTCATCTTCAGAGTCCTCAATCTCTTCTTTTATACCCTTAAGAGCCAAATTTTTACTCTTTCCACCTTTTCCCATTGAGCCTAATCTCATCTCATAGGTTTTAAAGTTCCTTACAAGCTCAGTTAAAGGAATTTGATCAATGTCCTTGACTTCTTCAATGATAGTGAAATTGGCATGGAATCTTTCAGGTAAGGACCTAAGAATTTTCCTAACAATTTTGGATTCCGCAATAGATTCTCCAAGATTAAAAGCAAAATTCACAATATCCTTGAATTTAGCATAGAACTCATCAAAGGGCTCATCCTCCTCTATCCTTATTTCTTCAAAACTACTAGTGAGTCTTTGAAACTTCACAGTCTTTACTGCCTAGGTACCTTTATAGGTGGTCTCAAGAATGGTCCGTGCTTCCTTGGCAACTTCCGTGGATGATATTTTCTTGAATTCCTCATTGGTCACCCCACAAAACAAAGCATTCAAGGCCCTACTGTTGAAATTTTCCACTATGATTGTTGCATCATCTTAATCCACCGGTGCTTCCTTTGGCTTAATCCAGCCAACTTCAACAGCTTGCCATACCTGTTTACTTAGAGCTTACAAAAAAACTTTCATACGAACTTTCCAGTACGCATAATTAGTTCCATCAAATAAAGAAGGAATAAAAAAAGATTGTCCACGATCCATGACAATGGGGGTCAAGGATCACACTCAGGAAATTAATCCAATTAAAGTGTACTTGCTTTAATACCACTTGATGGAAAATTTAGACCCTGGTTGTTAGAATTAACAAGTTTTAAATCCAAATTGTTAATTAGATTTATTATGAATAAAACTTATTAAAACAAACAAACATCAATATCATATCAAAATCATGCAGTGAAAAAGTAAATAAGACAAGATATGATGACCCAGGAAAACCAATGAAACAAACTAGTTTTAAAGTAAAAAACCTGGGGGGAAACCTTTCCAAAAGGTAATCCACTATAGTAAAAAGAAGTTTCAGATTTAGTACAAAACCTTTGTTCCTAGACTTTACAATCCCCCGTATATGAACTTACAGTAGAAACCTTCTATCTCTTTAGAACCTCTGAACTCTTCAATATATGAACGCCACCCTTTGATGCACGGATCCCAATACATGACTAACTCCTTTGCACGAATCTTAGTATGTTAGTCACTCAACAACTTGAAGAAGATTGTTGGCTGCAAAGTTCTTCACTTCATCAACAATGAAAATCAAGAAGTACTTGGTTACAAAACTCTAAGATGCAAAAACGCAGTAGCTTCTTTCAGAAAGAATAAGACATTGGTTACCTTTTACATATGTTCTCCTTGTATTCTCTTATGTGATGGCTTCTAAAATAAGCCTTATATAAGTCTAAGGTTGTGAGAAAAGAAACCCTACACAAATACAAAAACATGGGCTGAAAATCAGATATGAAAATCTAAATTCCCATAACCTCGATCGATTGAGAATTTGTCAAGCTTCATTCATTAAATCTTGATAAATAGCTATCTGTCGAGAAGTTGTCGAGCTATCTATCCGCAAGTGTCAAGCTATCTGTCTAGCTTTAATGAATAGCCATTCTTCACTTGTTTCTTGGTCTAATTTTCATGGTTTTAATACAAGACTTGAACAACATGTTTCTTGAAGTATTAAATATATCATAGATCTACCCAATTACAAGTAAAGTGCGTTTTGTCAAAGGATAAGCCAACTACATAAATATTGACATTTGTTCCTAACATGAATCACATATGTCTTAACAATGGTTAAAGATGTCATGTTGTTTGTTAGATGCATGTTAGTGTGTGTGTATGTGTGTGTGAATTTAGAATGCAAGTATTTAAATAGTTTTTAATAGGGTTAAGACATAAGACACAATGATGGGAGGCCAACCTTAGGGTTAAGCAATCTTGAGTACCTAACACCTTTCCAAGAGTGTACCTAAACTCTGACCCCATTCTCTAGTAGTAAGATCAAAGGTCCTTCCTTGAGAGGACGCTATATATATGATTCCTAAACCATTGCAAAAATTAGGTGGCGACTCCCCCCCTTATGTCCACAAATACCCATGAAGAAAAATATTCTATTTTTCAATATATGCAAACTTGACACTATGTGACCCATAAATAGATGGATGCAAACATTCTAGGTACAATCAATTAAGACTATACAATATAGATCTCAATGATATAAAAATTCAGCATGTAATGTTTTCATGTGTCAAGGCATTTTGAACTCAAATCAACCTCAAGAGTAGAGAAAATATCTGCACATTTATTATCTACCATATCTCTTTTTAAAAAAAAAATATTTTTTGCAATTCACACATAAAAAATTAGCATATATTAAAATTTACAGAACTCAAAAATTTAATCAATCAATTTTTAAGTCAAGTTGAGTACCCAATTTAGCAAAGCATATGTGTGTTATGTGTGAAAACAATGAGAGATATGACTACAAAAATGCAAGATGGATAAAGAAAACAAAGGAATGCATGTCAATCCTATCACAAAATGATGCAAGAAAAGATAGATTGATCAAGAATCTAAAAATTGAAAATTTTTCAATTTCGATCAGTCGAAAGGAATCGAGCATCAATCAAATAAATTTTCTGGAAATTTTCGATTAGTTGAACATCAATCAAATTGAGCAGAGAGTTTTTGCTTTAAAACCTAAACATTTTCAATCAGTCGAGGGAGATCTTCGATTAGTCGAAACAATGAAATTTTTTAAAACTTACAAATCTGTAAATTTTATACAGAAAAACAACTTGAAAGCAGTTTTTATGACTCAATACAGATGAACGTGATCCAAATAAGTTTTAAAAACATGATGCCTCTTTAATGCAGGTATCAAAACCAATCAAGAAGTTAAAATCACATAATTTTAACTTCTAAAACATGAAAATCTAATTTCAAATTCTCAACCAAAACAAAACAAAAAATTTGCATTTACATATCAGATCATATGCAATTAAAAATGGCCAGATTAGTCAACACACAATTATATGTATAGAGTTTAGCAAAGATTTTTGTGTAGTGTGTGTAACTAGTAAGTGTACAAAATACAGAAAATGTGATATGTAGATAGTAGTTAAACAAATTTTCTACATCATCAATCACATTAGTTTGAAAGTGACTATCACCTAAAGAGTTACATCATATAACTTCCACATTTCCTAGAAAACACGCTTACAACAATGCATTTTTTTTTTCTTTTGCCTTTTCGTTTTCTTTTGAAGCATATATATATATATATATATATATATATATATATATACACATCATCAATCACATTAGTTTGAAAGTGACTATCACCTAAAGAATTACATCATATAACTTCCACATTTCCTAGAAAACACGCTTACAATCATGCAATTTTTTTTTCTTTTTCCTTTTCGTTTTCTTTTGAAGCATATATATATATATATATATATTTCCTCTTTTTCTTTTTCTTTTTCTTTTTCCTTTTTCTGAAAGCAACACCTTACTGAGCATGACTTTTATGATTTGCACAAAGGTATTCATGATTGGCGAGTAACAGTGGTGAAATTGTTATGTATGCCTTCCTCCTAGGTTTTTTTAGTGCTTACAATCAAAAGAATGTGACTTCAAAATCAAGAGCATTTGTTTAAAAACCATAAACAACTCACACAATTTAAGTACTACATAGCACAAACTAGCAAAGTGCAGAAAAATAGCTCATCAAAGTTAAACAAAGTACACAGTCATGAAATGCAAATTTCACAGACCACCATTAATTACACACTTAGTGGTGTGCAATACAAAATTTTTTTTTTTGGATTTTCAAATTTTATGACCAAAACCAAAAAGCACACTTTATGCTAAATGAATAAAATGCAACAACAATGCATGACAGTGCTCAACTAAGATATAGAGGTACACAAATAAGAAATATCAATTTCTTAATTAACTCATGAGTACATGTACAAAATAGTACAAACTTATACAAAATCAGAAATAGCTTATGCACTCAGTTATGTAACACATATTTTCTATGTTTCTCCACAATATCAAGTTTGTTCTAAATCAAGAGAGAGATATCATAATTCATGTAATCCTCAAGAAAAATAAAACTAGACACAAAATAAAATATTTTTGCCTTTTTGGAAAATTTTAATGTTTTTGGAATTTTTTTTAAATAATCAAAACAACCTAAAATATAAAACAACCAAAAACTGAAAGTAAACATGTCCATATAAATAATTGAAAGAATTATATCAAGGATAAGAAAACAACACTCACTTTAGCAAGTCTTTTCTCACCATATAACACAAGTCTTTGGCTTTGTA
This sequence comes from Quercus cerris, assembly GCA_963669245.1. NCBI lineage: Eukaryota > Viridiplantae > Streptophyta > Magnoliopsida > Fagales > Fagaceae > Quercus > Quercus cerris. Next base: position 23,216,199 of record OY770014.1, on the reverse strand, counting down.
TGTGAAAAACCATGAGAAACAGATTGTATTTGAGAGATTACACCATTATTCTGAAAAAGAATGAAGTCCTGCAATTTCCTTTCACAAGCCAACAAACTTAAATTTTTCAAAAGTATATAAAACAATTTATCATGATTTATAGTAGAAGAAATATCATCACATATTCTAGACTGAAATACAGAATACTTAAATTTCAATTTATGATGATTAGGACGAATGTGACCACAGACACCACAAAAGTGACAAATAGAAACAAATTTAGGAACATCAATATTCCTAGAGGGGTTTCTGGTCATAGACTTTGGTTCTTCCCTCAACAAAGAACAATTTGGTCTAATATGACCAATAACACCACAAAGGTGACAGGTAGGCACAAAAATAGATTTCTTTTGCACTCTAACAGTAGGTTTAGACATAAGTTTAGAAACTTCAGCTTCTACATCAGTACTTTTATCGTTGTCTAACCTAGCAAAATAAGCATTTTCATTATGATTCCTCTTGAAAGGAGGAATATAAATTTTGTTTTTAGGCTTAACAGGAATAGAAATAGAAACAAATTTGTTATCAGTAGCAAGTTTGGTATTAGACAAATTTTCAAGTTTAGCTTCAACCTTAGCTAACTTTTTTTCCAAACTTTTCGTCTTTTCATCTTGGGAGGAAAATTGATTTCTTAAGAATTCATTCTGTTTATTAGATTCATATAATCTCACAATCAATTCCTCTTTTTCAAGATTTGCCAATTTTAACTCTTCCTTGAATTTCTTAGCAATTTTCATAGATTTAAATAATTCCTTACGGAGAGTTTCATAGGCATCAATAAAATCAATAGAAACATTAGTGTCATTTTTATTCAAAACTTCACAGCTAAAAGCAGTAAGACACTTAAAATTATACATGATAACAGGGATCAAGGATCTCACTTAGGACGTTAATCCAAATCAGAGTGAACCCGCTTTAATATCACTTGTTTGTTTGTTTAGACCCCTTAAAGCATATTGTTTAACCTAATAAATTAGCCAAGTGATTACTTAGGTTAGTTATTCAAATCTAAGTTAAACAATAATAAATCGTATCATGTAAAGCAGTTAAAAGTATATAACACCACAATATGATTACCAGTTAAAAGTAAATAACACCACAATATGATTACCTAGGAAAACCAATGAAACCAACAGTTTCAAGGTAAAAAAAATCTGAGGATGATTTAACCTGCCTTATCCTCAAGGCAAACAAATCCACTAGGCAAACAAATCCACTAATAGAGAATCGAAGTTTTACAAAAGATTAAACCCTAAATCTAATACTACCTCCAGCAATAACTTATTGACACGACCACGTGCAAGTTCCGAATCCATGGACTTATTCTTTTCTTGGATTTGTAGAACATAAACTCCCACGTTTGTGGCTTTGAGATTCCACTCAAAGGTTAAGCAACACAAACTCTCCAGCTTGTGACTCCAAGACCACCCTTGAAGGTGTAGATCATTAGCAATTGTTGATCTTGTTGTAGGAACCTCAAACCTACCGGATCTAATGATATAAGAATGATTTCCGGCAATAACTTTGGAATAGGAAGACATAATACCTTTTAAATCTCACAAGAGCACCTTCAAAGTCTCTAAGAGCTCTGAAAACATAGTTAGAGTTTTCCTTTATATATTAGAAGTGTTTTATTTGAAACCTAAAACGTTTAAGCAGAGTTTGGGCTAAAATAGAATTATGTAGAAATTTCATGTCTGCGAATTTCAATTGATCAAACCTATTTCTCGATCGGTCAAACTTTTCAGAAATTGAATTTTCTTTTTTGCAGCTTGAATGTTTTTGTATTCTTACTTGTAACACATTGAGCATTATCTAATCAAACCTATAGACTTAGGAATCTATATCTAGACAAGTTTATACTCACAGTTTGCCAATTGTTCTAAACTTTTAGAACCTAGCAAGCTTCATTTACAACAATCATTCTCTAAAGAACTCATCTTTTTTCTCTTTTATTATCATATTTTAAGATAGCCCAAAATAAAATAGAGAACAAATAAAATAATGAGGAAATAAGTTAGTAAAGTCTTTGGATAGGTTTCATTTAAAAACTAAATAAAACAAAAAACAAAAGAAAAGAAATAGTAAAATACAGAAGTAGGCAGGTGACATAACCATGATTGATAGCCACTAGCTCCTTCACCTTATTGAACAGGTCAAAATACTGCAACTATACTGAATAATACAACCAAAAACATCTCTCTGATTTTCAACACAATGGATACACATTGCCTGCAGAATACCCAAAATCAACGTAGCAATAACTCCTCGGTTAGAGTAGACTAGATCATAATCATTATACTTTTCTTATTGTAGATTATGCACCCATATAAGACACTATATATAAAAGATACGGCTAGACATCAACTGGTTCAGAAGATAGGAGCCATTTAGTGAAGTTTTGGAGGGTAGCATCATCAGCTCTGTAGTGTTTCTGTGTGAATTGGAGCAAATCTGACCATGTGAAATCTGGGTACTTTCTTGTCCCATCAAGACGTACAAGATCTTCAGGGGGTCTCACAACCTTGTCTTCTCGTGGGCACAGAAAGAATGCCAACGATCTTCTCTCATTGTAACTGTTAACCACTGCCCTATGGAGGCAACTCTTGTATCTCCCATTCGACAATGCCTGCGCATCCAACAAAAACCAATAGTTGCTGCCACATCTCAACCATGATAATACATATATAAATCCAAAATATACATATATATGTGAGGTGCATGTTTGTTGGCACATTAAAAGAAAGAAAGTATCTATCTCATGCTGGTTTTGCAATTATTGCAACCTTATTAAAACCCAAATTCACTGTGAAAACGTACCCAATAGCCACATCGTTTGTGATATTTAAATATGATCATATATACCTGGTCCTAAAGAGCTTAAAAATTGTTTGAAATTAGTCACTCAATTAAATTTATCCCAACTACTTGGAGTTGACTATTGAATGATAACATGCCACTTGTCATAAGATCCAAACTAATGAGCATGAATCATGATAGCATATTTGCACCAATCTGAAAGTACAATTTAGTATCTTGGATCCTTTCTATTGGATTAAGTACGCATCAGCCTTCACAGAGTGTTCTCTCTCATCCATTTATAATAAAAGTTATTTTAGGGTTATACCCAGGTTTTTTAGGAGGGGAAATATATTTTCAATCATTGCGTAGTTTGCTACAGTTTCGTTTATTACTATTTGATTTTAGAAAGTCAATACATATAAAATATCTTCTTATACAAAAGTCAACAAATATAAAGATATCTTCTAGTATGATAAGGCAGTAAAATAAATATTGAAGTATCTTTGCACTATTTTTACAGAGGGGGAAAACAATAGTGGAAAGCTTAAAATAGAAACTTTCTTATGGCCCACCAAACAGTAGTCATAACATTATTGGATAACCTAATAATACTTGCAACATTATTGTCAGGATTCTCTCCTTTTGCTTTTGTCATTAAGAAATATCATTTTCATGACAAACAATTTTTTTTTTTCTAAATAAAAAAATTATATATATTCATTTTAAGTGGAATAGAAGAATTGAAATCTTAAACATCTCATTTGAAAATACTAAAAATTAAATATAATATTAACTCATATAAAATTAATTATCATCCCTCATTTTAAATATCATGATATCATCTACACTTTTAAATAAATAAAAATTAAATATTTCTCCAGAAATGAATCTTAAAAATAAGTAGTAATATCATAATTAATAGTATTACATAGGTAACAAAGAAAATAGAAAAGCTTTTATTCACTCTCAAAACCTACCATGAAGGTATCACCGATGTTAATGACCAGTGCATCATGACAAGGTCGAACAGTCTGCCATTTGTTGTTAGCAAATACTTCAAGACCTCCAACTTGGTCCTGATGAAGTATGGTTAGGGAAGTCGGGTCGCAATGTGGTCCAGTGCCAATGGCAAGGGCTGGCTGTTGGCAAATCGGGTAGTAGTTACATCTCATTATGGAGCTACTATCTTCAAAAAATTGTTTATAATGCAATGGATGAAGTCCCAAGCTGATTGCCAATAGTTCCAAGATTGCAAGTGATAAGTCCTTCATTGCTTCACAATATTTTTGGTATACCATTCTGCAAAGAAACAAAGCTTATGAATTATTAGTATTTGAACCAAAATCCATAAATATTACATGTTGCATGGTTAAATAAGTCTTGTCTTAAGTCTTGTAGTTCAATTTATACTTTATGACATTTTTAACTAAGATAAATAAATAAGTCCTACCCTGTTTGTTCAAAATCCTTCCCTAGGGTGGATTTAAAGAAATCTACCACAACAGGGTCTGAGTCATTCTCATGAAAACCGAAGGATAGTGTTTCCTTCCAAGGCAATTTTGATGAAAAACGATCAGAATGAGCACCAGAATAGCCCCACATACGACCAGGAATTCTCTTAGCCCTAAGCTTCATGCTAATAGGAAGCTTAAAAAACTGATCCATATGATCATGTGCAGTCTTGATGAGACAAGGGTCAACCCCATGGTTGGTTACTTGGAAGAAACCATGGCTCAAGCAAGCTGCCCTAATGAGCATTGCAGCACGCTCTGTTGCCACCAAATCACCCTTAAGGAAACCCTCAAGATCGATTATGGGCGCTTTAAGCTCTTGCTGAGCTTCAACTAGGTCCCCTTTTGGCCAAATGAAATTCATGGGTACGTAGGGTTGTTTCTGAAGAAATGATGGGAGCAAAAAAGAATCGCCATGGTCTTTCTGATCTTCTCGCTCTACAAGAGGGGAAAGGAGAAGGGTAGAGGCACATGAATCCATTGGGAATATAGAAGGATACAAATGGATACAAGTGCTTGTTGGTGTTGTAAGCCACTACACTACACTACGTTTATATAGAGCTCAGTAGGGAAGAAATAAACCGAAATGGACAAAACAAACTAACTTTATTATATATAAAAAGATTGATACTGTGGTGAAAAAGTTTAAGGTCTTTCATTGGGGGCCCGTGCCGGGAGTGCGGCCATGAATAGAACGCTGGACTGTTGTGAAAAGTGAAGGGCTACATATTCAAATAAAAGCATGCACGAAAATGATTCCCATACTAGAAATTCTTAAACATGTTCAGCTAGCCCTGCAACATGCCATCATAAAAGCCTTCTAAAATAAACCTTCAACTGACAATAAGTCTAACCCTTATAAATTACAAGAGTGATACTAGGCATCCTATTACATAATCCTTATAATTTTATGTCAAACACAAAATAATAATTAAGATATTTTGGGTTCAAATTACCACTAAGGTAACTTTAAACAATATTACATTATTTAATATTTTTTTTATTGATTGCAAAGTTTGACATGTCCACCATTTTATTACATTATTTTCAAATACTCTCCATACTTGCTAACTTTTAATCAAAAATTAATAATTATGTCATCAATTAAATATATAAAGTTCAAGTTTTTACTTTTTATAGTTTAAAATTATGTATCAAAGATTTTTTTTTTTAAAAGAATTTTAAAATATTATTTTAATAAAAAATTATTAAGTAGTGTAACATTACTTAAATTAATATCAAATATGACTTGAATCCAACCCATTTATCTATTATTAATTAAAATGGCATTAATCACATTAATTATCAAAGTTAGTTTATAAGTTTTTTATACCAAAATTTCTAATAATCTTAGCATATTTCAAATGACGATATCTTTGATCACTTATGTAGTCAATTCTCTCTTTCTACACTCCACGGCTCATGATGTCAAAAAGATTTGAATCTCCTAACTTTTGGATGCACACCACCAGATTGATTCTAACTGCTGTGCCACCCTGAATTGAATTGTTTTTATTGTAAAGTAAACTTCAAATGAAATGAGTGGTCTTGTTTGTGGGTCATTTTTGTTGCTACCTAAGGTACAACGCTACTTTTATGTAGCTAGGCTTCATTATTTGAGAGAACTTGATATCCAAAAAAAATTATTTGAGAGAACTTTTGGGTGTTAATTGAGTCGTCAAAAAGAGAAATGGCCGGCCTTACACACTTGTCGTCGTTGCATAAAGTAAGTGTGTCAACACTTCCGATTTAAAAAAAAAAAAAAAAAAAAAAAGTGTGTCAACACTACTCAAAAGTGCTCCAGAGGATATTCTTAATTAGTTGATCATTTTCTTAACTAAAAGAGTTCGTCTCTTATTATATGCAAATTTAAATAACTAACACTACTGCCTTGCAAAGCTCTTTTGATACCAATCCCATTTTTGTACCATAGCCAAGATCCTTTAAGTTGTTTGGAATACTACAAAACGGGCGTCCTTTCTTTATACTTGGTATTGGTTTTTTGGATCATGAGCAGTGAGCATGTTTGTTTTATTTATTAAAAGAAAAGAAATCCGTAATCAATTGGATAGTTTTTTTTTTTTTTTGGCTATGTAAATATGTAATTGGGAATCATTGATGGTAGAGTATCAATTGTCACAAAAAAATCCATATACTAATCAAGTAATGTGGTGGAACTGGCATATATTGACCAACAAGGAAAATCCTTTTTCTATTGCCTCATCATATATATGTCTCTACTTCCTGATTATCATAAAATTTAATGAACAGTACATTTCTTCCACGACTACATTATTTATCACTATTTTTGCCACAATTAGATAAAGTGATCAATTATGAGTGGTGGTCAATTATTTTTACATTGACCTAATCATTTTTCTCTACCACTCGTAATCGACCACCTAAGAATTGTAATAAAAGTCGTGACAACAATTTTCCTTGAACTTTTCCTCACCAATAATAATAGGGTCTGCTAGCTACGGTAGAGGCCAGAATACATCAAGAAGATAGAGCAGAAAGCTCATAGAAGAATGAAGTGTTTTGGCCGGCATGCATATCTATTTCTAAATTCCTTGATTTTGTACCAAATACACAGAGACCGTGTCACGTGAAGTTAATTGTCTTATTGCTATTGCAAGGACAAAATGCTTGGCCTACCTGTCCCATTTAGCTAAACAGACTAAACCATCTGTATTATCCCACTAAATGAAGCAGCGGTTAAAGACATAACATCTCTACGACATGCTTGCCCTACTTGTTCTGTACAGTTAAAACATGCTTAACCATTTCCTTTATCCCATTAAATGAAGCAGGAGATGACATGTGTAAGCACATAATCAATTAATGCTGGTGGTGGGGGCGCATCCATTGAACTAAACTGTGATAAACATTGTATTAAAAACCAATTATTAAGAGTTAGATTCACTACTTATAGGTCATAGTATCTTACAATTTTTGAACAAGTAATATTGAGTTCAAACCTTATCTCTACCAAATCATGGTGGAGAGTGTTCTGGTAAGTGCTCATTCGTATCGCTATCAATTCTTGGGTTTGAGACAAAATTAAGACCCAAGGCCACATGCCAATGTGGGATGCTTGTGTTTGATCCTACTAAGTAGGAAGTGACTAACGCCACGATCCTACTTTTTTTATTTAGCAAAAAATAATTAAATACATAAATAAAACATTTTTATCACTCATCCTTCAATTTAAAATTTTAAAATTCCAGAAACTTGACCTCACTCATTAAATGTAATTTTAAATCTAAATGTAAATGGGAGCCCTAGCACAGTAGCAGAGCCAGGGGGCAGGTTGGCAATTGCCCCCAGACCTCCCCAAAAATTTCTGGATAATATGTAGTAGTTGAAGTGTGTTATAAGGACATTTACCTTTGCACAAATTCAGAAAACCTTTATGTTTTAAGTGAAATCATATACTTTTTACTTTTCCTAGGGTCCTATTTAAAAACTTTTTCCAAAATTTTCTACTTGTCACAGCTATGTCAATTTTCACCATTCACCGCAAGTCGAGTAGTTAAAGAGTGGGTCTCACATAATATTAATAAAATAATGAACTCTAGTTTTTGGTTAACTGAAAAACAAACCAATTTGTTGATTTTAATTAGCTCACAAAGTTATTTGTTGTCAAATAAAAAATTTTAAATTCAAATTCATCGTTAATACTAAAGTTCGATCGGTGTCTTAACATAATAATAAAAGCCATCATTATGAAGTCAAGTAGTTAAAGAGTGGGTCTCACATAATATTAATAAAATAATGAACTCTAGTTTTTGGTTAACTGAAAAACAAACCTATTTGTTGATTTTAATTAACTCACAAAGTTATTTGTTGTCAAATAAAAAATTTTAAATTCAAATTCATCGTTAATACTAAAGTTCGATCGGTGTCTTAACATAATAATAAAAGCCATCATTATAAAATAGATGTCGCTAGTTGAAATCATATCATATTTGAAAAATAAATAAATAAACAAATAATACCCACTTTTATGTACTTGTAATATATGTTGCACTAAAAGGGCGCCTCCACTTAAACTTTTCTTCCGGCTCTTAATTTTTTTTTTTTTTTTTTTCAATTTCGAACTTTGAGTTTTGCTATAAGCCCAAATTTAACCACTTCACATCATAGAAAAAGAAATGTTGAATTTTACATCATGTTTTAAAAACATTCATGATTTTTAGTTACGTATATCACTTTACAGGTATATTGTTAATATTCTTAAAACTTTTAAATTAATTTATTTTAAGTATTCAAATTACACTATTAAACTTGATGTATTTTGATTATTCTCATAATTTGATTGTTATTCACTATGAATTTTTTTTTCTTTTATATATATTTTTTGCAACTCTTTTTTTTATTATTAAATTTATGAATTGATTATTATAAGTAATAAAAATAGTAATTAATATTTTTCAAATTAGTTCAAATTTACTATTATTTTTAATCTTGCCCCATAAAGTTGAAATCCTAACATCATCACTGAATAGGACTGTTCTAATAATTAGTGATATAGTTAATCGGTAGTGCAACCTTGTCCACAAATACCTACAAAACTAGAAAGTTCTAAGAGGCTCTAGAGGGTGTGTTGACGGGGACCCTATGATGCGTAAGTTATTGAAGAACTTGTCTAGAGTCTAGACAAAAGAACTTTCTAAGGACTTGTGTTGTAGAGTAACGTGATCATACCATTCCTGTGGGCCTTGGATTGGTCTATTATTGTAATATGGTTTTTTTTTTAATATTTAAATTAGTACGTAGAAACCCCATTGTTTTTTATATTGATCTCGTACTGATAATAAGGATGGGAATGTATTTGGTATCAAATGATACCATATTAACAGTATCAAAATTCAATAAATGAAAGACATGTGTATAAAAATAACTACTCACTAGCACATATCATTTATTTGTTAATGAAGTAGTTATTTTTTACTAATATGTCTCACACTTACTGAATTTTGATACAAAATACTTTTTTGATAGAGATAGAATCCAAAAATCTCAATGGTGGTAGGTGGAATTTATGAGATTTACATATGAATAATTGGCCGACTTTGTTGCTTTCCCACTCAAGAAAGCTTGGCCAGGCTGAGTTTTTGGCGCCTCGGCCAAGTTGCCACATCACCATCTGAGTTTCCACATTACTAAAGATGTATTTGGTTCGAAGAAAATTGATTTCTAAAAAATATTTTTCATATTTATGGATGTTTAGGGAAACTGAAAATTATTTTCTTATTGGTCGTAAAATAAAGACACTTATGGTAGAAATTGACATAGGCTTACGATTTTCATAAACTATTTTATTTTTATTAACAAAAAAAATGTGTTTTAACGCGTCCAAATCATGATTTTTTTTTTATCTAATTTTTTTTATTATTATATATGTGCTTGACAGATAAGCAATGATTAATTGTAAGCAGACTACTTATTTGCAAACTCGCCTTACAAAGATCCTAAACACTAAAAAGCAAATACAATAACAAGAGGGAAGTCTATGTGAGTCGCTTGTGATGTGAGATGGGAATCTTCTAGAGAAATGAGTCTTTGTGAGTAGTCTATGCATGAGAGCTCTGATGGTTATGGACGACTACTCACGCGGCATCCCTCTCCTTATATTTTTGTAACACTTCATGACTTTAAAAATGGTCGTCAGTCGTGGATCTTGTCTAAGGACTAGACGAGGTAATGATCCCTACAAAGATGAGAGAGAATGCAATAGAGTGGTGTTAGCCAATAATTCTCTAATAGCTAAGTCATAAAGTTTCTCAATAACTCTAGAGGAATAAGGGCCCGTTTTGTCATCACTCAATTTTCATCACTTAATTCTCATCATTCATCATTCATCACTTATCACTTAAAATACCTCAATTTCTCAAACCCCCTGTTTCTCCCCTTAACTCAGACCCAGTTTTCAACTTCAAAAGTTGCGGCTGGGTTTCACCAAAAAAAAAAACAAAGAATTTGTCAAACATTGTAGCTCGGTTTCACCAAAAAAAAAAAAAAAAAATGAAAAACAAAAAACCTGTTTGTTTGTCAAACATTGTGGTTGGGTATGTGGGTTTAATTATTAAAATGTCATTATAACTTTGTTTCCATAACTTGAAAACACTTAAAATATGTTTTCAGTTTTCATAACTCATCACTCAAAAATCAAAGAATTGAGTGATGAAACAAGGGTTGAAAACCAAGCCAAACAAATATTTTTTTGTGGGACTCACGTGTTTTGAGAACTCAATTATGGAAACTGAGTGATATGATCCAAAATTACCTTCATCCAAACAGGCTCTAAGAATGTAATTCAGTATATTTTGGGTATGCGTACCTTTCTCCTAGCATTTGATGGCTTATTTATAGCTTGTTTTTGTATAGCTGTTGGGTGCCTTTAATGGCACTCCTAGCTACTTAAGTAACGTATATCGGAGTATAAATAGAGATTTAATTGGCTCATGATTGTTCTTCTGGCATTGTAGCCTGTCGATTATGAATTTATTTACTTTGGTGCAATCATTGTTGTAACCTCGTCCATTGTCTTGACGCCTGTGTATTATTCTACTCTCAACACTTTTTCGCAACATAAACTTTTACTAATTCGCTCAAAGCTTGCTTCTAGATTATTGGTATACCTCGGGATTTATCCAAATAAAAATCAATATTTTTCGAATTGTTTGGATTGTTTTGAATTGGCAATGTTTGGTTTATGATCACAATATGCCAACAACTTGCTCTGCATTCCGCAATGTATATATTTTTTAAGTTAATGAAAAAAAAAATGAAACTCATAAAACTCAGTACCAAAAGAACACACTAACAAAACTTGTAACATTATTATATTGTAGTACATATAACATGTTTCTGCACAAAAGAATTATTAAAACAGAGAATTGGGAAAAATACATATAATCTCAACAAACACAGAGAAAAATGAAATTTGATCCAGTTGATCATTTTCAAACCTGCTCATAAACGAAGCCATGATAAATAATAAAAGGAAAAAAGAATGAATGGTATGACTATATATATATATATATATCCATATGCATGCACACTAAATTTAAATAAAGATAAAACAATCCAAGGAGATGAGAGGATTATCAATATCCTCTAAGGGAATAGAGTCGACGTCATTCTGAGACAGTGCTTTTATAACTGCGATTTCATCTATTTTAGAACTAATTCGGTGAATGCATGTCTCCCTATTCCTCAAACAAGGGCGTAGACGACTTGAATTGTTGTTAGGACTAGCTGGCCTAAGATGTTCCATCTTCACTGATGAGGAAACACTGCTTACTGAATTGGACTTAGAACCAAGCATACGCTTTGAATGACTTTCCATTGCAGTGTTATTCAAAACTCTACCATATCTATCACCATTAAATCTTCGGCTAGGAGAGGGTGACCTCAATGTTCTACTCGGTAGAGAATATGCAGCATTAAGCCTCTCAGGTTCCTTCCGAAAACTCTTCTGTCGTGTAAGAGGAGACGGTGAGCTTGACCGAACTCTCTTCTTCTGCAGTTGAGACCCTACTACCTTCCCTCTGAGTGATTGTTTCTCCAATTCCGCGATTGCTTTTGCTAGTAAATCTGACTTTTGGACATGAGCTTTGGTGGGCGCTAGCGAGCGAGCGTTTTCCCTGAGTGAATTGATACGAACTATATGTGGATTCTCTTTGACACATGACCACAAGAAGTCATTGGAGAATGATCTATCCTTGGAGCTCAAGGCTGAAGTTGCAGTTGACAAGGATGATGTTGAGCTCGTAGTGTTACTAGTGGCACATGTAACAGAAGAAATGGAACAAGTTGAACTAGTAGGGGAAGGAGGAGAAGGAGAAATTTTGTTTGAGGAAGGAATAGGAATTTTGGGAGCTTGTGAGATTACAAGCTTGTCTTGGACATTGTTAAAATCTTCTAGGGAATGTTTCTTGGGTCTGCATTTGCTAATGCAAGAACCCATTTGATGGATTTTGGTTCAGATTATTCAGAAGGTAGCAACTTACAAATTTCAATAGACAGTATAGGCATATAGAACAGGGGTGACCAATTTTATATTGCATTTGAAAAAAAGGAAGGAAAAAGTGGAGGGTAGCTTTTGCTTTTCTTCTTTTTCTTTTCAGATATATTTGAATTCGGTTGCCGGGTATGAAGTCCGTTGTATAACGGTTATGTAGTGGGAATGATGGTGGTTGCTTTATTCATGCTTATCATTTTTTTTTTTTTTTGAGGAAGATGCTTATCAATCTTTCAAGTGACTATTGCCCTTTACTATTTACCACTGAAAAAAGAGTTTTTATAGCATATTTAAGAAAAAAAAAAATTTAGTTTTTACTGTACTAGCAATTCTATATTAGTAATGTAAGATTTACATTATAAACTACCCAAATGCGCATAATATTGTTCATATTTGTTTAGTCTATGGTGTGAGACTTACATTGTTGATACAATATAAACCTATAATTACCCTTAATTTGTTTTAAAGAAAATATGTTAATTAATTTTGAGTGAATTAAAATAAAGAGCACATATTTTCTTAATAGTATGGTGTCACTACATTTAAATTTTAAAAGAAACATTATTCTAAATATGTTTTTAAATTTATAATTGTCTAATTTAAAGGTATATTATTATAAAATTAAGGCGATTCTTATCTAGAATTAATCACTAATCAGCTGGCAAAACCACAGGTTAAATGGTTGAAAATTGGGTTAAATTTTTTATATTTGAACTTTTGAAACCAAGCTTCTCGCACAACGCAAAACAAGTCACTTTTTCTTAAAGAAAATAATAAAAAATTAAAAAGGAAGACATAAAAACGTTTAGGTCATTCCTATATGGTACAACTTCCCCCCATGGAAAGGGTCATTATTAGCCTGACTTCGAACAATGTAAGTTTGAAAAAAAGGAAAATAAAATAAAATAAATAAATAAATAAATTAAATTAAATGGGAGCTCTGCTTCTGTGTTTCTTGCAAGTTGCAAAGTGCAAACGCATATAGCAGCACCAGCCCACTATCCCTTCTTTTGAAAATGGTATAACTTTAACCAATGAAAAGGCCATTTGTGTGACTATCTGACATTAACAATTAACATTATTGTTATTTTTTTTGATACGAAAATTAACATTATTTAGTATGAAGGAAGTACACAACCAAACAATTATTTGAACTTCCCCACTCTCTATTTCCAAAACTACTATTCACCCAGTTTCTTCTCAAAAAAAAAAAAAAAAAAAAAAACTATTCACACACCTCTTCTAAGGGGTGGAGTTACACAGGGTTGGGTTTTCATGCCCCAAAACTTTATAAAATCTTTTGTTTATCATTTCCCTTGAGAATAATTTTGGATCAGGCCAATAATTTGACCTCCGAAATATATGCACATTATATTTGGCCTCCAATCTTAGTTATTTTAGCTTCTCCAATTTTCAATTTCTACCACTGCCTTAGTGGATTTGTGTTCACAACTAAGCTTTAATTCTTATTTTTATTTTAATATTTGATTATATGATTACTCTTTATCTCCAAGTTTAGAAATTATTTGGTTTTTGAGCACTGGATCCAAGTCTTCCCCTTAATATAAGTTGAGTTCAAACACAAATCCTAGTTTGTTATACCCCACAATCAAATAAGGTGGTTAAGTAATGAGTATATAGAGAAAATTTCAAATTTAGTCCCCCCAAACTTCTCTTATTTTCATTTTCTATTGCAAATCGGACTTGTTTGGAGCAATAGTGACCATTATTAAAAATGTGTTGATATAAAACACATTTTAGTATAGTTACTCTGCTGTGAAGCCTTTATATTCAGTTAATGTCGTGATAGATTATTTGCAGTTGTTTTCTACTATTTATCAAGTTAGAAAGCGTCCTACGTATCTTTAGTGCAAATCTCAAACAAGCATTATCATATTAGTTGATATTTTCTGGTGATCTCTGCTTAAGTGCTCAACTATGAACTATCTTTTATTTATGCTTAATGGGAAAATTGATTGGTTAGGACAAGAGAGAGGCCGCTACAAGGAGAATATGAATGAAAGTAGTAGACTTCCCTGTTGAATTTATTCCCATCACATGCAACATGCAATAATAGTTGGTAGATTGCTGATTAATTTAGTTGCTATTTGTACTGGTCTTTTTTGTGCTTAGCCACTTGTCAGCCATTGGATAATTGACCTTGCAAGGTCTAGGCTTATTTTGAGAGCTAGAATATGAAACCTGTCACTTTGAAAATAGTTTATTTTTGCTTTAAAAAAAAAATAGTTTTTTTTTTTTTTTTTGGTTGAAAGTGTACGATTAAGAATTGTTTATTTCCGGTAGTTTGTTGGTATAATACGGGACAAAAAGTTAAAAGTTAGCTTATTTTTAAAAAAATAAAAATTAAATTATTTGAAATAAAATTAAGACAAAAGAAAAAAGGGGGGAAAGGCAAGATTAACAAATCGCAGATAATTTAAGTAAAAAATCTAACTTTTAATTTGTTGCCAAACAAACTCTCAACATCCACCAAAAATAGACCAACGGGAACAAGTGAATTTCGATCTTGGGCTCACAAAAGACACCAAGCCCAAAAACCAAGAATGATATGACCTTCAATTCACGGCTGGCAGCCTGGCAGTATGAAATTATGAATAACAAAGCACCATCTGTATTTTTTGGAAGGGCTTTAAGCCCTTTTTTGGGCTTCATATCAATTTGGTCCAAGATGCATTGCTTTCAATATTTTGTCTGTTGATATTGCACGAGTTGTTCAATGGAATTGTGTTACGTGGCCTAAACAAAATGTGATTTGAACACTATTCATTCTAATTAATGTTTCATTGCTTTTTTTTTTTTATTTTTTTATTTTTTTATTTTTTATCTTTGCTTGTAGAATTTAGATATACTCACAACAATTAACGTGGATAAGTTACTATATCTGCCGGACCGCCGGTAGAGAAAGAGAAGTCAATTCCTTTTTTTTTTTTTTTTTTTTTTTTTTTTTTTTTGAGGAATGTCAGTTTCTTTTCTTTAGTTACTTGTTATAATAAGTTCAAATTTTCTGTCCCACTCTTCCTACTCCACTATGTATTCCACAAATAAAAACATGCTATATGTCCATCTAATTTATTAAATGCTAAATTTATGCCTTCTGTTATTTCAATTTCCTAAAATAAATAAATAAATAACCCATCATATTTAGGAAATTAAAATAACATAATGCATAAATTTAGCATTTAATAATTAGATGAACATGTGACATGTTTTTATTTATGAAGTATATAGTGGAGCAAAAAGAGTGAGATAGAAGATTCGGACTTTGTTATAATAGCCATTTGCATGACTCGTTCATCTCAGAAACATTTTAGGACTACGCGTTTCACCCAACTCAAGCTTTTAACAAATATTTTAAATGTTTAGCATTAAATACGAAAATGAAATAAAAACTCATTAATAGAAATACGTAGAAGCATATATATATTTTTTTTAAACAAATACACATAGGAGAGAAAAATGAGTTTTAATATAAAAACACATCATAATTTCACTCAAAAAGTATGATAACTTTTAAGGGAAAATGAGACAAGTTATACTATACACAACACACTCTCTTGAACAATGTAGGACAATTACCAATTCTTTTTTTTTTTTTTTTGAGAAACTAACACACACAACCAAAATATTATTTGAATGAAAAAATTTGAACAAATTAAAATATGGGGTATGTTAAAGTATTTTTTTTTTTATTTCAAATTAGTAGATACTAAATGTTCTCTTAATATAGTTTCATAATATATATATATATATATATATATTCTCATGCACCAGTTTTATAATTTTAAATACAGTACCTCCAAAAGTAAAAGATTTAAATTTAATGTTTTGACATACATATTCCCACCATGACTAGTCATAAATTTGACATTTGCAAAAATTGCATGTTTATTAACTAAAATTGGTATTGACATGATTTCAAACAAACTAGACAAAATATATCTCAAAATATGATTTCCCTCCTTGAAATATAGCCTAGGTTAGCTACGTTTGTCCTTAGAATTATAATAGCTAGTTTTAATATAAATATATATTATAAATGGAAATAAAAAATTGTTTTGATAATTTGATTTTTGTATATAATAAAACACCTCAATACAAAATTAAAAAAATAATAGTGTCTAAGAGTATTATAATTTTTTTTGAAACAATATTTTTTAATAAATTATAATGCAAAAAAAAAAATATATTTAATAAGTATTTTATATTTTTAATTTTTTATATAAAAATGGAATAAATAAAAAATACTAGAAGAACGTGTTGTTTTTAGATCATAATTTTGTACCGTAAGATATCGAAGGAAATTCAGTTTCTAAACAAGGAAGTCATAGGCAAGATTTGTTCCTCAAACATATAGCTTCAATTTTTTTTTTTTTTTTTATTATTATTTTTTTTCTCTTCCGAAGCTCCACTAGTGCTATACTGAAGTGTGTGTATATACATACACATACACACACTCCACCTACAACATATAGCAAACAACAAACAGTTACATGGGAAATTCAGGGGGGGAAAGCCTTACATGAGATAGATATAAGCAAAGCACATATGCGTTTATGAAACTAAAAGGACGAAGGCGGAGACGGAGGCGGAGGTGGAGGTGAAGGATTGGAGGTAAAGGCATTATAAATTTCAATCCAAATTTGCTTGAACACATTTCCCCTTCTTGGTGGCGTCATTGCTTTATCCTTGGTCGGAACCACAGACTGGCGGGTTCCGCCATTGCTGGGAGCTCCTTCAATGTTGACAACTTGAACACCCACTTGACTGGCTTCACTCATTCTCTATTCTTTAACTATAAATGCAGCTAGCAGAACTATACCTAAATATATATCATATATATATATATGTGTGTGTGTGTGTGTGTGTGTGTGTGTGTGTGTACTGGCGGAGATATGGAATGCCAAAGAAATTGCTAGTTGAAACTAATTAAGGACAATGGTATGATCAGTAGGTGAAATGGGTACAACTTACAAGAGAAAACTTGGAGAGTAAAGACAAGGCAAAACAGCCCCACAAACAACACATGCATACGCACAGTGCTGCTCGGCCCATCTAGCTTTGTTTGGTCCAAGTCAAGTCAAGTCCTTAAATTAATCCTGAGGAAAAAGCAACCAAGAAGGGCATCTTCGCATCCTTTGTGATTTTCCTTGGAACCAAGCGTCTGATTCATGCATCTTCTCAAGACATTTTGATGTTATAACAAAATTTTTAGCTCCAAATGTAGCTTATTTGATATGACAGCATTGATCGGAACTAAAATCCTCTCTATTTCACTTAATTTGTAGTTTGGTTTAGACTAGCTCGTATGAAAATCATGCTTATAAGTATATATTTACGCATGTTAAGATTTTTCAAAAATCAAGGTTCTAGTTGAATCAAGAAAGGGAAATATTAACCAATGCCTTAAGGCATTGGTTTAGAAGTTATTTTTAAAAACGTTTTATTGAGAGAACGATAAAATAATAAATGTTATTAATAGTTTTTTATATTTCTTATGAAAATGGTATCAAAACTTTTCTATTATAGTTTATTAGTAATTACTCTAAGGGCATCCATTAACATAAGCCAATTAAGAATTGGGATTTCATAATCTTGCTTGAGTGAGAATCGAGCAAGTCTTCGAAGAAGTTTCTACCTATGTTATTTATTTATTTATTTTTATCACATTCTACCTATGTTATTGATTTGCTTGATCGTGTTTTGGTTTCACTTGACCAAGACTTCCTGCCATCAATTTCTTCACCAACTTCTTGATAAAATTTAATATAACCTAAGTACAAATGATTACACCCTCTTCTCATGATTTGTCACATGTAATTTTAATGCTTTAGATTAAATATTTACATTAAATTTGTAAGTTTTGATTTATATTTGTGAATTTTTTTTTACTCACTAACAATTTTTCAATGATTTGGATGATTAAATTTTAATGTCAAATGTACATATTGAAAAAACAAAAACATATTTTTTTAATATATATATGCGACAAGATTTTAAATTAAATTATTTTTTATAAATCCTTTTGAAAATATGACAAAATATATATGTGTATATATATATACACACACTTATATAAAATTATTTAATTCATTGATATCTAAGATTAGTTAGTTTTTGACAACATCTTAAAAAATTATACTTTAGATAATATTATAATTATGTTACTGAATTAGAATATAGTAAAAGAAATAGTCTAACATACATAACCGAGTGGGGACAAATATCATCTAAATAAAAACAATGAAATCATACCTCTCAGTCTGCGGTCACTAAGGTTGGTATCAAGGGTATTATTGTCTTTTCAGATAACCAATACCTGGGCTTTCCTAGCCTTACACGTGTAGTCAACATCCAAAGGGATAATCTTATAAGTTACAATACTCCAAAGCTTCTAAGGGCCGGGCCCGAGGACAGCATCAAAGGCGTGTCCTTCAATCTTACCCTGTGTCAATCTGCTTTTCGGCCGCATTGAGATTTCTTTAGTGGAAATGTAATAGATTTTCTTATTGCTATTGGTATACTCTCCTCCTTTTGCGATCAATGTGTAAGTTCTGGAGGGGAGGCAAAGTTGGAAACACATGGAACACCACAAACAATATATCTCATTACCACCGCACTATCACTTGAATCCCATTTGAAAAACCAGTTTGCCTCTTTGTTTTCTCCATTTTTTTTTTTTTTTTTTTTTTTAACTAGCACTTCTTAAATACCCCCTTCCCCCTCTCAAAAATCTACTATCACCATTAAAATGAATAATTATTGAATGCTTCTAGAGTACATCAACAATGTTCTATGCCTTACATTGTATCTTTTTTCTTACATAAATTCCTACTAATATGTGTGTGTTTGTGTGTGTGTATATATATATATATATATATATATATATTAATAGACAAAGCTGAGAGAAAATTTAATTAGATTACGATTTTTAATTTTGCGTCACATGTCTTATTTAATTTTTAATTTTGTGCAAAGTGAATTATTCAGTATCTAATTTTTCGTCATGTGTCTATCTAAGTTTTTATTTTTATTTTTGTGGCAAGTGAATTATTAGTTGCAAAAACCAAAGATTCTAACCTCGGCTTTAGTCGGCTGAGGAGACATTTGTCCTTGGCTTGTCTCGCTGAGCTTTTGTGGTCAAAACTAACTCTTTTATTTGCTAACACGGTTTCTAATGACGAAGATTCTTCCTGCTCAAAGTAGGCCTTATCCTCAGCTTGGGCCATAGGCCCACAGTACAAATATATAATGAACTTCTTGACCTAATATTCCTACAGTTATTATTACTTTTATTATTATTTTTAAATTGATGATTTCTTCCTCAAACATCTTAAAAGTGCATAGGATTCTAAAATTATGGAATAAATTTGGGGACAAAATTTTTACCAAAACCAAATTCACAACTTGTTGAAGTGAAACGTTGTGAGTTGTAAAAATAAAAGTGATGTAAGTAATCAATCCATTTGAAAGTGATTTGCTACTAATAACTTACTGTCTCAACAAATTCTGAAAAAGGTTTTTGGAAGAAATATTCATAGCAAATTGGAAAATCTTAAAAGAATAATGTTAGTGTGGATTTGGACGTGGGTAATGAACGCTTCCCTTGCATTACTCAACTTAAAAAAGATGCCCAACTCATAATAATATGTGCAGTAGTTTGCCATGAAATCAATGTGCGAAAGCGTGCCGTCGCATATCTTAAGACTGTTTCCTTAGTGTTTTCCCTACTAAATTTTTTCTAAAGTCAAATTGGACTCCTGAACAAATTTGATCACGCCTCAATTAACAGAACTGGGGAAATATAACAACAATGATAAAAGTGAAATCAAAAACAAAAGAATTGAAGAAACTCACAAATTAATAGAGTAGTGCAAGATTTAAAATAAATGTAATAAAAGTCAAGCACTTACATGCATTTACTGAAAATGATAATAAATAAATAAATGAAATTTTCTAACATAATAGCTGTGCGGCGTCCGAACTATTGGGCCTACTCAGCCCCTAGTCTCCGCTCCAAAACACGCGGTCATTGGGCCCAATCCTCATTCACCCTACGGCCCAACCCTCGCTATCACAGCTCGGGGGTGCCGGGCTTCACTGCTAAGTTATGATCGGCATATTTTTTACCGAGCATGTTCGGAGGTATCATTAAACGGCCATCAACTTTGTTCGGCTCAAAGAAGGCCCTCCAAGCGCCACTATCTAGCTCTAACCTGAAGTAGGCACCAAGTCCCAAAGCCACCCAGACCGAGACTCACACTTACCATCCCCCTAATTAGACCCTCCATAGCACTAAGCACGCACTAACTCTGCCGAGCTGCCGACGGAGGTGGGAACCAAGTCCCAAAGCCACCCATACCTGACCTCCCACTTAGAGAAAATCCTACTGGACCCTCTGTTGCACAAACATGAGGGCATTGATAACCTACGCCTGAGCTGAGCACTATAAATAAGAGGGAAGGGTAAGAAAAAGGGGTTGGTCAGAAAAAGGGGGGAAAAGAGAACAGGGGTAATAGAGAAGCAAAACAGAGAATCCGAGAGGAGTTGGAGGAAAGATTGTGTTGCCGAGAAGGAGAAAAGTGATCTCATTGAGCCCTTGGTTATAGAACTACCCATAGTAGGAAATTCAGCCCAACAAACAAGTAAGTTGTGAACCCAAGTGGGGCTGAGCCCATTGGCCTCATTTGCGACCCGCACAATTGGCGCCGTCTGTGGGAATCTCCTACGCTGCTGTGGTTCAGCTGAGGCTCGCACACGAGAAAGATGTCCGGAAACCGTTCGGGGAGTGATGCCGGAAGCGGCTCGGTCGGATCCTCTCGGGGGTCGTCTTGGCGAGAACGAAGGCAGAAACGCCACAAAGACAGGAGTCAAGAGAGAGCAGAAGAAAACTCCGGATTTGGAGAGGGCTCGTACCAAACGCAAAGGGCGGAATCTGGTGCATCGGGGCGAACGCGGTTTGATGAAAGAGACGAGGAGCTTGAGCGTTTGCGAAGGATGGTGAGGGATTTAGAGTTGGAGGCAAAAGACAGGCGCCAGAGAATGAATCAGGACAACCGAGCAAGGAGACCGGGGGCCGGGGAGGAGCGACAAGGAGCAGGATCCGAACAATCTGGTTACCGCCGTCAACGAGAGCGCTCGGCTTCGCGAGAGTCTCGCCTACGCAGGGGCCAGCGTCGAGAGCATTCACGATCACGAGAATATCCAGATCGGGGTTCAGATTCCCCGGAGGAAAAGCGGAACCACAACGCGGCCATGGACACAATGAGCCGTGCGTTGCGTCAGGCTGCTCGGTCGCCGTTCTCAGCAAACATCGAGCACGCCCCAATGCCGGATCGATTCACACGCCCCCCGTTCAACTCTTATGACGGGAAGACCGACCCGATTGAACATGTCAGCCACTATATCCAAATGATGTCATTACATACCCGGAATGATGCGCTGATGTGCAAGGTGTTCCCTTCAAGCCTGGGGCCTACCGCGCTCAGGTGGTTCAATGGTCTGAAGAAGGGCTCCATCCGCGGCTTCGCTGAATTAATACAGGAGTTCGGAGTCAGATTTGTTACTTGTAGCCGTGTACCACAGCCGGTGGATGCACTACTGTCGATGAAGATGAGGGTGGGAGAAACCCTTCGTAACTACGCCAGTCGGTATTGGGAGCTTTACAACGAGATCGGAGGAGGGAACGAAAGAATTGCTGCAAGCACTTTTAGGATGGGGTTGCCCGAGGATTCAGGCCTAAGGGAATCGCTGACTAAGAAACCTCTCGAGAACATGAGGCAGCTAATGAGGCGCATAGAAGAATATAAACGGCTAGAGGATGACCGGCTGCAAAACAAGGGTAAAGCACCAATGATAAATCAGCCCCGGCAGAACAGTTTCCCTCCAAGGATATGGGGGAACATGAGGATGCAGGGATCAGAGGCGCTGGCAGGGGAAGTAAATGTGGCGTTCAAAGAGCCGGTGCATAAGATTCTAGACAAGATCAAGCATCAACCCTACTTCAGGTGGCCGAACAGGATGGGTGGTGACCCAACGAGAAGGAACCAGAACTTGTACTGCACCTACCACAAGGATAAAGGACACACCACCGAGCAGTGCCGAGTATTGAAAGATCATCTTCGGCAGCTGGCCGGGGCCGGGTACCTAAAGGAGTTTGTGACGGATGCGGGGGACCGAGGGGTAGGCCAAGGCACTCCACATAGGGGCGACTCACTCCCACCTCCCCTCGGGATAATTGAAGTCATCCACGCCCCTGCCAAGAAATGCCCCACGGCAGGAGGGAAAGGGGTATGGACACTAACCGCGGCGGCAAAAGGTCAAGACGGGCCGTCTTCTGGAAAGAGGATGAAACCCACCAAAGAACCGATCGCCTTCGATGACAGCGATTTGGAGGGAACGGTCCAACCGCACGATGACGCGCTAGTGGTCAGTGCCCGTATAGGCGGTTTCCTGGTAAAAAGAGTGATGATAGATCAGGGGAGCGGGGCGGACGTGATGTACCCAGACCTTTACCGAGGACTTGGATTGAGCAGTGCGGACCTATCCGAATATGGCACACCTTTGGTCGGTTTTGACGGCAAGACAGTGATCCCTGAGGGGCAGATCTCTTTACCTGTAAATATGGAAGGAAAGGAGGTGGTGGTGACCTTCATAGTGGTGGCTTCCTTCTCCCCGTATACCGCGATATTAGGAAGACCGTGGATCCATGGAATGGGGGCTGTGCCGTCCACCCTGCACGTGAGGATAAAGTTCCCATCCGAGCATGGTGTGATTGTGGTGAAGGGGAGCCAGCAAACAGCAAGACAATGTTTGGTCGCCCTAGTTGACTGGAAGAGGGAGTCACTCAAACGGGAAAAGAGTACCGAAGAAAAAGAGGCGCAACCACGTATCCCGTTATAGCAACTACAGAGCCCCCGAGGTGAGAGGGGGGACAGGCGCGCCGAAGAAATGATAAAGGTACGGATACTCCCGGATTCCGATAGGTGTTTTTACGTAGGGGAAAGTATGGATGTTGGAGATAGGGTGAAAATGTTGTTACTGCTAATACGGAACGTGGACGTATTTGCTTGGAGCCCGTATGAGGTGCCCGGAGTAGATTCTGAGTTCATCGTCCATAAACTCAACGTTGATTCCTCGTATTCGCCTAAGAAACAGAGGCCGAGGAGATCGTCCAAGGAACATGCCGAGGCCGTGAAGGAAGAAGTTCAGAGGCTGAAGGAGTCGGGTGCAATAAAGGAAACTTATTTCCCCGAGTGGCTGGCAAACACCGTCGTGGTGAAGAAGAAGAGTGGCAAGTGGAGGGTTTGCGTGGATTTTACGGACTTAAACCGAGCATGCCCAAAAGACCCGTTCCCCGTGCCTAAAATTGACCAGTTGGTTGACGCCACGTACGGCCATCCGAGGATGAGTTTTCTAGACGCCTTTCAGGGGTATCACCAGATAGCCCTGGCCGCCGAAGACCAGGAAAAAACGGCGTTCATATCCCCGGAGGCCAATTATCATTACACAGTGATGCCGTTTGGGTTGAAAAATGCCGGGGCAACTTATCAGCGGATGATGACGAGAATGTTCCGCGATAAAATAGGTTGTACGGTCGAAGTCTACATCGATGATATGGTGGTAAAGAGCAAACGGGAGGAGCAACACACGGTCGATCTCCAGGAAGTGTTCGAAACACTAAGGCGACACAAGCTGCGCCTTAACGCCGAGAAGTGCGCGTTCGGAGTGGGGGCTGGGAAATTTCTAGGATACCTGATCACGAGTCGGGGAATAGAGGTCAATCCCGATCAAATCGAAGCAATAAAGAGACTGAATCCACCGAGCAATCCAAAGGAGGTACAGGTGTTAACCGGGATGCTAGCCGCACTTAACCGGTTCATCTCCAAGTTTGCGGATCGCTGCCGCCCATTTTATCAGCTTTTGAAGAAGTGGACAGGGTTTCTATGAAGCGAAGAATGTGACAAGGCCTTTCGGGAATTGAAGGAGTACCTGGCAAGGGCACCCATGCTGGCCGCGCCCGAGCCAGGTGAAGATTTATTCATGTACTTGGCAGTATCCGATCATGCCGTGAGTGCCGTGCTGTTGAAGGATGGGGGGATCCAGCAACCCGTGTACTATGTCAGCAAGACCCTGGTCGATGCTGAGAAGAGGTATTTGCCTCTGGAAAAGTTGGTGTTGGCCCTAATCCATGCCACAAGGAAGCTGCCGCACTACTTCCAAGCCCACACTGTCTATGTGTTAACCGAGTATCCTTTACAATCTCTTCTGAGAAGATTTGACTTCACAGGGCGGATAGCCAAATGGGGGACTAGGCTGGGGTCCTTCGACATACGGTACTGACCCCGACATTCGATGAAAGGGCAGGTCCTTGCCGACTTTGTCGCTGAATTCTCACCCAGAAATAGTGGAAAAATGATTTGCCGCGTAGAAGTTCGCCCGTGGAAGGTCTTCGTGGACGGAGCCTCAAGTTCCCAGGGAGCCGGTGCCGGGATAGTCATCTTCTCTCCCGAAGGGATCCGGCTGGAGCACTCTTTTAGGCTGGGGTTTAAGGCCTCCAACAATGAGGCCGAGTATGAGGCCCTGCTCGCCGGACTAAGAATTGCATTGAAGCTTGGTGCCCGGAGCGTGGAAGTACATTCAGATTCCCGGTTGGTTGTTAATCAAATCCAGGGAAGTTTTGAGGCTAGGGATCCTCGGATGAAGGCGTACTTGTGCACGACAAAAATGATCATAAGCAAATTCGTCTCGGTGAAAGTGTCCCAAGTAGGACGGGCTCAAAACAAGCACGCCGACTCCTTAGCCACGCTGGCGTCATCAAGCATCGAAAACGTACCTCGGTTGATCAGGGTGGAACTCATAGCTGAGCCGAGCATCCAGGTCCCCGAGGAGGTTGTGATTGGGGTGCATAACGTCGACACGGTTCCATCGCCTGCGCCGTGCTGGATTGATCCCATCATAGCTTTCCTGTCCAAGAATGTAGTCCCGGAAGATGAGAAGGAGGCTGGTAGGATACGAAGGACGGCACCCCGCTATTGGTTGTCGGCAGACGGCAGGTTGTACCGAAGATCTTTTGGAGGCCCATACCTGCTGTGCTTGCCCCCCGAGAAAGTTCCCGAGATTTTAGCCGAGCTCCACGATGGGATATGCGGAAGCCACGTGGGTGGGCGTTCCCTGGCGCATCGGGCGATGACCCAGGGGTTTTGGTGGCCTAAGATGCAAAGGGACGCCGCCGATTATGTACTGAAATGTGATCGATGCCAAAAGCATGCCCCTTTAATCCACCAACCCGCCGGACAACTCAATCTGATTAACCGCCCATGGCCGTTTGCACAATGGGGGCTGGATATCCTCGGTCCATTTCCGTGGGCTACGGGGAACCGCCAGTTCGTAATCGTTGCCGTCGATTACTTCACCAAGTGGGCGGAGGCCGAGGCCCTCGCGAATATCCGAGACACGGATGTGAAGAGATTCGTTTGGAAGAATATAGTGACCAGGTTTGGGGTGCCGGAGTCGTTAATATCTGATAATGGGCTACAGTTCGACAGTAAAGCTTTTCGCACCTTCTGCAAGGACCTCGGCATAAAAAACAAATATTCTACCTCGGCGTACCCACAGAGTAACGGATTGGCAGAAGCAACGAACAAGGTAATACTGAACGGATTAAAGAAAAGGCTAGACGGTGCAAAGGGCGGCTGGGCCGAAGAACTGCCGAACGTACTCTGGGCTTACCGGACTACGCCCAGGAGATCCACGGGGGAAAGCCCATTTTCCTTGACTTACGGATCAGAAGCCATTATACCAACCGAGGTAAAATTGTGTAGTGCACGGGTCGCGGGGTTCGACCCCGAGCAAAACGATGAAATGATGATCGGGCTCCTAGATAGCTTGGAGGAATGCCGTGAGATGGCCACCGTGCGACTCGCAGAGTACCAGCAAAAGCTCGCTGCAAGATACAACCAAGGCATAAGACTCAGGGGATTCAGCGCGGGAGATTTGGTCCTGAGAAAGGCTTTAGTGAGTATGCGGGATACAAACTCTGGGAAGCTGGCTCAGACGTGGGAAGGGCCCTACAGGGTCACAGCGGTCGCAGGCGCGAGAGCATATTATCTGGAGGACCTGGACGAGAGACCTTTGCCGCGGCCGTGGAACGTTCATAATCTGAAAAAGTACTATCACTGATCGGCCATATAAAAAGAAGGAGGGAAAGGCAGCGAGAAAGAGATAAGGGCATGCAGTCGTAGCATCATTGTTGTATAAAGGCTAATGAAAAATAGCGGTTCATGTTGGTTGCTGATATTCCTTTTTCTACGAAACTATGGAAATCTTACTAATTTTATTTTAAGGACAGAAGCCTGTCTCTCGGCTCGATCCCTATCGCCGAGCAGGTGTAAACCTTACTAATTTTAGTTTAAGGACAGAAGCTTGTCTCTCGGCTTGATCCCTATCGCCGAGCAGGTGTAAACCTTACTAATTTTATTTTAAGGACAGAAGCCTGTCTCTCGGCTCGATCCCTATCGCCGAGCGGGTGTAAACCTTACTACTTTCTTTTTAGGGACAGAAACCCGTCTCTCGGCTAGATCCCTATCGCCGAGCAGGTGTAAACCTTACTAATTTTAGTTTAAGGACAGAAGCCTGTCTCTCGGCTCGATCCCTATCGCCGAGCAGGTGTAAACCTTACTAATTTTATTTTAAGGACAGAAGCCTGTCTCTCGGCTCGATCCCTATCGCCGAGCGGGTGTAAACCTTACTACTTTCTTTTTAGGGACAGAAACCTATCTCTCGGCTAGATCCCTATCTCCGGGCAGGTGTAAACCTTACTATTTTTATTTTAAGGACATAAACCTGTCTCTCGGCTAGATCCCTATCTCCGGGCAGGTGTAAACCTTACTTCTTTTATTTTAAGGACATAAACCTGTCTCTCGGCTAGATCCCTATCGCCGAGCAGGTGTAAACCTTACTAATTTTATTTTTTAGACAAGCCTGTCTCTCAGCTCGACCAATATCACCGAGCGTGTGTAGACCTAATTAGTTCTATCCTAATGGCAGGAGCCTATTTCTCGGCTCGATCCATATCGCCGAGCAGGCATAAACTTTATCGTTTCTATTAAACTGGCAAACAGGCCAAATCCCCGCCTTATGACGAAACAGGACTTGGCCCACCAGCAAACATCATGCAAACACGGAACGAAACCATAGATAAACGGCAAAAATTAATTGCAAACATTAAGAAAATAATTGTCTCGGCCACAAAACAAAGCGACCATTTGAGTTTTCAACACCAATAAAATTAAAACTGTTTAATCACCACAACCCGGTGATATAAGCAAACTTGGACGGGAAAGTAAACAGAAAAAAGGGAAATCTCTTAATACAGAAGAAGCAAGGTTTGAAGATCACGACGTGGAGGTTGCAGGGCGTTCTCGGGCCTCGAGCTCGGATGGTGGCTGCTGGACGGAGTCATGAGCGGGAATTTGGCCGAGATGATCTCCAAGGAAAGGATGGCTAGCCACTTCTGGCTCCTCCATCCCCACGTGGGAATCAATCTGTTCCACCAGTTCCCTTAGACTCGTCGTCTCTTCCTCGTCAGCACGTCCGGCGGCGGTTGTCGGCTCAGGCGGGGGGACTGGAAATGGAATTTGGCTGGGGTTCCTCAAGGGTGAATCCTCGGGGACTCCCAAAGCCTGCAGGGCGGCCAGCCAACCCTCTTCAAAGCCCAGCCGCCGTGCCTCATTGATGACCGGCTCTGCTGAGTTCTCCGCATCCGCGAACCCCTCCTGGTACCATTTATTCTCGCTCTCCTCCAGAGCCGCCCTCAAATCGCCCAGCTCCTCGGACCGCGCACTGAGCTTACTCTCAGCCTATCCCAGCTTGAGCTCGGTTTCCCCCAGCTGAACCTCCAGTTCTTTAAATCTCTTCTCTAAGGTCAGCCTCGCCTTTTCCGCAGCGGCAGCTTTCTTCTCGGACGTCACGGCAGCCATCGTTTTCTCCTTCGCAGTCACCTCGGCCACGTCCTTCAGGGCCCTCTCCCGGCCAGCATCTTCCGTCAGGTCTGTGACGCGATGGTCAAGGATGTAGGCCAGCTGTGTAGCCTGGTAAGACATATGTACGGAAGTTATAAAAAAAAAAAAAAAAAAAAAAAAAGGAAGTCTCAATTTTACCGCGATAGTATGCCACTGCAGCCGTCTCCCCATTGATTCGTCAGTGCCGTCCTCTAAGGCACTCACGTCCTCGGGCAGGAGGAGCCCCCGAGCCAAGGTTTGGGCAATATGACCGCAGGCCCCTTTTCCCCAGACATGTACACGGGCATCTGAGGGGAGAGGTTTGCCGTCCATCATGAAGGAGGGCTGCCACGCAGGCACGGCGCGGGAAGAAGACGCCACATTCAACCCCGTCTGGGTCGCAGGTTCGCGAATCACGATACCGCTGGAGGGGCGAGGGGGCGTTCTTGACCGCGCATGAGTTGGGTCGGCTGGCGTTTGCTCGGTAGTGCGCGGCCTTTTCCTTTGCCGTGCAGGAGCTGTCGGGGGAGGTGGGCTAGGCTGGGTACGGCCTTGATTGTGTTCCTGCTGCTGCTAATTCCCCGCAGACCGGGCTCCGGGGACGAAGCGTGAGATCGACATTACCTTTCGAGTCACCATAGCTTCGCCCGGTGACTCACCAACTGCTTCTGTATTTGCGGTTGAGGGTTCCTGGTCAACTTGAACCCCTCGTCGAGCGGGGGCTTCTTGCTCGATTTGTTCGTGAGCACGTTCTCTTCTTGCCCGGGACACACGTTCGGCTGATTCGTCCCTCACGGGTGGAATCTCGTCAGAACAAATGTGCCGGGGACCGAGTTCGCGGGCCTCGCCTGCTGTGAACTTGGGGGGAAAGAAGTTCGCATGCCGAACGTCTATGTAAGAAAGGAGGGGGCTATCAACTAGCAGAGATTGACTGAAATTCTGCCAGGTGGTATACACGGGGTCGACTCGGAGTATGAGGTGAGAGGCATGTAGCTGCCCGTCCGCGTGAACGAAGATCTCGGATCTGAGGATGAAGTTTAGATCCCTTACGTGCACGACTCTAACGTCCGGGGCGAACACCCTGCCGTCTGAAATAGCCAATAAAAGTGAAAATCAGAATACGCAAAGTACACGTGCATGTTCATGTGAATCCGAGCATAAACTCAAACAAAAAGAATGAAATGTACATAAAAAGAAAAAGAATTAATGATCGGGACGAACCCACTTCTCGCCTAGTAAGCGGACAAGGAAAATCGCCGACAAACCAATTGCCGCGCACCAAAACGAACTCCCCGGCAGAGTTTTTATTTGAATCGGGCAGGCAGGATATCAGCCGTACCCTCATGTCTCTCACTTTGAGGTAGTAATTCGTTTTCTTACTTCCGCATAAACTGTACATATGGTTTATGTCATGCTGGTTTAACTGTAAATTGAAGGTCTGGTTTAATCTACTCACGCAACTCACCAGCCTGTAAAAATTGGGAGGAAGTTGGTCCGGGCACAAGCCGTAGTACCTAAGTGTGTCTAATATCAGAGGGTCTATGGGAAACCTAACCCCACCCTTCAAGATGGCCATTAAGGGGAAAAAGGCAGTATTGCCTCCTCTATGGAGTGCCATCTCACTCTCGTGACAGTATGCGACTTCCACATCGCTAGGGATGTTGAAGGCCTGCCTAAAGGTTGCTAAGGTCGCAGCCGTATCTAAAAGGTATGAATACCCCATCCTAGGACCCTAAAATTTAAGAAAGTGGCGATATGGAGAAAAGAAGTGTAGAAAACTTACTGTGGGTTCTAAGGTGAGAGAGATTTCTGGGCTGGAGTATGAAGACGCAGATGAATGCGCGGCAGAGAAGAAGTTGCAGAACTCAGAGTTTGTAAAGTAAAAGAATAGTGTTGAAGGCCCCTTTTATAGTGAACACAAAACGGGTGGGCAGCGGTTAATCAGCCATTATGGAAATTGATTAACCAGCCATGATGACTGCAACGCCCGATAAACAACTGCGCCTCCTCGGTTCACGAAGCGTCAGGCAATGATGAGGGTTGTAACGCTTGGCCAGATCCAGCGCTCCTTTTAAGAGCGCATTAATGAAGTCCTGCAACGCCCCAGACGTCACTTCACTGAACCCGTAACGTGCGCTCTTTGGAGTTCCTTGATTCACGCCGTGCACCGAGCATAAATCAAGGGGGGGCTAATGTGCAACGTCCGAACTATTGGGCCTACTCAGCCCCTAGTCTCCGCTCTAAAACACGCGGTCATTGGGCCCAATCCTCATTCACCCTACGGCCCAACCCTCGCTATCACAGCTCGGGGGTGCCGGGCTTCACTGCTAAGTTATGATCGGCATATTTTTTACCGAGCATGTTCGGAGGTATCATTAAACGGCCATCAACTTTGTTCGGCTCAAAGAAGGCCCTCCAAGCGCCACTATCTAGCTCTAACCTGAAGTAGGCACCAAGTCCCAAAGCCACCCAGACCGAGACTCACACTTACCATCCCCCTAATTGGACCCTCCGTAGCACTAAGCACGCACTAACTCTGCCGAGCTGCCGACGGAGGTGGGAACCAAGTCCCAAAGCCACCCATACCTGACCTCCCACTTAGAGAAAATCCTACTGGACCCTCTGTTGCACAAACATTAGGGCATTGATAACCTACGCCTGAGCTGAGCACTATAAATAAGAGGGAAGGGTAAGAAAAGGGGTTGGTCAGAAAAAGGGGGGAAAAGAGAACAGGGGTAATAGAGAAGCAAAACAGAGAATCCGAGAGGAGTTGGAGGAAAGATTGTGTTGCCGAGAAGGAGAAAAGTGATCTCATTAAGCCCTTGGTTATAGAACTACCCATAGTAGGAAATTCAGCCCAACAAACAAGTAAGTTGTGAGCCCAAGTGGGGCTGAGCCCATTGGCCTCATTTGCGACCCGCACAATAGCAATGATAAAAATTAAGTAGGAGGGGGAGATAATAAAGAAATGGTCATACAAATTGACAATTGTAATCATCTTAATTTTACTAATTTTTATGAAATAAATGTAAAGCAATATCATAAAGACAATTCTGATCATTTAAATTGGTTAAAATGGAACCCCTCCCCCCATCTCTCATCTGTCTCCAAATTCCCCCAATTAGGGGAATTAAAAATGAGGAGTTTCAAGGACGAAGGCTTAAGATACCTCTCCAAATCCCCCGCAAACCTTTCCTCCTTCTCCTCTAAAAAGCAATCAAGTATTAAGGAGCAAGATTGAAAGTAAAAATTGTTGGAAATTTAGACCCCTTAAACACACAGATTGCGTAGCCTAGATTAATTAGCCAAGTTGTTACTTAGTCAAATTATGCAATTCTAGGTTAAAGTAATCAAATAATCATATCAAGATATAAAGCAGCAGAATAATAAATAACACAAGATATGATCACCCAGGAAACCACTCGGTAAAAACCTGGGGAGGATTTGACCCACCGATCCTCAAGGCATAACAGAATTCACTATGAAAGAATTGAAGTTCTTACAGAAGGACTACAAGCTCCCCGCTCGACTTCCTAATGCTACCCACCAGTAAAACTTCCTGACACGACCACGCACAGGCTCCGAATCCACGGACTACTTTTTTCTTGAATTCTTCAATCAGCTACAAGCTCCCCGCTTGCTTTTCTTTTTAAGTTCCAATGGTTGCAACTATAATGATCTTCAAGATGTTGAAATCATCTCTACCTTGAAAACCCTAAGTTTTGTGTAAAGGAAGTCTCCTCAAAGATCTCACACGAGATTCACACAAAACAGCAATGTATGAGCAACAAAGCAATATGGACAACCCTCAAAAACGTGGCTAGGGTTTAGTTTATATACCTAGGGTAAAAACACAAAACCCTAAACGTTTAATGAAGTAGGGCTGAGTTGGAAAATCTGCAGAAAATTCAACCTGTGTGATTTTCGATCGATCGAGTCTATTCTTCGATCGATCGAGCCAGGCCGAAAGTCCCAAGTACTTCTGCAGCCATTCGATTCCAACTTTACAATATTAAACCAACTTTGAGCAATTCTAAACAAGACTAAATACACTGTTTTGATCATGGTTTGCCAACATTACAAATTAGAGTTCTAAATACAAAAACTCCTAAGACCTTAGAACCTAACAAACTCCCCCTTTGGCAATCCGTGACAAAACCCTAATTCACAGCTCAAAGTTTTACAAATAAAAAGCCCTTTACAAAGGTAATTCTCATAAAATCAAATTCAGCCTAACTACTATCCATCAGTTGCAAGTGTAGACAGCAGCTTAGTTGAATCAACCTGTATATTCCTGAAATACTCAACAAACGCATAAACGCATGTATGACAGAAAAGAGTAAAAAACAACAGGTATAACATTCTTGTAAGATCCACACAACACAAAATAAAGACATATAAAAATGAACAAGTCATAAATATAAATCAATACGCAGTGAATCATAAAGCAACAAGAATCAATAAAAAATAAATGTATATCACACAATGTTACTCCCCCTAACATGAATATCCCAAAAAAAAATGATATACAAAGTGAAGCACCTAGATACAATCTAAAACAATATCTCCTCCTAACAACAAAAATCTCCACAAGACAAAACTCCAAGTCAAAACTCCACTCCCCCTTTTTGTGACGGAATGCCAAAGAGCAATCATGAGTCGCCATCAAAAGGAGGTGGTGAGGAAGAATGAAGACGTGCTAAATCCACTCGAAGAGCACGAATCTCATCCAGCAAGTCCACCAAAATCTGATCATGAGCCTGCTGAACAGTCATGACAGTCTCCAAAGTACGACGAACATCAAAGTCGGCCGAAGGAGGTGAAGGAACATCAGCAGCAGCAGTATCAGCACCAACTAGATCAGAATTATCCTTACCAGTAGGACCTGTAGAAGAAGAAGGAGGAGGACGTACGCTACTAGAGGGCTCAGACCTAGGGTGTTTAGAACCAGCTCGAAGATGAGCAGCCCTCTGTCTAAGAAAAGACGCACCGATAGGAGCAATCACATGAACAGGCTCAGAGGAAGGAAAGCCACGAAGCTCAAGATGGAGCAAAATCCTATGAACGAAAATAGGATGAACAAGGGCATGTGAAGAAGATGAACTCCTATAAACCTCGTTCAAAGAACGAAGAAATAGATAGGGAAAACTGATAGGAGCATCAGTAACAAAAGCGTACAAAAATACACACCTCTCAAGAGGAATGGTGTGCACATGAGAAATAGGCCAGATGGAATGACAGGCTATCCTAAAGAAAAGATAATGTAACCCGGAGAGCTCAGCAGAAGTGATCCTAGGATCAGAACCCCACTGGACAGAAGTACCAGTGATGTAAGACAAAACATCGCTCAGCTCGGGAGACTCATCATAAGGATAGACAGGATCCCTAACCAACGGTACCCCTAGAGCAGCAGCCACTACCTGAGGAGTAATGGTGTACCCAACACCTCGTATCCAACTCTTTACCAAAGTGTTGGAATCATAGATGTGGATAGAGATGTTCGAATAGAACTCTCTAATCAAGGCAGACGGTGGAGGAGGATCAGAGATGTCTAACAAAGGTAACCAGCCCCGACGCTCAAAGTTAGCCCTAATGGCCGGATCAAGCTCATCTAACACAACAGAACGCTCAGCCCAAATCTTCCTCTTAAGGTTAAGCTTCTCAAAAAGATCTTGGTTTTTCTCACTCGGAAACCTTTCACGGTCAAAGGAGGGAGGGGATGGAGAGGATGAGGGAAGGGACCTATGGGCTCTAGTTTTCCTAGGCATGATGCTAAGGAAAGAACAGAGACACAAAGAGAAAACCAAAAGAACAAAAAAAACAAAACCAAAGGCAGACTGCAAGTTAGCACAAAAAAACAATAGAATTAAAATCTATATGATGCATGAGCAGATACAATGCCATGATACATGCACTAATGCAGTGAACAACTAAGTTCAATTGAGATTAAATTGACAAAATTGGCTTGAGCAAGGAACTTTTTGAACAAAAACCCCAAAAAATTTAACACAAATTGAAAATTTTTAAAACCAAATGATGAATTGAGCATCACAAAACACAACACATAGATTATAATGCTTAATTTCATCAATCCAACAAGCCAATTGCATCAAATTCTACTCAATTTCACAAAATCCCCAAATCGAATCAATTAGGAAACCCTAGATTTTTCAATTTCACATCAAACTCAAAATTGATCAAATTGAACTATTTAAATCATGTCTATAACATGTCCCCACAAAAACCCAATGATCAATTGCATCAATTATGGCTTGAATCAAAAGAAAAAACCAAAAAAGCAAAGTGCGAAAATCGCCCCTTAAAAGCATGAATGTATGCATGAAATGATGAAAAATAAATCAAAAGGAAGGGCAAAAGGGTCTTACCGGCTTGAGGAGAGAGAGATTGTGCAAAGACTTCGGAAGAAAACGACAAAAATTCACAATACCAAGCTTGCCAATGCGGAGAGAGGAAAAAGGTTTGAAAAGTTTTGAAATAGGATCTTTGAAAAAGTCAGAAAAGTGCCTTTTAAAAACCTTTTTCACGATATTCGATCAATCGAAAATTACATTCGATCGATCGAATGTGACAGTCGTTTTAGAACAAACTAAGGCACTTTTTCGATCGATCGAAAAATGGGTTGGATCGATCGAAATGGTCAGAAGCTCACTAAATTTTGAAAAAAAATCCAGTTTTGAAAGACACAAACCAAAATTTTGTAAAACAACTTCTCAAAGCAATAAATAGTAAAAACAAAATGCATGAGTATGAGATGGAATGCTTTTTCAAAAACCCAAAATATTTAAACCCAAATTATGTCAAAAACACGTTTCAATCATTCCCCCATTGAATTTTCTCAAGCAACAAAAATGTTGTGCACAAATCTCAAGATATTTTCAAACTTGGTTGGTCAGACCATAAACACACATACTAGTATGTACAGTGTTTAACAAAGAGGAACTTGTGTAGTGTGTGATACTAGCAAAAACTTGGGATACATGTGAGGTGATATGTGAATGGCAATAAACACAAAGTCTACACAATTCATCACATAGAATTTAAAAGAGACTATCACCTAAAGAGTTACATCCTATAACTCCCACATCTCCTAGAACAAAAGCTTGCAATCATATAAGTTTCTTGTATTTTTGCCTCTTATTTGTATGAGATGGCATTCAGCCTAATAGTACACACCGGTTTGAATTAAGTGAATTGGCATTAAGCCTAATAGTACACACCAGTTTTAATTTATTTTGAGGCTACACCTTATGTTCTTTTTGTGCATGTGCTACACTTTCTCGAGCACAGAATCTTATGATATGCACTAAGGTGTTCATGATTGGCTAGTGAACAGTGGTGAGATGGTTATTTATGCCTTTCTCAAAAGAATCAAGTCCGACAGTTAAATAACATATGACTTCATGATTAAGACAAGGAGAATAAAAAACCAAACACATCTTTCCCACACAACATGCACTACAAAGTTTTAACTAGTCAAGTGCAATGAAAAAGTTCATCAAAGTTAAACAAGGTACACAGACCATGATATGTGTCACAAGATAGACCAACCTTGTTTTTCAAAATCAAGACAAATAGTGTCTAACATAATGTTTGCTTTCTCTTTTTTTTATTTATTTATTTATTTATTTATTTATTTATTATTATTAAAAGAGAAAACAGATACATCCTAGAATGAAATGCATGAATGTAATGCAATGCAAGTCCTAGAACAAAAACAACAAAAAGACAAAAAACCAAAAAACAATGGTCACCAAAGGAAAAGGCAATTAAGCACAAGGACCATGTCAGAAAGACTCAGTTAGTTCGAGTCTTTTGCATCCAATACCTTTTGGATGCACCACGAGCATTGGAGTTCATATTCACATTCGAGTGATTCCCAACTCCAGGATTGGAATAAAGGTTTAACACCTTTACCAATTCACCAATTAGTGCCATAGGGTCTTGTGCTTGAGGCACAGACACTTTTGGTTTAGTTGCTCTCTTATCAGCTTGACGCTTGTAACAATTAGGACGAATATGTCCAGACTTACCACAATAATGACAAACCCAAGCAGGTTTACCATGCATCTTGTCTTTAGATTTGGTAGGCTCCCTAGGTTTAGATTCTCTTAAGTCTACCCTAATCTTCTTAGGTGGTGAAACTTCTACAGGATTAACTACCTCACTCACAGGTGGTTTGACAGTTTCACTCACAACCTCACTAACAGAAGGTTCAGAAGAAGAAGCAGGAACAAAATTTGTGGAATGTGGAGTAGAGCCAAAGATGCTTTCAACATATCCCAAACCAGATTTATCCGCAGGATACTTTTGAACATTTAACATGTGATCAAGTTTAGAACTAGCAGATCTAGCAATAGATAAATCATGTTCTAAAGTTCTAACTTTATCAAGCAAAAGCATGTTCTCAGATTTAACATTATTTAGAAGCTCATTAGCATCAAACAGTTTAACAAGCAAATTTTTCTTTTCAAGCTCCAGAGAGTCAATTTTCTTTAGGCCAAGATCAACTTTCATAGCATCCTTTGCAGCAATTTTGCAAAGTTTGTTATAGGCCTCTTGAAGATCTGCATCTTCAGAGAGTTCCCCATCAGAAGGGTTCTCTTCAGCAGATACGCTTTCACTGACCATA
This sequence comes from Quercus cerris, assembly GCA_963669245.1. NCBI lineage: Eukaryota > Viridiplantae > Streptophyta > Magnoliopsida > Fagales > Fagaceae > Quercus > Quercus cerris. Next base: position 23,179,146 of record OY770014.1, on the reverse strand, counting down.
GCAGTAGCTGTGAAAGCAATGAAGTTTCCATCCTCGTCACACCCGGACTCATCATCAGAAACCTCATTATCACTAAGGGTTACAGCCATAGCTTTACCCTTAGTCTTCAAGAATGTAGGACATTCAAATTTCATATGACCATACCCTTGACAACCAAAACATTGAGGACCCAAAAAATTATTAGAAGATTGACCACCTCTATCATTTGATTTTTCAAAATTATTTATCTTAGTGGGATCATTCTTCCTAAAATTTCTAGGTTCAGCAGTGTTGGTACCTCTTGCCTTTCTATTTGTATTCCTAAGAAAATTCTTAAAGTTTTTTGCAAGATAGGCAATCTCTGTAGCAGAGAGTTCATCATCAAATCCACCACCATCAACATCATCAACTGACTTAAGAGCCATTGATTTGGATTTGTTTACTTTAGGTAGGTCAGACTCATAGGATTGGAGAGATCCTACAAGTTCATCTACAGGGATGGAGTCCACATCCTTGCTTTCAGTAATGGCAGTCACTTTGGGTCTAAAATCTTCAGTTAAAGATCTAAGAATCTTTCTAACAATTTTAGGTTGATCATAGATTTCACCCAAATTAAAAGCAGAATGGACAATATCATTCAGTTTGGCATAAAATTCATCAAAGGATTCATCATCAGACATCCTAATACTCTCAAACCTAGAAGTCAATTGTTGCAATTTATTAATCTTAACTGCCTTTGTGCCTTCATGCACAGTTTGGAGGATTTTCCAAGCAATATGAGGAACCTCAACATTAGAGATCCTCTTAAATTCCTCTATAGAAACAGCATTGAAGATGGCATTCATAGCTTTGCTATTGAAGCCTGCTGCTTCTTTTTCAGAAGTTTGCCACTCACTCACAGGAGTAGTGGGCTTCTCCCATCCGTATTTAACAGAATTCCAAACCCTTTCATCAATAGATTTCAGGAATGCTTTCATCCTTACTTTCCAATAAGCATAGTTGTTCCCATCAAAATGAGGAGGAACAAACAAAGAGTGTCCATGCTCCATGACAACTGGGGTCAAGGATCAGCTCAGAGATAGAAATCTCAAGCAAAAAGAGCTACCACGCTCTGATACCACTTGTTGGAAATTTAGACCCCTTAAACACACAGATTGCGTAGCCTAGATTAATTAGCCAAGTTGTTACTTAGTCAAATTATGCAATTCTAGGTTAAAGCAATCAAATAATCGTATCAAGATATAAAGCAGCGGAATAATAAATAACACAAGATATGATCACCCAGGAAACCACTCGGTAAAAACCTGGGGAGGATTTGACTCACCGATCCTCAAGGCATAATAGAATTCACTATGAAAGAATTGAAGTTCTTACAGAAGGACTACAAGCTCCCCGCTCGACTTCCTAATGCTACCCACCAGTAAAACTTCCTAACACGACCACGCGTAGGCTTCGAATCCACGGACTACTTCTTTCTTGAATTCTTCAATCAGCTACAAGCTCCCCGCTTGCTTTTCTTTTTAAGTTCCAATGGTTGCAATTATAATGATCTTCAAGATGTTGAAATCATCTCTACCTTGAAAACCCTAAGTTTTGTGTAAAGGAAGTCTCCTCAAAGATCTCACACGAGATTCACACAAAACAGCAATGTATGAGCAACAAAGCAATATGGACAACCCTCAAAAATGTGGCTAGGGTTTAGTTTATATATCTAGGGTAAAAACACAAAACCCTAAACGTTTAATGAAGTAGGGCTGAGTTGGAAAATCTGCAGAAAATTCAACCTGTGCGATTTTCGATCGATCGAGTCTATTCTTCGATCGATCGAGCCAGGCCGAAAGTCCCAAGTACTTCTGCAGCCACTCGATTCCAACTTTACAATATTAAACCAACTTTGAGCAATTCTAAACAAGACTAAATACACTGTTTTGATCATGGTTTGCCAACATTACAAATTAGAGTTCTAAATACAAAAACTCCTAAGACCTTAGAACCTAACAAAAATAATTGTGGCAAAGTGTGTCATGTAAGACAACTGTAGTAAAGTGTGCATATTTGTATGTTATATTAGCATTATTATTTTTTTGTACTACTCATTATAGTTCACTTCAACAACAATAAGTCTAAAATTACAATTTTTTTTTTTTAACAAATTTTTCACAATCACTTAATTAGCAAGTTGTAAATGGTAAACAATAAAATAGTGTCAATAATAGGTTCAAACAAAGTAAAAACTCAACTGTAATAAAATGCATTCTAATAAATATTGTGTACATAACATTTTTTCTTTAACAATTATGAAAATTATTGTAAAAAATATTATATATTATTGAATTGCAATGAGAAAGGTGAAAATGTTAAAAAGGCAAGAACAGTTGTAGGCTCAAAACTTTGAGTCTTAAGTGGGACCCATTGAACTTTGTTTCAATTATAAAACGACAAAAAAGCAATGTGTTACATGGACATATGCGCTTTCATTAACAATAGAGAAACTTTCTTATTTATGTGTAGAGCAAAATTGGGATGAACGAAAATGACAAGGGGCAAATTTCTTTGTAGGCAATTGCCCTCTCTCACCCCCGTGCTATTCCAGTGTCCGCATTTCCTTTTCTCTACACCCTTCTCCTTTCCCTCCATCCAAATATACTCTTTAGGTCCTAAGATTTACCCTTGAGTAAATCATGTGTTACATTCTTAACACACATGACATGTGCTATTTCTGAGATCTGAGAGGAGGGGGGGGAAAAAAAAAAAGAGGTACACCCACATATATTATTTGAACCCCAGTTATTACACGTACACCTTTGCAACACAGACTTAAGTTTAATATACCATAGGCATCAACCTGAAATAAACAAAGAAGAACAAAAACAAACTTGAAGAAGTTGTGGCATTGTGATGGTAAGTTGGAAATGGTGCATGTGCATAAGAGGAGTGAATATCATGTCACCATATTTCGGGAACACCAAATAATTACTCATCCTTACTCCTCTTGGCATTTGATTTTGTGGGCGTCAGGCCCATGTTGAAGCAGCTACAAGGCTTTTCAGATTGTGAGCCCCCAAAGCAAGAAATCCATTGGGCAATGCAATCAAACACCATCCTCTTTACTAGTCTCTTCTTAGCAGGAATTACACCCCCACTCTTTGGTTTGAACCCTGGATCTATCTTGGGTTGCATCCCTAATGTCTCATTAAGTTTAGCTCCAACCTCAAAGTCCATCTTATTTAAACTAAGAAACTGACAAGGGGTACAAGTTGTGAAAAGGTTATGGCAAAGAATACCTTAAAATAACTTAAATTAACTTTACTACTTGAATAATGAGAGTGCAACACGTTTTACTTTTACTGTGCGTAGTCGTATGACTTTCATTGCCGCTAATTTGGATTTTAATCATATGGGTGTCTCTAGCTAGGTACATGAACTAATGAACATGAGGTTCCCCCAAACATAGAAAAAAAAGCACCCTACGCGGGAATCCAATGCTCACAATTTCTAAGTTTATGGAAAATGGTTTCTATACAAAGCAAACGGAAATCACGTTTTTGAGTCCACCATCTTGACTCCTAATAGTTTGAACAAATCAGATCAAGAATGATTGAGATTGACTTAGTTGAATATACGAATGGAGCCAATCAAATCTTACTTGATTTTATACCCAAATAGGATTTTTTATTTTTTATTTTTTTGGTTTTTATTGATATGAATAGATTCGAAATCTATTATGTCTACTTTATAACTATTGTCTTTAATAATTCAGCCAATGACGTAAAATTCTAATTATTACAAAAAATATGTCCTGTCCATTTCATATATATGCTAGTTTTAGACCGTCATGTGTGCTGCGAATTGAATATTCTGACGTATGGCATCACAACAATGGATCAAATTTGTAGGGTAAAAAGCACAAAAATTTACAGTATATGTATAGTAAACATCAATATCCCCACACACCCTTTTCAAAAAAAAAATATCCCCACACACGTACGGCTTGCACAAACCTCTAATGATCATTAATAGATTGCTAATAAGCCCTCTTAGTGCTAATGACAAATGAAAAATGTGGGGCAGAAATTCTATCCAAATATTTGAAGCATTGGACATCGACGTCCATTTTCGCACCTGCAGAATATCATCATCTAAAAGATTCACACATGATAATCGATATATAAGGGTGTGCATGGGTCAAATTAGAGGATTTTTTCAACCTAACCTGATATTGTTTAGTTAAAAATCACCCAACTCTCAACCCAACCCATTGGGTTGGTGGGTTGTTTATACATGGTTTATGCCTCATAAAAAAAAATGACTTTCATTAATTATTTTGATCACTTTTTAAAATAAATTATTACAATTTATATAATATTATATTTCAAATTTCCCAAGATAGTCAGAACCAAAATTAAAATAAAGATAATAAAATAAACTTATATATATAGTGAGTTAAGTTCGATAAAATAGGTTGAAAAAATAATCACCCCAAACACAACCCGATTCAAGTCTCAAAATAAAATTTTAATCCAACCCAACTCAAGTCAATTTTGTCGGATTAGTGAGTACAAGCCTTCAAGGCACGAATTGAGATTAGGTGCAATAACCTAATGCAGTAGCAATTAATGGTTGAGATTGAAAGTTAGAAAAATTAACTTTCAATCTCAACTATTAAATAAATAAATAAAAATTAAAAAGTAAAAAGTTAAAAATGAAAAAAAAAAATTAAAGAAAATTGGACCTAATCTCAATCCTCAAGGCACATCCCTCAAAAATGTTAAAACTTAAATTTTAGCATCTGAAACCCAAAAAACCTACTCCATCAAAACTTGCATATGCTAAAAGATTTGCCATCTTGCTACAATGCACTCTCATTTTTGTGACCACACTGTAGCTATATCTTATAAAATATATATATATATATATATATATATATATATATATATATATTATTTTAAAGTTTTCTCTCTCTCCTCTTCTCTTTAAAAAACATATTTTATTTCTCCCTTTTTTTTTTAATTCTTTCCTTCTTCTCTGTTTAGACTTGCCGTTCCTTTTTTTTTTTTTTTTTTTTTTTTTTTTTTTTTCTTGCTCTCTAAAATCGATCTCCTTGTGGCTCCCCGCTAAAAGCTATCTCACGACTTGGATTTGAACCAATGAAGCTACTTCCCTTCCAATTTTTTTCAGTGGGTTTCAATGGTGGGTCATGATGGCAGTGATTTGTGGGTTTCATTTGGAGGCACGGTGGTGAGATCGATGAGTGCATGGGTTGGATCTTTGGGTTACAATTTTGTTTTGATGGCTAGTCATTTTTGCTAGATGGTTGTGGTTTTGCTTTGTTTTTTTTTTTTTTTCTTTTCTTTTCATTTCTTTTCTTCCCGCAATGATTTAGATCAGCCACCGGTGAGTGCTTGGCTGAGATTTTGTTTTTGCAGTGGCTGGTTGTTTTTGTGGTGGTTGGTTGTGATTTTGGTGGATGGTTGTGGTTATACTTTTGGTTTTTTTTTTTTTCTTTTTCTTTTTCTTTTCTTCCTACAGGTGGTTGTGGTTGCCATAGTGGTGCTGTGACCTGTGTTATTGGTGGCTATGGTGGGTTGTGGTTGCTACAATGGTGGTTATGGCAAGTGGAGCAGTGGTAGGGGTGGTGGAGGAGGTGGTTGCTATAGTTTTTTTGTGTATTTGTTTTATTATTATTTTAATGAATAGTTTATATTATTCAAATGAAATGGTAAAACATATAGAAACTTTGATGTTTGATGTATCTTAAAGTGTGGTGATATAATAGATAAAATAGGTTTTTGAAGTGTTAAATGCTAAAAATTTTAGAATCCTTGATGGAAATGCTCTTACAAACATACCGCGTAGTACCTACTTTTGGACCATATTGACTATTACAAAAAAACATGCAAGTTGCTATGCCTTGTTGGATTTTGTTTGGTAAGGTTGATATAAAACTCAATGTAAATGATTACGTTACTTGTTTCTGGTTGGAACTTGAAGGACTCAACAAGAATGAATGGACCACAAACCTACAATTACAAAGCTGCCACTAATAACTTACATTTAAAAAAAAAAATATATATATATATATATATATATATATATAAAAGGTCAATTCAAACAAACTTCTATGAATAGAAATTGGAAGAGTTAAAGTTAATCAATGTTTTTATTGTTAGATTTTGTTTTTAAACAAATAAAGCTCAAATATAATAATATATTTCTTAATAAATTGCGATTTGTTAATATAAAGCTTGATTTTATATATATATATATATATAGAGAGAGAGAGAGAGAGAGAGAGAGAGAGAGAGAGAGAGAGAGAGAAGTTTATCATTAAATTATCTGAAATTATGAATAAATAAAATATAAAATTATCATTTAATTTATAAATGATATAAACAGTCAATTTTTTAAATGACAAAGTTTAGCTACAAAATCGATTGTAACCTTAGGTTACAAACTCACTCAATATCTTTTTATTGAAGGTGAATTTTGACAAATCCACCATTGGATTGCATCTTCTTCTTTATCCTCCATGTTTGCAAAATTTCAAGAAAATTAAAGATCAATAGCTATGTTATCAATAAATTTTTAAATTGCAAGTTTTTGTAATTTAAAATTATGCATAAAATATAAGATTATAGATTATATAGTAAATGATATCCGATTGACACAAAAATTGACATATGCATTAAAAGCGTAAAGAACATGTAATTCAACGCTTAGATTTTCAAAATATGCAGTAATATTTATTTTATTAAGTGAGTTTGTAGCCTAAGGCTACAACCAATTTTATAGCTAAACTTTGTCCTTTTTTTAATAAAAAAATATGAATGATTTTTTAACAATACAAGATTTTTAGGGTTGATAAATGAAAGTTGATTTAATTAATTAAGTCGAATAATATAATCACAATTGTGATTTCGTTTCATTATTAGTAATGAATAAGGGTACGTTTGGTAGATCGTAATAGACACTATAATGTAATAATTATTCCTATAGTTTAGCTATACAGTTGTTTGGTTATGTTTTTATTATATGTAATAATCATTCCATATGAATCCCTATAACTTAAAATGAGGAATAATCATTCCTTATTAAAAGTATTGTGTAAGGTTAAATTTATTCAATTATGTATTGGCTTTATTCCGTGCCAAATTTGCTTGTAATTTAGCAATTAGATACCATGTATTTAGGTGGGAATTATGTAAAGGTAATGTGTGAGAGAGTGTAAAAAAAGCTCAAGAAGTGTACACTCAAGAAGAGCCTCGCGACTAGCGAGTCACCAAAGGTGGCACATGTATGAAGCATGCAGGGGAGTTAAAAGGTCATGTCAGCTGTGCACTACAGGACAAAACTTCCAGTTTGGCCAGGCAGTTAGCTTGCGACTCAAACTCGCGACTTGTTCCAATTGCGAGGTCGAGTCGCCAGAATATCTTGTTTGGTTGAAACATGACTTTTCGCATTCCTCATACACTTTACTATAAGTACTCTCATACCCATGAAATGTTGAGAGCTTCCAGAAAGAATTTTGAGAAAGAAACACTAAAGAAAAACAAGATTGACTCATCCACAATCTTTATCCTTTGATTCTCCAAATTCCTCTACTCTTATCCTCTCCATTGACATATCCTTGAGAGGTACTATAAGGTTGAATTTTATCAACCATTTTGTTAGCTCTATTTCATGCCAATTTGCTTGTAATTTAGTATTTAAAAATTTTGTATTTAAGTGGGAATCATGTAAGGGTAATATGTGTGAAAGTGTGAAGAAAAGCTCAAGGGTGTGCACTCAGCAGGGCCTCGCGACTAGATCTCGTGACTGGCTCGCGGCTAGCAAGTCGCCAAATGAGGCACACATGTGAAGCATGTAGATGAGCTGAAAAGTCACGCTAGCTGGAGCACTACAAGACAAAACTTCCAGTTTGACCATTCTATTAGCTCGCGACTCATTCCAGTTGCTAGTTCAAGTCGCCAGACAGCTCTGTTTGTAACAAACCTGACCTTTTGCATTCCAAACACACACCAATATAAATATCCCTTATACCCATGTATTGTTGAGAGCTTCTAGAGAGAATTTTGAGAGAGAAACCCTAGAGAAAAACAAGATTGACTTATTCACAATCTTCATCCTTTGATTCTCCAAATTCCTCTACCCTCACCCTCCCCATTGACACATCCTTGAGAGGTACATTAGCCAAATCTTTATCTCACTATACCTATATTTGTGAGAAGGTCATTTGGTACTTGGGAAGCAGTTAGGAAGGGACCAATTGATATTTGTTGACGCTATGGGCTATAACAAAATTTGGTAAACTAGAGAAGACAAAGGTTCGGCGTAACCTCGTTGGAGCAAGAAGCTTAGAGGGCTTAGTTACACTGGGTAGATTAGGCATGAAGGGTCTTCTACTGTTCATGTATCCTAACTTCATTCTCTAGTGGATTATTGACCGCTTAGAGGGCGGCAGAGAGGTTTTACATCGAGAACTTCGGTTTCCTCTACGATAACACATTGCTATGTTGTCTTTGTGTTTGCATTTCTCTTCCTTTAATCTTTGCCATTTAATTTTTGCTGTAATTGTGATTTTATTTGGTTTAGATTGTTTTATCAATTCTGTTTTAGCTTATTTTCATATTCCACACATACATTGTTTGATAATAAGTTTGAATTGGTAATTTGTAATTTGGAGGTCTAAACATTCAAGGTGTTTTATATACTATTTGAACATTCAATTGGTATCAGAGCGGGTACACTTGTTGAGATTTAAATACCTAAGTGTGATTCTTGACCCCTTGTGTTATTTGCCATGGATAGTGTTTTGTGTGCTTCTATGCATATTTTGGATGTTGATGAATGCCATGTGTTTGTGAAAATGCCTCTATGAGTGATAATCCTTATAATTATGATGCTATGTTACATAAATCTTTGGGTGTTGTGGATATTCCTAACATTAAACTCTTTAAGAAAAAGGCTAAAAAGTTTCATAAGGATTTGAGCAAGTTATTTTGTGAAAAGGAGATTTGATTGCTAAGCTCAATGAATCCAACAAATTGGTTGAAAAATATAAGAAACTTGCTAAATATTGTCTTGAAAAGCTGAAAGAATTTGAATGTTTGAATATGGACTTGGATGCTAAACTTGTTTTGTCTAACAAACTTGTTGATGAGCTAAAATGTGAAAATGAATTTCTTAAGATGCATGCCAAGTGTTTGATTGCTGAACCTATTGCTAAAAAGGATGAAAATATTTGTTACAATCATGTTGTGATACCCAATTTTGTGCCTATTGTGTATTCTATCTCAAAGGACAAATCGGTGTACATTCCTCCACACAAAAGAAATTAAAAGGTGGAGAGAAAGACTATTAAGTCAAAGTCTCCGTTTAGGTCTCAATCTAAGATTTTGAATGGATCTAAGTTTGTTCCAACTTACCACCATTGCAGTGTGATTAGTCACATAAGACCTCAATGTTCCAAGTTGAAGAGAGAACAAAATCATGTTGCTAGATCCCTTTCCAAAAAGCTTAGTGGACCTAAACACATTGTTTGTCACCATTATGGTGCCCTTGGTCATCTTAGACCTCATTGCTCTAAGTTTCAAGCTCTTAAAAGAATCAAAAGAAAAGAGAAACTTGAGCTTCTTGAAAGGTATGCTATGAAAGTTAAACCAGTTTTGAGTGAAAATAACATGTTGTTAAAGAAAATGTTTAATACTCTTAACTCCTTGTCTATATGCATCTCCGGTTCTCACTCTTCCAACCCTCGTCTCTCTTCACATGAGACATTCATTCTAAACAATTGTTCCGTTTGGATGAGGATGGGTTCCTATGGTTGAGCTTCTGCTCTTTTGGTCCTTGGTTTAATTCTTTCGATCTTTGTGGGACCCTTCATGCATTGAATGTCATATCTTCATGCATTTTGTGCATCTTGTATTTCTTTGTATGCATTGCTTTTGTTTTGATCTTACTTTTATGTTTTAGTTTTGTGTGAGTAAAAAAATCCAAACCCACATAAAAAGTGAAAATTGAAAAAATTTGATTGTATATATTTGAGCACTTATCTCATGTGAGTTTAGTCTTGTACCTTCGTATATATGGCGTAGTGCATTTACAAGCTTAGCTTATTATGTATGCATATCTATCTTCGTGGGAAAAATCTTGACATTTATGTATGATTGTTGTAAATCAATCTTCAACTTTATCATGAATCATTAATCAATAGTCATGTTGGTTTTGATATATGCGTAGACTTGTGTCTATATCTCTTTTCACTCTTTTATTTTTGCTTAAAGAGCTCAACCAATGTAAATCTCATAATGAAAAAAGATAATAAGCTGTAAAAGCCGTCGCACATTCTAGTATTTGACTAGGAAAAAGGGAAAGTGACTTGTATTGAAAATATATGGTGCCCAAAAAGCCAAAAGCTTGTTCATCAAATTGAAATATCAAAAATTTCAGACATCAATCTCAAAAAGAGATATAACGATAAAAAAAAAATGACCAAATGTTATGAATTGTAAAGAAGCCAAACGAAAAGCTTTAACGATATGTAATCATTTTCTTATAGGAGGTCATATATGTTCATTTCTATAATTGAGATTGACCACTTGACTTAGTACTAGTTATGTATCACTTGATTGAATTGATCATTGAAACTTCACTCTAGACTATAGACTATTCCACATTTGATACACACACACAATACACATGCCTAATGTTCAATGAATGCCTTATTCATTTGTTCAATTGTACTTGTTTCAATGTGATGTGTGTGTGCTTAACTATATATGGATCAAACTAAAAAGATTTTTTACCATTTTATATGTATTTGGAAGTGATTTTTATCACTCTTTGTGTTCATGTTTAGTGCTTACTTTGTTTTTCATTGTTTAAGTATGTTTTGTGTTGAAAAACAAGTGTCAGAATTTTTGGCTACTCATTTTGGCTACTCTCGCGAGTAGTGAGTTTTGGCTACTCATTTTAGCAACTTGCCCAGTCTCGAGACCCAATCACGAGTTTACACAAAATGGTTTCGTGACTCACTCACAACTTATCTCGTGACTCGCCAATCGTGAAACGCCCAGAAATAGCTTTTTAAAGGGTTTTTTTTTTTTTTTGGTGGGAAACCTATTTTTTAACCTCTCTCATCCTCTCTTAAACCCTTCTTTCAATATTTTTACATCAAAACCCAATCAATTCGAATGATTTTTCATTCCATTAACAACTTTAAGATAATTTTAAACTCTTTTCATTGATTTGGATCTTTAGATTATGTTTTGGAGAATTTTGTACTCTTGGTTGGAATGTTCATCATCGGGGTTGGGAAAACTTAATTTTGTCAAATTTTTGTATGGGATTGGTTTCTTTTGATGATTTGCTTTAGATGTTGGCCCCTTGTGGCAAAAAGAACATGTATTAAGAGTGGATTTCATGATATGCATGCATTGTTTCACATTGTTGTTCATAGCGTGCATGCTAAGTGTTTAATAAAATGTCTCTTAGGCATTTTCTCGCTTGTTTGGACTCCGATGAGTACCAAACTTTGGGGTTTCTCATGTTTCCTCATTAAGAACATGTTTGGTTCATTGGTTGTGTATTTGACACACCTTTCCCCACATGTGCTTTTTTCATGCTTTGATCATGCTTTACACATAGCCACCTCTTGCACACACCTTTGCTACCTTTGTCATGCATTAGTCTATACCTTGTTTCTTCATCCTAGCATGTCATGTTTACTTTACGCTTTATAGCATTTTGTTTTTGTCTTAGGTTTGAGCTCCATTTTCTCATTCATCTCACACCTCTCATGCATCATTATCATTGTTTGTACCTTCATCTCTTACCCTCATTTCTCCTTAACCCTTTGTCTATTCATGAAAAAAAGGGGAGAGTATACTCTAGAGAGTATACCGGTAAGTTTTTTCATTTCTATATGACTCTTGTGCACATCTTTACAGGGAAAAATTCTATTTCTTGTGCACATTTGTAGGGGAGAGATATTCCATAAGGGAGATGCATATACCGAGAGGGAGAAGACATTGTGTTAATAAGAAAATTTTATTTTGTTTGTGTTTTGTTATGTTTGTTTTTTTTGTTTGCTTTATGGTGCTTTGAGTTATGTTTAGTATTTATGTTTTATTGTTCTCATTATTTCGTGTTTATGTGTTGGATATGCATACATCCTTATATTATTATGCTTCATTGAATGCATGTTCAGATGATAATTTGCTTTGCTATGTGATCATTGCAGTCATTTCTATATGACTATTTTGGTGTATAATCAAGTTGGTCACATATTTTACATCATGTTTACTTGATTGCAATTTGCTTGTTACATTATATTTGTCATTTTATTACGTGCTTTACCTTGAAAGTCTAATGTATTTTGTGCAAGTGTTTCAGGTTACAAGTATATATATTCCAAGTACATCACAACTTCTCATCATTTTGAGGGAGACAAATTTTAAGCACTTTTAGTTTATACTATGGATTTTCGTTAGTACATCATTTTTGTACCCATGCTTTGTAGCTTAGTACTTGTTATTAATGTTATGCATAGTACCTTGTGTTGTTGTATTGATTGAGTGTTGGACATGCAAATGATACTTTGCATTGAGCTTATTAGCTTGCATGTCCAGATGTTCATTCCTTGTATGAATGAGTATTGTGGTCACTATTTATAATGATTGTTCGTTTATTTTTGGTCAAGCCATGCTTTATTGCTTTAATATATTTTGCTTGATCGCATTGTGTTTGCTCCATATGCATTTCAAGTTTTCTGCTTTCAATGATCGTATTGTGTTGTTGTTTTCAGGAAATACTTGTTCGTATGGTTTAAGAGCTTCATAGATTCTAGAGTTAAGTGTGAGTGAGTTTTGTTCAACTGTTTCTAACTCACATGTTAAGTCTAGAGTTTGTTTTAGGGTTTTGTCACAAAATAGTCAAAGGGGGAGATTATAAGGTTGAATTTTATCAACCATTTTGTTGGCTTTATTTCGTGCTAACTTTATAATTTAGCATTTAGAAACTCTGTATTTAGGTGGGAATCATGTAAGGGTTGTGTGTGAGAGAGTGTGAAGAAAAGCTCAAGAGTGTGCATTCAGCAGGGCCTCGCGATTGGCTCGCAGCTAGCAAATCGCCAAATGAGGCACACGTGTGAAGCATGCAGAGGAGTTAAAAAGTCACACCAGCTGGAGCACTACAGGACAGAACTTTCAGTTTGGCCATTCTATTAGCTCGTGACTCAGACTCGCGACTTGTTCCAGTTGCGAGGTCAAGTCGCTAGGCAGCTCTGTTTGTAACAAACCTAACCTTTCACATTCCAAACACACACCAGTATAAATACTCCTTATACCCACATATTGTTGAGAGCTTCTAGAGAAAATTTACGCTGAGGACTTTGGTTTCTTCTTCGATAACACATCGTTGTGTTGTCTTTATGTTTACATCTCTCTTCCCTTAATCTTTGCCATTTAATTTCTACTGTGGTTGTGATTTTATTTGGTTTAGATTATTTTATCAATTCTGTTTTAGCTTATTTTCATATTCAGCACATACATTGTTTGATAATAAGCTTGAATTGGAAATTTGTAATTTGGGGGTCTAAACATTCAAGGTGTTTTACACACTATTTAAACATTCAGGTACATTTAGCCAAATCCTTATCTCACCATACTCATATCCGTGAGGAGGTATTTTGGTGCTTGGGAAGCAGTTCAAAAGGGACAATTCATTTTGGTTGATGCAATGAGCTATTGCGGGATTCGGTAAGCTAGAGAATACAAGGTTTGGCGTAACCCTGTTGAAGCAAGAAGCTTGGAGGGCTTAGGTGCACAAGGTAGATTAGACTTGAAGGGTGATGTGCATGAAATATATATAATAAAGTACTCACATATCTACATATTTAACTTTACTTTTATGTTATTTTGTGACTGATTATATAATATTTTTGTGTTGCAGGTAATAAGGGCTTTATATGCAAAGTGGGGCTAGGCCAATTGAATCAAGCCAACTTACATCCAGCCAGGCATGAATTCAAGAGAAGACCAACCCAATTAAATTTAAGTCTAATTGGAGTAAGGAATCAAAGGAAATTTGCACCGAATCTGGACTTGGATTCCAGCCTGCATATTAGTTAGTATTTTTAGCATAAATTTCGGCTCAAATGTCCAATTGAGATGATTCAAGTTGGGCTAGAAAGTTACTTAAAGGGCTACAACTTTGTAGTTTACCAAAAGTCTAAATTATGAAGTTAAATGGGCCAAAATCGTCGGTTAAATGAAGCTTAAAAATCTGAGATTTTTCCAAACAGGAATTCAACTTGTAATAGGATTCCTTGACTTATTTAAAAACTCTTTAGGGCAAAATTCAGGGGGGCGGAGGAGTGCTAGGGCTGAGGCCAGCGCTATGGTTGGGGCTGAACATAGACAGCGCGACTACCTTTTTGGTTTTCTTCCATGACAGTTAGTTTTATTTTATTTGTCTAGTTTAAAGTTTAGTATTTTATTTTTATATTTTGTTTCAATTACTATGAGTAGCTAAATTTATAATTAGGGTTACGGATGAAACTTTGTTAATGATTATCAGTAATATTTATGTTATTTGATTTTTCCCACAATAGTTGTTCTTTAATGATTTAAATTGTTCTTGCTTCTTATCAATTGACTAAGTTGAGATTCTAGATATGAGTTCAATCATGTTTTTCTCATGATTTAGGATTTGTCTTAATTAATTGAATGCTTGGTTTATTAATTCTTGATTATAAAATTGGATATCATTTGTGATTTGTCTGTCAATGGATACAATTTATGATTTGATTTTTATAATTTGATATATCTTGTGATTTGTTTGGCTACGGTTACAATTGATGATTTGGTTTTATACTTAAGAAGCGAAGAAGAACATGCTTTAGATTTTTAAATATAAGTTTTAATGATGATATTTTCCATGATAGCAAGATTGATTTCTAGATTATTATGCAGTGGTTGGGAAATATTAATGATCATAAATATATGCTAATATGACTTACAAGACAGATTCCAAAACCTTAATTCATTTCCTTTGATTGTTTACATCTTTTTATTGCTTTATATCTTTTACTTAGTTTAACTATTTGCTTAATTTTATTATTTTCTTAGTTTATTTAATTTCAAAACAACCAATTTTTATTAAACTAGATTAGGATTAATTTGGTTAAGATTTGATTTAATTTTCCTACGTTCATTCAAGTCCTTGTGAGTTCGACCTCGTTCTTGTTAAACTATACTTCGGTATGATTCGTACACTTGCGAGTACTTTAAAATTTCACAACAGAGAGTCTTCTACTATTCATGTAGTCCAACTATATTCTCTAGTGGATTATTGATCGCTTGGAGGGCGGCAAAGAGATTTCTCGCCAAGTACTTCAGTTTCCTCTTCGATAACACATCGCCGTGTTATCTTTGTATTTGCATCTTTCTTCTCTTTCTCTTTACCTTTTAATTACTGCTATATTGGTTATTAATTATGGTTTAGAGTGTGTTACCAATTTGATTGTAGCTTATGTTTCATTTTCCACACATATATTGTTTGATTATAAGCTTGTGTTGGTATTTTTAATTTGGGGGTCTAAACGTTCATTGGTGTTTTACATATTATTTGAACTTTCAATTGGTATCAGAGAAGGTGCACTTGCTGTGGTTTAATTACCTAAATGCAATCCTTGACCCCTTAGCTATGGATGAAGTTATGGAAAAGGTTATGTTGAATTGTGGTTTAAATGTTTGTGATAATGACTCTATGAGTATGTTTGAAGGTTGTCCTAACAATGAACTTCTAGAGTTATTAAAAAAAAAAAAAAAACATGCTAGAATGTTTGTTCACATGCTGGAATATTTTGAAAATGAGAATCACATCCTACACAATAGTCTATGTAAGTCTAATTCTTTGATTGAGAAGTATAAGAAGAAATAGAATATTGTGTGATAAGGTTGATAATCTAAAGAAAAAAAAAATCAATCTAACAAGAGCATAGAAAATGAAGATAAGTTTCTGTTTGAAGGTCAAAAGTGCTTGTTCGACACTTGCTTATTTGTGTACACTTCTTTGAAGGTATTTAATTCATGTTTATGGTATCTTGATAGCGGTTGTTCTTGTCATATGATAGGAGATAAATCACTGTTTAAGTCACTCAAAGAGAAGGTCGATGACTATGTGACATTTGGCGACGGAAGTCATGCTCAAGTTCTTGGCAAAGGGACTGTTGAGATATCAGGATTACCTTTATTGAAGGATGTCTTATACATCAAAGGGCTTAAGGCAAATCTTTTAAGCATCACTTAAATATGTGATAAGGACTTTCTTGTTCAATTCTCAAAGAAGGGGTGTATAATCATTGATGAAGAAGGGATTCAAGTCGTAGAAGGAAATAGGACTACCGAAAATTGCTACGAAGTAGTTCCTACAGCAAGAATTTCCTACAAAAGTGCTCATGTTGACATGTTGGAACTTTGGCATCATAGATTTGGGCATGCAAATTTCAAACAAGTGGCTAAAGTATCTAAACTTGAAGTTGTTGAGGGACTTCCAAAATTTGGAAAGGTGGAGAAGACTATTTGTGGTGCATGCCAAATGGGGAAGCAAACAAAGGTAAGTCATCACAAGGTGAATGTGATTGCTACTTCACGTTGTTTAGAGCTACATCATGTTGATCTTATGGGGCCTATAAGAACTGAAAGTCTAGGAGGAAAAAGTTACATTATGGTCATTGTTAATGATTTCTTAAGATACATTTGGGTGGAATTTCTTAGAGAAAAATCAGAAGCATGTGAGAAAATGGAAATTCTATGCAAAAGACTTCAAAATGAGAAAGAGGTTCCTATTGTCAAGATAAGGAGTGATCATAGCAAGGAGTTTGAGAATGCAAGATTCGAATCTTTTTGTGAGAAGAATGGGATCAAAAAGGGATTTTTAGCCCCCAAAACTCCTCAATAAAATGGACTGGTTAAAAGGAAAAATTTGGTGATTCAAGAAATGGTAAGAGTTATGCTACTTAACAAGCAAATTCCCCAAAAGTTTTGGGGAGAAGCCATGAACACCTTCTGTCACATTGGTAATAGAATATTCTTCCGAGCAGGAACAAAGAAGACAACTTATGAAATTTGGAATGGAAAGAAGCCGAAAGTGAAAAACTTCTGAGTATTCGGAAGTAAGTGTTACATTCTAAATGATCGGGAGAACCTTGGAAAATTTGATGCAAAAAGTGATGAAGACATCTTCCTTGGGTATTCTACTACTAGTAGGGCATATAGAGTCTTCAAGAACAAAGATGGTAATGGAGTCCATCAATGTGGAAATTAATGATGCTATAATAAAGGTAGAGATGGTTGATGATGGAGAAGGGCCAAGCTCTAAAGAACCTACAGTCACGATCGAAGCCCACGATATTTAAGCTGAAGGACCTACATCGGAAAAGGAATCAACTCCTTTAAACTTAAGAATGGAAACAAGATCAATGTCTAGAACATTAAGTCCTCTCACTCCTTCGAAAGTTCATCCTCCGATCTCCCGGAATGATGAAGTGTCCACCTCAAAGAAGCCATCATCAAGAGTGATCAAAAACCATCTGGACAGTAACATCATTGAATCTTTGGATGAAGGTCTTCACTTTAGAAAAGGAAACATACTTCTAGCCAATCATGTAACATAACATTGTTACCTTGCCCAATTTGAGCCGAAAAAGGTAGAAGAAGCTATTTAAGATGAAAATTGGGTTGAGTCATTGCATGAAGAGTTGAATCAATTTGTGAGAAATGATGTATGAGAACTTGTTCCTAGGCCTAAAAATGTTCATGTCCTCGGCACCAAATGGATCTTCAAAAACAAGACCGACAAAGATGGAGAGATTATCTGGAACAAGTCTCAGCTGATGGCTCAAGGATACACTCAAGTGGAAGGAGTAGATTTTGATGAATCCTTTGCTCTTGTGGCAAGACTTGAGTATATCTACATTCTTATGTCAATTACATGCACTATGAACTCCAAACTCTACCAAATGGATGTGAAATGTGAATTTCTCAATGGGTACCTGAATGAAGAAGTGTTTGTTGAACAACCCAAAGGCTTCGAAGATCCTCACTTCCCGGATCATGTGCTAAGATTGAAGAAAGCTCGTTATGGCTTGAAACAAGCTCCTAGAGCTTGGTATGATTGGTTTGCACATTACCTCTTGGACAGAGGATTCAAAAGAGGATATGCTGACCGAACTTTATTTGTCAAGAGTGATGAGGACTACCTTCTCATGGCTCAACTATATGTGGATGACATAGTAGTTGGAGCTACCATTAATGCTCGAGTTATAAAGTTCTCCGAGGAGATGAAGAAAGAATTTGAGATGAGTATGGTAGGGGAGCTTACATTTTTCTTAGGCCTTCTAGTCAAACAGAAAAGGAAGGCATATTCATTTTACAAGAAAAATATGCTAGAAATATTGTTAAGAAGTTTGGACTAGATTCCAAAAAGCATGCCTCCACTCCCATGAGTTCATCTGCAAAGCTTAATGTTGATTCTTCCAGGATAGAAGTGAGTCCAACTTTTTATAGGAGCATCATTGAGAGTTTACTCTACCTTACGGCTAATAGACTGGATATTGCTTTTAGTGTGGGAGTTTGTGCTCGATATCAAACGGCTCCAAAGAAATCCCATCTGACAGCGGTAAAGCGAATCATAAGATATGTTAATGGCACTCTGGATTATGGCTTATGGTATTCAAAGGATTCTAATGGTTGCCTTGTGGGTTATTTAGATGCAGACTGGACTGGAAGTGTAGATGATTGAAAGAGTATTTCAGGTGGCTGCTTCTACCTTGGGAACAATCTTATCTCTTGGATGAGCAAGAAACAAAATTTCATGTCTCTCTCTATAGCTAAAGCAGAGTACATAGCTGTTGGGAGTTGCTGCACACAACTTCTCTGGATGAAGAAGTTACTTCACAACTATGGGATTCCTTAAGATACAATGTGTGTGTTTTGTGATAACACGAGTGCTATAATCTCTCTAAGAATCTGGTTCAGCGTTCAAAGTCAAAGCACATAGAGATATGTTACCACTTCATCCGGGATTTGGTGGAAGATAAAGTTGTGTGTCTTGAATTCACACATATGGACAACCAAAAGGCGGATATCTTCACCAAACCTCTCGATGGTCCACGGTTCGAATCACTTCGTAAGACCATCGGTGTTGGTACAATTTCTTGAATTTCATGTGTGATGTGTGCTTTACTTATACATTTCTTGATTTACTCTCACTAGTGTTTAGCACACACTACCATGTTGGCTATTTGTATAGCATGTGTTGATAATTTTGTTTGTTTGTTTTTGCTTTGAGTGTATTTACATTTTTTTTTTGGTCAATCTTTACTTACTTTTGTGCCAAAAATCCAAAACACATAAAAAGTAAAAAAATTCAAAAAGTTTGATCGATATTATTGTGTATTGTCACAAGCATATTTTGCCTTGTACCTTTGTACTAATGGCTTTGTACATTTACAAGCGTAGCTTATTCTTTATGCACTCATATCATTGTGGGAAAAATCTTGACATTTATGTGATTGTTGTAAATAGATTTTCAAACTTGTCATGAATGAGTAGTCAATAGTTTTGTTGATCTTGAGACTTGCATAGACTTGTGCCTATATATCTTTCCACTCTTTTATTTTTGCTTAAAGAGCTCAACAAATGTAAATCTCAAAATAAAAAGAGATAATGAGCTGCAAAAGCCGTCGCATATACTAGTATTTGACTAGGAAAAAGGGAAAGCGACTTTTATGAAAATGTAAGATGCCCCAAAAAGCCAAAGGCTTGTTCATCAAATTGAAATATCAAAAATTTTAGGCATCGATCTCAAAAATAAGATGTTTTGATTCAAAAAGATCAAATGATATGATGTGTATGAAGCCAAATGAAAAGTTTCAAAATAATGTAATCAAGTTTTGTGGGAGGTTGTATATGCATATTTCTATAATTGAGATAGGTCACTTTTCCTAGTGCTAATTGTGTATGTCTTGGTTGAATTGATCATTGAAGCTTCACATTAAACTAAGGACTATCTCATCTTTGGTACCCACACACATCACACATATCTATGTTCAATGAATGCCTTATTTATTTGTGTGACTGTACTTGATTAAATATGTTGCACATACTCAATTATATGTTGATCAAACACAAAAATATTTTTGAGTGTTTTAGTTTTTTTTTTTTTTTTTTTAAAGTGTTTTTATTTTGAAAATTTTCAAAAATTTCCACAACTATGCAACCCTGTTTTGGCGACTTTGCCTTGCCGGTCAAGCAAGTCGCATACCCTAGTTGCGAGCTTACTCAAAAGCTTTTGGCGACTTTCTGGCGAGTCTTGGCCCCAGTCACGAAAAAAATTAAGAAAATTTTCAAAAATCTGGGTGTTTGACATTTTCATGACTCAATTTGGCGACTAGTTCGTGAGTGGAAGCTCTAGTTGTGAGGTTTACTCAGAATGTTTGGCGACTCTCCTTGTGACTTACTCATGAGTGGACCTTCTAGTTGCGAAAAATATTTAGACAAATTTTTCAAATTTTTTCATAAGGGTTTTTGGCGACTTGCACTGGCGACTTGTTTGCGACTCATTATAGTCGTGAAAAACGCGTGTTTTGCACTTTAAGGGTTATTTTTAGGGTAGTTTTCAAAAACTTTTCAGTTTTTCCCTCACATATTGTGACTGTTCATTGTCTCCCTCTTCCAAACTCATTGTGTTCACTCTCAAAAACTCCATTTTCTTCATCATCTCTTCACCAATCTTTAAGAAAATGTATGGGTTTTGTCATTTTCACTATGTATTTTCTGTTTCTAGTCCTTGATTTCTTGGATTTTGTGTTTTTGATTGATTTTTGCAAATATGCTATTGACTATGGTTTTTGGATGTTTGGTTGAGTTTGATGAATGAGTTTTGTTGGTTTTGATAGTATGATGCTTATTATTACATGATCCTCATGTTTGTGTATCATTGTTGAGGATTATATCCTATTTGTGTTGTGTTGTGCATATATACCCATGGGTAAATGCCTCATCGACACCTTCCTATATTTTTGAGGATTTCATGGAATTTAGTGATTGTAAGGTTCTCATGGAATACAATATGTGTAATATGCATCTCTGGTTATGTGTTTTGCAATATGCCCTAGGTTGTTCATGGTGTTATTTGCACATACACACTCTTTGATATGTTTGAGATATTATTGCCTAAACTATGTTGTGCCTTGTTGTTATGTGTTCTATCATGTCTATTTGCTATTGAACAATGCTTTAGTATAAATCTTTGGCCTAGTTCTAAGTCCATTATAGTGCTCCTAACCTATTACTAATTTTTGGTGTTACCATATGTTGTGCCTTGTGTTGTGGTCTTTGTTACTATGTTTTTGCAGATGACTCCAAAGAAGAAGACTCCTGCACATCGTGTTGACAAAAGGAGGAAAATGGACAATACTCGGTTCTGCTCTACCAAACACTTTGAGAGATACAATCAGTTCTATGAGAAGGCTCCAATCATCCAAGAGAGATTTGTGGACTTGGTTGATTTGAATGATTATTTTATCCTAGGTTGATTTCAAGACAGAGGCTAGGACAAGCTCCTTTGTGATCTCCCTGGGGTATGTGAACCTTTGATCTGTGAATTCTATGCCATCACCATTTTAAGGGAGGATGAAATCAATTGTTGGATTAGAGGTCATGAGTTCAACATTGACTTAGAGGATATTGATGATGTTCTTGGCTTTGAGGATCTAGAGCATGATTTCACTCACTACAAGGACAGAATGCTCTCCATAGAGACGGTTTAATCTCAAATGAGTGATGCTTGAGAGGGAAGATGTCTTAACATAACTGCTTTTCCACCAGATCTGAGGTGTCTTGCCTTAATCATGATGTTCAACCTGTATCCAGTGAATAAGATTACCACCATTAATAATGCCAGCGCCATTTTTATCATGGAGCTTCGGGAGAACACTTAACATTGATATTAGTGCTCATGTCTTCTGCATTATTGCTGATGAAACAAGAACAACTTCAAGGGCAAAACTGATTCTCCCTAGTCTTCTCATGAGGCTCTTTCAAGCAAAATGTGTGGAAATTCCCCAAGACATCAGTCTTATGCCTACTCCTCTAGCTATCAATACTTTAACAATTGCATGGATCAAAGCTCATCTTCTGGGCGATGAAGAGGAGGGTGATCAAGTACAAGGAGAACCTATGGACACTGCGACAGAAGCAGAAGCACAACCCTCAAGCTCACCAAGCCGTGGTAAAAGAAGCTGAGCGTCATCATCTTCTACAATACCTCTAGATGCATTTCAAATCATCGTTGAAATGATTGACGAGCTACTAGATGCCCAAAATGAGCAATTTGACAGGTTGACTACCATCCAAGAATAGCTGAATTTGCTTTTAGCAAAGTTTGACAGCTTTACTACACAGTAGCTCTTGAGGGGGAGCATCTTTTTGAGGGGGAGAAAACTTTTAGCACTCCTACTTTATGCTGCTTATGATTTCTATTGTTTTTAGTTCTTATATCTTATGGTTACAGTGCTCTTGTTTAAAACTTTTGGTACTTTGGTTTAATTATGTCAGTTTCTATTCAATACTTTATGATTTGTACCTTTGCTTTGTAGCTCAGTACTTTTAGTTAATGTTATGCATTTTCTTTAGTACTTCACTCTTGTGCCTTTTTTGGATTTTATATCCTTGATGCAATAACTTTGAATTTTTGTATCGTTTAAATGTTGGATATACAAATGATACTTTGTATTAAGCTCATTAGCTTGCATGTCCGGATGTTCATTCCTTGTGTGAATGATCATTTTGATCACTATTTATAGTGATTGTTCCTATTTGGTCAAGTTATGCTTTATTACTTTAATCTTTACTACTTGATCGCAATGTGCTTGCTTCATATCCATTTCAAGATTTTTGCTTACAATGACCGTCTTGTGTTGTTGTTTTTAGGAAATACTTGTTCATATGGTTCAAGAGCTTCTCAGTTTCTAGAATTAGGATGTGAGTGAGTTTTGGCAACTGTTCCCAACTAACATGTTAAGTCTAGAGTCTGTTTTAGGATTTTATCATGGAATAGCCAAAGGGGGAGATTGTAAGGCTGAATTTATTCAATCATGTGTCGGCTTTATTCCGTGCCAAATTTGCTTGAAATTTAGCAATTAGATACCTTGTATTTAGGTGGGAATTATGTAAGGGTAGCGTGTGAAAGAGTGTGAAGAAAGCTTAAGAAGTGTGCACTTAAGAAGAGCCTCGCGACTAGATCTCATGACTGGCTCACGACTGGCGAGTCGCAAAAGGTGGCACACATGTGAAGTATGCAAGGCAGCTGAAGGGTTACGCCAGCTGTAACACTATAGGACAAAACTTCTAGTCTGGCCAGGTAGTTACCTAGCAACTCAACCTCGTGACTAGTTCCAGTTACGAGATCGAGTCGCCAGAATGCCCTGTTTGGTTGAAACATGACTTTTTGCATTCCTCATACACTATACAATAAATACCCTCATACTCACGAAATGTTGAGAGTTTCTAGAGAGAATTTTGAGAGAGAAACCCTAGAGAAAAACAAGATTGACTCATCCACTTCATCCTTTGATTCTCTAAATTTCTCTACTCTCACCCTCTCCATTGACATATCCTTAAGAGGTACATTTAGCCAAATCCTTATTTCACCATACCCATATCAGTGAGGAGGTATTTTGGTGCTTGGGAAGCAATTCAAAATGGACCAATTCATTTTGGTTGATGCAATGAGCTATTACGGGATTCGGTAAGCTAGAGAAGACAAGATTCGGCGTAACCCTGTTGAAGCAAGAAACTTGGAAGGCTTAGGTCTTTTGCTATTCATGTATCCCAACTATATTCTCTAGTGGATTATTGACCGTTTGGAGGGCGGCAGAGAGCTTTTTCGCCGAGTGCTTCGATTTCCTCTTCAATAACATATCATCGTGTTATCTTTGTGTTTGCATCTTTCTTCCCTTTCTCTTTACCTTTTAATTACTCCTATGTTGGTTATTAATTATAGTTTAGAGTGTGTTACCAATTTGGTTATAACTTATATTTCATTTTTCGCACATATATTGTTTGATTATAAGCTTGTGTTGATATTTTTAATTTGGGGGTCTAAACGTTCATTGGTGTTTTACACACTATTTGAACTTTCATATTGAATTCCTATTCCCTTGCTAAATGTAATCGGCTCTGCTTAACAAAATTTCCAGAATCCCGTGCTACTTGCGTCATCTCCAAAATTGCTTATCTTTGCTCTGTTAACAAAAATCCCAAAATCCCTCACTACCCGCATTTGCTCCAAAATTCCTTCTCCTTGCTCTGTTAACAAAATTCCCATAATCCCCCATTACCTGCATCTTTTCCAAAATTTCATCTCCTTCCTAAATTTTCTATCTCCTTCCTCTCTAAAATTTTATTTTCCCGCTACTAGAGATCTATTTATATGGGTATTGTCTTTCTCTCACCCTTAGTTGCTACTCTTTCTTCTGAAGGAATTTTTTTCCTTCTTTCTTCTCTTAGGTCTGCAAATTTGCAATTTCCACAAGTATTGCTCCTTCTCTCTCTTCTTTTCTCTATTGTTTTTGCTACTAGAGATCTATTTGTATGGGTACTTCCTTTTTCACACCTTCAGTTGTTGCTTTCTCTTCTCAGGATTTTTTTTCTACCTTTAGATTTGTAATTTCTATAGGTACTGCCCTATGTTTCCATTATTCACAACAATTTCAAATTTGCCATATTTGATATTTGTATGGTTGTGAGGTTCTATGATATTGAGATTGGAAACAATGACCTTGATCAGCTAGCCAATTTGGCAACAAAGCATATCAATGATATATATATATATATATATATATATTAACAAAAGATTTTTATTCAATTGTGCATTTTGGCATTATATTTAGGAGTATAAATATTAACGTGTCTGATATATAGCAAAATGTAATCTATGGGGGTGACTTAAAACAATCAAAATTCTGAAATTCAAAATCAATTAATTAATATTAGGAGGCAGAGAGTTGAAAGTCATCTATTGAAGCATGAAAGTTATCTATTGAAGTATGGGTCTGTGTCAAAGTTATTTATTGAAGTATGAACATTACTCTTAAGGAATTTGGAGGTGGGTTACCCATGCACTTGTAGAATTGTAGCATCCCTAGTAGCATCAACTAGCCTACATTGCCGACAGATAGTAACCTCCTCTTTGAGGATGTAAATTATGTGTTGGTGCAAATACAATAATAATGGAAATAACACAACGAGAAACTGAATAATACTTCTGAATATTATTAATGTAAAGAAAGGAATTACACAACACTGTTTGCATTGAGGCGCATCACTCACTCTCTTTAAGGAGATTCAAGTCCTTGGTTGGCTAAACTTTGTAACCGGTGCAGACCGTTTCTAAGTGTCATATGGCTAAAACAACAACCCAAAGCTAAAACAGCCCAACAAGTGTCGTATGGCTAAAACAACCTCTACACAAAGTGTTTAAGTCCAAAACTCCACCAGAAAGAACACCCTTCCTTGCCAAGAATCTCTCTATTTTTATTTTATTTTTTTTGTGTGTATATTGCAATAACATGGATTGGGTCTGAATGAGTCTATTTATAGGCTCAATGGGCCTCAAGAAATTACTACCCAATTTATTCTGATTAATTAGGTCCATTATTCTGATATAGTGAGTGTTACAAGATTAATTGTTGAATATTAATCTGATAGGTTGGAGTTGCACAATTAATTGTGAGATAAGGAGTTTCTGAAGAATGAAAAGGCCCAAACAGATAGTCCATTAAGTGGATTAATGGCTCTTCATTGTCTATAATAAAAATGGAGTATTAATTCGGGTCATTTACTCACCAACAGATACGGTAATTACTCTAAATGGGCTGTCAAGTAGGAGGATCCAAGAGGCTGATTCATTTCCAATTTTGATACCTCCATTCTTCACCTTCCCCTTGCACACGTATCTAGCCTAATATTTAAGACAATTCATTTTAACCCATTAATCACCACAATTAAAAAGAATAAAATAGCCTCTCTCCTTTTCAATGTGGGATTAAATATTTTCATTAACTCTTCATCTTCTATATTCACTCCCACATCTTTACATTTATGTTATAACATTTATCCATTTTAATTATTTAATATTAAAATGCTCCAACAATCCTCCACTCATTTTAATATTAAATTTTTTAGTTAAAGAAAGATTACCAGGCAAAGATGGGTCACTATGCATCATGAAGGTGTGCTCTGCATTGAACCTTCACTTAGTAAAACAGCGATCTCAACTCCAGAGTTGTAGTGGTCTCCGACTTGAACTAGGACTGCTTTAGGGAAATTAAGCGTCACTGCTTACACATAATAACCCAGGTGTTGACACGAGCTTTTATAGCTATCACTTTATGGCCGTGTGCTGATCCCGGTTTCATGAGTGTATTTGAGATTAAGTGCAAATCTCATAGGGAGCGGCCCCACCCCCATACTCACATAGGTGAAATTTTGTCAGGGGTGCTCTTATAATTCTGACACCCCACTCATACAAGCTACAAATTTCATTAAGAGTTTTTTACTTAATCTCTCCACATTACAGGATAAATGCACTTACATCATAGGGATGAACAATTAAAAAATTATTTACAAAATAAATAATTAAAATTAAATAAATTGTGCATTTCTTATGACCATCGTATGATTCATTTTTCCCATTGAACCCAATTCTCAGGATCTCTAGTCCTTGGGTTGGGTATCCTCGTACATGGCTCTTGATTCTATGGACTTTAGTCCCATCCCCCTTGATGTATTCCAGACTCTATCTTTTGCCAAGGCCTTAGTAAATGGATCTGCAAGATTATTATTAGATTTAATATAATCCACAGTTGATGCCACTACTCAAATAAGATCACACGGTACTGTGCTTTCTTATTATAGGTCTGGATTTACCGTTGTAGTAACAGTTTTTAACTCTACCAATTGCGGCAGTGCTATCACAATGAATTAATATAGGTGGAATTGCTTTTTTCCACTGTGGAATTTCATATAACAAATCTCTAAGCCAATTTGCCTCTTCACTAGCTGAAACTAATGTTATTAATTCAACTTCCATTGTTGAATTAGCAATTATTGTTTGCTTTTTAGATTTCCAACAAATAGCACCACTACCTAAGGTAAAAATATAACCAGTAGTAGAGAGAGAATCACCTGACAAAGTATTCCAACCGGCATCACTAAAACCTTCAATCACAACAGGGTACTTTTATAAAATAAGCCATAGTTTTTGGTACCAATTAAATATCTCATGACTCGCTCAATAGCTAACTAATGATCTTTACTAGGCTTGCTAGTAAATCTGCTAAGTACTCCTACTGCATATGCAATGTCAGGTCTAATACAATCAGTAGCATAACGCGAACTACCAATGATACTAGCATAATCCTTTTGATTAAAAATCTCATCATCATTATTCACAAGAAATAAATGAACACTAGAATCAAAAGCAGTAGCTACACTTTTTTGATCATGAAAATTATATTTTCTCAACATAATGTGATTGATCAAGATATATTCCATCACATGTTTTTGTAATTTTTATGCCCAAAATAAAATTAGCCTTACCAAGATCTTTCATATCAAAATGGCTTTTAAGCATATTTTTTGTCTCATTTATAACATGCATATTTGAGCTAAAAATCAACATATCATCCACATAGAGGCTAATAATAACATGTAAATTATTCCATGATTTAGAATAAATACATTTATCACATTCATTTGATTTATAATCATTCTCAATCATGCAGGAATCAAACTTTTCACGCCATTACTTAGGTGCTTGTTTTAAGCCGTATAGGGATATAGTTAGCTTACATACCTTGCTTTCTTGTTCAGGCTCTACAAAGCCTTTGGGTTGATCCGTATAAATCTCTTCCTCTAGGTCCCCATTTAGAAAAGCAGTTTTTACATCCATTTGATAAATTGTCAAATCAAAAATTACAACAATAGCAATTAACAATCTAATAGGTGTAATTCTTGTTACTAGAAAAAAAGTATCAAATAAATCAAGATCAGCTTTTTGTTTAAAGTCTTTTGCAACAAGTCTAGCTTTCAACTTATCTATTGATCCATCCGGTTTCAACTTTTTTTTAAGGACCCATTTACAACCTATGGTCTTACAACCCGGTGGAAGATCTACTAATTTCCAAGTTTTATTAGAAATTAGAGATTCTATCTCATCATTTACAGCCACTTTCCAAAATATAGCATTAGGTGATGTTAAAGCCTCTTTTAAATTTTGGGGATTTTCCTCAATGTTAAAAATATAATAATCAGGACCAAAATCCTTTTCAACTCTAGCTCTTTTACTCCTTCTAGGTTCCATTTCAAAATTTTCTTGATTTTGTAAATGTGAAGTAGAAGAACTAGGTTGTGACAAAATATTTTCTTCACCCCCACTATTTTTCAATTTAAAAGGAAATTTTTCTTAATGAAAAATTGCATCGCCAGATTCAAAAATTATTTTGTTTTCAAGATCAAAAAATCTATAGACTGCACTATTAATCGCATAACCAAGAAAAGCACAGGTAGTAGTTCTTATACCTACTTTAGGCATTTTAGGGTCAGTAAGCCTTACATAAGCAAGACAACCCCCATACTCTCAAATATCCCAAATTTGGCTTATGTTCTTTCCATATTTCAAAATGTGTGGTGTGTGACTTTTTATGTGGCGCCCTATTCAAAACATGACATGCAGTTAAAAATGGCTTAACCCCAAAAATGTAAAGGTGCACAAGATTCAATTAACATGGCATTTGTTAACTCAATTAAAGTTCAATTTTTTCTTTCAGCCACACCATTAGAAGCAGGTGAATATGGTGCAGTAGTTTCATGGATAATTCCCAAAGACTAAACAAATGAGATGAATGTACTTGATTCATACTCATGGCCTCTATCACTTCTTATTATTTTTATTTTTCTACCGAATTGATTTTAAACTTCTTTTAAAAAATCTTGAAATTTTTCAAAAGCATCACTTTTATTTTTCAACAAATAAATAGTTGTATATTTTGAGAAATCATCAATAAAAGTGATAATATATCTATTTCCTCCACGAGTTAAAATTCTCTCAAATTCACATAAATCAGAGTGAATTAACTCAAGTAATTCGGTATTTCGTTCAACATTTTTATGAGGCTTTTTTGTAATCTTAGCTTGACTACAAGTTTCACATTTTTCAAAATCTTTTGACAGTCTTGGAATTAATCTTAAACTACTCATGATTTCCACATATCTATTATTTATATGATACAAACGAGTATGCCAAAAATTTATAGAAAAAAGCATATAAACTGAACTGGTAGATGCTTTATTATTCTCAACATTCAATTTAAACATTCAATCAAAAGCATAACCCTTACCCACAAATAATCCCTTTTTAGTGATTACATAATTATCAGATTCCATAGTTTGCTTAAAGCCAGCCTTGTTAAGTAAAAAACTTGACATCAAATTCTTTCTCATGGACGGAGTGTAAAGAACATCTTTTAATGTTAGCATGTGTCCAAAAGTGAATTTCAATTCAACCTTACCACTCCCAAGAACCTTGATTTTGCTAGAGTCACTAAGCATAACAGTTTTTTCTTCTTCAAAAGGAGTGTACAATTTGAACCAATTTTTGTCATAGCAGACGTGCCTATTAGCACCAAAATTTGCCCACCATCCTTTAACATATTGCACCATATTGATGTCTGTAATCATAACCACTAAAGGCTCTTCAGTTACGTTAGCCTGCGGGATAGATTCACGTTTCCAAAATTTGCAAAATCGAGCAATATGCCCACTCTTGCCACAAACAAAACAAGATCTATTAAATTGATCTTGTGAAGGGAGTCTTTAGTTCTTATTGTAATTTTTATTCGGGTTTCCCCTTTCTTGAGGTCTATTATTATTTTTAAAGGCTTTATTTTTAGGCTTCAATTAACTATTTCTAGGAAAATAATTTTTGCACATAAAATTATTGGCTGAATTAAGGTTTACTTTTGTGGTGGAATTACCATTGAAAGTCTCCAAGGATGTCTCCTTTTGTTTGTGCTACAAAGTCTTTTGACCTTTGATGGATTCTTGTCAGTGAGGATATAGGAGACTTTTGGTACCTCCACTCTTCACCTCCCCCTTGCGCACGTATCTAGCCCAATATCTGAGATAATTCATTTTAGCCCATTAATCACCACAATTAAAAAGAATAAAATAGCTCCTCTCCTTTTCAATGTGGGATTAAACATTTTCATTAACTCCTCCTCTTCTATATTTACTCCCACATCTTTACATTTATTTTATAACACTTATCCATTTTAATTATTTAATATTAAAATGCTCCAACACTATGGATTTTCTACTGCATTCTTATTGGATTTAAACTTTACAAACTAATATGTCACCAATAATAAGAAATAATTCAAGCACTCATTTATTATCTTGTTGAGCTCACACCAATCATATTGAATATCACATCAATTTGTAAGCTATATTTAATAAAACTTGTACTATTTTTGTATTTTTCTTCTTTTTGTAACAAGTGATACATCAATTTGTAATATGATTTGTTCAAAAAGAATGTGTGTAGAATCACTAGCATCACTACCTCTAAAACGTCACCACTTGAATGAGAGCGCAACACGTGACCATAGAAGATTTTGTGTATATCTGCATCATCGTTTGAATGGGATCATGAAATAGCTATCATTGCCTGCCGTTACTTTGGACTTTAATCTTATGGCATCTCTAGTACACGAACGACATGTCTTAGAGTTGGGTCTGCTAAATCCCGTCAAAGAAAAATACACCCCGCGTGGTGGGAACAATCTCTGTCCCACACTCACAATTTCTAACTTTATAGAACATGTTTGCTACACAGCAAAAAGAATTTGCAGTCGAAATCATTTTTTTAAGCCTGTCGTCGTGACTCCCAGTGGTTTTAAACAACCCAGACTGAAAAATGGTCGAGATTGATCCGCTTGAATAAGCGAAAGGAGCCAAGTTTCTTGACAAATTTGTAACCTATAGATTTTATTTATTAAAAAATATATGAATATTTGTCCCGTAATGATTGCTCTTTAATCAATTCAACCAATTAAGTACTCTAATTCGTGATCTTTTTATCTGATACTTAAAATTGCCTTCTTATAGGTAAGGGTGTGCATGTGTTGAGTTTGGTCGAGTTTAAGAGTTTTCAATCTAACCTACCATGGTGGGTTAAAAAAAAGTCTAACTCATTACAGTGGTCCAACTCAACCCCCGTGGATCTAGTTGAATCTATGGGTTGGACTTTTTTTTAATTACAATTATTATTATTAAATCGAGCATTAGAACAACACTATCACTAAGAGAAAATTTATAACCAAATAATTCGAAGTATAATGCCAAACCAACACAAACTATATGCGGAGAACTTAGAGTTTGAGTTTCATTTACGAAAATGGGCAAAAA
The DNA here is from genome assembly GCA_963669245.1 of Quercus cerris. Classification (NCBI taxonomy): domain Eukaryota; kingdom Viridiplantae; phylum Streptophyta; class Magnoliopsida; order Fagales; family Fagaceae; genus Quercus; species Quercus cerris. Next base: position 23,147,632 of record OY770014.1, on the reverse strand, counting down.
AGTAAATTAAAAAAAATTATAATACATTTTCAAATATATATTAAATATAGGTGGGTTGGTTCGGTTAGATAGATTTGTGAATTTTATGATCTGAACCCAACCCGATTTACTGTAAATTAAAAAAAAAAAAAAAAAAATCACAACCCAACTCAACCTACCAACCCCTAAAATTCGACTCAACCCAGTGGGTTGAATTGGATTGGGTTACTTATTTGTAGTATTCCTCGTACAAAAGAAAACAATTGTCGATTTTATAATTATATGGCTAGTGGTAGGTTGTCATGTGCGCAGCTAATTGAATGTGATGTACAAAATATGAAAAGCAATATAGCATGACATACTCACATACCTGGATTCGTAGGGCAAAAGGCACAACACAAATTTTTTTTTTTGTTTAGATAAAAAGCATAACAATTGACAGCACATGTACATAACATCAATGTCCCTGCCCTCACTTTCTGATTCTATGCCTATCCTCAGCAATCCTTTTGGTTATTTTCCATAACGATAATTAATTACTTGCTTATAAGGCCTCTTATGTTAAAGACGCATGGAAAATAAATTTAAAAAGTAAGGGATCGATATTGAACTCAATAGAAGAGTAGGCAGACTATTTCATTATTTGCCAGCATTTCTCATGAGCGTGGCTTCTAGTCAGTGTAAAATTTTCAAATATAGAATCTAGGTTATATCATGGACAGAGATAAAATTTAATTTGTGATCTTGTAATACATCAGAAGAATAATTTATTTATTTAAAAAAAAAAAAAAAAACATAATAAAGTAGTAAAATAGCTGTGAAGGAACTATGTCAGGGGTTCTACTATCCATGATTTGAAGCACTGGATATTGTTGTCCACTTTGGTACCAGAAGAGTCTCACTATCTAAAAGATTCACATAAGATTATGTGATCTAGCAAGAAATTGACGCGTAGTTTACCTTTGGACCACCTTTGACTATCACAACAAATTCTAGTTGGATTTTGTCTTGTAAATTATTCCTATAATGTCAATGTAAATTATTCTTCTCAACAAAAATTGTAAATTATTCTTCCCAACAAAAAGTGTACATTATTTTTGGAGAGGTAGGAACAGAGCCAAGTTTCTTCTGGGGGGCCAAAGCATCAAAAGTTTTAACAATATTAAATTAATATATGAAAAAATAAAACTAACATGTATACAATATTAACAAAATATAAATAAAAGAAAATTTATAAAATAATGGTTACTTATAACTTATTACATTTCTAATCAATTAGTCTTTTAAATCACAAGAATTATCAAAGAATCCACTAAGTTTAATTGCATAATTAATATCATAACAATTTTCCTTTCAATGTATAAAATATATCAAAGAATCCACTAGAAAATGTAATTTTGAAGCCTAGTTTGACTTTTGACAATATTCTTGACTTAAAATAGTTATTTATTGAGTGTAGTACAACTATTTTATAAAGGAAATAGTATCAATCAGATTTTTTTTTTTTTTTTGAGAGAATATCAACCAGAAAGTTGTAACTCATATTTAATATTATTGTATGTCCAATATTATTCTTACTAGAAAAACTAATTAGTGTTGTTAACTAGTTTTCTTAAATAATATATATATATATATATATATATTAAAAAAAAAAGGATGACAAAAAATAAGAAGTAATCAAACAATCCTTAAGGTGGAACCAAGCAGCATGACATCACTCAAAATTGAAAATCCTATACTTTTAACTTAAATTTAGGTCTCAAACATCAATTAAGCAAACTATAATACCAAACATATATAGGTTAAGTGACTCCTCCCCTTATATAATTTTGGTCAACCTTTAATTTGAAAGGGTTATTTTTCAATTGAATCCATAGGCCACAACTTTAATACAATCCACAAATAGGTCAAAGTGATGACCATTTAAATTTTACAAGATAAAACTTATTAACTGATATGATAATGAATATAATTGGAGGACTTTTAGTTTTAAACACCACAAAAAATTAATATTTAATTAAAATTTATTTTTAAATAGTAAATTTCATATTATTCTTAGCATCGTCTTTCTTTTTTAGATTCAATTTGGGTACCAAATATTAACTTTTTGTATTTACTTTCAAATATATATATACAAAGAATTTTTTTAAAAGAAATTCCAGGGAGACCTTGGTCTGCAAACAAGTGAAACAACTACGTCCTTATGAATAGGAACATAAAAGATAAATGAAAATCACGTTCTTATTTATCATCTCCTTTTAATGACATGTAATATAATTGAAATTGGTAAATATTATAATACTAAATGTTTGAAATGCACTGTACATGACATCGTTTAATTACCACCAAAAGAAGGAGCGGAAGACAAAGAAAAGATCAAATAGAGGCTTGAAATCGTACCAGAAGACCAGTGCTACATTATATTTGGAAATATGTTACTCTTGTAACTTGCTATTTGATGAATTGGGAGGTGGAAGTGGCACCAACTTTGAGCTGCTGCTGGACTTTTCAGATAGGGCGGCCTTGGGGGCTTCAGAGGCAGAGGAACAAAGAGAACGGAGAAGAGCGACAATAGATTTGACAATCGAATCAAGCATCATTGTTTTAACTAACCTCCTCTTTGCTGTAATTACAGTACTCCCATTCTTTGGTGTGAACCTTAACCCTGTCTTGTCTCGAATCGCTTTCTGATCATCTGAGTTCATCTCCACCACCTTCTCTGGCTTTGTCATGGGCCTCTTGGCTTTGACTATCCCCTCACTTTGGTTCAGCTCCATCACCTTCTATGCCTCTCTAGTTTTTCTCAACCTACCCAGTCTTAAAAAGAATTGTGTGTACTGTGTAAACCTCTCTCTCTCTCTTGCTTTCAAGTAGCTGTTGGAATCTTTAGCTTTATTGAGTTTTTAAGAACAAGTGTAGAGAGCAATAAATGGAAGGATAAAAAGGGCGGTGTGTGTAAAGAAAATTTTTTTTTTTAATAGATTCTATAGGATTTGAAATCTTTGCTTTTACACGTCATAATTACTCTCTTATCAGCCGACTAACCTAAATCTCTTATTCTAGGACAAAAAAATTATAGCAATTAGCTAAAATACATGATGCAGATAGAGGTTTTTATGTTTTGTTGAGAATCTATAGAGATTCAAAGCATCATGGGAGAAGACAATATCAAGATTTGAACGTGGATCAGGTCTAGCTAGGTGGGGAAAATGAAAATTCTACACGAAGAGAGGAGAGAAGATCTTAAAAAAACTGACAATGATCTTAAATGAAAATTCTATGATTGCATGACCTATTTACAGTTGTATAGCCCTTGTCACTAGATCTGCATTGCTGGTGACTGGTGAGGTAAGGAAGGAATGGGCACGTTTTAGTGGATAGGAATATCTGCCTTAATATTCTCAGCTTGACTTTTTAGCTTCAAATGGTTCTGAGGTTCCTCCACATGGCAGTATTTTTCATATTTTGTCTGCGCAGTAAAACTCAGTAGCTTGTTATTTATAAACTGTCATTTAATGATATGGGATCAGCTTTTGAAAATGACAAGTTTTTACGTATAGAATAGAATTTTAACATATATTATCCTATTCAATTGTTATTTATCACCATGTTAAGATACCGGTTAGTCCGGTTAGTTTTTAGTGAGAGTAATACGAAAGTTGAACCTTAAATCTCTTATTTGATCACCACAGACTATATACCAACTGAACTAAATGAAAGTCACAGAAAAGAGAAGTTTTTAATTCAATGCCCGAATAGAAAATTTACTCTGTTTTCAACAGCTTATTACTTTAATAGTTGCACACTGTCCAATTCCTCTGAATATAACAAGATAAATAAAGTTGAAAACATTTAAAAGTAAAATAAATTAAAGTTTGTTTAAGCTTTCGCATAATTGCAGTTTACTGAATAATTTCTCCTCTAGTCGCTACTTGCAAAATGCTTACTATCCACATCCTCATTATTTGAAAAACTCTACAACAATTCTATATAACTTCATGTCCGCACAAAAAAATAAAAATAAAAATAAAACTTATATATTTCTTCTATCCATTTATATTTGTTCTAAGAATCACTCAACCTCAAGAGCAGCATAAAGACTCACCGAGACTTTTTTTTTTTTCCTTATATTTCTTTGACTAGAAATTGTTCAAACAAGCGTATCTGGTTTTTGCAAGTCCAAAATCGTGTGATATCTATAAATAAAAAAAATGCTCATGGGAAATTTTCTTCAAGAATTTGATAGATCTAGTGGTTACGTACTGTTATTTATCTCGTTACCTATGGTGGCTTATCTGAGGAAATTAAAACAGAGAAAAAAAATGATAATTTCTGGATTAGTTGGAGGTAATTCGGGCCTCCTCAAGAGATAATTTTTGGATGATAATGTTGTTGATTTTATTCAATTCCATAGAAGGATTTACCAAAAAAAAAAAAATGTTAAAGTTACTACAAGTTTTGCTACAAACTAATGTCACAATAAATGTGATTGGTAACACTTACAAATGAAAATTAAGTAAAAGAACTCCTAAGACTCTGCTAGAATCAGCCAAATAACAAATTAACGTTAACAAACTCAATAACTTCAGCAAATTTGCTTCAAACAAATTTGCTTCAAACAAATTTGCTCCATTGTATCATATAACTTAAGAAGAAAATATAATAAAGTGGTGTTTTACATGTAGTTGTACTAAATGAATGCCTTCTCCTTTTTAATTTTATTATTAATTTGTGCTAGTTTTCATCATTTTAAGTTATGGAGAAATGTTATATAAACAATATTTTTTTTTACAATACTTTTACAACAAATCTTAACTAGCATAATATATTTGCCATTTTTGGTGGATAAGAAATTAGTTCCAGTGATAAAGTTCAATTAAAACCAGTGATAAGTTGATACCTAAGATTTGTGGTAACTGCCAGGCACCATTGGTGTGGTGGCCACTTAGCTTGTGGGGTGTGGGGGGTAAGGGTCAGGATTCAAATCTCTAAGAGGAAGCTTCACACACATATACACTTAGATTATGTTATAATAGAATTTTTATTACATATATATAAATCGTTGTTAAAGTACTGTAAAAATGTTGTAGACGTAACACTTCTATAAATTATAGAGTGATGTACACAATATTTTCATAATACTTTAATTATAAATTTTAGGTAGTATATTGTTATTTGCTATTACCGGTAGACAAGGGAGAGAAGTTTTAAAATAATTACTGTCATCCGCTCTCTATTGTATTTCTTACCCCTCTCTAATGTAAAGAAGACAACAACCCCACAACAAAACTGTGCCACATTGGTGTAGTAGGCGTCAATCAAAATTTTATTCGTACTAGATAAAGTTGCATTTGACTGTGGTTTTTTTGAGAAATTTTTTTTTTTTTTTTTTTTTTGAGAAACGACTGTAGTTTTAACCATTATGAAACCAAGTGTTTAAATTGTCATCTTTTATAAAGTCCAGTTCTAATATGAAAAAATTAAAAAAAAATTAATTAATTAAAAAAAATCAAAGGTGTAATTTGTCATCTGCCACATGAGGAAAATTCTGAAATTTTTTCTTTTTTAGAGCTTACTTAAAAAACAAAAAACACGGTAGAAATGCAACAGTGTGAAAGGAAAAGATAGGCAACGTTTTCCTAGATTTCATATCCGCTGTGCTTGACATCCGTAACAATCATAAAATTATTGATTAGAATCTTCTCAGCATTACCCAATGGCTGTTCCAGAACCAGAATGGACAGGGAAAAATGAAGCAAAGAGGTCCCACATGACATGAGTAATGAGTGAGAGTAACCACTGAAACCTTCTACTTTTGAATCCGTCCGACTGGAAAGCAAAGACATTTCATAGAGGATCACCATCTAATAGATACATAAGAGATTTAGATAGATCCTACGATAAATTGATTTAATTCACTTTCAGACAAACTATATTTCAGACAATTACGATTCAGATACTAGTCATTGTCATGTTAGATTTTGTTTTCTAAGCTGGAGTCCCTTAATTTTTTTGATTCTTAAGTTTCGTTTGGATTGCGTCTGTGTGAGGTGATTTTTTTTTTTTTTTTTTTTTTCAGCGCCTGGTGCATTGTTAATGGGACATAAACAGTGCATCAAGACAAATACATAGTATTTTCATGAATGAACAGTAATAAAAAAATATTTTTTTTATTGTTTTTAGTTTTCGACAAAATAAGCGGTATCCAAACACATATTTAAAATCATACCCATTAATTTTCACACGTCCCACCTTCAAATATCTTGCTTGTACGTGCCCGATGAATTTATAGTTTTATGCATTGAACATTTCAGCTTGGGTGCAGCAAAGTACCGGAAGTAAGTTCTTCTCAAAAATAAAAAATAAATCAATTATTAAAAAGAAATCCTAGAAGTCAGTCAAGCTCGTAGGAATAAGTTTGTGACAAATTATAAAAATAAAAAGTTAATGGATGCCTTAAAAATATTGATTTAGAAAATTATTTTTTAAAATTTTGTTACGAAAAAAAAAAAAAAAACTAATTTTTTAATAGCATCTAGTTAAAATAGTAACAAATATCCTAAAGGTACCCAGTTAAAAAATCCTCAAAGTGAGCCACTTTAATTAAATTTAAGGTAAGACGCTCTCAGTAAGATTTGTTGAATTTTGAACAAAGTATTACCATTGATTCAAACCAATATATAGTAATGATACAAGTTTTACAATTCATTCAAATTGAAGCGGTAAGGACCCAAAAGTTTGGGGCCTAAACCCACTTAGAATAGTGAGGCTTGTACCACCAAATTAGGCTCAAACAAATAGAATTTATAAAGAGAGTGGGAAAAAAAGGTCCAAGTTCAAGTCCGAAGATTCAAGTAAGAAGGAATGAATTAGAAGCAAAAATCAAGTAGTATTAATGTTTTCCTTAGGCCAACCTGAGGACAAAATTCTTACACAAGATTATGCACTCTCCTTTTTCTCTTTTTCCCTATTGTTCTTGTTCTAATCTTTTTTTCTTGATTGTTTCTTAGTCCCTTCATCTGGAAGTTCTCTTCCTTTATATACTCCTATGCTTCCTACATCCTAGCCCTCCATCTACGCAGTGGCGACGCTAGGAATTTTGTCCAGAGTGTTCCTATTCTACTTTGAAAAAATTTCGGGTCATTTCGGTCTATTTCGGGTGTTTTGGGAAATACCGTCCAAAATTCAAAATTTGGCTAGCATGAAGTTTGTGCTTTAAAAAAAAAAATGTTCTTAAAACCAAAACAAATTTGCATTCTATACACCCAAAAACCTCAAAAGGGAAGAAAAAATGAAAAGAAAAGAAATGAACAAAGTACCTATATAATAAACTATAAGTTCATTTAAAATATTAATAAAATTATTAATTATTGTTGTTTAGTTGTTTCATTAATTTATTTGTCTTTTATAAACTATAATTTGTTGTATTGTTGTTTCATTAATTATTTAATTATTAATTTTTGTTTAGCCTAACATAATTTAATTTGTTTGTCTTTTATAATGTATTGGTTAATTAAATTATTAATTATTGTTTATTAGTTACACTAGCACACATCTATGTGCGCATTACACTAAAAGAGCCAGCCATGTGCACATTACACATCCCATGGGCTGCCAATCAGAAAATTTCACAATCACAATTCATAATACACATTACACTAAAAGACAATTAATAATTTAATATCTCACCAACACAAATACACACACCAACACCAACAACAACACCCACCAACACTAACGGATAAGAAATTAAGATAAAGCCAAATTTAAAAAGTCAAAAAACAGCCTAATATTAATAAAGATAAAGTTAAAGCTTTTGCAATTCAGCGGCCAAATCAGAATTAGATAAAGACAAAGTATTAAAATTAGACTTAAAGAACAAAGAGAGAGAGAGAGACTCATAATTTTCATTTTAGTGATTCAGATAGAGAGAGAGACTGAGAGACTGAGAGAGAGTCAGAGAGAAAAAGAGAGAGAACTTAGTTTAGTAAAATGAAATACCGTGAGGGAGGCGATGAATGATCTCCGATGAGGCCAGTGGCAAGCGACGAGCGATCTCCGATGAGGCTAGTGGTAAGTGACAAGCGATCTCCGATGAAGGTGGTGGCGAGCGACGAGTGACAACGAGGAGGGGCAAGCGAGCCGAGCGACGATGACGATCTGGACTAGACTGATCTCCGACGACAAGCGAGCTGCGAGCGATGTGACCAATCCGATCTCCGTGACTCCGTCTGTTGGCAGTTGGCTAGAGCCTGAGGCGTTGCTTGCTCTTTCTTTACTCTTTAGGTTTGCTTTAGGCCTTTAGGGATTTTTGATTTAGAAGTGATTTTTGATTTGATTTGCTCTACCGCTTTGTATTGGGGTTTGGTTGTTGTTGTTGTTGTTTTTTTTTTTTTTTTTGGGAATTCGTGGGGTTGCTACTTTGTAATTTGTTGGGCTTGTGGAGTTGCCGTGGGCTTGTCTCTGTTACAATTTTTTTCTTTTTCCAAATTTTAGTTCAAATTTTTTTTTTTTGGGGTTTTTTCTTTTTTTTTTTTTTTTTGCTTGAAATTAGAACAAATAAATTTTTTTTTTTATTTATTTAATTTAAGGGTGTTCCTAATTCAGTGACTGAGGGTGTTCTTAATACAGAGCAAATATAAAAAATTTTGTAAAAAAAAAAAATTTTTCAAGGTTTTTTTCTTTTTTTTTTTTTTTTTTTCAGGTCAGGGTGTTCCTGAGAACACCCTGAGTTGTACATGGCGTCCCCACTGCATCTACGTCCTTCTAGGTTCTCCCTAGGACACTCGTCACATTAAACTCCTATTGAAGGTGGGAGAAGGGGCTGCTTAGTTGTGAATCCACTATTCAGATGTCATTTCCTCATCAATGTAGTTGATAAAACTGTTGGCAGTCATTTAATGCGGAGGTAGTAGGTAGGCTTTCACACGAAACTTCTTTCAAATACCTTGACCTTCTCCTTGAATGCCTTTTTCTCCACTCGGGCTTCTCGGAGATATTTCATCCCTTCCCACCTTCTTCGCGGGCAATCCCCCTTCTCTGGTTTAAGGTGCTTTCACCTAATGAACGAATAATGGTCATAGCATTCTTAGTCTTCCATGATCCTCGGGTCCCCACAGAAGCAATTTTGTATAAGTATCATACAAAAATATTTAATGCCTGTATTATATTTTTAAATAGAAAAGGACATGCATTCTTTAGGGTAGTTAGAGTCTTTTTATTTTTATTTTATTATTAGAAAAAATTTGAGACTTATATGATAAAAAAAAAATTAAATTAAATTACATACATATATATTATGTAGCATACTGTGCGTATTTTACTAAAGATGATGTTTTCTCAAAACCCGCGGTTCAAATAATCGTCTATATAGCTTTTTAATCTCGTTTATTCTTGGTGCTCTCATGTCTCTGTGCACGTAGTAGTAGTTTTTGTCTTGCAGCCCTTGCAAGAGTTAACGTGACCTTCCGTGGGTCAGGTCAGGGTGGACGTTTGGTTTTAGTAAACTAGGAGCATCCTCTGGGTTGGGTAACTTTTTGAAGTGTACAAAATGGCTGAAGAGTTGGAAGCGATGTGGAGTAAGTTATCTGTTACGGAGGAAGAGGGCGAAGGTATTGAATTGGGTAGCAACAGCACCAGAGCTGCAAAGGAGGTTGGAAAAAACTGTGTTATCATGAAGATTATGACCCTTAAAAGCATAAGCTTAGATACTTTGAGAAAGAACCTGAGAATACTGTGGAAAACAAATAAATGGGTCAACTTTTCTGAACTAGCAGCTAAACTGTTTCTGGTGGAGTTTAGAGATGGGAAAGATAAAAAGAAAGTACTCGATATGAGCCCTTGGAGCTTTGAAAAACAACTGGTGATTTTACAAGAGTTTGAAGGTGAGCAAACTCCAAAGGAGATGGAGTTAAAATGGTCGTCGTTCTGGATTCAGATTTTTAATTTACCTCTAATGAGTAGAACAAAGGAAACGGGTTGGGCGATTGGGACCTCTTTGGGGGTTGTTATGGAGGTTGATGTCCCTGATTCAGGAGTGCACTGGGGTAAGTGCCTTAGGGTGCGTGTCCAGATTGATGCTACAAAAAAACTCATCTGTGGAAAAAGAATCACCATTGAAGGGGGTGAGTCCAGGTGGGTTCAGTTCAAGTATGAACGACTCCCTAATTTTTGCTACCGTTGTCGACTCTTAAGCCATGCACTTAAAGACTGCCCTGCATCTTCTATCGGGGGCCGAACGGTGGAGGAAGGCTTTCAATATGGGGCATGGTTGCGTGGCAACCCATATGGGAGGACTCAAAAAGAACCAGTGAAATACGATGGAGGCGAAAACCATGGAAGCAGGGACGGGGTCGCCAGAGTGAGGCTGGAACGGACACGTGTTCAGTCCGATTTGCCTGGGGAGAAGCCAGTGGTGGGTGGGAATCATGTGCCTGTGTCTCTTCCCTTAGGTAGCAGCAACAGCTTGACACGAGATGATGCAATTCTGGAGGCGTTAAGACAGCTGACAGCGACACCACAAGAAGAAGGAAAGGGTGAAGGTGCAGGAGTGAAGTCAGGAAAAAAAAAAAAAAAAAAACTTCCTCTAAGCTTGATAAGTCCTCTGTCACGTTCAACACTCAATCTGAAGTTTCAGAGGAGATGCAATGGGAGACCGTGCTTCAACAGGCTATGAGGAAGACTCCTTTTGAGGTAAACCCCATATCCACGCATACTTTTACTTTTTCTCCATCCGTATCTAATCTTGTAGGATGTGAGGAAGATATTCCTCCGGGTTTTGAGGGTCAACATTTAAAGGATAATATTTTTTTTTTTTTTTTGAGAATCGATTTGAAGGATAATATTGTGACCAAGGTTTTTGATAAGTTTGAGGGGTATAAGGGGAATTGTGAATGTGTGGAAAAATAAAACCTGAGAAAATTTCCTCCCCTTCAAAGAAGCCCAATGGGCCCTCTCTTGATGCAAAACGGGCCAACCTCTTCGTAGGCTCCTCCGAGCTGGGCCAACAGCATGTTCACCTCATGAGTTTAAAATCTCACGCGACCCACGACCCTCAGCTTACTAATATTTCTAATGATCAGAATATAAACCATGCCTCTCATGCTTTGGGTCAAAAATGGTCTCGTGTTCTTCGTTCTTCACCAGGCAGCAAGGAAGCTCCACATGTGGGACAAAAAAGAGGCTCTGTAGTGGACTCTGATCAGCCTGAATTACCAAACAAGAAATTTCGGGTTTCTCAGGATGACAAGGAAAATTCAGTTTTAATGGCGGTGGTTAGTTCCCAGCCCTACCAAGAATTATGAGTATCATGTGTTGGAACTATCGCGGGCTTGGGAACTGGCAGACAGTTCATGAGCTTGGGTGTTTAGTCCGGGCACAAGATCCTACAATGGTGTTTATAGCCGAAACATGGCTGGATGAAGCAAGGCTACTAGTTATATGAGATACTTTGAAGTTTGGTCATCATCATGGAGTGTCAAAAATTACTCATGGTGGTGGTTTGGCTTTATTTTGGAAGAGAGATTTCAACTTAACAGTCGAATCATCTTCCTTAAATCATATTGATGTCATAATAAATGGAGGCAAAGAAAATGCGTGGAGGTTCACAGGATTTTACGGAGCACTTGAAACTCAGCTTCGAATTGATTCTTGGAATTTATTGAGGAATTTAAATGGGCAGTCTTCACTACCTTGGTTATGTGCAGGCAATTTTAACGAACTCCTCAAGTCTCATGAGAAATTGGGTGGCCGTTTACGTCCCTATGGGCAAATGTAGCTTTTTCGTGAAGCCTTGGATGAATGTGGGCTGTATGATCTTAGTTTCATTGGCAAAAAATTCACATGGTTCAAGCATTATCTGAATGGAGGGTCAGTTTGGGAAAGGTTGGACAGGGTGGTGTGCTCGGGGGAATGGTTTTCTCTTTCTCCAACTACTAAGGTCCGAACTCTCTCTTGTGTTTCTTCGGATCATAGCCTTATTATTATTCTCCCTGATGGAATTACACTTCAGAAACATAAGCCATGGAGATTTGAGCAATTATGGCTTGAAAATGAGGGCTGTCATGATACTGTGGCAGAAGCTTGGAAAGAGGTCTCTTGGGGTCTACCTATGGTAGAAGTGATGAAAAAGATAGAAAATTGCCAGAATCAACTATGTAGATGGAGTAAAAATTCTGTTTGCAATATTTCACAAACTCTGTTGGAGAAGAAAAAGTCCTTAGAATTGGTTGAAGCAACAACAATGGGGGGGGGGGGGGGGCGGGGGAACTATGGGTGTTTTCCTACAATTAAAATCTGAAGTTAATGATCTCCTCAAAATGGAAGAGAAATTATGGCAACAAAGAGCTCATGACCATTAGATGGTTTTGGGGAACAAAAATACAAGTTATTTCCATAACAAGGCTTCCCAAAAATTTAGGCGAAATACCATCACAGAGCTTAGAGATTCGGACGGTGTGATGATCTCAGGTGAAGACGAGATTGCAGCTTTAGCCGTGGGGTATTACAAAAACCTATTTTCTTCTTCAACACCTGGCAATATTGAAGATGGGGGTAATGACCCCAGTAGTTTATCTTAGTAAATTTATCTTGTTTTAGAAAATTTTTATTATTTTAGTTTATTGGAAATGCCCGTTGCTTTGGGCTTTACTTTTTCTAGAATTCATTCACATACAATTCTCTTGTCCAAGTTTAGGGATGAGCTATATATACAATTGCCCTTATTGTCTTTACATAACTCAAGGGTTTTTGGATGGTGGTCGTCTACCCTTCTTTAGTTTTTATGAATGAATGTCTACCTTTATTTTCATTTCTTACTTGGTGTTGAACATGTTATATACTTTATGAATGAATTTTATTTGTTTACATCATCCATGTTGTTTCTATGGTTAAGTGTGGTCCATCCACTCATGAATCTCATCCATGTTAAAATAATCTTCTCATGTCCAACAATTACCATTCTTTAAATTCTACAACTATAACTAGCCTATGAATGGTATTTGCCTTGCTAGCTTTATTCGTCTATAAATTTGACTTATAGCTTGCATAATCCTTCGTCCATAGGCTAGACGGCCCTTTATTTGTCTTTAGGTAAGATGTTTCCAGCGTTTACTCATACAAAAATTGGACCTTGGCTAGTTAACTTTATTCATGGATCTTGAAATATTCTTGCATGCACGCTTTTCCTCGTCCATTAGTTAGACGAGTATAGCTTAAGTTTTACCTCGTCAAGTGCTCAGACGAGTATACCTTAGGTTTATTTTTCTTAGCTTTGTCCTTATTTTAAGGAAAGCTTATAAACGTTACATCCCTACATCTAGAGATATTATTCGCCTTTGGCCTTTAGCCTTCTTGTGGATTAGTTTGGATGGAATCATGAAAATGAGAGATTCACACAACATCGTATACATTAGAAATCCAAACTACATGAACATAATATAAACATAACATCCACATCATCCACAAGCATAGCACATGCTTAGAAGCCAGTGCCTTAGGGAATCACAAATACTTATACAAACAGAGATTTACATGACTTCGTCTATCACAAATTCATCCATATACAGCGCAAAAGCTAGAAACTAATGCACTTTTTAGGTAAAAACACGCAGTAGTAATAAACATAAGCAAACATGAGAAAAACAATACATAACTTCAACTTCGTCCATGATGCTTCATCCTTGGTGATGCTCGTCCAGGCTGACCCATTATTGATAGTGTCTCCTTAGATGCTCAACATTCCAAGGGTGGTCAAGCTTCCTTCCATCTAAGGCTTCCAAGTAGTATGATCCCTGCCTTTTGCAGTTGACAACCCTATAAGGTCCTTCCCAATTAGGCTCTAGTTTTCGATGAACTAAGTTTTTAGTTGCCAAGGAGACCCTTTTGAGGACGAGGTTTCCAATGTTGAAGCACCTGGGTTTCACCATGGTATCATATTACTTCGCCATGAGATTTTTGTACCTTACTGTCCTCTGCTCTGCGTCCATCCTTACCTCGTCAATAAGATCGAGGTTAAGACGAAGTTGTTCTTCATTTTCCTCGTCCTGATACTTCATCACCCTGTGGTTAGCCATGTGTACTTTTACAGGTATGACTGCATCACTCCCATAGGCTAGTTTGAAAGGAGTTTCCCTTGTGAGGGTCCTTACTGTCATCTTGTAAGCCTATAAAATACCTGGCAACTCGTCTAGCCATACTCCCTTTGCCCCTTTAAGCCGAGTCTTGATGATTTTCAACAAGGATTGGTTTGCAAATTTTGCTAGTCCATTTGCTTGTGGGTGGGAGGGTAAGGAATAATGATTCTTGATTCCAAATTGCTCGTAAAAATTCTTGAAAAGTGTGTTATCAAATTGTCGTCCATTACTAGACGCTAGTACCTTTGGTATCCCAAACCTGCATACAATATTCTTCCAGATGAAGTTCTTGAAATTTTGTTGTGTAATCTTCGCTAAGGGTTCAATTTCCACCCACTTAGTGAAGTAATTAATCCCCACCACTAAAAAGTTCATCTACCTGGTTCCAATTGGAAAGGGACCTAAAATATCCAATCCCCACAGTGCAAAGGGCCATGGGGCCATCATTGTGGTAAGGTACTTTGACGGCTGTCTAGGGACATTATTGAATCATTAACATTGATCGCACACCTTGACATATGCCTTAGCATCAGCTTGAATGGTTGGCCAGTAATAACCTGCACGGACAATCTTGTGGACGATTAATCTAGCTCCTAAATGGTTGCTTCATCTGGAGCTAAACACCTTAGATAAGGCTTAGAAAAGCCTCTTTTGTATAGCATCTCATTTATAAAGATGTACTAGGCTAATCTGATCCTTAGCCTTCTGGCCACATCTTTTCTATATAGAAGCCTTCTATCTTTTAGATAGGTGACTATTAGGGTCATCCAATTTTCTTCACCTTCTATCTGTTGTACCTCTTGAAGATCTACGCTTGGCATATATTGAACTTCATCAAACTCGTCCATCGATTCGCTTACTGATGCTTCCTTTGCTAAGGCATTTGCTTCCATGTTCTCTTCCCTTAGGACTTGAACGAAACTAGCTTCTTTAAATCTCTTAACAAGGCATCTTACCTAATTAAGATACTTCTTCATTTGCTCTTCCTTAGCTTCATACGTTCCATTCACTTGACCCATAACCAACTGTGAGTCTCCCTAGACGAGTATTGATTCTGCCTCTAAGAACTTAGCCAATTCTATCCCTATACTGTAGACGAACCCTGTGCTTCAACTTATCTCCTTCTAGGGATTGCAAAACAACTCCTATTCCTCCCGTATATACTATAGATGATCCATCCACATGGACGACCCATGTTTTAATGTCTTCCATATCATCTGTGTCCCTATGACTTGGAGTGAACTCCACGATGAAATCTGCTAAAGTTTAAGCCTCTACTACATTTCTTGGTTGGTACTTGATATCAAACTCATTAAGCTCAATAGCCAATTGGATCAATTGCCCTGTGGCTTCCAACTTGTTCATTGCATTTTTGAGTGGATGATCTGTCATAACATTGACGACGTGAGCTTAGAAATAATACCTCAACTTCCTAGAAGCCATTGTCATAACATTGACGACATGAGCTTGGAAGTAATGCCTTAACTTCCTAGAAGCCATTATCAATGCAAAAGCCAATTTTTCCATCAGCGGATATCGTCCTTCCACTCCCCTCAGAGCCCTTATATAATACTCAGGCTTCTACACCTTTTCTTTCCTGATCAATGCTGAACTTACCGCCTGTGGGGACACTGCTAAGTATAAATATAACTCCTCACCTAGTACGGATGGACTTAGTAATGGAGCCGTGGTAAGATAGACTTTGAGATCCTGGAAGGTTTTTTGACACTCGTTCGTCAATTCTAACACCTTCTTGAGAACTTTGAAGAAGGGTAAACATTTATCTGTAGCTTTTGAAACAAACTTGTTTAGGGTTGCAACTCGTTCAGTGAGGGACTGGACTTTCTTGATATTCTTTGGTGGTTCCATGCTTAATATGGCTTGGATCTTATTTGGATTAGCTTCAATTCACTTTTGTGAAACCATGAATCCTAAAAACTTCCCAAACGAAACCCCGAATGCACATTTACTTGGATTTAGCTTCATTTTGTATCGTCTAAGTATTTCAAAGATCTCTTGTAGGTCGTCTAGATGTTTCTTCTCGTCCAAGCTCTTCACCAGCATGTTGTCCACGTATACCTCTACGTTCTGTCCTATCTATGAACGGAACATGTGATTAACTAAACTCTAATAAGTTGCCCTCGCATTCTTCAAACCAAAGGGCATCACCTTATAACAAAATAAACCTTGACTATTAATGAAGGATGTCTTCTCTTGATCTTCCTCGTCCATCTTTATCTAATTATACCCTAAGAAGGCGTTCATGAAGCTTAGCAGCTGATGACCTGTTGTTGAGTCCATCAATTGATCAATGCATGGCAAAGGATAACTATCCTTAGGGCAAGTTTTATTTAAATTAGTGAAGTCTACACACATCTTCCACTTGTCATTTGTCTTCTTGACCAACGCCACATTAGCTAACCAATCCGAGTAATAGACTTCCCGAATAAATTGCCCTATAGTTAACTTCTTGACCTCTTCCTTGATAGCATTGTCTCGCTCAAGTGCAAAGACCCTTTCTTCTGATGAACAAGCTTGGAAGATGGATGCACGTTTAACTGATGAGTGATAACACTTGGGTCAATCATCGGCATGTCTTCGTGACTCTATGCAAAAACATCGATACTCTTCCTTAAGAATTGGATGAGGTCTTGCTTTGTCTTCTCTTCTATACTTGTCCCAATCTTGGTAAATTTCTTGGAATTACCCTCTTCAAGAGGAATATCTTCTAGTGCTTCAGTGGGCTCCGCAACAACTTTTCTCTCTTCAATGTTCATTGTCTGCATGTAGCCAACATGGCTAAATAACACTCTCTTACTACTAACCAGTCTCCTTGCATTTTTCCTATCCCATACTCTGTAAGGAATTTGACTGGTAGGTGGTAGGTAGATATTATCACCTTCCAACTATTCAAGGTTGACCTTCCAATGATAGCGTTATAAGAAGACGAAAAATCCACCACTAGGAAATTCACTTCCTTAGTTATTTTCTGTGGATGTGATCCCACCACTACAGATAATGTAATGGTGCCTACAGGTTGCACCTTCATTCCTCCAAATCCCACCAAGGAACATACTAGACGAAGTTGATCTCGTCTAAGCCTCATTTGTTGGAAGGTGGGGTAATTCAAGATGTTTGCCGAACTTCCATTATCCACCAACACCCTTCTAGTTGTATAATCCGTGATGAGTAAAGTGATGATGATTGCATCATTATGTGGGTGGTGGATTCTTTCAGCATCCTCATTTATGAATGTAATGACTGGCTCGTCTATCCCTCTCGTCCTTAGTGATCGTCCAGAGAGTTGGACGTTTTGTACCAACTTGAGGTACGTCTTCTTTGACTTGGAAGACTGTCCTATTGAAGTACCTCCAATGATAACCCTTATTTCTCTAAGTGGGGACCGTGATGACTCTTTTACCTTTCCTTTCAACTTCTCGTCTTTATGATCCCTTCAAACGAAATGCCTCAACTTTCCTTGTCTGATAAGATTCTCTATTTACTATTTCAAATCATAGCACTCGTTCATGTCATGCCTAGGATCTCTATGGAAGCGGCAATATTTTTTTTTATTGCGCTTATTGGGATCTCCCTTTATCTTCTTTGGCCACTTTAAGGAGGGGTCATCCTTAATTTGCATAAGTACTTGATCAAGTGAAGCATTCAAGGGTTTGTAGTGCTGACTCCTTCCTAAAGACGAACCCGCCTTCTTGTTGTCTCAAACCTTCTTTTCTCTTGTTCGAGCCTTCTTTGGATGAGGACCTTGTTCAGGATGGCATAGGAGATCTGCTTCCATTCGCTCGGCTTTCTTCCTTTTCTTGGCAATGATTGCATCTTCTGCATTTATGAAGCTTTGGGTTAAATGGACGTGTTCAACCATGGTTTGAGGCTCTTGCTCGTAGAGCTTATGGATGAATAAATCAGAATTAACCCATTATGAAAGGCTCCAATAACAACTTGTCATCCATCTCGTCCACCGTGTGGGCTTCCCTATTGAAGCTAGTAATGAAGGATTGCAAGTTTTCATTTTCCTTTTGCTCTATGGTTAACAGGCTAGACGAGGAGCACTTATGCCTTTGTCCTAAAATAAAATTGTTAACAAACAACTTATTTAATTCTTCGAAAGAACTCACAGTGTCTAGAGGTATCTTGCTGAACCATACTCGTGTTGGTCCTTTAAGGATGGTAGGGAAAGCCCTACACATAATTTTGTCTAGAACCCCTTGAAGGTGCATCGTAGTCTTGAAGGTTGCAATATGATCACATGGGTCGCGCATTCCATCATACGAGTCCAGGGAAGGCATCTCGAACTTGGAAGGTAGGGGATGACTGTTGATGGAAGCCACAAAAGAGGAATCAGTTCGATGAATTAAATCATCTACGAGATTCTTCCTTTTAATGTTTTCCTTCATCTTGTCCATAGCCTTCCTCATTTGATCCATCTCCCTCTCCAAGTGTGGCACCCTTCGTGAAACGGTACCCTTTGACTGGTTCTCATGCTCAACATTTTTTTCTTCTCTGACTTCTTGATTCTAGGCTTGTCCTTCAACATATCTCTCATTATGCTGTCACCTTAGAGTAATTTCCTTGGTCAACTCTTGGTTTTAATGGGTTAATTCTGCCACGGTGGTTGCCCTGGACTGCACTTGATGTATAGAAAGCAGTTGCATGACAGGTGCTGGCTTGTAATCACAATCAAGATGACTAAAAGCGTTCCCACTCTCCTAATGGCCTGGACTAGTGGCCATTGATCTTGTCCGAATCATGCAGCATTTTGTCAAAGAAAAATTAATTTGAAATACACAAACTTAATCTTTCCCACAGATGGCACCAACTGATGATGCACAGAAAATCAGTGAGCTGTGCTCCAGGCTTCAATGGGCTAATAATGACTTGAAAACCCTGAAAAGAAAAACACCAAATCAAAGGTGACCGGGGTGAATCGGCCTAGAACTCTCTAATGCTTAAGTTAGTTTTTTCTAGAACTCATGAATTCCAACTTTTAGGGATAGTGGAAACTTACTTTGATTTGATGTGGATGAGTCCTTATATAGAAAGCCTTGGAGCGGTCACTTGTTTAATAACTTCCTCAATATTTGTGGAAGTTAGTAAGTACAGACATAACTTCCACAATGGCTATAGAAGTTAGGTTTTTCAATCTTATCTTCTATAACTGTCATTGGAAGTTAAGCACTTATTAGGAAGTTATGGCGATAAATAAGGACCTTCTTCACTTTTCAAGGTTCCACGTGGTCCGAATCTTAAACTTGTGTAGGTAAATCCATTACTGGAAATTTCCCAAGAGTTGGAAGATCGTCCAAGCGCTTTCCTCATGGACAGCCCTTACGTCCACAGACAACCTTCCGCTTATGGGTGATCTTCTTGAATGGTTGGCCTTGCATTTTGGACAACTCTTGTGAACGAGTTAGAGATTGTTGAATTTCTTAGTTTCCCATCAGAATCTGTTGATGCATTGCCATGCAATGATGGGTATGGTAATGCGTTATTCTTTCTTCTTGCCATTTGTTGAATTGGGTGGTGGAAATGGAACCAACTTTGAGCTGCTGCTGAAATTTTTAGAAAAGGCTTTGGGGGCTTCAGAGGTAGAGGAACAAAGAGAACAAAGAAGAGAGGCAATAGATTGGACAATCCAATCAAGCATCATTGTTTTAACTAACCTCCTCTTTGCTGGAATTACAGTACTCCCATTCTTTGGTGTGAACCGTGGCTTTGTCTTGGATCTACTCATCCTATTCTGATCATCTGAGTTCATTTCTAACACCTTCTCTGGCTTTGTCATGAGCCTCTTGGCCCTAACTATTCCTTCACTTTGGTTTAGCTCCATAAGTAACCTTCTTCTTAAAAGAGTCCTAAAAGAAACAGTGTGTAAACTCTTTCCCTCTTTTCTTCTGTCCTCCTCTTACTCTCAACTGCTGCGCTTTTATGTTCCAGTCGTTAGAATCTACAGCTTTTCTGAGTTTTTGAGAATGAATATTGGGGACCTTTAAATGGAAGGAAAAAGAGGGTGATATGTGCAGAATTCAAATTAGCTTGGAAGCAAGCAGATAGTATCAAGATTTTAATCTGGATAGGTGGGCCAAACTAAATTTTTATGATTTATTTGATCTCTATGGAATATCTGCCTTAATATTCGTAGCTTGACTTTTTACCTTCGGATAATGGCAGATTATATTATAATGCTAAATTTCTATTTGCCGATTTTTGATTTTCATTGTATGTTTTACTGTGATATATAATTTAAAAAAAAAAAAAAATTTGTTTTACACCTACTATATTTTTATAACTTGAAAACGTGATTTTAAATCACATTTTTAGTTACAAATCATAGACAGTGTAAACAAGTTTTCTGTTAAATTATCAATTTTCTTAAAATTTTAAACTATTAGAAAATGATAAATTTAATCATCTAACCACATACTTTAAACATTTTTGTCATTTTTAAAATCTTTGATTCAAAGAATCACACCGTAACAATATAAGATTCTTGTCTTTAATTCGTTAGGGACCAGAAAAAGGATGGACAATAGAGTAATATGCGCAGAGATTCAAAAAGCTTTGGAGCAGAGTCAACAGACAGTATCAAGATTTTAATGTTGATCGGGCCTAGGTGGGCCAGAGGAAATTTTTTCGATTTTTGGATCTTTTATGCTACTGTATTGTGGCAAATAAATATGCAGTGAGGCAAGATTTAGCCGGAATGCCTACCTTAATGGTTAATAATCGCAGCTTGACTTTTTACCTTCAAATGTTTAGGAGGTTTCCCCTGTCAGCAATATAGGCTAATTGGTGCTAGTAGGGATGCTACAATTCTACTATGGTTTATACCCACCAATAACGATATGCTACATCAGCTTTTCACAGATGTTCTTTCTAGAAAAAAAAAAAAAAAAAAAAAAAAAAAAAGCTTTTCACAAATGTAAAAATAGGACTTGTCATGCACAATCCGTCGAAGTATGGAAAAGAACTTTCCTTTTTTGGGTCACTAGCTAGCACTTGGCTTTGCGTCGTCAACACTCGGGTTTGCTTGAGAGCTTGCATAGTGGAAGATTGAAGAGAATCCAACAACAAAAATGCCCAAAAACAAAGGCTTGAGAACCATCAAACACAGAGCAACGTCTCCAATAGATTTTGGTGATGCCTCTTGCAGGTTGAGGGTGCAAACTATGGATTATGTACCACATTCTTATTGGATTTAAACTCTACAAACTAATATGTCACCAATTATAAGAAATAATTCAAACACTCATTATTTTATTGAGCTCACACCAATCACATTCAATGACACTTCAATTTGTAGCTATATATAATAAAACTTGCAGTACTTTTAGTATTTTTCTTCTTCTTATAATCAATGATACATCAATTTGTAATATGATTTGTTCAAAAAAAAAATATATTTGTAGTATCACTAGCATCATTGCCTCTAAAACGTCACCACTTGAATGCAAGCGCCACACTTGACCATCGAAGATTTTGTGTACATCATCGTTTGAATGATCATGAAATAACTTTCGTTGCCTGCCGTTACTTTGGACTTTAATCTTATGGCATCTCCAATACATGAACAACATGCCTTGGAGTTGGGCCAAATTGGCCAAATACCATCAATTTTTAAACTTTTTTGCACGAAAACACTATTTCAGAAATAAACAGGAATCTACCACCTTTTTAAGTACTCGAGTTTGGTGAACTCGAGTACTACATTTTCCAGTTCCACCGTGGCACAATGACATGGCATTTGGATTTAAAAATTCCACTTAGTACTCGAGCTTTGTGAGCTCGAGTACTGTGCAGGTAGGCAGCTAAACTCAACCTTATTTTTGCTACTCTCACTTCTCACTCTCACTCACCAGAACAGACTCTCACTCACCAGAACAGACTCTCACTCACACACTCTCACTCTCCTTCACACCTAAAGCCCAAACCCTCACACCATCAGCGGCAGAGAACCCGTCAGCGGCAAAAGACTTCGTCGGTGAGCTCTTGCTCTCAGTCTTGCTATCTCCCTGTCAATCTCGCTATCATCTCCCTCTCAGTCTCGCTCTCGCTCTCTTCTTCAACACCAGAAGCTCTTCTTCTTCTTCATTTCTCACGGCAACACAGGTTCGTCACTCTAACTTTTCTCTTCTTCGTTGACCTCTCTAATCCTCTATTTCTACTAAATCTGAATCCATATAGGCTCTGGGATGTGGGTTTCATTTGATTTTTTTTTTTTTTTTTTTTTTTTTTTTTTTTTGTGTTTGCTTCGGTTTCATTTGATTTATTGTGGGTTTTGTTCATTTGTTTGTGCGTTTTGTTTCATAGTATTTTCAATGATTTGTTTTGGGTTTGTCTTTATTTTCTATTTCTGTAAACTTTGTTGTGGGTTTGTAATGCAAATTTACTTTCTAGGACTTGATTTTGTTTCTACAACCCAACATAGAGGGACTAAAACAGTTTGGAAGAAAGAAGGAACATCATCAGAAAGGCCTAAATGCTAAATGTATTGCTTCTATGACTTGCATATATGATGTATCGTGTATCATGAGTATAATAGAAATGTGGATTAAAAACTGTGAAGTTTACAAGCTTAGGTTGCATTTTGAGAGCCATTGTTTTTCTGGGAAAGATGTTTGAATGATAAATAGTGATTTCTGCTAATATTCTCATTAATGGTGGTTTGCTATATCCCTTATGTCAAAGTTGTTTAAACTTATTTAATTTTTTTTTTTGAATGTAAGTTTGATTAAATAAGTTTAAACCTATTTAATTAACAACTGAGATAATGAAGTTCACTATTCTTGTGTTACCAGCCATACCTCTTTTTTTTTTTTCCCCCACTTGAGATATCTATAATAAATTAGTAATGAACATTATGACTTTCTGTTTTTTTTCTTTGGATACATTGATAATGTTGACATTTTGGCAACTTTATGACTCTTTACAGTGTTATTTATGCATACTTCTAAAAGGTGAGCACATAAATTGCAACTTTGCCTAGATTTTTAATGTGGTAAGTACCTAGTACGTACCACTTCAGAAACCATTTCCTTCTTTCAATCTAAGTCTCTTAAGTCATAAACGCCCTATTAGTCTAAAAATACAACGAGTGGCTTATACATAAAAGCATGGACTTTTGGAGTTGGATTCAGATTGGGGTTCTTGATCAAGAACTTAAGTTTCTTAATTGATCAATATCCTTGTTTTGGATAATCTGATCGTTCTCCTTATATTATACACAAAAAGCATGGTGATTTGTAAGGAATAAAAATCACTTGATGTTCTTGAAATAAATTACACGATTTCATGATATTCTTGAGATGCTCACATGCTAGATCATTTGTTTCTACAAATACTATGCCTGTTAATTTTTTCTTTAGTCAATCACATGATGTTCATACAATCAAGCTCACATGTTTTAATGTTTTTCTTAGAAGCTCTAGATGCTTGATCTGGATTTTCTTAAGAATGACATGCTTTTTTATGTTTTTCTATATGACATATTAATTATTTGGACGATGTGACATGATAATAGCTATCATAGTTTAAAAGACGGATTCACCAAGTAAGATGAGTGTCTAATATTTTCTCACCTCATAACTTGGCGTCCGAATTTAGATCAAATGTTCATTTTAAAAACCTTTCTTAAATGTCTTGATGAGAGGTAGTGTCATTGATTCTACCCATGTCCTTCACACACATTCATCAATGTGTCCATATACAAAACACTTGTCATTACATTCATTTTATCAATGTTCTAAATTCTCACAAAGAATTAAAATAGTGCGCATATGAATTGTAAGTAAGTGGGTTAAGAACATAGGTGTATATATTATATCTTACTAACCTAACCATGCACATCCACACACACACATTTACATACATACATACATACATATATATATATATATATATATATATATATTTGAAGTGAATTTTCCCCTGATTGTTGTTGTCACCAAATGCCAGATATGGACCCACATCAAGCGGGACCCTCTATACAGACTGTCTTAAGGAGGCAGCCTATGCATCGTTCAAGTTTACTTTGGGATGCTCCTTTGGAAGGCAAGGTATGCACTTGTCCAAAATCGTAGTCAATATATGTAGTAGAAAGATTTTTGGCATTTAAGAAGCGTAAGTAATTCTAAGCTTCTTTGTTTGCAGGGAATGCCAGGTGTACTAACTTGTCGTCATCGAGATAAAGGTCTGCTTGAAGATGGTGCAGTTTTAGATCCACAGATTGCAGCTTATATCACAGATGCAGGGTTAGATGGGCTGCTTTAAGTCCCACATATGGACCTTGACCATGCATTGATCACGGCGTTGGTGGAGAGATGGCGGCCGGAGACGCACTTATTCCACTTGCCCCACGGTGAGATGACCATTACGCTACAAGACATGGAGGTTATAATGGGGGTACCTGTAGATGGCTTGCTGGTGGTGGGATATACTGATAGGAACGATTGGGCCCACTTCTGCTGGGAAATGCTAGGGCATAACCGGCAGGGAAGAGATGTTGGTGATCGTCGCAAGAACACTGCAGTGATAGAAGGGCCTAGGGTAAAAGCCAAATGGCTTGAGGATCGGTTTAGCAACCCTCTCCCAGCTGACGCCACCAAGCAGCTTGTGCAGCAGTATGCTCAGTTTTACATACTGGGGATGTTGGGTGGTACGTTGTTTATGGATAAGTCTAGCGAACGGGTCTCACTTATGTATCTGCAATTTTTCAATCCAATCAGCAACGGAAAGAAGTATAGTTGGGGTAGTGCAGCACTAAGTTAGCTATATAGACACCTCTGTAATGCATCAAAGAAGACAGCCAAGTAGATTGGTGGTGCATTGCTATTGGTGCAGTTATGGGCGTGGGCGAGGTTTCCACACATATGTCCTGCGATGAGGCATCCACACCAGGCACTACCCCTAAGTCCACTTGCTATCAAGTATGTAAGATCTTAGATAGTTACTGTTTTACATTTTCGGATTAAGTTTTTATGCATGGGAATTATGTAAGTAACTAATATGGCTTTTATGTCTTTGTTGTTTGCTAGATGGAAAGGGACTAAGATAACAACTGAACATGGAATGCACGTCCTACGCGCCTATCATGTGTCGCTTGCTTCGCTACAGCCAAATCAGGTATCGTGCCTTACAAGTGGGAACCGCTTTCGCATGTAGTTGTTGTACTTACAATTTGCTTTGGAATGAATAAACATTTTTTTGTTATTTCAGAGCAGAGTTACATGTATTTTTCACATTCGTTACACATTTTTTTCTAATTATATTATTAATATGGTTGTTTGCATCAGTTGGATCATTGCAGATTGTGTGGGAGCCATACAGAAATTATTTCGGTTCCCTTCCCGCATATTGTATGGCAGGCCAACACATATGAAGGTCTATCGTGTCACTCGTACATTTTTGGGTGGTTGAAGGCCATCACCCTGAACGTGTTCTCCGACAGTTTGGGATGAAGCAAGGCATACCCCCAGATGTCAATACTTCAGTTAACCTTCACAAGATAACTCTCCAAGGCAAGTAACAAAAAAACTGGGTCCAAGAACATGCCACGCATATTGCTAAATGGGCTGCGCACGCCACAATTACCAATGCACCACCCTTTCATGCGGAGATGAGCTACAATGACGAGTATATGGTGTGGTTTCGTCCCCGTACTGTTCGCCATATTACAAAAGAGACCTTGTACTGGGACACTTTAGTAAGTTTACAAAGACTGTTTTGTTATAAATGTACCTTGCTTCACATAGTTTAGATCAACCTACTAAGACTACTCTTGTATATTTGTGACAGGTTGAATTACAGTTGAGGATTATGGCGAAGTGCGAACCAGGGTCTAAGATCTACACCGACTGTATTAAGGTCTTGCAATCTGTTGAAGAGATTGGTCGGTTGACCTTGGACGATGCACGCGATGCAAGCAACACAAGTGAACTGGCTGTAGGGCATGGTCGACAAGCAAGTGGACATCAAGGGTGTGGAGGCCGTCAATCTAGTCAGTGTCCCACATCTACTTAGCCTCCCACAGCCGTGCCCACATCTAGTCGACGTCCCACATCTGGTCAGCGTCACACACCCGTGCCCACATCTAGTCGGCGTCCCACATCTAGTCGGCGCCATACACCCGTGCATGACCACACCATGGAGGAAGCAAGTCAGACAGCAAATGAGATGTGCTTGGACACTGGTTATGACATAGGCTCCATGGCACACGATGATGTAGGTCTATCCCATACATTTGTCCATAGGGACACATCTCGATCCCCATCCATGAGGACTGATGGTACCTGCCCACCCACATCCCCTACTACATCCCCGTTGCCCACCACCCGTACGTCTCCCCCACTGATTACCGGCACTGCCCTCGCAAATGTACATGGTAGAGATGAGATGAGATTCATGCCCACTCCTGGCCGACCCACCCCTGGTGCTGTCCCCCCTAAGTTTGTGCATACCGAGCTCATCCAGACATAGATACCCACCCCCCCCCCCCCCCCCCACCAGAGGCTTCACACATTGAGGGTCGGCCACAATGGACACAGACACATCCTCCTGACTATGGGACTGGACATGGTACTATAGTTCAATTCAATACCAATTACATATACATCTCTTTATAGTTAAATGATTTGCATATTAGTATTTGCTTGTGTTCTTTTCAGGCAAGGTGAGACCAGTCAAGGAACCAGTGAGGAGAAGAAAACGGGAATGATTCAAGAATGGTCAAGAAATTATAGCTTAGCTAAAAATTTTGTTTTCTTGTGAGCATTGATATTGATTTAATTCTATATTGTAAATGAATAATCAAATTATTGTAGAGCCTGTTAACAATAACATAGTCATGGCTACGAGCAAGCCTCGGACAAGCAGCTTCTCTCGCAACCTTGCAACTGTACCATCTAGTACTCCGGGGCTCAAGTATGGTCCCAACGGCACCATCTTTATTTCATCGGGGATTCCAGACCTTGACAGTAATTCTCTACATTTACCACTTTCTTTGGATTAGTTATAGACTGAAATTCGTCAAAAAAGCAATGGAATCATTATTGTTTAACAATTTATGTGTATAGTCAGAATTTGTGGAGGTTTTTGATTGGTTATCTTTGATTTGTGGAGATTTTAGGCGGTGGGTTTCCTTTAGGAAGCCTTGTCATGGTGATGGAGGATGCAGAACTCTCCATCACATGCTTTTGTTGAGGAATTTTGTCACAAGGACTTGTTCACAAGCAACCCCTTCTCTATGCCAGTCCATCCAAGGACCCAAAAAGATTTCTGGGTACTCTACCTACTCCAGGGTCATCCAAAGATGATAAATCTCGTGACTGTGATCCTGAAAATGTGCCTTGCTTCTTCCATTTCCTTTTGCTGTTTATTTCTGTGATTTTTGATTTGGATGAAGTTTAAGAATTTTAATACCTGGTTTGTATAAATTACAGGAGAATGGTTTGAGGATTGCTTGGCAATATAAGAAATACTTCGGTGATAATCAGCATCATTTTGATAGTAACAGAGGTAAGCTTGTCTAGAACAATGCTCTCATTCTTTTTTATTTATACTTTATGCTGATGCTGTTTATGATTTAACTGTCTCAATCTATTAGTTTGAAAAGCAGAAGACCGGTAGAAGTGGTTTTCAAGTGAACAGAGCATAAATCATATTGGGATGGAAGCAGTAAGGAACATTTCTGGAATGTATAGTTATCCTGTTAAATGTTTTTGTGTGGAATTCCTCTTAGATTTCTGATTGACTATGATGCACCAATACGGGTACGGGTATTGGTACGATATGGGTAGGGGTACGGGAATACAACATTTTTTGAAAAATCTAGGATACAATAGGCAAATTCCTTTCTATTTTTTTCCCCCTTCTCCCGTGTCTGATTGGTACTTGCTATATCTCAGACGTATCCTGCGTGTATCCAAGCCGTATCAATATAAAAATAAAAAAACAAAAAATAAAAAAAATAAAAAATAAAATCATTTTTTTCGCCTGATACTCTACGGGTATGGTTGTTCCCATATCTATATCAGGAGCATATCGGATACCGATATGATGGAAAAAATGCTGTACCAGTGCATCAGAGTTGATTGATGAGCTTATGTCCTCATGCCTTCAATTTTAAATTTGGTGTGGGTTGTGAAATTCGAAATTGCTTTTTATCTATAGATTTGTTTCCCTATGGCCTATACATACAAGTAATTATATAATTTTAATGATTTTTTTTTCTACTTTTATATTCAGTCATGCATAAAGGTTGCTCTCGATTGTGATGTTTGAAATTGATTTCTATTTATAGATTTGTTTCCCTGTACATATAAATAATTATATAATTTTAATGGTTTCTTTTCCTCTTTTATATTCAGTCATGCATAAAGGTTGCTCTTAATTTCGTCTCACCTGAAAATGTTGGTGAGTGCATCCGTTTGACAGAGGAAATCCGTACACTTCCCCACAATCTTAGGGCTAAGGAAGACAAGTTGGAGGTATGTAATTGATATCTTTTTGATGTGACCATAAATGTTTTATGGCTTTTTTTCTCATGTTAGTAGGATGTTTCCACTTATGCTTCTTGTACAATGGCATCTCGTGTGTAATGCTGTGAACTATGTTTCTGTCGATTATTATAGTTCTTATTTGTTTTGATTTAGATCTTTTTCATACCTGCACCTCAGTGATTGCCAATGTCAATGTGAGCTTCGTTTGTACTTTGTAGTAGTATCGTCATGGAGCTTGTCATAAATATATGTTTTTAATAAAATATGAAATATGTTATTTGTAATTTTTATTTTGAAACCTAATTAATACTGCTTGATTACTGTTGCCAGATCCCAATTGATTTTCCCTTTTTGCCAAAGTTATCCAATTACAACTTTGCTGCCTATCTCGGATCCTGCTTTCTCTCGTTGTGTGATCTAACCATTGGTGCATTGCACCAGGAAAAACCTCCTTATGTACTCCACTGCTATTGATTCTACCTCAACTAGTTTAGATACAAATGTTTTATGTGCCCAATTCACTGGCACCTACCTTATTGTTGTTCACTAGTGCCCAATAAATATAAATTGTAATAGAATTGCAGCAATATGGGTACATATGTCAATAGATATTAATTTAGATGGCCATTAAAATTAAATTTATTCTTGATGTGTGCTCAATGTAGCATGGTTGGATGAAATTGTACAATGGTAGGACTCTGTGGTATGCATGTGATAATTAGATAATGTGTGAAATAGTTTCACTTTAGTCACTGAAGTATAAATCTTGTGTATTATGGGTTTTGATTGTTGTCTTGCTTGAAGTAGGTGAAGAAAATGACTATTTGTGCTATGAGACACGTTGTAGAACGTTTGGAGTGGAAATGAAGGTTAGTAATCACCATAAATTTCTATATAGTATATAACGCTTTTATTTTTATGATTTAGTGTCACTTTTCATAACTTCTTATATGCTGTTATCTTTTGTTACATATCAACGATAATTTTCAAGAAGGTGCTTGTTTCAGATGAGGACAAGGAAATGGCAAAACTTCTCACTGGTTACCAGGACATGGTTGGGCTCCTAAATGTGCACAAAGTAGCATGCATTAATACACAGGTACCACCAAGTCATGCTTCTTCCTGATCCTTACTAATAGGTAGCAGTGCTTGCAGTATACTAGTTTTTTTATTCATGCAGTTCACCTACAAACATGCATATGCACGCAACTTTGTGCATGCAAAGACATACACCCACCTGCCTACCAGGTGGGTGTTTTGTTTTTTGTTTTTTTTTCTTAAATTGATTTGGTTCTCATTCACTCACAAAGAACACAGAATCCTGCATTCCTTTGTGTTCTGCTTGTTGAGCTTTGGTTATGGTGTGCAATTTTCGCAGTCATTTGCATTAGCCCTATGATATTTTCTTGCTCAACTCATCACTGATTTTGTTTTGTTATGTTTTATCAAATCCATTCAGGTTCCTGTTATTCTTGACACCACAACATTCCCAATAAAGTTGCAAAAGTGGAGGTTTCTAGTTTTAGAAAGTCTAAATCAAGCGCCTCTTGACACCTCAAGTGGGACTTCATATGGCACATCTGCTAGTTGTTCTGGGTCATCAAAGACTGGGACGCTGGATTTCTAGTTCCTTAGTCTCACTTGTCCCTATCACAGACAAGTTACTTTGAGAATGATCAACACTTGCCAGAAAAGGTGCTGCTTTTTGCTGCCCAAGTCCATTACTTTTTCTGATCTTCAATTGACCTTAGAAATACTATCATCTGAATAGGTCATTATGTATACTTGGTAACAGAAGAATTGCAAGTAGTGACCTTTTCTTTTTATCTTTTTTGGGAATATTTTTGGTCAAATTTCCATTATGTTGGTTTATAATTTTTAGGCAGTTTGCTAGACAGTTGCAGCAGAGAGGTGTAGTTTCTTATTTCTTACAGAATAGAGTTTGAGAGAGAGAGAACTTGAGCGTGCAGATAATCCTTATGATTGCTGAACCGTGGAACTTCCCCGAATAATGTGTGCTTATTGTATATAAAAACCTCATACAATGTTACTGACTAACAGTTTTTTAGGCAATAATTGAGACTGCTTCATACCAGTTTTGGAATAAAAAAATTGAGACAGGCATTGTAATTGAAGCAAATTGACCTGGAAACTGTTAATGCATTGAAGAAGCTGCCCAGATATGCGGGTCATTTAAACTGTTAAGCTGTTTCATGGCAAGTGCATATCACTCTTTGAGTAGTTTTTTTTTTTTTTTTTTTGGTCTGATATTATGCAAGATTTACAATAGTCCACCACAAGTTTATTATGGTGATTTTTTTGAATACATTTCTAAGGTGCGCTAAACTGATCTTTTGTTGATTACTCTTTACTTGCACAACCAGCCTTCTGTTGTTAATACAATTTGCTTTAAGCATCTCTTCGATCCACCACCAATTGCTTGCTGAAACCGTTTGCTTTAGCAATTGAAAACAAATGTCTATCATCTCTCTTCAATGGTAATGTCCCGCCACTTTGACCATAGAGACATTAATATAAACTATTAAGCAATCCCCTTCTCTAGCATAAAAAGACAATGATGTCTTTGCCATATAAAATTTCATGACGTAGCTTAAAATTAAGGTGAGGTCCAGATATCTCACACCATACACCTACCTTAGCTATGAGAGCCTGGAAAATTGAAGAGATGAAATGAACTAAACCAAAATTATTAGACGACGTGGCTCAATTGCTGGAGTCCTTTTCAAATGACATTACTAATCTGAAACAGGGGAAGAGATTACAAGGATAACTCACTTAGAAAAAATTTTAGAAAAAAGCCCTGGGCCAAAAAAACCCAAGGCAAAATGCAATAAGGCAGATTGGTACCCGAGTTTGCGAAACTCAGGTACCAATTTGCCTTAGCAAATTTTTTTGAAAAAAGCCCTGGGCTAAAAAAACCCACGGCAAAATGCAATAAGGCAGATTGGTACCTGAGTTTGTGAAGCTCGGGTACTAATCTGCCTTAGCAAATTTTTTTGAAAAAGGCCCTGGGCCAAAAAAACCCAAGGCAAAATGCAATAAGGCAGATTGGTACCCGAGTTTGTGAAGCTTGAGTACCAATCTACCTTAGCAAATTTTTTTGAAAAAAGCCCTGGGCCAAAAAAACACAGGACAAAATGCAATAAGGCAGATTGGTACTCGAGTCTGTGTTTGTGAAGCTTGAGTACCAATCTACCTTAGCAAATTTTTTTGAAAAAAGCCCTGGGCCAAAAAAACCCAGGGCAAAATGCAATAAGGCAGATTGGTACCCGAGTCTATGAAACTCGAGTACCAATTTGACTTACCAAATCTTTTTGAAAAAGCCCTGGGCCAAAAAAAACCCAGGGCAAAATGCAATAAGGCAGATTGGTACCCGAGTCTGTGAAACTCGGGTACCAATCTGCCTTAGCAAATTTTTTTTGAAAAGAGCCCTGGGCCAAAAAAACCCAGGTCAAAATGCAATAAGGCAGATTGGTACTCGAGTCTATGAAACTCGAGTACCAATTTGCCTTAGTAAAGTTTTTTGAAAAGAGCCCTAGGCCAAAAAAACCCAGGGCAAAATGCAATAAGGCAGATTGGTACCCGAGTCTGTGAAACTCGGGTACCAATCTGCCTTTGCAAATTTTTTTGAAAAAAGCCCTGGGCCAAAAAAAACCCAGGGCAAAATGCAATAAGGTAGATTGGTACCCGAGTTTGTGAAACTCAGGTACCAATCTGCCTTAGCAATTTTTTTTGAAAAAAGCCTTGGGCCAAAAAAACCCAGGGCAAAATGCAATAAGGCAGATTGGTACCCGAGTTTGTGATACTCGAGTACCAAACTGCCTTAGCAAATTTTTTTTTGAAAAAAGCCCTGGGCCAAAAAAACCCAGGGCAAAATGCAATAAGGTAGATTGGTACCCGAGTCTGTGAAACTCGGGTACCAATCTGCCTTAGTAATTTTTTTTGGAAAAAGTCCTAGGCCAAAAAAACCTGGGCAAAATGCAATAAAGCAGATTGGTATCCAAGTCTGTGAAACTCGGGTACCAATCTGCCTTAGTAATTTTTTTTGGAAAAAGTCCTAGGCCAAAAAAACCTGGGCAAAATGCAATAAAGCAGATTGGTACCCAAGTCTGTGAAACTCGGGTACCAATCTGCCTTAGCAAATTTTTTTGAAAAAAGCCCTGGGCCAAAATCTTTACATTGATTTGATTTTTTAGTGAACAATTTTTTTTTTTTTTTGATAAGTTAATTTTGGTGAATGAAGCTAGAACTTCATGGAAATGGACAAGAGTGGACACTGCCAAACCCCATGAAACATGCACAAAATTTCCTCCATAACTAAAATATGGCTTATATTGAAACAATCAAAGCGTCCACCATTTTAACAATTGTAGATTTGCAACAAACAATTTCAAAGTTGGTACAACTAACTTCAAATTAATAAAGATATAAAAGTCATTTGTAGCAAAATTCTTTAATCCATCGATTGTACTTGGGATGAGATTTGCGAACAACATTATCAATTTGCAGTCATCACCCATGCTTTCCCTTGCATTTCTGAAATTGGAGACCCCCACTTTCAACATGTAATCAGCTGCTACAACCTCTAGGTCCTCTAGTTGGTATTCATCTTCAACACCATCATCCTCTGTCTCACCAGTGGTTGGATCAACCTAATAGTATCACCAAATGCATAAGTTAATAAAACAACTATGATATGTTCATGGTTGACATAAATTTGTCATATCCCATCCTTCATTTTGATCATGATAACTTAAAGAATCTATGCATGGAAACAACCTGTGATTTTATGCATGGAATCAAGTTCCATTTAGAAGGATGTCACAGTTCAAACTTAGTGTACCTACTCCACGAGACCACCACTCGTCGGTATCTCGTTCTGCTTAGGTCATGTTCTTCGGTTATGCCCCTCTTGGTCACACAACCTGCATTGCATCTTACTCCCCCCCTCCTTCCATGGTGTGGTTCTCGGCTGTCTCCCACTCTCGTCCATCTCATTCCTAATTCGTGTTGAGATAGGGCGACCTTTTTCTCGGATCAATCGGGGGTTAAGGAGGACTTTACGAGTTTCTTCAAGATCTGGCCATGATAATCTATCTTTCAACACAGGGAAAACAGGAGCATAGCTCCGGAACAGTGCGTCCACGCTATAGCATGGGTCAATGTACTGCTCTGCATCATGTCGATACCTAATACAAACTGCAATGACATGTGAACATGGTATCTTGTACATTTTCCATTTCTGACATGTGCAAGTTCTTTGCAACAGATTAACTCCATGTGTGTGATCCCCACGTCCAGCAGTCCCTGGATTATGCGATGTATCTACTTTATATGATTGTTGTTGCGCGCTCAATCTCGTCACCCTATGATGCTCCGCCTTCGCCTTATTTCTCATAAAGATATCCAAGGCATATTTAGTCTATCTTTGTCTCGAATTCAACTGCACTATGCTCTTATTGTGACGATCATCAAAGTAAGCATTAAGTTTGAACCATGTGTATTTCACCATTGCCGTAATGGGTAGGCTACGAGCACCCTTTAGAACACCATTGAAGCACTTGGAGACGTTTGTAGTCATCACCCCATAATGGTAACCCTCGTCAAAAGTTAGAGTCCATTTCTCTTTGGGCACATCCTTCAGATATCGGTGTGTGTCCTGGTTGATATTCTTAATTAAATCGAAGGTCGCATTGAACTTTTGCTCCTGGGTAGCACTTGCTGCCCTCCATATTAGATTCTTTACAGTTTTATTGTTACATCTACTGTTGACGTTACTGCATAGATGACGAAGGCAATAACGATGTTCTATCATGGGAGGCCGTAGGGAAAAGTCTCGATTAGTGTCTCTGAAGATAGCTTGTATCCCAGGGTGTCTGTCAAATATGACACACAGGTGTCTCTGATCGGTAACATACGTTCTTATACAACCCAAGAACCAACCCCAAGTCTCTGTGCTCTCGCTCTCGACAATGGCGAAGGCTAGTGGATAAATCTTATTATTAGCATCTGTCGCCATTGCAATCATCAATTTTCCTTTATATTTTCCATAGAGGTGTGTTGCATCAATGCTAATCACAGGCCTACACTTCTTGAACCCAACAATACATGGACGAAACGCCCAAAATACAGACTTGAATGTACAGGTTCCCCGTTCATAATTATCATCTACTAGTAACTTATATTGTGTACCCAGACTTGCATCCTGAAGTCCTGCCAAAAACCGTGGCAACTCTGCATATGACTCCTTAAAATCCCTTTATATAGCTGCAACGGCCTTTTGTTTGGCATCCCATACCTTGTATGTGAACCATAATGATTACGTTAGAAATGAATACAAGTTAAATAATTATAGTTGAAGAAAACAAATCAGGACTTGTAAGGCTATAACCTGAATAAAGCATTTCTTTCTCTTTATTCCTTTTTTTATTTTTCTTTTTTAATTTCAATTTTCATAATATAAGGTATTCATGGGTTATGGGGAAAAAATATTGTGCTTATACTTCACATAAAACTGATATCTCTATATTGTATCGAAAAAAGAATGCAAGTTGCTAGAATACCTTGTAGTGAGATACTTCGTGTTTTAAGTCTGCCAAAGCAACGTGGCGTAAGTTCTTTATCTTATACTCAGGGTCTTCTCGTATATAGCGCTCAAGTACGTATGCTAGAAACACTGAATCAATCATCCGACCATCATGAGCATTTTGAATTTTGTCGTACGTGTGGGGGCCCTTGCATTTTGTGATCTTCCAGACATGGTCTCCCTTGAAAAAAATCATACTGACTAACCATGGACAAGAATCATCCTCACAACTCACCATAAGCCTTTTTGAGTCTGAATGCTCAGTTTTGAAGCTAAAATTCTCTCACACTGCATACTAGGTCAACGCATGTCGCACTGCCAATTTAGTCGCGAATACCATCCCTTTCAGTGGCTGCCCCCTAGGTGTCCAACTTGATACTTCCACTTGCATAACCGGTGATGGATCAAACATATTATCCCAAGTGTTTTTGATGAACCATTCCAGCGTAGGATCAGAACCGGGGCATATGTCTCTATTCTCTTCTACAACCACATCTTCAATATGATCAACATCCTCATGTTCACCCATGGTATCTAGGAACTCTTCAAAGTCATCCCTAGTAACATCAATATGGGTTGCATCATCAGCAACTCCGTAATCATCTTCATTTTCAAATGTGCCCCCATGCAGCTCATCATGAGATAAATGCTCTCCTTCATGCACTTCCTGGGGCCCTACCTTCTCCTCAGTTGAGTTCACACTAGGAAATGTCTGCCATGGTTCATTGCCATACCCATCTCTTGTGTTCTCTGCACACCCTTGATAAGACTGTAATGGTATTGACTCGATGTGCTCATCTATAGTTCCATCCAAAACAGTATGTTATGAACCCTTTCCAGCCTCTACTATAGTGGGCTCAACAGTGACATAGAGCTCCGAAGCAACAAATCCTTTCACCACCATTTGTTCAACAACTTCCCACATCATCTTCACTTCGGCGCCACCCGATAACTGTAGTGACTTGTAGACAACCTGGGTGCCTACAACCAGTTGAGGTGCTCGATACACGATGAAAATGTTATGCCTAGACTGGTCTAACCCCATCACCTTCAATATTCTTCATTTCAAATTCATAAGGCCTATCCCACGCTTCACCTTAACACATTTTTGCTTTTGGTTTGAGCCTTGCTATGACAACCCATTTAACTCATGATAATACGTCTCTCCATTGTAGTACACATAGAAAAAGTGAAAATCCATCACTGACCTATTATTAACAATATTAAAAGTTGTCATAAACTATAAATAGTTACATAAATTTGGCATATGATAAAAACAATTTCTATTCAAACTCAACCTCCTTGACTATGTGTATAGACATATAAATAGTTGAATCTCGATCATAATGTACACTTAACCATATATATATATATATATATATATATATATATTTTATACACATCTAAAATAATAAAAAAAATTAAAAAAAAAATGTCAACCATTTCGACTTTATTTTATTAAGCCAATTTCTTTGTTGAGAAATGAATTCATATTATATGTAAGTTTCATATAATGTAAGTATGAGAAGGAAAGATTATATTAAGAAACAGTACGGTAGAAAAAGGGAAAAATATACCAAACCGTATATACAGCCCCACTTTTATATAAGATAATTTTAAATTGTGAAGAAATTGATAACTTGGTATAAATAGAAAGAAAAAAGGAGTTTACGTAATTTATAAGTTTATATTAATTGCATATTATTATTTTGTTTTTTACTTTATCGAAAAAAATAGTTAATGTTATTAGAATTTTATTAGAATTTTTTTTTTTCAGTTTACCTTAAAGATAATAAGTCACATTAGTGAAGTACAATTCTCAAATTTCTAACCTTGAACGAGTAAATGCTATCAATATGATTTATGCTTTCATTTCTTTCTTTATGTTTAGCATATAGGTAGAAAATATTTCTTGTCAATTTTCATATTAATTTTATATTGATGGTTCTAAACTATTAATGCCAATGAGTTATAGTTTACATTATACTTGCCTCTTACTGTATATAGATTACAAGGTCAGGATTCAAAACCATCTAGATGTGTGACTAGGTGGTAATAATAAAAAGATGTTTCAATTGACATTTCTACTATTATATTATGTAATTAAATTTAATACTCGTTTTGAGGTGAAAATGGCCAAACTCATTGCACAGTTAAATTTCCACTATATATATAGAACCATGTATGTATCAGCTGTTGTACACAGTTAATATTGCAAAACTCATTACGTGAAACTCATGCATAAAAATCTCATACGAAAACAATCTAAAAACTAAGCACTGAAGTCATTTAACCCATGGAGAAATATCAAAAAACTAAGCATTTAACAATACCTCTATCTACTGGTCACAAGAGGGTTGACCCAATGGTGAAATGGATAGCACGTTGGTTGATGGAGACACTGACACAGCTCAAAGACTTGCAAATGGTGACCAAACAGCAAATTTTATGCTGGAAAGATCTCACTCGCACATGGTGGAAAGAGGTCTGTACTGAATGGAAGTAATAATGCTAAGGGGGTGATATTCGGTTAAAAGGTACTCGATCTCATAGAACTCGAGTACCATTAACTATGCATTTACTCTGACTGTTGGAGCCAGTGCGAAATTGTGAGTAGGTGGGTAATAAAGAAGTGTGGCAATAGGTACTCGAGTTTCAGAAACTCGGGTACCAAGCTGCCTTATTAAAATTGGCCCAAGGTTTTTTTGGCCCAGGGGTTTTTTTTCAAAAACTTTGCTAAGGTAGATTGGTACCCGAGTTTCAGAAACTCGAGTACCAATCTGCCTTAGACTAAGGCAGATTGGTACTCGAGTTTCAGAAACTCGGGTACCAAGCTACCTTATTAAAATTGGCCCATGGTTTTTTTGGCCCAGGTTTTTTTTCAAAAAAATTTGTTAAGGTAGATTGGTACCTGAGTTTGGGAAACTCAGGTACCAATCTGCCCAAGCGCACACTCTGTATATGGCCATTACAGAATGGTACCCGAGTTTACTAAACTCGGGTACCACAGTAACACAGTACTCGAGCTTCGTGGGCTCGAGTACTAAGCGGAATTTTTAATCCAAGTGCCATGTCATTGTGCCACGGTGGAACTAGAAAATGTAGTACTCGAATTCACCAAACTCGAGTACTTAAAAAGGTGGTAGATTCCTGTTTATTTCCGAAACAGTGTTTTCGTGCAAAAAAGTTTAAAAATTGATGGTATTTGGCCAATTTGGCCCTTGGAGTTGGGTCAGCTAAATCCCATCAAAGAAAAGTATACCCCGCGTGGTGGTGGGAACAATCTCTGTCCCACACTCACAATTTCTAACTTTATAGAACATGTTTGCTACACAACGAAAAGAACTTGCATCCAAAATCATTTTTTTTAAGTCTGTTGTCATGACTCCCAGTGGTTTTAAACAAACCAAACTGAAAAATGGTTGAGATTGATCCGCTTGAATAAGCGAAAGGAGCCAAGTTTCTTGACAAATTTGTAACCTATAGATATTTTTTATTTAAAAATATATGAATATTTGTCCCACAATGATTGCTCTTTAATCAATTCAACCAATTAGGTACTCTGATTCGTGATCTTTTTATTTGATACTTAAAATTGCCTTCTTATTGGTAAGGGTTTGCATAAGTTGAGTTGGGTCCGGTTTAAGGGTTTTTCAATCTAACCTACCATGGTGGGTTAAAAAAAAATCCAACTCATCACAATGATCCAACCTAACCCTTGTGGATCTAGTTGGATCTATGGGTTAGACTTTTTTTTAATTGCAATTATTATTATTAAATCGAGTATTAGAACAACACCATCATTACGAGAAAATTTATAACCAAATAATTCTAAGTATAATACCATACCAACACAAACTATATGTAGAGAACTTAGAGTTTGACTTTTATTTGTGAAAATGGGCAAAAAAGTAATTAAATTAAAAAAAATTGTATAATATATTTTTAAATATATATTAAATACAGGTTGATTGATTTGTAAATCTTATGATCTGAACCAAACCCGATTTGCTATAAATTTCAATAAATAAAAATAAAAAATCACAATCAAATCCAACCTACCAACTCCTAAAATCCGACTCAACCCAGTAGGTTGATTTGGATTGGGTTACTTATTTGTAGTGTTCCTCGAACAAAAGACAACAATTGTCGATTTTATAATTATATGACTAGTGGTAGGTTGTCATGTGCGCAGCAAATTGAATGTGATGTATAAAATATGAAAAGCAATATAGCATGACATACTCACATACCTGGATTCGTAGGGCAAAAGGCACAACACAATTTTTGTTTTTTGCTTTTTGTTTAGATAAAAAGCGTAACAATTGACAGCACATGTACATAAACATCAATGTCCCTGCCCTCACTTTCTGATTCTATGCCTATCCTCAACAACTCTTTTGGTTATTTTCCATAACGATAATTAATTGCTTGCTTATAAGGCCTCCTATGTTAAGGACACATGGAAAATAACGTTAAAGAGTAAGGGATCGATATTGAACTCAATAGAAGGGTAGGCAGACTATTTCATTATTTGCCAGCATTTCTCATGAGCGTGGCTTCTAGTCAGTGTAAAATTGTCAAATATAGAATCTAGGTTATATCATGGACACAGAGATAAAATTTAATTTGTGATCTTGTAATACATCAGAAGAATAATTTATTTATTTAAAAAAAAAAAAAAGAAAAAAAAAAAAAGAAAAACATAATAATGTAGTAAAATAGCTGTGAAGGAACTAAGTCAGGGGTTCTACTATCCATGATTTGAAGCACTGGATATTGTTGTCCACTTTGGTACCGGCAGAGTCTCACTATCTAAAAGATTCACATAAGATTATGTGATCTAGCAACAAATTGACGCGTAGTTTACCTTTGGACCACCTTTGACTATCACAACAAATTCGAGTTGGATTTTGTCTTGTAAGGCCGATAATGTCAATGTAAATTATTCTTCTCAACAAAAATTGTAAATTATTTTTGGAGGGGTAGGAACAGAGCCGGGTTTCTTCTGGGGGGCCAAGCATCAAAAATTTTAACAATATTAAATTAATATATACAAAAATAAAACTAACATCTATACAATATTAAAAAAATATAAATAAAAGAAAAATAAATAAAATAATGGTTACTTATAACTTATTACATTTCTAGTCAGTTAGTCTCTTAAATCACAACAATTATCAAAGAATCCACTAAGTTTAATTGCATAATTAATATCATAACAATTTTCCTTTCAATGGATAAAATATATCAAAGAATCCACTAGAAAATGTTATTTTGAAGCCTAGTTTGACTTTTGACACTATTCTTGACTTAAAATACTTATTTATTGAGTGTAGTACAACTATTTTATAAAGGAAATAGTATCAATCAGAAATTTTTTATTTTTATTTTTTCAGAGAATATCAACCAGAAAGTTGCAACTCATATTTAACATTATTGTATGTCCAATATTATTCTTGCTAGAAAAACTAATTAGTGTTGTTAACTAGTATTCTTTAAATATATATATATTAAAAAAAAAAAAAAAAAAAAAAGAGGATTGCAAAAAATAAGAAGTAATCAAACAATCCTTAAGGTGGAACCAAGCGGCATGACATCACTCAAAGTTGAAATTCCTAAACTTTTAACTTAAATTTAGGTCTCAAACATCAATTAAGCAAACTATAATACCAAGCATATATAGGTTAAGTAACTCCTCTCCCTATATAATTTTGGTCAACCTTTAATTTGAAAGGTTTGTTTTTCAATTGAATCCATAGGCCACAACTTTAATACAAATCACATATAGGTCAAGTGATGACCATTTAAATTTTACAAGATAAAATTTAGTAACTGATGTGATAATTAATATAATTGGTGGACTTTTAGTTTTAACTACAATAAAAAATTAATATTTAAATTTTATTTTTATATAGTAAATTTCGTATTATTCTTAGTATGACTCTTTCTTTTTTAGATTCAATTTGGGGTACCAAATATTAACTTTTTGTATTTACTTTCAAATATATATATATATACACCAAGAATTTTTTTTAAAGAAATTCCTGGGAGACCTTGGTCTACAAACAACTACGTCCTTGTGAATAGGAACATAAAAGATAAATGAAAATTACCTCAAACAATAAAAGTGTAATTTTCAATACTGTCAAGTATTATCATATTCTTAATTATTATTTCTTTTTAATGACATGTAATATAATCGAAGTTGATAAATATTATAATACTAAATGTTTGAAATGCACTGTACATGACATCGTTTAATTACCACCAAAAGAAGGAGCGGAAGACAAAGAGAAGATCAAACAGAGGCTTGAAATCGCTACATTATATTTGGAAACATGTTACTCTTGTAACTTGCTATTTGATGAATTGGGAGGTGGAAGTGGCACCAACTTTGAGCTGCTGCTGGACTTTTCAGATAGGGCGGCCTTGGGGGCTTCAGAGGCAGAGGAACAAAGAGAACGGAGAAGAGAGGCAATAGATTTGACAATCGAATCAAGCATCATTGTTTTAACTAACCTCCTCTTTGCTGGAATTACAGTACTCCCACTCTTTGGTGTGAACCTTGACTCTGTCTTGGCTCGAATCGCTTTCTGATCATCTGAGTTTATCTCCACCACCTTCTCTGGCTTTGTCATGGGCCTCTTGGCTTCGACTATCCCCTCACTTTGGTTCAGCTCCATCACCTTCTGCCTCCCTAGTTTTTCTCCACCTACCCTGTCTTAAAGAGAATTGTGCGTACTGTGTAAACCTCTCTCTCTCTTGCTCTCAAGTAGTTGTTGGAATCTTTAGCTTTTCAGAGTTTTTAAGAACAAATGTAGAGAGCAGTAAATGGAAGGATAGAAAGGGCGGTGTGTGTAAAGAATTTTTTTTTTTTTTTAATAGATTCTATAGGATTTGAAATCTTGGCTTTTACACGTCATAATTACTCTTTTATCAGCCGACCAATCTAAATCTCTTATTCTAGGACAAAAAAAATTAT
The DNA here is from genome assembly GCA_963669245.1 of Quercus cerris. Taxonomy (NCBI): domain Eukaryota; kingdom Viridiplantae; phylum Streptophyta; class Magnoliopsida; order Fagales; family Fagaceae; genus Quercus; species Quercus cerris. The sequence goes on along the minus strand of OY770014.1, from coordinate 23,105,419 downwards.
AGCAATTAGCTAAAATACATGATGCAGATAGAGGTTTTTATGTTTTGTTGAGAATCTATAGAGATTCAAAGTACCATGGGAGCAGACAATATCAAAATTTGAATGTGGATCAGGTCTAGCTAGCCTATTTAAGCTAGGTGGGCCAAATGAAAATTCTACTTTTTATTTATTTATTTATTTAAGAATACTAAGAATTTAGCACACACGAAGAAATGAGAGAAGATCTTAACACACATATAGAGAGAAGAGACACACATACAAAGAGAAAAGAGAAGATTTTAAAGAAACTGAAAGTTGATCTTAAATGAAAATTCTACGATTGCATGGACCTTATAGCTGTATAGCCCTTGTCACTAGATCTGCATTGCTGGTGACTGACGAGGTAAGTAAGGAATGGGCAAGTTTTAGTGGAAAGGAATATCTGCCTTAATATTCTCAGCTTGACTTTTTACCTTCAAATGGTTCTGAGGTTCCTCCACTTGGCAATATATTTCATATTTTGTCTGCGCAGTAAAACTCAGTAGCTTGTTATTTATAAACTGTGTAATTTAATGAAAGGGGATCAGCTTTTGAAAATGACAAGTTTTTACATATAGAATAGAATTTTAACCTATATTATCCGTTTCAATTGCTCTTTATCACCATGTCATGATATCGGTTAGTTTTTAATGTAAGTTATACAATAGTTGAACCTCAAATCTTTTGTTTAATCACCACAGACTATATACCAACTGAACTAAATGAAAGTCACAGAAAAGAGAAGTTTTTAATTCAACGCTCGAACAGAAAATTTACTCTGTTTTCAACAGCTTATTACTTTAATAGTTGCAGTACTGTCCAATTCCTCTAAATATAACAAGATAAATAAAGTTGAAAACATTTAAAAGTAAAATAAATTGAAGTTTGTATAAGCTTTCGCATAATTGCATTTTACTGAATAATTTCTCCTCTAGTCGCTACTAGCAAAATGCTTACTATCCACATCCTCATTAATTGAAAAACTCTACAACAATTCTATATAACTTCTTGTCCGCACAAAAAAAAAAATAATAAAAAAAATAAAACTTATATATTTCTTCTATCCATTTATATTTGATCTAAGAATCACTCAACACTAAAGAGCAGCATAAAGACTCACCGAGACTTTTTTTTTTTTTTTTTTTTTCCTTATATTTCTTTGACTAGAAATTGGTCTGACAAGCGTATCTGGTTTTTGCAAGTCCAAAATCGTGTGATATCTATAAAAAAAAAAAAAAAAAAAAAAAATGCTCATGGGAAATTATCTTCAAGAATTTGATAGATCTAATAGTTACGTACTGTTCTTTATCTCATTACCTATGGTGGCTTATCTGAGGAAATTAAAACAGAGAAAAAAAATGATAATTTCTGGATTAGTTGGATGTAATTTGGGCCTCCTCAAGAGATAATTTTTGGATGATAATGTTGTTGATTTTATTCAATTCCATAGGGGGATTAACCAAAAAAAAAAAAAAAAAATGTTAAAGGTACTACAAGTTTTGCTACAAACTAATGTCACAATAAATGTGATCGGTAACATTTACAAATGAAAATAACGCAAAAGAACTCCTAAGACTGCTAGAATCAGCCAAATAACAAATTAAAGTTAACAAACTCAATAACTTCAGCCTTCACGTTAGATACTGGTGGTCCCAACTCCCAACACAACAACTTGCTCCATATTTTATTTTTATTTTTTGCTTCAAACAAATTTGCTCCATTGTATCATATAACTTAAGAAGAAAATATAATAAAGTGGTGTTTTACATGTAGTTGTACTAAATGAATGCCTTCTCCTTTTTAATTTTATTATTAATTTGTGCTAGTTTTCATCATTTTAAGTTATGGAGAAATGTTATGTATACAATATTTATTTACAATACTTTTACAACAAATCTTAACTAACATAATATATTTGCTGTTTTTGGTGGATAAGAAAATAATTTCAGTAATAAAGTTCAAATTAAAACCAATAATAAGCTGTTACCTAAGATTTGTGGTGACCACCGCGCACCCTTGATGTGGTGTCCACTCCGCTTGTGGGGTGTAGGGAGTAAGGGCCGGAGTTTAAATCTCTAAGAAGAAACTTCACATGCATACACTTAGATTGAGCTAGAATAGAATTTATATATATATATATATATAAATTGTTGTAAAAATGTTGTAAACGTAACATTTTTGTAAATTATAGAATTATGTACACAGTATTTTACAACACTTTCGTTATAAATTTTAAGTAATATATTGTTATTTCTTGTTACCGGTAGACAAGGGAGAAAAGCTTTAAAATAATTACTCTGTTATCCGCTCTCTGTTGTATTTCTTACCCCTCTCTAATGTAAAGAAGACAACAACCCCCCAACAAAACTGTGCCACATTGGTGTAGTAGGCGTCAATCAAAATTTTATTCGTACTAGATACGTTGCATTTGACTGTGGTTTTTTTTTTTTGAAATGATTTGACTGTGGTTTTTAACCATTATGAAACCAAGTGTTTAAATTGTCATCTTTTATAAAGTCCAGTAAAAACAAATTTTAATTAAAAAAAAATCAAAGGTGAAATTTGTCATTTGCCACATGAGGAAAATTCTGAAACTTTTTCTTTTTTAGAACTTACTTAAAAAACAAAAAGACGGTAGAAATGCAACAGTGTGAAAGGAAAAGATAGGCAACGTTTTCCTAGATTTCATATCCGCTGTGCTTGACATCCGCAACAATCATAAAATTATTAATTAGAATCTTCTCGGCATTACCCAATGGCTGTTCCAGAACCAGAATGGACATGGAAAAATGAAGCAAAGAATTATCCATTTCATAATTGTCATTAGTTAGAGGTCCCACATGACATGAGTAATGAGTGAGAGTTACCACCGAAACCTTCTACTTTTGAATCCTTCCAACTGGAAAGCAAAGACATTTCATAGAGTATCACCATCTAATAGATACATAAGAGATTTTAGATAGATCCTACGATAAAAATTGATATAATTCACTTTCTGACAAACTATATTACAGATAATTACGATTCAGATACTAGTCTTTGTCATGTTAGATTTTGTTCTCTAAGCTGGAGTCCCTTAATTTTGATTCTTAGAATCATACCCTTTCATTTTCACACGTCCCACCTCTTAGTATCTCGCTTGTACGTGCCCAGCAAATTTATAGTATTATGCATTGAACATTTCATCTTGGGTGCAGCGAAGTACCAGAAGTAAGTTCTTCTCAAAAATAAAAAATAAATCAATTAATAAAAAGAAATACTAGAAGTCAGTCAAGCTTATAGGAATAAGTTTGTGAGAAGTTATAAAAGGAAAAAGTTAACGAATACTTTAAAGATATTGATTTAGAAAATTTTAAAAAAAAATTTATTACGAAAAAATAAACAGTAACTAATTTTTTAAGAACATGAATATTAACCAATGCCCTAAAAGTATCTAGTTAAAATATTCTCAAAGTAAGTCATACTAATTAAATTTAAGGTGAGACACTCTCTTTATGTGGAAGAAGATAATACATATTTATTATACTTCCAGAATAGTATTCTATAATTTTCTTAAGTTTGAGTTATATAGTTCGGGCTTACAACAATGTAAACCAAATTATTAGTAAGATTTGTTGAATTTTGAACAATGTATTACCATTCATTCAAACCAATATATAGTCATGATAAGAGTATTACCATTCATTCAAATTGTAGCAATTTTGTATAAGTATCACACAAAAATATTTAATGCCTGTATTATATTTTTATATAGAAAAAGACATGCATTCTTTAGGGTAGTTGAGTCTTTTTATTTTTAGAAAAAAGTTGAGATTTATATGATAAAAACAAAATTTTTAAAAAATTACATACATATATATTATGTAGTATACTGCTCGTATTTTACTAAAGGTAATGTTTTCTCCAAACCCGCGGTTCAAATAATCATCTATATATAATTCAATCATGCGACTTTAGTCTTCCGACTTGATGGGACTGGCGAAATCAAGCATAGACGAGAAAAAGTGGTTTGACGAGACGGACTCACACTGACAAGCTACCAGTTCACTAACGAGGCTTAAACACCTAATTCAATGCCGCCAATAAACGCCCTGGACGGTTACAAAACCAGTTGTACAGACTGTTGGGATAAAATTAAAAGCAACATGATGAGGCCAAAAAACGTTACTCAGAGGGGTGTTAAGAACCACCTTAATTGCCCAACGGCTAGAGATTACAACAACATATATAAAGCCCCCACATGGCCAAGAATGAGGTATGTGCACATTGAGATAGTTACTGTAAAATTTCTTTGATACACTATATTACTCTTTCTAAAATAATTTCTGATACTGACTTTGGCATCGGAGACGTTGTGGCAGGTACCACACCGATGACCACACTCGAGGGTACATACTTGCAGGAGGCCGAAGATCATTTCTGTCTGCACATATTGGCTGACAAATTCACACTTCATCAGTTTGGCGCTGTCTGTGGGGACATTTTTGCCTCAAGACCAAGAGTTGCACCAATGTCAGTTGAGAACCACCTTAATTGCCCAACGGCTAGAGATTACAACAACATATATAAAGCCCCCACATGGCCAAGAATGAGGTATGTGCACATTGAGATAGTTACTGTAAAATTTCTTTGATACACTATATTGCTCTTTCTAAAATAATTTCTGATACTGACTTTGGCATCGAAGACGTTGTGGCAGGCACCACACCGGTGACCACACTCGAGGGTACATACTTGCAGGAGGCCGGAGATTATTTCTGTCTACACATATTGGCTGACGAATTCACACTTCATTATTTTGGCGCCGTTTGTGGGGACGACATTTTCGTGTTCAATATAGAAAAATAGTCTCATATGGAGTCTACTCCGGATTCTGCAGCCTTAGCTCAACAAGTTCAAGCCCTCGCAGCCATCGTTGAAGAACTGACCAGGCAAAATCAGGAGCTGAAACTACGGCTTTAACAAGAAGAGAATCGATCTAAAGGGAACCAAGACGATGAGGGAGATAGCCACAGAAGAAATGACCATCAAAAGCCCGCTACTCCAACCGAGCACAACTCGGACCTTCTCCAGGAGATGAGGCGAGAGATGGACGAACTTAGAAACCCCATCAAGGAGAAGACAGATCGAAGTGTAGATCAAATGGTTAGGGCAATCGATTCGCCGTTCACCCCAGCGGTCCTTGAGTGCTTAGTACCGTCAAAATTTCAGTTGCCCCAACTTGAACCATTCGATGGGCTAAAGGACCCTCAGGATCATCTGAACACTTTCAAGACGACCCTAGGGCTCCAGCAGCCCCCAGACGAAATACTGTGTCGCTCTTTCCCCACCACCCTCAAAGGAGCTACAAGGGAATGGTTCACAAAGCTGCCAACGTCGTCCATTGACAATTTTGAGCAGTTGAGCAATGCCTTCTTGCGTCACTTCATAGGAGGACAGCGTCCTAAGAGAATCGCGGATCATTTACTTACCATCAAGCAGGGAGAAAAGGAAACTTTGAAGTCATACGTGAAACGCTTTACTCGCGAAACACTGGAAGTGGACAATGCAGACGATAAGGTGCAATTGACGACCTTCAAGGCAGGGTTGAGATCCAGAGAGCTCATTTCGTCGCTCGCAAAGAATCCCCCAAAAACGATGGCCGAAATGCTCCTGAAAGCACAGAAGTACATGAACGCCAAAGATGCATGAGCGGCCATCAGGGATGGAGGGAGACCAAGGGACAAAGAAGAAAGGAAAGATGACGATCGTAGAGGGCAAAAGCAGGAGCACCCAAATCGTCGGACCAATGACAGAGTCAAAAGGAAGGATGACAAGGGACTGCAAGCAGTAAAATTTACCCCTCTTATTATGCTAGTCGATAAAATCTTAACGCAGAATAAGGACGAGCATTACCTTAAGTGGCCGCGACCATTGCACTCATCCCCTAACGTCCGCGATAAGAATAAATACTGCCGATTTCACAAGGACTACGGCCATTACACTGAAGATTGTCGAGACCTCAAAGAATAGATTGAGGAGTTGATATAGAAAGGAAAGCTACAGAAGTTTGTCAAGAAAAGGGAATACAGTAGATTCCAAGACGGAAACAAGGGTCAGCACAAGTCCACCTCCGGGGGCAATAACCATCAGTACCAGCCCCCTCAAAATGTGATAGGGGAAATACAGACGATCGTAGGAGGACCTATAGCAGGTGGGTCAAGTCCCTTAAGAAAGCATATCAACGACTGGTGAACAGCGTCCACATGACACCCCCGTTGAAACAGAGACGAACCGATCAGGACATGATTTTCAATGAAGGAGATGCTAGGGGAGTGAAACAACCTCACAATGACCCCCTGGTCATAGCACTTACAATAGAAGGTTTCAACACAAAGAGGATCCTCGTGGACAATGGAAGCTCTGCTGACATCATTTACTTTCCTGCGTTCCAGCAGTTGAACCTGGATCCAAAAAGATTGTGTCCATTTGACTCCCCCCTTGTCAGCTTCAGTGGAGACAGGGTAAACCCCAAAGGCATAGTGACGTTGACGATGACAGTGGGAACCTACCCGAAGCAGTTCACTTGTGATCTGGACTTCTTGGTGGTAGATTGTCCCTCGACTTACAATATAATCATTAGAAGACCAGCGCTCAACAAGTGGAAATCATCCACATCAACCTACTGCCTGAAGATAAAATTCCCAACGGAGAATGGGGTAGGAGAAGTCAAAGGAGATCAAGTTTTAGCTCGGGAGTGTTACCAGGCCATCATGGGCGCAAAGGAGAACTATACATGGACGATCGAAGAAAAGCAGAAAGAAAAGATAGAGGCCTTGGAGACAGTAGAATTATCCGATGAAGAACCAAACAAGACGACCAGGATAGGGACGACTCTAAGTCCTGAGATGAGAACAAAACTGGTTTAATTTCTTAAAGAAAACTTAGACGTCTTTGCTTGGAGCCACGACGACATGCCAGGCATATCTCCAGAAGTCATCCAACACAGGTTGAATATAGACCGAGAAAGGAAGCTTGTCAAACAAAGATGAATAGTTTTCGCACCAGAAAGAGATCAAGTGGTTATTGACGAAGTTAACAAGCTCTTGGCTGCCGGCTTCATCCGCGAAGTATATTACACAGATTGGCTCGCAAATGTCGTCCTGGTGAAAAAAGCAAATGGGAAATGGAGAATGTGCGTAGACTTCACAGACCTGAACAAAGCATGCCCGAAGAACAGTTTCCCTCTCCCAAGGATAGACCAGTTGGTAGACTCCACAGCCGGGCACAAGCTTCTGACGTTCATGGACGCTTTCTCTAGATACAACCAGATAAAAATGGCAGAACGGGATCAGGAGAAAACAGTCTTCATCACAAGCCAAGGGCTCTATTGCTATAAGGTAATGCCCTTCGGACTGAAGAATGCCGGCACCACTTATCAAAGATTGGTAAATAGAATGTTCAGTAAGCAGATAGGCAGGAACATGGAAGTATACGTAGACGACATGCTCGTCAAGAGTAAGGAGGAACTCACCCATCTAGACGACCTCAAAGAGACATTTGCTACTCTCAAGCAATATCATATGAAGCTGAACCCCAGTAAATGCGTCTTTGGCGTAGCCTCGGGGAAATTCTTAGGATTTATGGTGTCCCAGAGGGGAATTGAGGCGAATCCAGAGAAGGTACAAGCAATAATCAATATGACCTCGCCCAAGACCGTCAAGGACGTCCAAAAGCTAACGGGAAGGATTGCAGCCCTCAATAGGTTCGTCTCAAGAGCGACGGACAAATGCCTACCCTTCTTCAAGACATTGAGACAGGCTTTTGCTTGAACTGACGAGTGCGAGGCCGCATTCCAGGAACTCAAATGTTACTTAAGCAATCCACCCCTTCTAAGCCCGTCAAAAGAAGGTGAAAACTTGTACTTGTACCTGGTAGTGTCAGATACGGCCGTCAGTGGAGCCTTGATCCGAGAAGAGGACGGGAAACAACTCCCTGTCTATTACATCAGCCAAGCCTTCCAGGGAGCTGAGTCCAGGTATCCTCAGATCGAGAAGATCACGTTCGCGCTGATAGTAGCTTCACGAAAACTCAGACAGTACTTCCAAGCGCATCCTATCTTGGTAATGACGGACCAACCAATCAAGAAGTCCATGAGCAAGCCCGAGGCGGCAGGGAGAATGGTTTAGTGGGCAATTGAGCTCGGTCAATTTGATATTGAATACCACCCCAGGACGGCCATAAAAGCACAAGCTCTAGTAGACTTCATCGCGAAATTCACCCACCTAGATGAGGACGACTTCACCATCGAACACAAGCAATGGACAATATAGACCGACGGCTCGTCAGCCCATAAGAGAGGAGGAGTCGGGGTAGTCATAATCACCCCCGATGGAGAAAAACTAAAATATGGAGTTCAGTTGAAATTCCCAGCAACTAATAACGAGGCCGAATATGAAGGAATTCTGACAGGGTTAAGGCTTGGAAGAGAGTTTGGAATTAAGAACCTTGTGATCCAGAGTGATTCGAAGCTAGTAATTGGGCAAGCCAGGGGAGAATACTAAGCCAAAGAGGAAAGGATGCAGAGGTACCTCAGATTGACGAAGAATCTAGCTCAAGAGTTTGAAAAGGTGGAGTTCGTGCAGATCCCCAGAAGCCAGAATGTGATGGCAGACGAAGTCTCAAAGATAGCCTCATCAGATGAAAGAGCGGTAAAAGAAGGCCTGATGATAGAAGTTCAGAAAAATCCCAGCATTGAAGAGGTTCCAACGTTTGCAATCCAGAGCTCAAACAGCTGGATGTCACCTATTGTATCCTTCCTTCAGGACGGGCATCTCCCACAGAACAAGGAAGAAGCCAGGAAGATCATAAAGAGGGCAGCCAGAGTCATAATCCTCAATGATGCCCAGTACAAAAGGGGCTTCTCCATGCCTTACCTAAGGCGTGTCGACGAGAAAGAAGCGACGTACATCCTGAAGGAAATCCATGAAGGTGTTTGTAGGGATCATGCTGGCCATAGATCCCTAACAAGAAAAATAATTCGAACAGACTATTTCTGGCCCACTATGCAGGTGGACGCAACAGAGTTCGTCAAGAGATATGACAAGTGCCAACGGTTCGGAAATGTTCAGCGACTTCCAGCAGAGAAATTGACGACGATTTCATCCCCATGGTCGTTTGCACAGTAGGGAATCGACATCGTCGGCCCACTGCCCCAGGGCAAAGGTTAGGTAAAATTCTTATTAGTTGCTATTGATTATTTTACAAAATGGGTTAAAGCAAAGGCGCTGGCGACCATAACCGAAGCTAGAATCCAGAGCTTTGTATGGAAGAACATCATTTGCAGGTTCGGAATTTCAAGGACGATCATATCAGACAATGGATGACAATTTGACAGCCAAGGCTTTAAGGAATTCTGCTCAGGCCTAGGCATCAAGAATCAATTCTCGTCCCCAGGTCATCCACAAGCGAATGGACAAGCGGAGGTGACGAATCGAACGTTGCTCAAGATTATCAAAACGAAGCTGGATGATGCGAAGGGCGCCTGGTCAGAAGAGTTACCTAATGTATTGTGGGCCTACAGGACAACAGCAAGAACACCAACAGGAGAGACGCCCTTTAGACTCACCTACGGCACTGAAGCAGTGATCCCGGTTGAGGTGGGAATAACCAGCATCAGGCGGGAGGCATTCATTGAAGAAGTCAACAACGATGATTTGCGACTCAACCTGGACTTCCTAGACAAAGTAAGAGATAAAGCTTGTAGCAGAATGACGGAATATCAGCAAAAGATGATTGACTACTACAACAAGAGAGTGAAGCTTAGACAACTTGACATCGGTGACATCGTCCTTCGTAAAGTAACCCCGGCTACCAGGAATTACACTCAAGGGAAACTCGGCCCCACGTGGGAAGGACCCTACCGGGTCGTCCATTACTCCAGGAAGGGCAGCTATTATCTAGAAACCATAGACGGGCAAAGACTCCCTAGGCCGTGGAACATAGAACACTTGAAGAAGTACCATCAATAAACGCAATTGTGAAATGTATTCATTATTCATTATTGGAATTAATAAATAAGTTATTCAGCTAACGTTTCTCAACAAGCAGGTGTATATGATCACAAGTCATAGTAAAAAATGACTAAGTAGTAAGATTCCGCTCTGACGGATGTAAGCTACTGACGATGACAAAATCCTTGAAAAAAGGTGTAAGTCATAGTCGAAAATGACTAAGTAGCAAGATTCCGCTCTGACGGATATAAGCTACTGATGACGACGGATCCTAAAAAAAGGTGTAAGTCATAGTAAAAAATGACTAAGTAGCAAGATTTCGCTTTGACGGATGTAAGCTACTGACGATGACAAAATCCTTGAAAAAAGGTGTAAGTCATAGTCAAAAATGACTAAGTGGTAAGATTCCGCTCTGACAGATGTAAGCTACTGACGATGACAAAATCCTTGAAAAAAAGTGTAAGTCATAGTCAAAAATGACTAAGTGGCAAGATTCCGCTCTAACTCTGACGGATGTAAGCTACTAACGATGACAAAATCATTGAAAAAAGGTGTAAGTCATAAGAGTCTAAAATAACTAAGTGGCAAGATTCCGCTCTGACGAATGTAAGCTACCGACGATGACGAGATCCTTGAAAAAAGGGTGTAAGTCATAAGAGTCTAAAATAACTAGGTAGCAAGATTCTACTCCGACAGATGTAAGCTACTGATGATGACAAAATGTGAAAGTCAAAAAGAATAAAAAATGACCAAGTAGCCAGATCCCGCTCTGACGGACACATGCTATTGACGATCATAGAGTCCGTGAAAAAGGCTAAGTAGCAGAAGCACGCCGTGACGAATCAGAGCTACTAACGCATATCATTCCAAAAAGGGTGTATCTCATAGAAACAAAAAATGCTAGTAGAAAGAAGGAGATGCAAGAGCCTCATTAAGCACATCACATAAGCAGTTAAAAGCAGGCAACTTACAAACGCAGGTAAATACAAAAAGTAAGTTAAAACCAAAAGCAAACAAGAAAATTACCATTGTTTTCACAAACCCATAAACGCTGGGTTGAAACAGTGTTCCCAAAATAAAATAAAAAAAATGTTTCAAAAATAGATTTACAAAAAGGGCCACGATAGGCACTGTTCAACAAACAAAATAAATATTTTTGGTAAAACATCATAAGTAGCAAGTTCAAGCTTGAGGAGCTAGAGGGGCGTCAACAGCAGCAACATCGTCAACCGGAACATTTTCTGGACCTTCACTAGCAGGAACCGCGGACTGAGCAGCTTCATCAGCGGCTATCTCCTTATCCACTTCTTCCAAGTCCAGGTTTTCAATATCCACTCCAGCCGGATGTTTGACCATGTACCTTCGAAGGAGCTCAAAGCCTTTAAAATACCAACTGAAGATCACTGTATTGTACTCATCAATGGTTTAGAAGGCCTCAACTGATCTAGTCGCGATTGTCCTCAACGATTCCCTGGCATTTTGAAGCTGCTTGTCCTTTTCCAAGTTCAGCTGACGCTCCACTCTAAGGTCGTCACCCAGGACCTTAACCCTCTCCGTCAAAGAAGTAGCTTCATCCATTGAGTCAATAAGGCTCTTCTTCAGCTTCGAGTTTTCACCCTCCAAAGCTTGCACCCTTGATGAGAGAGATGCCAGCTTAGCCTCTTGGGTAAGATACTCAGAAGCGAGATGCAAACCTTCTCCCAAAGCTTGAAAAGAAGTGCCAAGTCGTCAGTAAAAAAAAAAAAAAAGGGAAAGGGTTAGGAAGGATTGCTCATGAAAGAAGTAAAAACACTTCACCTGGACGAGCCTGTGGACATGGCCACCAGCAACCGTATTAAAAGGGACCCCAGAAAGAACTTTCAGGTCGTCAGCCGTGACGATGCTGTGGGCCCTTTCAACTGCCAGCCTCTCATCCCCCCAAATTGTCGAGTGACGAGAATCCCCTTTCTTCATCTCCTTCTCCATCAGGCGTGGCCTCTTAGAGACAGGCGTAGGAAGCTCCTCCACCGAAGTGGATAGAGAAGCAGTCCTCGTTGTCTCAGTCCTGAAGAAGAGAGGAGTGACGGAGGCTGGCGGGGTGGCAGATAGACCCCTTTCGGTCACACGCACAGTCTTTCGCCCAATGTTTGACAAGGGCTCATCCTTCTTTGCCCTCATCTTCGTGTACATGTCCTTGTTAAATTTTGATGTCATTTCTGTCAACCAACGAACATTAGTCTCAAAAAAAGGAAAAAAAAGAAAAAGAGAGACTGATACTGACGAAGCTGTAACTTACTCTTTTTTCCTTCTATATCAAGATTCCGCAGGACGAAGGCAGAAGGATCAGGCCCGAGGCAGTATATCGAAAGAGTCCTGGGATCAATGAGATCATCCCAACTCTCAATTATTTGCATGTACTCAATAGCCTTCTGCACTCGCTCCCTGTAGCTACTCTTAAGCTTTGGTCGTCTCTTGACTAAAAAATAAAAAAAATAATAAAAAAAAAAGAAAAAAGAAAAAAGAAAAAGAGTTTAGCAGCCATAGTTGTAAGCACAACAGAATTCAAGAGACAAAGAAGAAATATTGACGCACCTAAAGTCAGGGTTTCCCACCGACGACGTAACCTTGGGAGATCACCCCACAACTCACCCGAGGGAGTCTCAAAATCGTCCCCAAACACAAAGAAGAACCTGGACTTCCAGTACCTGAAAGAGGACGGCAACCCCTTGACGATCCTAGTCCCTCTTTCCCAGGTCATAGCTCGTAATACCCATGCTCTTTAAAGGCTTTTAGACGGTAAAGGTAAACAAGCTCATCAACCCTGAGCATGTCCCCGTCATTGGCAGCCAACCAAATCCCCATACAACTTACCAGAATCCTCCACGAGTTAGGCATGAGCTGCCTGGGAGTGATACCAAAATGGTCTAAAAGCTCCATGAGGAAGGGATGGACCGAGAACCTCAACCCACAGACGAAGGCAGATTCGTAGAAATATACCTCCCTGGGGAAGAAGTGGCAGGCCCGATCCCCTTCACCAAGCAGACGGACCCTAACCCGATCTAGGAATTGAAATCTATCCCTAAATCTACCCAACGTATCCGCGTCCAACCCATACTGCTCCTCCAAGGCATAAAAAGCCCTAACCTCCCGGGGATTGGAAATGGCTGTATCCTCTTCCACTGGGTTACCACTAGACGATAACCCAGTCTCGAGCTCACTGGACCTGACTTCTGACATCGTCCTACCCTCTTTTACTAAATTCTTAAACCAATTGACTGATTGACGCAACAGAGGCAACAGATCAGCCATTACAACAGCCAAACTGCTACCCTTGTGAAGGAAATTTTCGAGATGTGGAAAGTTTCCTAACGCCCCCCCTAGTCGAGCAAAAAGACACGAAATCGAAGGACAGTCTAATCTAACCTCAGAACTATCAAACATAGAAAACTAGACAATACAAAAAGTAAGGAAAAACTGGATACCCCAAAGGCAAAAGGAAGCCAAACAGCAAGGAAAGAAAAAACGGAAAATCAGATTGCTATAGTGTATATGTAGGCAGAATAAAAGGAAGCAGAAGGAAGAACTTACCTTGAAAACTACTACAATGCACACCAGTTGGAGGAGAAATCGCAGAAAGAAAGGTTGAAGAAGAAAAGGGTCAGAGCAATGATTAAAAGATTTTTTGAAAAGGTAAGGGAAATAGGAAGATGGGAGGTTTTAAAACCAAGGATTAGGAAGCTAAAAAAAAAACCAGCGGGAAAATCAATAAAACCCATCATATGGAGCATTAACTCCCCCAATCAAAATATGCCACGTAGGCCATAACCCAAAAGGCACCGCCGCAATGCATTTAATACGGCTTAAGAACCTAACCACTTACAATTCCAAAGCTTTTCACCTTCCCCAGTCAACACGACATGTCATGACGACCACGGAATCCGGGGGCAACTAATGGGACTGATGAAATAAAGCATAGACGAGGAAAAGTGGTCCGACGAGACGGACTCACACTAACGAGCTACCAGTTCACTGACGAGGCTTAAACACCTAATTCAATGCCTCCAATAAACACCCTGGACGATTACAAAACCAGTTGTACAGACCGTTGGGATAAAATTAAAAGCAACATGATGAGGCCAAAAAACATTACTCAGAGGGGTGTTAAGAACCACCTTAATTGCCCAATGGCTAGAGATTACAACAACATATATAAAGCCCCCACATGGCCAAGAATGAGGTATGTGCACATTGAGATAGTTACTCTAAAATTTCTCTGATACCCTATATTGCTCTTTCTAAAATAATTTCTGATACTGACTTTGGCATCGGAGACGTTGTGACAAGCACCACACCGGTGACCACACTCGAGGGTACATACTTGCAAGAGGTCGGAGATCATTTCTGTCTACACATATTGGCTGACGAATTCACACTTCATCGCGACTTATTACCTAGTCACAGCTATGAATATGAAATAAGTTATAAAAAATATACATGGATGCTTATTTGTGTTGATTACATAATAAACAGAATGAACTTTCCTCCATGCTAATGATCTATATATTATTATTATTGTTAAAAACTGAAGCGTAGCATTTAATGCTACTACTCTTACGTTGTGCCACATTAGCTGCCACGTTATTCATTTTTTTTTTTAAATATAATTTGTCTTACAATTTTAAAATGGTTTTTACAATTTTCAGCCCTATAAATGCAGTCCACTACTTATTTATATACTTCCACTATCACCCCTATAATAAATCCAGCCCACTACTTATTTATTTACTTTCACTATCATCTTATAATAAATCTGTATAATTAATCCAGCTCACCTCTTATTTATTTAGTTCCACTATCAAGCTCAACCCAAAGTCTTTTCAGTTCAACTTTAGGGTTTTGTGTGAGCATTTTCAGCTTAAAGGAAAAAAAAAAAAAAAAAAAAAAACTTGAAACCTTTCAAGCTTTAGTTTTTTTCTTTTTTTTCTTTTTTTTTTTCCTATAATTGTTTTAACTTTTATTTTTTTAATATTTATACCTCGAACTTTCTCTCTCCCTTACCTTTTCATCCCCCCACTACCCTCTACATTAGTATCATTCTTTTTCTTTCTCTTCATCTTTCTTTATTTTGTCTCTTCTTATTTACACCCTCTTACTATAAATTTGTCACTATCTCTTGTATTCTATGCATAGTTTTCGCTCACAAAAAAAATGGTTCTCTCTCTCTCTAAATTTTTTGGTGGATTTTTTTTTTCTTGCATCTCTACTTTAAGTTGATAATTTTTTATATTCTTTAAAACTCTGTTTTGGGTTAATGTGATTTAGTTTTGTTTTTTAAGTTGTTGTTGTTGTTGTTGTTGTTATTTTTTTTTTTTTTCTCTTTTATTGTTAAATGTTATCCTATTGCATTCTAAAGAATTAAATATAACATATAAAAATATTATATTATTATATTACATAGCATGATTTGGATAATTTGGTATTTACTTTGTTACATAATTTTTATAATGCTCAATTTAGATTTTTTTTTTTTTTTTGAGAACCAATTTAGATGTTAAACTATGAGACTTTACTAATTTTTGTTTATTTTCTAATCATTTGTGGTGGACAAAGTACTCTTAATAGTTGTATTAGAAGTACTCTATAATGCCATTTATTTAAAGAAAGCAAAGGTTAGCGAAACGAAAATAATTGGATAGGTGACAAATTTTAACTTTTGCAATTTTATTTTAATTATTATTATTTTATAAAAATGCATGTATAGAAATTTAATTCTTAAATTTTGCTAATAATTGTTTATTTGATAATATGTTTTGGGTGGCCAAAATTATAATTTCTACAAAGAAAATAACCTTAATAGATTATCAAAAACAAAATTTTATCCTAATATTGGTCCAATAAATCATTGTTAAGTTTTATTAATTTTTTTTAGTTTACGTTTTTTTGGTGTTTCGGATTGTTCCTATAATAAATAAAAATATAATTACGAAATACATTACTCATTATTAGATTAGTTTAAATTGAAAAAAAAAATTAATAAAACCACTATAAAAATAATTATCACACGCAATATGCGGGTTCGCGGCTAATATACATAAAAAACTTTACTAACACAATTTTTGTCATAATTTACTGAAATGGTGTGAGTGGTAAATAATCACTTTTATATGAATCTATCATTTTTTTCACTATTCACCATTAACTACTACAATAAATTGTTGCAGATGTTATAAGAAAAGTTGTATTTCTGAATTTTCTCTACTAAAAAAACTAGGTTCTTTTACCTACCATGCATTTTTATTTATTTCTGTTATAACGCCAGGGGAAAGCACGAGTTTAATCCTACAGCCTCTAAATCAAAATAGAGTTCAGGTTCTTTCAACTGGTGCCATTATCCTGATGCATGCATTGACAATTTGGACAACTAGAATTATATTCATTCCCCTTTGGCTCATCTGGAACTTGGAAATGAAAGGGCAAGACAGAGTGAGTATTTCTTTCCAGTAATACAATACATGTTACGATTTCTTTTGACATGATGTGCTGCAATTTTTAGTCAATACTAAACTTTTGCTAGCCGAGGACTGTCTCTACCACAAAACTGAGGCCCTAGCTCGTTCTAGGATGGTTTTTTTTAGGTTTCACACGGAAAATTATTGTATACTCTCAGAATATCATAAATGCATACTCTATTCTCTCACATAAATGGTAAATCCCATTAATTAAATTCACTATTTATGTGAGAGGGGAGAGTACGCATTTATGGTACTCGGAGAGTACCTAATATTTTTCCGTTTCACACAACCCTAGCTAAGATATTTCCATGTTGCACCAACCGGTTTGTATTGTTTCTATCACATCTTTCCTATTTATATCAAACCGTTTTCATTTTCTTTCTCCTTAAGGTGTAATTGTCACAATTCCACCATATTCCTATTTATGGTAATATGAAAGATAAAACTTACCAAGATACAAATGAAATCTCTTTTTCATTGCTTCTTTGCTAAGAGCATACTTTAGCAAAAACTGAAAGTATACTTTAGCACACTTTTAACAAAATGCTTTCGATAAAAAACTAAATAAGTTATTCTTAAATAGACATTAAGCAAGTATGTGTTGGGGTTATTTGTGTTCCTTATCACTAGTCAGAATAACAACCGCCAAAAAATTGATACATTCACATTGATGGAAGTCGACATTTTGATTGTTTGACGTTCCAAAATCAGAAGGAACTCAAAATCACATTAAAAATTAAAAAAAAAAAAAAAAAAATCAAGATGTGTACTGTAGGTTTAAGTGTCGATCAATATGGAACTCTGGCTCTAAGTTCTAATCAGCACTCAATCCCCCAAAGTGTCATCAACACTTGCCTCTTTGACTGCGAATTTTATAACCGTTTTCCGATTTGTCTAATTTTAAAACTTTATCCTATCAAGATTTGACTTGTTATTCCAAAAACTCAAGCCTTGGAAAGTTTGAGTCTCACTCAAACTCATCAATTAACAAAGGCTTTATCCCTCTCTATAAATAAAGTAGGGGTGTAAAATTCAAAGCATGCAATATTCCTTTATTCAGCACATGAATGAACCCTCAATTGCTTGAATTCTTTACTCTCCAAGCCCTAAATCATCCAAAATATCTTCCCAAATTATTCTAAACACAAAAATTTCTAGTTAGGATTATCCATCCAAACCTAAACCAATCATCAAGCCTTGTGCATGCAAGTGGTATTTCTCTACCTTTTAGTTGTTTCATCTCTGATTACTACTTTTAATCAATCGAATCATGTTTGTCTTCAATTATATGGGTTAAATTAGGGTTAAACATGATGGATTTTGGATTTAGTGTTTAAATCTTCACATGTGGTTTACATGCTCCAAAAAATAATAATAATAATAATAAAACCCTAGATGTGTTGTTTTTTAAGTGAAGAACATGCCTTTTTTGACACATTTAAATGAATGGATTGCATGGCACGATGGGAGCCACCATACTCTAGAAGATCAATTGAACTGGGCAAGGTGGGTGCCTATTATCTAACACCTTCACTAATTTAGCCTTCGATACTTAAATCAATGGTTGTTAAACTAGGTCTTATGTTGTAATTTTCATCTTTTGGAATTTAACTATAAAATCAAAAGCTATGTAATTTTATACTGTATGTAGGAGCAAGCTTTGTAATTATTATTATTTTTTCTATCAAATGTTTGAATTATATTATTTAATTGATGAAAATGTGTTTTTCAATACAGATTTTGTATTTTTTTATAATAATTAATATAAATGATTCTTCCAAATGTACAAGTATACAACTCTCAATTTAATTTAAGGGGTCAAATATCGTTAGTTAGACCATGCATTTTGAGAGGTAATAAACACAAACTCACCCAATAACATGAGCTGGGTCAAAAACAAAACTAACTTGAGGTATTGGTATCTCACATTTATTCAATTTATTTAGCTTGTATACAATTTAAAATAATATATATATATATATATATATATATATATATATGTATATATATATATTTTTTTAAAAAAAAAAAAAGAAAAAAAGAAAAACCTTCTAGGTGCAATTGTATGTCCAACTTATGTTTTAAGTTCCAAGAGTCGTAGTTCTTAGTCAAGCCCAGTTGAATTAGATTTGCCCGGATTAAGCCTTCTGGACCTATTGGTTAAAAACCGTTGGGGATTTTCCTCTTCCAATTGCCCCTAGCTTTTGCTATGCCAAGCCAAATGAAGCTTGTTGGTTTGTTTGGGAAATGTTTCCCTACCCGGCTAGTAGTTGAAAAATGAAAATCCCTTCTTTTCCAATGAGACCCTATACTTGACCAAGTACACTCGAATTGTGATGGGTCGTGATTGTTATGGCTTGATTTGTCAAGTAAAATTGTACCCACCCAACATCATATCCTCATCATCCATTAAATAAAATGAAATTAAAAAAAAAAAAAAATTAAAGCTTCTTGTCCAATAATAATAATAATAACCTACTAATTAACTATAAAAAAAGAGTCAATACGCTTATCTATGGTAATTTTGGTTTATTAGAAGTGTTGTGCCATAATGACATGTTTGGGTGAGAAACTTTAAACGGTGCGTTATGCTGAGAATATTTTTTTTTTTTTAACACACAGGCGAAGAGGGAGAGAGAAAGGAGCAGCGAGTCAGTGAGAGAGAGACTAGGGAAATCACTAGGCCTCTCCCCGTCACGTTGTGTTACAGGCTCTCTTGGTTAAGGGAAAAAGTTGATTTCTTTCTCATGTACTTTGCTTATTTGATTTAATTTTTGGATTTTTATGAGTTTTTCCTTGTTGGTTGCTTTGCTTGCAGTGTTGGATCATGAAGATTTTGGGTTTGTGGACACAAATGGAGGAAGAGAAGGACGCTTTTTGGGGCTTATAAGAGTCTGTCTGAGTGATTTCCAAGCTCAAGCCGGTCTTCTATAATCTTTTTCATTCTTATAATCTAAATTTCTGACTTTATCTGTTTTTGAAATAGCGGTGTAAAAGTCAATTTCTTTTTGGGTTTGTCTCATATTTTACATACCTAGTTGAGTTTGGCCTTGTGGGTCTTCTTTATTTGGATAAATTTCTTGTTTGTTGATATGAATTCCCCAAAGTTTGTTAGGATGGCTTCTCCCAGTTAAATTCGGCTTCTACATGAGTTGTGCTGTCAGATTGAGAGATGAGGGGAAGGAAACAGATATTCACCCAAAAAAGGAGAGTGGGATTAAGAAGATAAATTTAAGATTTAGAGCAACTATAAAGTAACTTTATTCTTGTTGTACGTCTCACAAAGATTGTGAGACGTATTTTCGCAAATGCTTTCAAACAACAATTTTCAGTTTTTAAACACATATACTAAATGAACCCTTGATTTGAGTTTCTAGATTACAGGTGCAGCAAATTCAAGCACACAAAGAAGAAGGATATATAGCTTCATTATTAGCATAAAGGAGCAAATGATTTTGTGAGTATATAATAATTTCATCTGCTATGAATAACAATAAAAGTGAATAACTTCATTTCAATAGATTCATTACTATGTTGTAGGAATGAGAAGCAAAAGCGAATTTAACTCGTGTTCATTTAGGAATTTTGGTGATGCAGAGCACATATTGACAAGGGGCATTATTGAAAATTGAGGGTCAAGTGATATACAAATAATTTGCATTTTATATTTTCATCTATCTCTGCGATCATATATTGCTTTGTCATATATTTTTATTTGTCTCATATAGCCTCTCATCATCGGAAGGTTGGGTTGTCATAACATGCTTAGCTCTTATGTTTTAGCGTAAAGCAATGTTAGGAGCATTCAAGTTCTGTTTTGATTTACATTATAAGGATTCTATACATACCCCCATAGGAGATGTACATGTACTGACCAAAACTGAAGGGAAAAAAGGAAGGGAGTAATGAATGATTGATACAGACTCATATTTGAGGATATGAAGGCATACTTATTGCCAATAATGGGAAAGATAATTAGAGCGAAGAAGGAATATACATTAAGACAAGAAACTTTGAGCAGAAATTAACTATGGACCAATACATTAGTAGTTGGCTGTCTTTATCGTATATGTATGTCAGATAAATTTCCTCAGATGTGTTAGGATGGTTACAAGCTTCAAAAATACTATTGAAATTTACTTCATTTCTCCTTGAATGACTCCTGGCCATGTGAGTTGTCAACTTGCATGCTACTTCAACATCATTTTGCTGCCACCTGATTCTTCAATGATTGTTGACATCTAGTTTGGCAATTACTTCTTTAACACTTAGATAACCACTTGTCAATTGCAAATTACATTTTAACAAAGATGGGCGCCATAAAATGTAGTACCAGAATCAAAGCAAGTTAAACTCAATGAGGATATTTACCCGACAATAATTTTGCCCTTAGAAACTCAAGTTTTATAAACTTGAGATTGCTTTAAGGAACTCGAGCCTCTAAGATTTGAATTCTATGTGGATTAAAATTCCATGTCAGCATTGCAACGCATGAAACTCGAGTTTCTACAGTAAACTAGAGGCTAAGAAACTCAAAATGCTAGTTTCCTTAATAGTTTCAGAAACCTATTAAGTAACGAAAATGTTAGTAAATTGGTGTTAAATGGCAAAACAAATCTGTGAAAATCATTGGGTCAAATATCAATGTGCTTAATTTATAAGTACAAACTAAAGGGTAAAATATCAAATAGCATGAAAGAGATTTCGAAACATGGAAGTTTCAGTTATTATTAAGGTAGAAGGCCACATACATTGATTTCAACTAGTGTATAAGAAGCAAAGTGCACATTTGAAAACCAAACAAGCAAATGAAGAAAAAGTACATTACTATCATTTCTGTGAATCTCTTAGTCAACTGATCAAGAAGAGTAAGGTATTGCAACAAGCTCGAGAGGAATTTTCTTAAACACAGTGAGTGCATTAACTTCAGTCATGTCCGAGTCTTTCCCTTGTGCATTAGCACCTGGCAACTTTCAATCAAACCAGCATAAAAGGTTGGCAATAACATATTCTGCTATAGCAACACCAAATGACATTCCTGGGCACCCCCTTCTCCCACCTCCAAATGGGATTAATTCGAAGTCTAAGCCTTTGAAATCAACTCGATTGTCTTGGAATCTATCTGGGATGAACTCTTCTGGGCTATCCCATATTTTAGGGTCTTTTGGATTGTGAATACATTGATCAACACTCTTGTTTTGGGCGGATTATCATAACCTCTGAATTTCACACATGCTGATGTTTCTCGTGGTAACAGAGGAAGTGGTGGATGCAGTCTCATATTTTCTTTGAGGATACATTCCAAGTAATTCATTTGATTAATATCTTCGACTTCTATTTGTGACTTTGTACCCACTACTCTTCTTATCTCTTCTTGTGCTCTCTTCATTATACTAGGACTTCTTATGAGCTCTGCCATTACCCATTCCAAAGCTATTGAAGTAGAATCAATTCCACCAACAAACATGTCCTGAAATATTTTTGACAAAAATAAGACTTCAAATGTGTGATCGAGCATTTGCTTGTGTTTTCCTTTGTTTGTGCTTTGGATAGTGTGTGAGCATGTATCTCATATTATATTATATATATATATATAGAGAGAGAGAGAGAGAGAGAGAGAGAGAGAGAGACCAGTAGGAGTGCTTTGAGATTTTTATGAGTGAGCTCAAAGTCAAGCTTGCCACTCTTTCGAAGTTCGAGCAGACTATCCACAAAATCATTCTTCTTAGGCAGACCATCGTCAACTATCGTTATCATATGTTGTTGAACCACTTGATCAAGAAAAGCATATATTTCTCCAAAACTAGATTTTAAACTTGGTATAAATCCTGTAAGAACATCAATCCATCTCAAAGAAGGGAAAAAATCTCCCAAACTGAATGCTGCAAGTAGCATCATCACCTTTCTTGGGATCTTCCCATCTTGCTCTTATCATTGTCTTCAAATTTTTGTCCAAATAAACATCGAGTGACTATATTTTTCAAGGTTGCAATTATTATCTCACTTGGGTTGATAGAAGCCCCTTTTAGGCATGAGTCACGTATCTTTTTGATTGATACTTCAACTTCTTTTTCCCTTACATATTGGAAAGATTGCACTCTTTTGAGTCCCCAAAGTTTGAGGACGCAACTTTTCTTAGCTTGTCTCCGATACTCGCCATATTGTGAGAATGCTACATCTGTGGATCCATAATATAAGAAATTGGCAGCCGTGGTCTCCGGCTGGTTTGAGAAAATAATATCATTTTTCTTAATGATTTCTATGGCCATCTCTGCAGTTGATACCACAACTGTTGGAGCACAGCCCAAGTCTGAGAACATTATAGGGCCATACTTCTTAGATAGGGCATGAAGGGAATGGTGTGGGAGTGTGCCTAGTTGGTGAAGGTTACCAATAATTGGAACCTTTGGTGGGAATGGAGGATATTTTGGTTTGCCACTTCTAAAATGCTTGAAAATGTAAACAAAAGAGAGGAGTAAGACAAAAAATAAGAGGACATGAAAAGGAGTTTTGTGCAACTCCAGCCATGATTGTTGCAACAATGGTAGAAGAGCCATTTCCTCTCAACAATGGTAGACAACAACTGTTTTTCACAGTGCAAATAACAGCCCAGCTCTCTAGTTATATAGAAAACTTTTCAAGTTTCACCTTCTCTAGTTAATTGTGTAAATTAATATGTAAAACAATAACGAGTGCATTAAGAAATTAAATTTTTTTTTTTTTTTTTGGGGATAAGTGTTTTATTCACTAATTTGCTTAAAGTTAATTTTACCTCATTTTTAAACAAATAAGCTTTCCATTCTCAACTTCTATTTAAGACAATAAACTTAAATTGGATTATTTGGCCGGTGACGTGCAATTCTCTACTTAGTAAATGATTCCTAAAAATGTTTTTCTATTTTTGAGACAATTCTACTTAGTAAGTATCGCCCATCTTTCTTCTCTTTCTCTTTCTTTTTATTTTTCTTTTTAATTTTTAAAATTTTTAATTTTGTTTTCTTTGTTATAGGAATGGCTACCATGAAGGAAAACAAAGAAAAGGTTGCAACAAGTGGTGACGAGGACGTCCAAATTCAGGACGACACTACCCCCTCAGTCGTCTAGAAATCTGCCGTCCAAACAAGGAAAAGGAAGACGATATCTAGCTCGATGGACCTTGGTGACTTTCCAAGTTGTCGAGGTCTTAAGAAGTAGAAGCCCAGCAAGACCCCTCTTTCCAAGATCCCAAAGTTCACTCCTCCGACGATAGATTTGGACAACCCAATGGTTAACATGGCACCCGTCCAGTCTGGGAATCTTACCCCCCCCCCCCCCCCCCCACCCGCCCAGCTAAAGCTCCTCGCAGGGCTCATCCCCCAGAGCCATCTAAGCATCCTCCTAACCTGGTGCTAGACCAGGGTTATGCTTGGAAGACGTTCAAGGGAATCATCACTGACAATGAAGTGAATTCATATTATAATATGTCAGTGAGGGACTTTGAACGTTTTGCCTTTCATGACCTTTTTAAGGTATATAACTTTCATTAACCTTTGTTTTATTTTCTTCAAGTTTAAAGAAAATTTCCAACTTTCCTTTGTCCATTCATAGGCCATGTCAAAGTTTTACATAGCGTCTAGCCAGGCTAAGGAGTTATGTGATGAAGCCAAGACAGCCAAGAAGAAGAATAAAGAGCTAAACAATGAGGTCCTTTTGAAAAAGGGGGAAGTGATTAGATTGATTGAGGATCTCAATCGTTTGTAAGGAATAGAGACGAAGCTGAAAGACGAGGTTGAGGAACCTAAAGCATATTCCATTGAAAAAGAGACCCGCATTGCTCACTTGGAGGGAAAAGTTTCAGAGTTCAACTTGTCTTTGGAGAAGGCTCATGAAGAAGCTGTTGCAGCTTTCAAGAAGTCAAATGAGTACAAGAATCATCTAGACAGTTATTATGCAGGTGGCTGCGAGTACTTTCATGCTAATGCCAAGGAGGCTTACCCTAACCTGGACTTTAATTCCTTCAAAATTCCTCTTGCCATAGAAAGTTCCTTGCTTCCAATGAGTTCTGAGAATGTCAACGTGGTGGATGATGCTACTAATGAAGTAACCCAAGATGCCACTATTTCCAGCGGGCACGACCTAAAGTCTGGGGGTAATGACCCCAGCGGTTTACCTCAGTAAATTTATCTTGTTTTAGAAAATTTTTATTATTTTAGTTTATTGGAAATGCCCGTTGCTTTGGGCTTTACTTTTTCTAGAATTCATTCACATACAATTCTCTCATCCAAGTTTAGGGATGAACTATATATACAATTGCCCTTATTGTCTTTACACAACTCAAGGGTTTTTGGATGGTGGTCGTCTACCCTTCTTTAGTTTTTATGAATGAATGTCTACCTTTATTTTCGTTTCTTACTTGGTGTTGAACATGTTATATACTTTATGAATGAATTTTATTTGTTTACATCATCCATGTTGTTTCTATGGTTAAGTGTGGTCCATCCACTCATGAATCTCATCCATGTTAAAATAATCTTCTCATGTCCAACAATTACCATTCTTTAAATTCTACAAGTATAACTAGCCTATGAATGGTATTTGCCTTGCTAGTTTTATTCGTCTATAAATTTGACTTATAGCTTGCATAATCCTTCGTCCATAGGCTAGACGGCCCTTTATTTGTCTTTAGGTAAGATGTTTCCAGCGTTTACTCATCCAAAAATTGGACCTTGGCTAGTTAACTTTATTCATGGATCTTGAAATATTCTTGCATGCACACTTTTCCTCGTCCATTAGTTAGACGAGTATAGCTTAGGTTTTACCTCGTCAAGTGCTTAGACAAGTATACCTTAGGTTTATTTTTCTTAGCTTTGTCCTTATTTTAAGGAAAGCTTATAAATGTTACATCCCTACATCCAGAGATTTTATTCGCCTTCGGCCTTTAGCCTTCTTGTGGATTAGTTTGGATGGAATCATGAAAATGAGAGATTCACACAACATCGTATACATTAGAAATCCAAACTACATGAACATAATATAAACATAACATCCACATCATCCACAAGCATAGCACATGCTTAGAAGCCAGTGCCTTAGGGAATCATAAATACTTATACAAACAAAGATTTACATGACTTCGTCTATCACAAATTCATCCATATACAGCGCAAAAGCTAGAAACTAATGAACTTTTTAGGTAAAAACACACAGTAGTAATAAACATAAGCAAACATGAGAAAAACAATACATAACTTCAACTTTGTCCACGATGCTTCATCCATGGTGATGCTCGTCCAGGCTGACCCATTATTGATAGTGTCTCCTTAGATGCTCAACATTCCAAGGGTGGTTAAGCTTCCATCCATCTAAGGCTTCCAAGTAGTATGATCTCTGCCTTATGCAGTTGACAACCCTATAAGGTCCTTCCCAATTAGGCTCTAGTTTTCGATGAACCAAGTTTTTAGTTGCCAAGGAGACCTTTTTGAGGACGAGGTTCCCAATGTTGAAGCACCTGGGTTTCACCATGGTATCATATTACTTCGCCATGAGATTTTTGTACCTTACTGTCCTCTGCTCTGCATCCATCCTTACCTCGTCAATAAGATCGAGGTTAAGACGAAGTTGTTCTTCATTTTCCTCGTCCTGATACTTCATCACCCTGTGGTTGGCCATGTGTACTTTTACAGGTATGACTGCATCACTCCTATAGGCTAGTTTGAAAGGAGTTTTCCTTGTGGGGGTCCTTACTGTCATCCTGTAAGCCTATAAAATACTTGGCAACTCGTCTAGCCATACTCCCTTTGCCCCTTTAAGCCGAGTCTCGATGATTTTCAATAAGGATCGGTTTGCAACTTTTGCTAGTCCATTTGCTTGTGGGTGGGAGGGTAAGGAATAATGATTCTTGATTCCAAATTGCTCGTAAAAATTCTTGAAAAGTGTGTTATCAAATTGTCGTCCATTGCTAGACACTAGTACCTTTGGTATCCCAAAACCTACATACAATATTCTTCCAGATGAAGTTCTTGAAATTTTGTTGTGTAATCTTCGCTAAGGGTTCAGTTTCCACCCACTTAGTGAAGTAATTAATCCCCACCACTAAAAAGTTCATCTGCCTGGTTCCAATTGGAAAGGGACCTAAAATATCCAATCCCCACAGTGCAAAGGGCCATGGGGCCATCATTGTGGTAAGGTACTTTGACGGCTGTCTAGGGACATTATTGAATCATTAACATTGATCGCACACCTTGACATATACCTTAGCATCAGCTTGAATGGTTGGCCAGTAATAACCTGCATGGACAATCTTGTGGACGATTAATCTAGCTCCTGAATGGTTGCTTCATCTGGAGCTAAACACCTTAGATAAGGCTAAGAAAAGCCTCTTTTGTATAGCATCTCGTTTATAAAGATGTACTTAGCTGATCTGATCCTTAGCCTTCTGGCCACGTCTTTTCTATATAGAAGCCTTCTATCTTTTAGATAGGTGACTATTAGGGTCATCCAATTTTCTTCACCTTCTATCTGCTGTACCTCTTGAAGATCTACGCTTGGCATATATTGAACTTCATCAAACTCGTCCATCGATTCGCTTACTGATACTTCCTTTGCTAAGGCGTTTGCTTCCATGTTCTCTTCCCTTAGGACTTGAACGAAACTAGCTTCTTTAAATCTCTTAACAAGGCATCTTACCTAATTAAGATACTTCTTAATTTGCTCTTCCTTAGCTTCATACGTTCCATTCACTTGACCCATAACTAACTGTGAGTCTCCTTAGACGAGTATTGATTCTGCCTCTAAGGACTTAGCCAATTCTATCCCTATACTGTAGACGAACCCTGTGCTTCAACTTATCTCCTTCTAGGCATTGTAAAACAACTCCTATTCCTTCCGTATATACTGTAGATGATCCATCCACATGGACGACCCATGTTTTAATGTCTTCCATATCATCTGTGTCCCCATGACTTGGAGTGAAATCCACGATGAAATTTGCTAAAGTTTAAGCCTCTACTACATTTCTTGGTTGGTACTTGATATCAAACTCATTAAGCTCAATAGCCAATTGGATCAATTACCCTGTGGCTTCCAACTTGTTCATTGCTTTTTTGAGTGGATGATCTGTCATAACATTGACAACGTGAGCTTAGAAGTAATACCTTAACTTCCTAGAAGCCATCATCATAACATTGACGACGTGAGCTTGGAAGTAATGCCTTAACTTCCTAGAAGCCATTATCAATGCAAAAGCCAATTTTTCCATCAGCGGATATCGTCCTTCCACTCCCCTCAAAGCCCTTATATAATACTCAGGCTTCTACACCTTTTCTTTCCTGATCAATGCTGAACTTATCGCCTGTGGGGACACTGCTAAGTATAAATATAACTCCTCACCTAGTACGGATGGACTTAGTAGTGGAGCCGTGGTAAGATAGACTTTAAGTTCCTGGAAGGTTTTTTGACACTCGTTTGTCAATTCTAACGCCTTCTTGAGAACTTTGAAGAAGGGTAAACATTTATCTGTAGCTTTTGAAACAAACCTGTTTAGGGTTGCAACTCGTTCAATAAGGGACTAGACTTTCTTGATATTCTTTGGTGGTTCCATGCTTAATATGGCTTGGATCTTATTTGGATTAGCTTCAATTCACTTTTGTGAAACCATGAATCCTAAAAACTTCCTAGACGAAACCCCGAATGCACATTTACTTGGATTTAGCTTCATTTTGTATCGTCTAAGTATTTCAAAGATCTCTTGTAGGTCGTCTAGATGTTTCTTCTCGTCCAAGCTCTTCACCAGCGTGTTGTCCACGTATACCTCTACATTCTGTCCTATCTATGAACAGAACATGCGATTAACTAAACTCTAATAAGTTGCCCTCGCATTCTTCAAACCAAAGGGCATCACCTTATAACAAAATAAACCTTGACTATTAATGAAGGATGTCTTCTCTTGATCTTCCTCGTCCATCTTTATCTAATTATACCCTAAGAAGGCGTTCATGAAGCTTAGCAGCTGATGACCTGTTGTTGAGTCCATCAATTGATCAATGCGTGGCAAAGGATAACTATCCTTAGGGCAAGTTTTATTTAAATTAGTGAAGTTTACACACATCCTCCACTTGCCATTTGCCTTCTTGACCAACGCCACATTAGCTAACCAATCCGGGTAATAGACTTCCTGAATAAATTGCCCTATAGTTAACTTCTTGACCTCTTCCTTGATAGCATTGTCTCACTCAAGTGCAAAGACCCTTTCTTATGACGAACAAGCTTGGAAGATGGATGCACGTTTAACTAATGAGTGATAACACTTGGGTCAATCATCGGCATGTCTTCGTGACTCCATGCAAAAACATCGACACTCTTCCTTAAGAATTGGATGAGGTCTTGCTTTGTCTTCTCTTCTATACTTGTCCTAATCTTGGTAAATTTCTTGGGATTACCCTCTTCAAGAGGAATATCTTATAGTGCTTCAGTGGGCTCCGCAACAACTTTTCTCTCTTCAATGTTCATTGTCTGTGTGTAGCCAACATGGCTAAATAACACTCTCTTACTACTAACCGATCTCCTTACATTTTTCCTATCCCATACTCTGTAAGGAATTTGACTGGTAGGTGGTAGGTAGATATTATCACCTTCCAACTATTCAAGGTTGACCTTCCAATGATAGCGTTATAAGAAGACGAAAAATCCACCACTAGGAAATTCACTTAGTTATTTTCTATGGATGTGATCCCACCACTACAGATAATGTAATGGTGTCTACAGGTTGCACTTTCATTCCTCCAAATCCCACCAAGGAACATACTAGATGAGGTTGATCTCGTCTAAGCCTCATTTGTTGGAAGGTGGGGTAATTCAAGATGTTTGCCGAACTTCCATTATCCACCAACACCCTTCTAGTTGTATAATCCGCGATGAGTAAAGTGATGATGATTGCATCATTATGTGGGTGGTGGATTCTTTCAGCATCCTCATTTATGAATGTAATGACTGGCTCGTCTGTCCCTCTTGTCCTTGGTGATCGTCCAGAGAGTTAAACATTTTGTACCAACTTGAGGTACGTCTTCTTTGACTTGGAAGACTGTCCTATTGAAGTACCTCTAATGATAATCCTTATTTCTCTAAGTGGGGACCGTGATGACTCTTTTACCTTTCCTTTCAACTTCTCGTCTTTATGATCCCTTCAAACGAAATGTCTCAACTTTCCTTGTCTGATAAGATTCTCTATTTACTGTTTCAAATCATAGCACTCGTTCATGTCATGCCTAGGATCTCTATGGAAGCGGCAATATTTGTTTTTATTGCGCTTATTAGGATCTCCCTTTATCTTCTTTGGCCACTTTAAGGAGGGGTCATCCTTGATTTGCATAAGTACTTGATCAAGTGGAGCATTCAAGGGTTTATAGTGCTGACTCCTTCCTAAAGACGAACCCGCCTTCTTGTTGTCTCAAACCTTCTTTTCTCTTGTTCGAGCCTTCTTTGGATGAGGACCTTGTTCAGGATGGCATAGGAGGTCTGCTTCCATTCGCTTGGCTTTCTTCCTTTTCTTGGCAATGATTGCATCTTCTGCATTTATGAAGCTTTGGGCTGAATGGACGTGTTCAACAATGGTTTGAGGCTCTTGCTCGTAGAGCTTATGGATGAATAAATCAGAATTAACCCATTATGAAAGGCTCCAATAACAACTTGTCATCCATCTCGTCCACCGTGTGGGCTTCCCTATTGAAGCTAGTAATGAAGGATCGCAAGTTTTCATTTTCCTTTTGTTCTATGGTTAACAGGCTAGACGAGGAGTGCTTATGCCTTTGTCCTAAAATAAAATTGTTAACAAACAACTTATTTAATTCTTCGAATAAACTCACAGTGTCTGGAGGTATCTTGCTGAACCATACTTATGTTGGTCCTTTAAGGATGGTAGGGAAAGCCCTACACATAATTTCGTCTAGAACCCCTTGAAGGTGCATCGTAGTCTTGAAGGTTGCAATATGATCACATGGGTCGCGCATTCCATCATACGAGTCCAGGGAAGGCATCTTGAACTTGGAAGGTAGGGGATGACTGTTAATGGAAGCCACAATAGGGGAATCAGTTCGATGAATTAAATCATCTACGAGATTCATCCTTTTAATGTTTTCCTTCATCTTGTCCATGGCCTTCCTCATTTGATCCATCTCCCTCTCCAAGTGTGACACCCTTCGTGAAACGGTACCCCTTGACTGGTTCTCATGCTCAACATTTTTTCCTTCTCTGACTTCTTGATTCTAGGCTTGTCCTTCGACATATCTCTCATTATGCTGTCACCTTAGAGTAATTTCCTTGGTCAACTCTTGGTTTTAATGGGTTAATTCTGCCACGGTGGTTGCCCTGGACTGCACTTGATGTATAGAAAGCAGTTGCATGACAGGTGCTGGCTGGCAATCACAATCAAGACGACTAAAAGCATTCCCACTCTCCTAATGACTAGTGGCCATTGATCTTGTTCGAATCATGCAGCATTTTGTCAAAGAAAAATTAATTTGAAACACACAAACTTAATCTTTCCCACAGACGGCACCAACTGATGATGCACAGAAAATCAGTGAGCTAAATGCTCCAGGCTTCAATGGGCTAATAATGACTTGAAAAACCTGAAAAGAAAAACACCAAATCAAAGGTGACCGGGGTGAATCGGCCTAGAACTCTCTAATGCTTAGGTTAGTTTTTTCTAGAACTCATGAATTCCAACTTTTAGGGATAGTGGAAACTTACTTTGATTTGATGTGGATGAGTCCTTATATAGAAAGCCTTGGAGCGGTCACTTGTTTAATAACTTCCTCAATATTTGTGGAAGTTAGTAAGTTTAGACATAACTTCCACAATGGCTATAGAAGTTAGGTTTTTCAATCTTTTCTTCTATAACTGTCATTGGAAGTTAAGCACTTATTAGGAAGTTGTGGCGATAAATAAGGACCTTATTCACTTTTCAAGGTTCCACGTGGTCCGAATCTTAAACTTGTGTAGGTAAATCCATTACTGGAAATTTCCCAAGAGTTGGAAGATCATCCAGGCACTTTCCTCATGGACAGCCCTTACGTCCACAGACAACCTTCCGCTTATGGGTGATCTTCTTGAATGGTTGGCTTTGCATTTTGGACAACTCTTATGAACGAGTTAGAGATTGTTGAATTTCTTAGTTTCCCATCAGAATCTGTTGATGCATTGCCATGCAATGATGGGTATGGTAATGCGTTATTCTTTCTTCTTGCCATTTGTTGAATTGGGTGGTGGAAATGGCACCAACTTTGAGCTGCTGCTGAAATTTTTAGAAAAGACCTTGGGGGCTTCAGAGGTAGAGGAACAAAGAGAACAAAGAAGAGAGGCAATAGATTGGACAATCCAATCAAGCATCATTGTTTTAACTAACCTCCTCTTTGCTGGAATTACAGTACTCCCATTCTTTGGTGTGAACCGTGGCTTTGTCTTGGCTCTACTCATCCTATTCTGATCATCTGAGTTCATCTCTAACACCTTCTCTGGCTTTGTCATGAGCCTCTTGGCCTTGACTATTCCTTCACTTTGGTTTAGCTCCATAAGTAACCTTCTTAAAAGAGTCCTGAAAGAAACAGTGTGTAAACTCTTTCCCTCTTTTCCACTGTCCTCCTCTTACTCTCAACTGCTGCGCTTTTATGTTCCAGTCGTTAGAATCTGTAGCTTTTCTGAGTTTTTGAGAATGAATATTGGGGACCTTTAAATGGAAGGAAAAAGAGGGTGATATGTGCAGAATTCAAATTAGCTTGGAAGCAAGTAGACAGTATCAAGATTTTAATTTGGATAGGTGGGCCAAACTAAATTTTTATGATTTATTTGATCTCTATGGAATATCTGCCTTAATATTCGTAGCTTGACTTTTTACCTTCGGATAATGGCACATTATATTATAATGCTAAATTTCTATCTGCCGATTTTTGATTTTCATTGTATGTTTTACTGTGACATATAGTTAAAAACAAAATTTGTTTTACACCTACTATGTTTTTATAACTTGAAAACGTGATTTTAAATCACATTTTTTGTTACAAATCATAGACAGTGTAAACA
The DNA here is from genome assembly GCA_963669245.1 of Quercus cerris. Taxonomy (NCBI): domain Eukaryota; kingdom Viridiplantae; phylum Streptophyta; class Magnoliopsida; order Fagales; family Fagaceae; genus Quercus; species Quercus cerris. The sequence continues at coordinate 23,072,865 of OY770014.1, read as the reverse complement.
AGTTTTCTGTTAAATTATCAATTTTCTTAAAATTTTAAACTATTAAAAAATGATAAATTTAATCATCTAACCACATACTTTAAACATTTTTGTCATTTTTAAAATCTTTGATTCAAAGAATCACACCGTAACAATATAAGATTCTTGTCTTTAATTCGTTAGGGACCAGAAAAAGGATGGACAATAGAGTAATATGTGCAGAGATTCAAAGAGCTTTGGAGCAGAGTCAACAGACAGTATCAAGATTTTAATGTTGATCGGGCCTAGGTGGGCCAGAGGAAATTTTTTCGATTTTTGGATCTTTTATGCTACTGTATTGAGGCAAATAAATATGCAGTGAGGCAAGATTTAGCCGAAATGCCTACCTTAATGGTTAATAATCGCAGCTTGACTTTTTACCTTCAAACGTTTAGGAGGTTTCCCCTGTCGGCAATATAGGCTAATTGATGCTAGTAGGGATGCTACAATTCTACTATGGTTTACACCCACCAATAACGATATGCTACATCAACTTTTCACAGATGTTCTTTCTAGAAAAAAAAAAAAAAAAAAAAAAAAAAGCTTTTCACAAATGTAAAAATAGGACTTGCCATGCACATGATCCGTCGAAGTATGGAAAAGAACTTTCCTTTTTTGGGTCACTAGCTAGCACTTGGCTTTGCGTCGTCAACACTGGGTTTGCTTGAGAGCTTGCATAGTGGAAGATTGAAGAGAATCCAACAACAAAAATGCCCAAAAACAAAGGCTTGAGAACCATCAAATACAAAGCAACGTCTCCAATAGATTTTGGTGATGCCTCTTGCAGGTTGAGGGTGCAAACTATGGATTATGTACCACATTCTTATTGGATTTAAACTCTACAAACTAATATGTCACCAATTATAAGAAATAATTCAAACACTCATTATTTTATTGAGCTCACACCAATCACATTCAATGACACTTCAATTTGTAGCTATATATAATAAAACTTGCAGTACTTTTAGTATTTTTCTTCTTCTTATAATCAATGATACATCAATTTGTAATATGATTTGTTCAAAAAAAAAAAAAATTTGTAGTATCACTAGCATCATTGCCACTAAAACGTCACCACTTGAATGCGAGCGCCACACTTGACCATCAAAGATTTTGTGTACATCATCGTTTGAATGATCATGAAATAATTTTCGTTGTCTGTCGTGACTTTGGACTTTAATCTTATGGCATCTCCAGTACATGAACAACATGCCTTGGAGTTGGGCCAAATTAGCCAAATACCATCAATTTTTAAACTTTTTTGCACAAAAACACTATTTCGGAAATAAACAAGAATCTACCACCTTTTTAAGTACTCGAGTTTGGTGAACTCGAGTACTACTACATTTTTCAGTTCCACTGTGGCACAATGACATGGCATTTGGATTTAAAAATTCCGCTTAGTACTCGAGCTTCGTGAGCTCGAGTACTGTGCGGGCAGGCAGCTAAACTCAACCTTATTTTTGCTACTCTCACTTCTCACTCTCACTCACCAGAACAAACTCTCACTCACACACTCTCACTCTCCTTCACACCTAAAGCCCAAACCCTCACACCATCAGCGGCAGAGAACTTGTCGGCGGCAGAAGACTTCGTCGGCGAGCTCTTGCTCTCATTCTCGCTATCTCCCTCTCAATCTCGCTATCATCTCCCTCTCAGTCTCGCTCTCGCTCTCTTCTTCGGCACCAGAAGCTCTTCTTCTTCTCCATTTCTCACGGCAACACAGGTTCGTCACTCTAACGTTTCTCTTCTTCGTTGACCTCTCTAATCCTCTATTTCTACTAAATTTGAATCCATATAGGCTCTGGGATATGGGTTTCATTTGAAATTTTTTTTTTTTTTTTTTTTTTTGTGGGTTTGCTTCGGTTTCATTTGATTTATTGTGGGTTTTGTTAGGGTTTTGTTTATTTGTTTGTGCGTTTTATTTCATAGTATTTTCAATGATTTGTTTTGGGTTTGTCTTTATTTTCTATTTCTGTAAACTTTGTTGTGGGTTTGTAATGCAAATTTAGTTTCTAGGACTTGATTTTGTTTCTACAACCCAACATAGAGAGACTAAAACAGTTTGGAAGAAAGAAGGAACATCATCAGAAAGGCCTAAATGCTAAATGTATTGCTTCTATGACTTGCATATATGATGTATCGTGTATCATGAGTATAATAGAAATGTGGATTAAAAACTGTGAAGTTTACAAGCTTAGGTTGCATTTTGAGAGCCACTGTTTTTCTGGGAATGATGTTTGAATGATAAATAGTGATTTCTGCTAATATTCTCATTAATGGTGGTTTGCTATATCCCTTATGTCAAAGTTGTTTAAACTTATTTAATTTTTTTTTTGAAAGTATGTTTGATTAAATACGTTTAAACCTATTTAATTAACAACTGAGATAATGAAGTTCATTGTTCTTGTGTTACCAGCCATACCTCTTCCCCCCCCCCCCCCCAATTGAGATATCTATAATAAATTAGTAATGAACATTATGACTTGCTGTTTTTTTTCTTTGGATACATTGATAATGTTGACATTTTGGCAACTTTATGACTCTTTACAGTGTTATTTATGCATACTTCTAAAAGGTGAGCACATAAATTGCAACTTTGCCTAGATTTTTAATGTGGTAAGTACCTAGTACGTACCACTTCAGAAACCATTTCCTTCTTTCAATCTAAGTCTCTTAAGTCATAAACGCCCTATTAGTCTAAAAATACAACGAGTGGCTTATACATAAAAGCATGGACTTTTGGAGTTGGATTCAGATTGGGGTTCTTGATCAAGAATTTAAGTTTCTTAATTGATCAATATCCTTGTTTTGGATTGTCTGATCGTTCTCCTTATATTATACACAAAAAGCATGGTGATTTGTAAGGAATAAAAATCACTTGATGTTCTTGAAATAAATTACATGATTTCATGATATTCTTGAGATGCTCACATGCTAGATCATTTGTTTCTACAAATAATATGCCTGTTAATTTTTTCTTTAGTTAATCACATGATGTTCATGCAATCAAGCTCACATGTTTTAATGTTTTTCTTAGAAACTCTAGATGCTTGATCTGGATTTTCTTAAGAATGACATGCTTTTTTATGTTTTTCTATATGACATATTAATTATTTGGATGATGTGACATGATAATAGCTATCATAGTTTAAAAGACGGATTCACCAAGTAAGATGAGTGTCTAATATTTTCTCACCTCATAACTTGGCGTTCGAATTTAGATCAAATGTTCATTTTTAAAACCTTTCTTAAATGTCTTGATGAGAGGTAGTGTCATTGATTCTACCCATGTCCTTCACACACATTCATCAATATGTCCATATACAAAACACTTGTCATTACATTCATTTTATCAATGTTCTAAATTCTCACAAAGAATTAAAATAGTGCGCATATGAATTGTAAGTAAGTGGGTTAAGAACATAGGTGTATATATTATATCTTACTAACCTAACCATGCACATCCACACACACACATTTACATACATACATACATACATACATACATATATATATATATATATATATATATATATATTTGCAGTGAATTTTCCCCTAATTGTTGTTGTCACCAAATGCCAGATATAGACCCACATCAAGCGGGACCCTCTATACAGACTGTCTTGAGGAGGCAGCCTATGCATCGTTCAAGTTTGCTTTGGGATGCTCCTTTGGAAGGCGAGGTATGCACTTGTCCAAAATCGTAGTCAATATATGTAGTAGAAAGAGTTTTGGCATTTAAGAAGCGTAAGTAATACTAAGCTGCTTTGTTTGCAGGGAGTGCCAGGTGTACTAACTTGTCGTCACCGAGATAAAGGTCTGCTTGAAGATGGTGCAGTTTTAGATCCACGGATTACAGCTTATATCACAGACGCAGGGTTAGATGGGCTTCTTCAGGTTCCACATATGGACCTTGACCATGCATTGATCACGGCATTGGTGGAGAGATGGCGGCCGGAGACGCACTCATTCCACTTGCCCCACGGTGAGATGACCATCACGCTACAAGACATGGAGGTTATAATAGGGGTACCTGTAGATGGCTTGCCGGTGGTGGGATATACTGATAGGAACGATTGGGCCCACTTTTGTTGGGAAATGCTAGGGCATAACCCGCCGGGAAGAGATGTTGGTGATCGTCGCAAGACCACTGCAGTGATAGAAGGGCCGAGGGTAAAAGCCAAATGGCTTGAGGATTGGTTTAGCAACCCTCTCCCAGCTGACGCCACCGAGCAGCTTATGCAGCAGTATGCTCGATTTTACATACTGGGGATGTTGGGTGGTATGCTGTTTATGGATAAGTTTGGCGAACGGGTCTCACTTATGTATATGCAATTTTGCAATCCAATCAGCAACAGAAAGAAGTATAGTTGGGGTAGTGCAGCACTAAGTTGGCTGTATAGACATCTCTGTAATGCATCGAAGAAGACAGTCAAGTAGATTGGCGGTGCATTGCTATTGGTGCAGTTATAGGCGTGGGTGAGGTTTCCACACATATGTCCTGTGATGAGGCATCCACACCAGGCACTGCCCCTAGGTCCACTTGCTATCAAGTATGTAAGATCTTAGATAGTTACTGTTTTACATTTTCGCATTAAGTTTTTATGCATGGGAATTATGTAAGTAACTAATATGGCTTTTATGTCTCTGTTGTTTGCTAGATGGAAAGGGACTAAGATAACAACTGAACATGGAATGCACGTCCTACGCGCCTATCGTGTGTCGCTTGCTTTGCTACGGCCAAATCAGGTATCGTGCCTTACAAGTGGGAACCGCTTTCGCATGTAGTTGTTGTACTTACAATTTGCTTTGGAATGAATAAATTTTTTTTTTTTTAAGAGCAGAATTACATGTATTGTTCACATTCGTTACACATTTTTTCTAATTATATTGCTAATATGGTTGTTTGCATCGGTTGGATCATTACAGATTGTGTGGGAGCCACACAGAAATTATTTGGGTTTCCTTCCCGCATATTGTACGACAGGCCAACACATATGGAGGTCTATCATGCCACTCATATATTTTTGGGTGGTTGAAGGCCATCACCATGAACGTGTTCTCCGACAGTTTGGGATGAAGCAAGGCATACCCCTAGATGTCAATACTTCAGTTGACCTTCACAAGATAACTCTCCAGGGCAAGCAACAAAAAAACTGGGTCCAAGAACATGCCACGCATATTGCTAAATGGGCTGCGCACGCCACAATTGCCAATGCACCACCTTTTCATGGGGAGATGAGCTACAATGACGAGTATATGGTGTGGTTTCATCCCCGTACTGTTCGCCATATTACAAAAGAGACCTCGTACTGGGACACTTTGGTAAGTTTACAAAGACTGTTTTGTTATAAATGTACCTTGCTTCACATAGTTTAGATCAACCTACTAAGACTACTCTTATATATTTGTGACAGGTTGAATCATAGTTGAGGATTATGGCGAAGTGCGAACCAGGGTCTAAGATCTATACCGACTGTATTAAGGCCTTGCAATCTGTTGAAGAGATTGGTCGATTAACCTTGGACGATGCACGCGATGCGGGCAACACAAGTGAACCGGCTGTAAGGCGTGGTCGACAAGCAAGTGGACATTAAGGGCAAGGAGGTCGTCAATCTAGTCAGTGTCCTACATCTACTCAACCTCCCACACCCGTGCCCACATCTAGTCGGCCTCCCACATCTGGTCAGCGTCACACACCCGTGCCCACATCTAGTCGGCGTCGCACATCTGGTCAGTGTCACACACCCGTGCCCACATCTAGTTGGCGTCCCACATCTAGTCGGTGCCATACACCCGTGCATTACCACACCATGGAGGAAGCAAGTCAGACAGCAGATGAGATGTGCTTGGACACTGGTTATGACATGGGCTCCATGGCACACGATGATGTAGGTCCATCCCATACGTTTGCCCATAGGGACACATCTCAGTCCCCATCCATGAGGACCGATGGTACCTGCCCACCTACATCCCCTACTACATCCCCGTTGCCCACCACCCATACGTCTCCCCCACTGACTACCGGCACTGCCCCCGCTAATGTACATGGTAGAGATGAGATGAGATTCATGCCCACTTCTGGCCAACCCACCCTGCTGCTGTCCCCCTTGAGTTTGTGCATATCGAGTTCATCCAGACACAGATACCCCCCCCCCCCCCCCCCACCAGAGGCTTCACACATTGAGGGTCGACCGCAAAGGTCGCAACGGACACGGACACATCCTCCTGACTGTGGGACTGGACATGGTACTATAGTTCGATTCAATACCAATTACATATACATCTCTTTATAGTTAAATGGTTTGCATATTAGTATTTGCTTGTGTTCTTTTCAGGCAAGGTGAGACCAATCAAGGAACCAGTGAGGAGAAGAAAACGGGAATGATTCAAGAATGGTCAAGAAATTGTAGCTTAGCTAAAAATTTTGTTTTCTTGTGAGCATTGATATTGATTTAATTCTATATTGTAAATGAATAATCAAATTATTGTAGAGCCTGTTAACAATAACATAGTCATGGCTACGAGCAAGCCTCGGACAAGCAACTTCTCTCGCAACCTTGCAACTGTACCATCTAGTACTTCGGGGCTCAAGTATGGTCCCAACGGCACCATCTTTATTTCATCCGGGATTCCAGACCTTGACAGTAATTCTCTACATTTACCACTTTCTTTGGATTAGTTATAGACTGAAATTCGTCAAAAAAGCAATGGAATCATTATTGTTTAACAATTTATGTGTATAGTCAGAATTTGTGGAGGTTTTTGATTGGTTGTCTTTGATTTGTAGAGATTTTAGGCGGTGGGTTTCCTTTAGGAAGCCTTGTCATGGTGATGGAGGATGCAGAAGTTCCCCATCACATGCTTTTGTTGAGGAATTTTATGTCACAAGGACTTGTTCACAAGCAACCCCTTCTCTATGCCAGTCCATCCAAGGACCCAAAAGGATTTCTAGGTACTCTGCCTACTCCAGGGTCATCCAAAGATGATAAATCTCGTGACTGTGATCCTGAAAATGTGCCTTGCTTCTTCCATTTCCTTTTACTGTTTATTTCTGTGATTTTTGATTTGGATGAAGTTTAAGAATTTTAATACTTAGTTTGTATAAATTACAGGAGAATGGTTTGAGGATTGCTTGGCAATATAAGAAATACTTCGGTGATAATCAGCATCATTTTGATAGTAAAAGAGGTAAGCTTGTCTAGAACAATGCTCTCATTCTTTTTTATTTATACTTTATGCTGATGCTGCTTATGATTTAACTATCCCAATATATCAGTTTGAAAAGCAGAAGACGGTAGAAGTGGTTTTCAAGTGAACAGAGCATAAATCATATTGGAATGGAAGCAATAAGGAACATTTCTGGAATGTATAGTTATCCTGTTAAATGTTTTTGTGTGGAATTCCTCTTAGATTTCTGATTGACTATGATGCACCAATACGGGTACGGGTATTGGTACGATATGGGTAGGGGTACGGGAATACAACATTTTTTGAAAAATCTAGGATATAATAGGCAAATTCTTTTCTATTTTTTCCCCCTTCTCTCGTGTCTGATTGGTACTTGCTATATCTCAGACGTATCCTGCGTGTATCCAAGCCGTATCAATATAAAAAAAATCATTTTTTTCGCCTGATACTCTACGGGTATGGTTGTTCCCATATCTATATCAGGAACATATCGGATACCGATATGATGGGAAAAATGCTGTATCAGTGCATCAGAGTTGATTGATGAGCTTATGTCCTCGTGCCTTCAATTTTAAATTTGGTGTGGGTTGTGAAATTTGAAATTGCTTTTTATCTATAGATTTGTTTCCCTGTGGCCTATACATACAAGAAATTATATAATTTTAATGATTTTTTTTCTACTTTTATATTCAGTCATGCATAAAGGTTGCTCTCGATTGTGATGTTTGAAATTGATTTCTATTTATAGATTTGTTTCCCTGTACATATAAATAATTATATAATTTTAATGGTTTCTTTTCCTCTTTTATATTCAGTCATGCATAAAGGTTGCTCTTAATTTCGTCTCACTTGAAAATGTTGGTGAGTGCATCCGTTTGACAGAGGAAATCCGTACACTTCCCCACAATCTTAGGGCTAAGGAAGACAAGTTGGAGGTATGTAATTGATATCTTTTTGATGTGACCATAAATGTTTTATGGCTTTTTTTCTCATGTTAGTAGGATGTTTCCACTTATGCTTCTTGTACAATGGCATCTCGTGTGTAATGCTGTGAACTATGTTTCTGTAGATTATTATAGTTCTTATTTGTTTTGATTTAGATCTTTTTCATACCTGCACCTCAGTGATTGCCAATGTCAATGTGAGCTTCGTTTGTACTTTGTAGCAGTATCGTCATGGAGCTTGTCATAAATATATGTTTTTAATAAAATATGAAATATGTTATTTGTAATTTTTATTTTGAAACCTAATTAATACTGCTTGATTACTGTTGCCAGATCCCAATTGATTTTCCCTTTTTGCCAAAGTTATCCAATTACAACTTTGCTGCCTATCTCGGATCCTGCTTTCTCTCATTGTGCGATCTAACCATTGGTGCATTCCACCAGGAAAAACCTCCTTATGTACTCCACTGCTATTGATTCTACCTCAACTAGTTTAGATACAAATGTTTTATGTGCCCAATTCACTGGCACCTACCTTATTGTTGTTCACTAGTGCCCAATAAATATAAATTGTAATAGAATTGCAGCAATATGGGTACATATGTCAATAGATATTAATTTAGATGGCCATTAAAATTAAATTTATTCTTGATGTGTGCTCAATGTAGCATGGTTGGATGAAATTGTACAATGGTAGGACTTTGTGGTATGCATGTGATAATTAGATAATGTGTGAAATAGTTTCACTTTAGTCACTGAAGTATAAATCTTGTGTATTATGGGTTTTGATTGTTGTCTTGCTTGAAGTAGGTGAAGAAAATGACTATTTGTGCTATGAGACACGTTGTAGAACGTTTGGAGTGGAAATGAAGGTTAGTAATCACCATAAATTTCTATATAGTATATAACGCTTTTATTTTTATGATTTAGTGTCACTTTTCATAACTTCTTATATGCTGTTATCTTTTGTTACATATCAACGATAATTTTCAAGAAGGTGCTTGTTTCAGATGAGGACAAGGAAATGGCAAAACTTCTCACTGGTTACGAGGACATGGTTGGGCTCCTAAATGTGCACAAAGTAGCATGCATTAATACACAGGTACCACCAAGTCATGCTTCTTCCTGATCCTTACATACTAATAGGTAGCAGTGCTTGCAGTATACTAGTTTTCTTATTCATGCAGTTCACCTACAAACATGCATATGCATGCAACTTTGTGCATGCAAAGACATACACCCACCTGCCTACCAGGTGGGTGTTTTGTTTTTTGTTTTTTTTTTTCTCAAATTGATTTGGTTCTCATTCACTCACAAAGAACACAGAATCCTGCATTCCTTTGTGTTCTGCTTGTTGAGCTTTGGTTATGGTGTGCAATTTTCGCAGTCATTTGCATTAGCCCTATGATATTTTCTTGCTCAACTCATCACTGATTTTGTTTTGTTATGTTTTATCAAATCCATTCAGGTTCCTGTTATTCTTGACACCACAACATTCTCAATAAAGTTGCAAAAGCGGAGGTTTCTAGTTTTAGAAAGTCTAAATCAAGCGCCTCTTGACAGTTCAAGTGGGACTTCATATGGCACATCTGCTAGTTGTTCTGGGTCATCAAAGACTGGGACGCTGGATTTCTAGTTCCTTAGTCTCACTTGTCCCTATCACAAACAAGTTACTTTGAGAATGATCAACACTTGCCAGAAAAGGTGCTGCTTTTTGCTGCCCAAGTCCATTAGTTTTTCTGATCTTCAATTGACCTTAGAAATACTATCATCTGAATAGGTCATTATGTATACTTGGTAACAGAAGAATTGCAAGTAGTGACCTTTTCTTTTTATCTTTTTTGGGAATATTTTTGGTCAAATTTCCATTATGTTGGTTTATAATTTTTAGGCAGTTTGCTAGACAGTTGCAGCAGAGAGGTGTAGTTTCTTATTTCTTACAGAATAGAGTTTGAGAGAGAGAGAACTGGAGCGTGCAGATAATCCTTATGATTGCTGAACCGTGGAACTTCCCTGAATAATGTGTGCTTATTGTATATAAAAACCTCATACAATGTTACTGACTAACAGTTTTTTAGGCAATAATTGAGACTGCTTCATACCAGTTTTGGAATAAAAAAATTGAGACAGGCATTGTAATTGAAGCAAATTGACCTGGAAACTGTTAATGCATTGAACAAGCTGCCCAGATATGCGGGTCATTTAAACTGTTAAGCTGTTTCATGGCAAGTGCATATCACTCTTTGAGTAGATTTTTTTTTTTTTTTTTTTGGTCTGATATTATGCAAGATTTACAGTAGTCCACCACAAGTTTATTATGGTGATTTTTTTGAATACATTTCTAAGGTGCGCTAAACTGATCTTTTGTCGATTACTCTTTACTTGCACAACCAGCCTTCTGTTGTTAAGACAATTTGCTTTAAGCATCTCTTCGATCCACCACCAATTACTTGCTGAAACCGTTTGCTTTAGCAATTGAAAACAAATGTCTATCATCCCTCTTCAATGGTAATGTCCCGCCACTTTGACCATAGAGACATTAATATAAACTATTAAGCAATCCCCTTCTCTAGCATAAAAAGACAATGATGTCTTTGCCATATAAAATTTCATGACGTAGCTTAAAATTAAGGTGAGGTCCAGATATCTCACACCATACACCTACCTTAGCTATGACAGCCTGGAAAATTGAAGAGATGAAATGAACTAAACCAAAATTATTAGACGACGTGGCTCAATTGCTGGAGTCCTTTTCAAATGACATTACTAATCTGAAACAGGGGAAGAGATTACAAGGATAACTCACTTAGAAAATTTTTTTGAAAAAAGCCCTGGGCCAAAAAAACCCAGGGCAAAATGCAATAAGGCAGATTGGTACCCGAGTTTGCGAAACTTAGGTACTAATTTGCCTTAGCAAATTTTTTTGAAAAAAAGCCCTGGGCTAAAAAAACCCACGGCAAAATGCAATAAGGCAAATTGGTAACCGAGTTTGTGAAGCTCGGGTACCAATCTGCCTTAGCAAATTTTTTTGAAAAAAGACCTGGGCCAAAAAAACCCAAGGCAAAATGCAATAAGGCAGATTGGTACCCGAGTTTGTGAAGCTTGAGTACCAATCTACCTTAGCAATTTTTTTTAAAAAAAGCCCTGGGCCAAAAAAACACAGGACAAAATGCAATAAGGCAGATTGGTACTTGAGTCTGTGTTTGTGAAGCTTGAGTACCAATCTACCTTAGCAAATTTTTTTGAAAAAAGCCTTGGGCCAAAAAAACCCAGGGCAAAATGCAATAAGGCAGATTGGTACCCGAGTCTATGAAACTCGAGTACCAATTTGACTTAGCAAATTTTTTTGAAAAAGCCCTGGGCCAAAAAAACCCAGGGAAAAATGCAATAAGGCAGATTGGTACCCGAGTCTGTGAAACTCGGGTACCAATATGCCTTAGCAAATTTTTTTCGAAAAAAGCCCTGGGCCAAAAAAACCCAGGCCAAAATGCAATAAGGCAGATTAGTACTCGAGTCTATGAAACTCGGGTACCAATTTGCCTTAGTAAATTTTTTTGAAAAAAGCCCTAGGCCAAAAAAACCCAGGGCAAAATGCAATAAGGCAGATTGGTACCCAAGTCTCTGAAACTCGGGTACCAATCTGCCTTTGCAAATTTTTTTGAAAAAAGCCCTGGGCCAAAAAAAACCCAGGGCAAAATGCAATAAGGCAAATTGGTACTCGAGTTTGTGAAACTCAGGTACCAATCTGCCTTAGCAATTTTTTTTGAAAAAAGCCTTGGGCCAAAGAAACCCAGGGCAAAATGCAATAAGGCAGATTGGTACCCGAGTTTGTGATACTCGGGTACCAAACTGCCTTAGCAAATTTTTTTTGAAAAAAGCCCTGGGCCAAAAAAACCCAGGGCAAAATGCAATAAGGCAGATTGGTACCCGAGTCTGTGAAACTCGGGTACCAATCTGCCTTAGTAATTTTTTTTGGAAAAAGTCCTAGGCCAAAAAAACCCTGGGCAAAATGCAATAAGGTAGATTGGTACCCAAGTCTGTGAAACACGGGTACCAATCTGCCTTAGCAAATTTTTTTGAAAAAAGCCCTGGGCCAAAATCTTTACATTGATTTGATTTTTTAGTGAACAATTTTTTTTGTTTGATAAGTTAATTTTGGTGAATGAAGCTAGAACTTCATGGAAATGGACAAGAGTGGACACTGCCAAACCCCATGAAACATGCACAAAATTTCCTCCATAACTAAAATATGGCTTATATTGAAACAATCAAAGCGTCCACCATTTTAACAATTGTAGATTTGCAACAAACGATTTCAAAGTTGGTACAACTAACTTCAAATTAATAAAGATATAAAAGTCATTTGTAGCAAAATTCTTTAATCCATCGATTGAACTTGGGATGAGATTTGCAAACGACATTATCAATTTGCAGTCATCACCCATGCTTTCCCATGCATTTCTGAAATTGGAGACCCCTACTTTCAACATGTAATCAGCTGCTACAACCTCTAGGTCCTCTAGCTGGTATTCATCTTCAACACCATCATCCTCTGTCTCACCAGTGGTTGGATCAACCTAATAGTATCACCAAATGCATAAGTTAATAAAACAACTATGATATGTTCATGGTTGACATAAATTTGCCACATCCCATCCTTCATTTTGATCATGATAACTTAAAGAATCTATGCATGGAAACAACCTGTGATTTTATGCATGGAATCAAGTTCCATTTAGAAGGATGTCACAGTTCAAACTTAGTGTACCTACTCCACGAGACCACCACTCGTCAGTATCTCGTTCTGCTTAGGTCATGTTCTTCGGTTATGCCCCTCTTGGTCACACAACCCGCATTGCACCTTACTCCCCCCCTCCTTCCATGGTGTGGTTCTCGGCCGTCTCCCACTCTCGTCCATCTCATTCCTAATTCGTGTTGAGACAGGGCGACCTTTTTCTCGGATCAATCGGGGGTTAAGGAGGACTTTTTGAGTTTCTTCAGGATCCGGCCATGATAATCTATCTTTCAACACAGGGAAAACGGGAGCATAGCTCTGGAACAGTGCGTCCACGCTATAGCATGGGTCAATGTACTGCTCTGCATCATGTCGATACCTAATACAAACTGCAATGACATGTGAACATGGTATCTTGTACATTTTCCATTTTTGACATGTGCAAGTTCTTTGCAACAGATTAACTCCATGTATTTGATCCCTATGTCCAGCAGTCCCTGGATTATGCGATGTATCTACTTGATATGATTGTTGTTGCGCGCTCAATCTCGTCACCCTATGATGCTCTGCCTTCGCCTTATTTCTCATAAAGATATCCAAGGCATATTTAGTCTATTTTTGTCCCGAATTCAACTGCACTATGCTCTTATTGCGACGATCATCAAAGTAAGCATTAAGTTTGAACCATGTGTATTTCACCATTGCCATAATGGGCAGGCTACGAGCACCCTTTAGAACACCATTGAAGCACTTGGAGACGTTTGTAGTCATCACCCCATAACGGTAACCCTCGTCAAAAGTTAGAGTCCATTTCTCTTTGGGCACATCCTTCAGATATCGATGTGTGTCCTGGTTGATATTCTTAATTAAATCGAAGGTCACATTGAACTTTCGCTCCTGGGTAGCACTTGCTGCCCTCCATATTAGATTCTTTACAGTTTCATTGTTACATCTACTGTTGACGTTACTGCATAGATGACGAAGGCAGTAACGATGTTCTATCATGGGAGGCCGTAGGGAAAAGTCTCGATTAGTGTCTCTGAAGATAGCTTGTATCCCAGGGTGTCTGTCAAATATGACACACAGGTGTCTCTGATCGGTAACATACGTTCTTATACAACCCAAGAACCAACCCCAAGTCTCTGTGCTCTCGCTCTCGACAACGACGAAGGCTAGTGGATAAATCTTATTATTAGCATCTGTCGCCATTGCAATCATCAATTTTCCTTTATATTTTCCATAGAGGTGGGTTGCATCAATGCTAATCACAGGCCTACACTTCTTGAACCCAACAATACATAGACGAAACGCCCAAAATACAGACTTGAATGTACAAGTTCTCTGTTCATAATTATCATCTACTAGTAACTTATATTGTGTACCCAGACTTGCATCCTGAAGTCCTGCCAAAAACCGCTGCAACTCTGCATATGACTCCTTAAAATCCCTGTATATAGCTGCAATGGCCTTTTGTTTGGCATCTCATACCTTGTATGTGAACCATAATGATTACGTTAGAAATGAATACAAGTTAAATAATTATAGTTGAAGAAAACAAATCAGGACTTGTAAGGCTATAACCTGAATAAAGCATTTCTTTCTCTTTATTCCTTTTTTTATTTTTCTTTTTTAATTTCAATTTTCATAATATAAGGTATTCATGGGTTGTGGGGAAAAAATATTGTGCTTATACTTCACATAAAACTAATATCTCTACATTGTATTGAAAAAAGAATGCAAGTTGCTAGAATACCTTGTAGTGAGATACTTCGTGTTTTAAGTCTGCCAAAGCAACGTGGCGTAAGTTCTTTATCTTATACCCAGGGTCTTCTCGTATATAGCGCTCAAGTACGTATGCTAGAAACGCTGAATCAATCATCCGACCATCATGAGCATTCTGAATTTTGTCATACGTGTGGGGGCCCTTGCATTTTGTGATCTTCCAGACATTGTCTCCCTTGCAACAAATCGTACGGACTAACCATGGACAAGAATCATCCTCACAACTCATCATAAGCCTCTCTGAGTCTGAATGCTCAGTTTTGAAGCTAAAATTCTCTTACACTGCATACCAGGTCAACACATGTCGCACTACCAATTTAGTCGAGAATACCATCCCTTTCAGTGGCTGCCCCCCAAGTGTCCAACTTGATACTTCCACTTGCATAACCGGTGATAGATCAAACATATTATCCAAAGTGTTTTTGGTGAACCATTCCAGCGTAGGATCAGGACCGGGGCATATGTCTCTATTCTCTTCTACAACCACATCTTCAATATGATCAACATCCTCATGTTCACCCATGGTATCTAGGAACTCTTCGAAGTCATCCCTAGTAACATCAATATGGGTTGCATCATCAGCAACTCCGTAATCATCTTCATTTTCAAATGTGCCCCCATGCAGCTCATCATGAGATAAATGCTCTCCTTCATGCACTTCCTGGGGCCCTACCTCCTCCTCAGTTGAGTACACCAGGAAATGTCTGCCATGGTTCATTGCCATACCCATCTCCTGTGTTCTCTGCACACCCTTGATAAGACTGTAATGGTATTGACTCGATGTACTCATCTATAGTTCCATCCAAAACAGTATGTTGTGAACCCTTTCCAGCCACTACTATAGTGGGCTCAACAGTGACATAGAGCTCCGAAGCAACAAATCCTTTCACCACCATTTGTTCAACAACTTCCCACATCATCTTCACTTCGGCGCCACCCGATAACTGTAGTGACTTGTAGACAACCTGGGTGCCTACAACCAGTTGAGGTGCTCGATACACGATGGAAATGTTATGCCTAGACTGGTCTAACCCCATCACCTTCAATATTCTTCATTTCAAATTCATTAGGCCTATCCCACACTTCACCTTAACACATTTTTGCTTTTGGTTTGAGCCTTGGTATGACAACCCATTTAACTCATGATAATATGTCTCTCCATCGTAGTACACATAGAAAAAGTGAAAATCTATCACCGACCTATTATTAACAATATTAAAAGTTGTCATAAACTATAAATAGTTACATAAATTTGGCATATGATAAAAACAATTTCTATTCAAACTCAACCTCCTTGACTATGTGTATAGACATATAAATAGTTGAATCTCGATCATAATGTGCACTTAACCATATATATATTTTATACACATCTAAAATAAATAAATAAATTTTTAAAAAAAATGTCAACCATTTCGACTTTATTTTATTAAGCCAATTTCTTTGTTGAGAAATGAATTCATATTATATGTAAGTTTCATATAATGTAAGTATGAGAAGGAAAGATTATATTAAGAAACCGTACGGTAGGAAAAGGGAAAAATATACCAAACCATATATACAGCCCCACTTTTATATCAAATAATTTTAAATTGTGAAGAAATTGATAACTTGGTATAAATAGAAAGAAAAAAGGAGTTTACGTAATTTATAAGTTTATATTAATTGCATATTATTATTTTGTTTTTTACTTTATCGAAAAAAATAGTTAATGTTATTAGAATTTTATTAGAATTTTTTTTTTTTTTTTCAGTTTACCTTAAAGATAATAAGTCACATTAGTGAAGTACAATTCTCAAATTTCTAACCTTGAACGAGTAAATGCTATCAATATGATTTATGTTTTCATTTCTTTCTTTATGTTTAGCATATAGGTAGAAAATATTTCTTGTCAATTTTCATATTAATTTTATATTGATGGTTCTGAACTATTAATGCCAACGAGTTATAGTTTACATTATACTTGCCTCTTACCGTATATAGATTACAAGGTCAGGATTCAAAACCATCTAGATGTGTGACTAGGTGATAATAATAAAAAGATGTTTCAATTGACATTTCTACTATTATATTATGTAATTAAATTTAATACTCGTTTTGAGGTGAAAATTGCCAAACTCATTACATAGTTAAATTTCCACTATATATATAGAACCATGTATGTATCAGCTGTTGTACACAGTTAATATTGCAAAACTCATTACATGAAACTCATGCATAAAAATCTCATACGAAAACAATCTAAAAACTAAGCACTGAAGTCATTTAACCCATGCAGAAATATCAAAAAACTAAGCATTTAACAATACCTCTATCTACTGGTCACAAGAGGGTTGACCCAATGGTGAAATGGATAGCACGTTGGTTGATGGAGACACTGACACAGCTCAAAGACTTGCAAATGGTGACCAAACAGCAAACTTTATGCTGGAAAGATCTCACTCAAACATGGTGGAAAGAGGTCTGTACTGAATGGAAGTAATAATGCTAAGGGGGTGATATTTGGTTAAAAGGTACTCGATCTCAAAGAACTCGAGTACCATTAACTATGCATTTACTCCGACTGTTGGAGCCAGTGCGAAATTGTGAGTAGGTGGGTAATAAAGAAGTGTGGCAGTAGGTACTCGAGTTTCAGAAACTCGGGTACCAAGCTGCCTTATTAAAATTGGCCCAAGGTTTTTTTGGCCCAGGGGTTTTTTTTCAAAAACTTTGCTAAGGTAGATTGGTACCTGAGTTTCAGAAACTCGAGTACCAATCTGCCTTAGTCTATTTGGCCCAGGGCTTTTTTAAAAAAACATTGCTTAGGCAAATTGGTACTCAAGTTTCTGAAACTCGAGTACCAATCTGCCTTAGTCCATTTGGCCCATGGTTTTTTTGGCCCAGGTTTTTTTTCAAAAAAATTTGTTAAGGCAAATTGGTACCTGAGTTTGGGAAACTCGGGTACCAATCTGCCCAAGCGCACACTCTGTATGTGGCCATTACAGAATGGTACCCGAGTTTACTAAACTCGGGTACCACAATAACACAGTACTCGAGCTTCGTGGGCTCGAGTACTAAGTGGAATTTTTAATCCAAGTGCCATGTCATTGTGCCACGGTGGAACTAGAAAATGTAGTACTCGAATTCACCAAACTCGAGTACTTAAAAAGGTAGTAGATTCCTGTTTATTTCCGAAACAGTGTTTTCATGCAAAAAAGTTTAAAAATTGATGGTATTTGGCCAATTTGGCCCTTGGAGTTAGGTCAGCTAAATCCCGTCAAAGAAAAGTACACCCCGCGTGGTGGTGGGAACAATCTCTGTCCCACACTCACAATTTCTAACTTTATAGAACATGTTTGCTACACAACGAAAAGAACTTGCATCCAAAATCATTTTTTTAAGCCTGTTGTCATGACTCCCAGTGGTTTTAAACAAACCAGACTGAAAAATGGTCGAGATTGATCCGCTTGAATAAGCGAAAGGAGCCAAGTTTCTTGACAAATTTGTAACCTATAGATATTTTTTATTAAAAAATATATGAATATTTGTCCCACAATGATTGCTCTTTAATCAATTCAACCAATTAGGTACTCTGATTCGTGATCTTTTTATTTGATACTTAAAATTGCCTTCTTATTGGTAAGGGTTTGCATGAGTTGAGTTGGGTCCGGTTTAAGGTTTTTCAATCTAACCTACCATGGTGGGTTAAAAAAAAATCCAACTCATCACAATGATCCAACCTAACCCTTATGGATCTAGTTGGATCTATGGGTTAGACTTTTTTTTAATTGCAATTATTATTATTAAATCGAGTATTAGAACAACACCATCATTACGAGAAAATTTATAACCAAATAATTCTAAGTATAATACCATACCAACACAAACAATATGTAGAGAACTTAGAGTTTGAGTTTTATTTGTGAAAATGGGCAAAAAAGTAATTAAATTAAAAAAATTGTATAATATATTTTTAAATATATATTAAATACAGGTTGGTTGATTTGTGAATCTTATGATATGAACCAAACCCGATTTACTATAAATTTCAATAAATAAAAATAAAAAATCACAATCAAATTCAACCTACCAACTCCTAAAATCCGACTCAACCCAGTGAGTTGAGTTGGATTGGGTTACTTATCTGTAGTGTTCCTCGAACAAAAGACAACAATTGTCAATTTTATAATTATACGACTAGTGGTAGGTTGTCATGTGGGCAGCAAATTGAATGTGATGTATAAAATATGAAAAGCAATATAGCATGACATACTCACATACCCGATTCGGAGGGCAAAAGGCACAACACAATTTTTGTTTTTTGTTTTTTGTTTAGATAAAAAGCGTAACAATTGACAGCGCATGTACATAAACATCAATGTCCCTGCCCTCACTTTCTGATTCTATGCCTATCCTCAACAACCCTTGTGGTTATTTTCCATAACGATAATTAATTGCTTGCTTATAAGGCCTCCTATGTTATGGACACGTGGAAAATAACGTTTAAGATTAAGGGATAGATATTGAACTCAATAGAAGAGTAGGCAGACCATTTCATTATTTGCCAGCATTTCTCATGAGCGTGGCTTCTAGTCAGTGTAAAATTTTCAAATATAGAATCTAGGTTATATCGTGGACAGAAATAAAATTTAATTTGTGATCTTGTAATACATCAGAAGAATAATTTATTTATTAAAAAAAAAAACAAAAACAAAAACAAAAAACATAATAAAGTAGTAACTTAGCTGTGAAGGAACTAAGTCAGGGGTTCTACTATCCATGATTTGAAGCACTGGATATTGTTGTCCACTTTGGTACCAGCAGAGTCTCACTATCTAAAAGATTCACATAAGATTATGTGATCTAGCAACAAATTGACGCGTAGTTTACCTTTGGACCACCTTTGACTATCACAAAAATTCTAGTTGGATTTTGTCTTGTAAGGTCGATAATATCAATGTAAATTATTCTTCTCAACAAAAATTGTAAATTATTTTTGGAGAGGTAGGAACAGAGCCAAATTTCTTCTGGGGGGCCAAAGCATAAAAATTTTTAACAATATTAAATTAATATATGAAAAAATAAAACTAACATCTATACAATATTAACAAAATATAAATAAAAGAAAATTTATAAAATAATGGTTACTTATAACTTATTACATTTCTAATCAATTAGTCTTTTAAATCACTACAATTATCAAAGAATCCACTAAGTATAATTGCATAATTAATATCATAACAATTTTCCTTTCAATGTATAAAATATATCAAAGAATCCACTAGAAAATGTTATTCTGAAGCCTAGTTTGACTTTTGACACTATTCTTGACTTAAAATACTTATTTATTGATTGTAGTACAACTATTTTATAAAGGAAATAGTATCAATCAGATTTTTTTTTTTTTTTTTTTGGAGAGAATATCAACCAAAAAGTTGTAACTCATATTTAACATTATTTTATGTCCAATATTATTCTTACTAGAAAAACTAATTAATTTTGTTAACTAGTTTTCTTTTAAAAAATAAACAAATATTAAAAAAAAAAAAAAAAAAAAAGGATGACAAAAAATAAAAAGTAATCAAACAATCCTTAAGGTGGAACCAAGCGGCATGACATCACTCAAAATTGAAATTCCTAAGCTTTTAACTTTAATTTAGGTCTCAAACATCAATGAAGCAAACTATAATACCAAACATATATAGGTAAATTGACTCCTCCCCCTATATAATTTTGGTCAACCTTTAATTTGAAAGGGTTAGTTTTCAATTGAATCCATAGGCCACAACTTTAATACAAATCACATATAGGTCAAGTGGTGACCATTTAAATTTTACAAGATAAAACTTATTAACTGATATAATAATGAATATAATTGATAGACTTTTAGTTTTAACCACCATAAAAAATTAATATTTAAATTTTATTTTTATATAGTAAATTTCATATTATTCTTAGCATCACTCTTTATTTTTTAGATTCAATTTGGGGTACCAAATATTGACTTTTTGTATTTACTTTCAAAAATACCAAGAATTTTTTTTAAAAGAAATTCCAGGGAGACCTTAGTCTACAAACAACTACTTCCTTGTGAATAGGAACATAAAAAATAAATGAAAATCACCTCAAAAATTAAAAGTGTAATTTTCAATACTGTCAAGTATTATCATATTCTTAATTATTATTTCTTTTTAATGACATGTAATATAATTGAAGTTGATAAATATTATAATACTAAATGTTTGAAATGCACAGTACATGACATCGTTTAATTACCACCAAAAGGAGCGGAAAACAAAGAAAAGATCAAACAGAGGCTTGAAATCGTTCCAGAAGACCAGTGCTACATTATATTTGGAAATATGTTACTCTTGTGACTTGCTATTTGATGAATTGGGAGGTCGAAGTGACACCAACTTTGAGCTGCTGCTGGACTTTTCAGATAGGGCGGCCTTGGGGGCTTCAGAGGCAGAGGAACAAAGAGAACGGAAAAGAGAGGCAATAGATTTGACAATCGAATCAAGCATCATTTTTTTAACTGACCTCCCCTTTGCTGGAATTACAGTACTCTCATTCTCTGGTGTGAACCTTGACCCTGTCTTGTCTCGAATCGCTTTCTGACCATCTGAGTTCATCTCCACCACCTTCTCAGGCTTTGTCATGGGCCTCTTGGCTTTGACTATCCCCTCACTTTGGTTCAGCTCCATCACCTTCTATACCTCCCTAGTTTTTCTCTACCTACCCAGTCTTAAAAAAGAACTGTGTGTACTGTAAACCTCTCTCTCTCTTGCTCTCAAGTAGTTGTTGGAATCCTTAGCTTTTCTGAGTTTTTAAGATCAAATGTAGAGAGCAGTAAATGGAAGGAGAAAAAACGTTTGTGTAAAGAATTTTTTTTAATAGATTCTATAGGATTTGAAATCTTTGCTTTTACACGTAATCCTTACCTTTTTTTTTTTTTTTTTGAGAATGATCAGCCAACCAACCTAAATCTCTTATTCTAGGACAAAAATATTATAGCAGTTAACAAAAATACATAATATAGATAGAGGATTTTTTTTTTTTTTTTTTTTTTTTTTTTTTTTTTGCTGAGAATCTATAGAGATTCAAAGTATCATGGGAGCAGAAAATATCAAGATTTGAATGTGGATCAGGTCTACCTAGGTGGGCCAAATATAAATTCTACGATTGCATGGACCTATTTACAGGTGTATATCCCTTGTCACTAGTACTACATCTACAGTGCTGGTGACTGGTGACTGGCGACTGGTGAGGTTAAGTGAGGAATGGGCAAGTTTTAGTGGAAAGGAATCTGCCTTAATATTCTCAGCTTGACTTTTTACTTTCAAATGGTTATGAGGTTCCTCTAGTTGGCAATATTTTTCATAATTTGTCTGCGCAGTAAAACTCAGCTTGTTATTTATAAACTCTGTCATTTAATGATAGGGGATCAGCTTTTGAAAATGACGAGTTTTTACGCATAGAATATAATTTTAACCAATATTGTCCGATTCAATTGCCCTATATCACCATGTCAAGACATCAGTTAGTTTTTTGTGAGAGTCTATATAGAAGTTGAACCTCAAATCTCTTGTTTGATCACAAAAGACTATATACCAACTGAACTAAATGAAAGCCACAAAAAAGAGAAGTTTTCAATTCAACGCTCGAACAGAAAATTACTCTGTTTTCAACAGCTTATTACTTTAATAGTTGCAGTACTGTCCAATTCCTCTGAATCTAACAAGATAAATAAAGTTGAAAACATTTAAAAGTAAAATAAATTAAAGTTTGTTTAAGCTTTCGCATAATTGCAGTTTACTGAATAATTTCTCCTCTAGTAGCTACTTGCAAGATGCTTACTATCCACATCCTCATTATTTGAAAAACTCTACAACAATTATATATAACTTCATGTCCACACACAAAAATAAATAAATAAATAAATAAAACCTTATATATTTCTTCTATCAATTTATATTTGATCTAAGAATCACTCAACTTCAAGAGCAGCATAAAGGCTCACCGAGACCTTTTTTTTCCGCATATTTCTTTGACTAGAAATTGTTCTAACAAGCGTATCTGGTTTTGCAAGTCCAAAATCCTGTGATATCTTTAAAAAAGAAAATTGCTTATGGGAAATTTTCTTTGAGAATTTGATAGATCTAATGGTTACGTACTGTTCTTTATCTCGTTACCCATGGTAGCTTATCTGAGGAAATTAAAACAGAGAAAAAAAATGATAATTTCTGGATTAGTAGGAGGTAATTCGGGCCTCCTCAAGAGATAATTTTTGGATGATAATGTTGTTGATTTTATTCAATTTCATAGGGAGATTTACAAAAAGAAAAATGTTAAAGATACTACAAGTTTTAGTACAAATAGATGTCACAATAAATGTGATGGGCAACATTTACAAATGAAAATTAAGCAAAAGAACTCCTAAGACTCTGCTAGAATCAGCCAAATAACAAACTAACGTTAACAAACTCAGTAACTCCAGCCTTCACGTTAGATACGGTGGTTCCAACACATCAACTTGCTCCATATTTTATTTTTATTTTTTGCTTCAAACAAATTTGCTTCATTGTATCATATAACTTAAGGAGAAAATATAATAAAGTGGTGTTTTACATGTAGTTGTACTAAATGAATGCCTTCTCCCTTTTAATTTTATTATTAATTTGTGCCAGTTTTCATCATTTTAAGTTATAGAGAAATGCAATGTACATAATATTTTTTTAAAAAAATACTTTTACAATAAATGGCATATTATTATTTTCTGTTTTTAGTGGACAAGAAAGTAATATCAGTGATAAAGTTCAAATTAAAATCAGTAATAACCTGTCACCTAACTCCACTTGTGAGGTGTGAGGGATAAGGGTTGGGGTTCAAATCTTCAGGAGAGAGTTTCACACATATATACACTTAGATTCGACTAGAGTAGAATTTCTATCTTATATAATATAATATATATATATATATATATATATGTAGGGGTATTGGGCCCAGGAGCTCATTATCTATGTATATATTGGGTCTGGGGCCCAATCCGATGACGAAAGGTCGTTCAAGGAGGAGTAAACATTGTCAAGGGAGTCCGTGTTAGTAAATGAGAAAGTTAGTTTTGGTCATAAGGGCCCAAGAGGGTGGGCCGAGGATGAATGCCTCCTCAGCTGACCAAACCCGGGGTTCGAAAAGATGGTCTGCTATCCAGGGGAACATTCCAAGAAATTCTGTTAGTACAGATAAGCATTACAGAAACATTGAACAGGGGGGAGCCCTAAAATATCTAAGGAGAAAGTTACTACCACCGCATTAAATGCTCTGCAGCTAACCCTTTGGTCGCATTAATGTGGAGGTGATATCAGAACAGTAGTTTTGAGCCTTACAGCTATTACATAAAGACTTCAGGAAGGTTCTGATAGGACAATTATCAACACCAACCATCTGGCCTGCATGTGGAGGGTAAAGATGAAAGGGGAAGAGAGTACAAAAGGAGAAGGAGGCAATGAGAGAAAAGGATCGAAGAAAAAGAGAAAAACAATGTAGCAACCAAGAACTAAATCTATAATCCAACTTTAGAGAAATCTATAAGAGCTAGTCTCCTTGGACTTTGCCAAAGACGATTTTCTTTAGTTTAAATTAGTTTATTTTCCTTTTCTTGTCATTCAACTTATTAAAGCCCAGTTTTCCAACCCACTCTCTAAAAATTCATTGCATTGGGCTTTTTGGGCCTAAGTTCATCCACCATTTGGGTTAGGAACCTAATTTACGACCTTACAATTGGTGCCGTCTGTGGGAAATTCTGGTGTGGTAGTGAGTCTAACGTCCAACTATGGTAGGTTTAAGTCCCCACCAGGCAGAATCTATGGGATCTCAACGTCAAGATCACTTTCGTGATCTTGAACAAAGAAAGGGCCGGGAGGGGAGTGTGCATACTACCCATACTACTAGGAGCCAATCTCGGGGTGGGAGCCGCGTTTCTCATGAGAAAAATGCTAAGGACATGCAGTTGGAAATTAATCATTTAAACAGGAAGTTACGCCACAAACGAAGAAGGCGAACTCCCTCTATTTCTGACGGTGAAGAGGATGGTAGTTATAGACACAGATCAAGGACTCCTTCTAGTGAGTCTTTCTCGTATGATGAGGACTACCATCATGAGTGCAGAAACAGAAATTCATCTTCCAAAGGCTTGGGGAATGATACTATGAGTAGAGCACTTAGCCAAATTTCCAAGTCACCCTTCACGCGTAGAGTTGAGAGAGGGAGACTTCCTCGGTGGTTCACCTAGCCCACGTTCACCATGTACAATGGTTGAATAGATCCTGTGGAGCACGTGAGCCACTTCAACTAGAGAATGGCTGTGCACTCCAAGAATGAAGCTTTGATGTACAAGGTTTTCCCCTCTAGTTTAGGGCCTGTAGCCATGAGATGGTTCGATTGCCTAGGAGCAGGTTCCATCGGTTCCTTCAAGGAGCTCACCCAAGCGTCCGAATCTCGTTTTATCACGTGTAGTAGAGTTCCTCATCCCTTAGATTCTCTATTATCCATGTCCATGCGAGAAGGTGAGACCCTAAAAACGTACTTGGACAGATACTGAGAGATGTTTAATGAGATTAGAAGGGATTTCGATTACAAAAGCTATAAGGACCTTCAAGGTCAACCTACCCACCGAGCATGATTTAAGAAAATCATTGACCAAGAAGCCGGTAAGGAGTATGCCTCGGCTTATGGACCTCATTGATGAGTAGAAAAAGGATGAAGAAGATCGGCAATAAGGCAAAGGGAAAGGTAAGGTTATCCCTTAGGAGAGGAGAGATTTTAGGTTGGACCGCTACAACAATAACAGACCTACAAGGGATTTTGTTGGACAGTCTAGGTCTACGGCTCCTTAGGTGGCTAACACTGTGTTCTGAGAACCAGTGCATCAAGTCTTGGAGAAGACTAAGAACGAGCCATACTTCAAATGGCCAAACAAGATAAGAGGAGATCCCATGAAGCGCAACCAAAGTCTTCATTACCAATATCACTAGGAGTGAGGGCATACCACTTAGGACTATAGAACTCTGTGAAACCATCAAGAGCAACTAGTTAGAGAGGGAAGGTTACAGCAGTTTTTGTATCAGCCCAACGGGTAAAGAGACCAATAAAGGTCAGGGGCTCAGGGGAACGCTTCTTTAATGCCCCCATTAGACACAATTAATGTCATCTTTGCTACACTTGGGAGGACTAGCTCTCATCCTTCCAGGGTGATGTCTGTAGCTCAGCTACCAGCCGAGGACTCTAATTCTGTGCTAAAGAGGGCTAGAGTGGAGATCCGACCGGCGCTAAGTTTCTCAGACAAGGACAAGATTGGAACCATCCAGCCATATGATGATACTTTGGTGGTCACCCTCAGGATAAAAGGGTATGCTGTAAAGAGGGTGATGGAGGACTAGGGCAGTGGTGCAAAGATTATGTAACCTGACTTGTACAGATGGTTTAAATTAAAGCCGGGGGATTTGATAACCTATGATTTACCTTTGGTAAGTTTTGATGGGAAAGTTGTAATCCCAAGGGGTCAAATTAGATTGCCCGTGTAGGCGGGTTTAGAGGTGGTTGAAGTGGACTTCATTGTGATAGATGCATACTCTCCTTATACGGCCATTATGGCCAAACCCTGGCTTCATGCCTTAGGGGCTGTTTCTTCAACTCTGCATTCGAAGGTGAAGTATCCATCAGGGACCAGATTGAGGAGCTTATGGGGAGTCAATCCATGGCTAGGCAGTACCTCGTGGCTACAATTATGCATTAGCTTGAGCTGAATCCTTGGCCTCTACTAAGGAGGGCTCATAACAATAAAGGATTCTGGTCCTATCTTTGGATGCAGTGTCGAGAGAGGCAAAGTGTGAGAGGTTGGAGGAAATTGCTATAGATGGTGATCTGGAGAAGTTTTTTCAGGTCGGAGCCCAGTTGCCTCCTCGAGAGAATAAAGAATTATTAGCGTTTCTTAGGAGGAATATTGACGCGTTCACCTGGAATGCCTATAAAGTTCTTAGGATAGGTCCAGAATTCATTTTCCATCATTTGAATGTCAACCCAACTATCCCCCCTAGAAAGCAACCACCTCGACGCTCATCTAAGGAGCATTCTGATGCTGTCAAGGAAGAGGTGAACAAGTTTAAGCAAACTGGGGCTATTAAAGAGATGTTCTACCCTGAATGGTTGGCTAATACAATGGTAGTAAAGAAGAAGAGTAGGAAGTGGCAAGTATGTGTAGACTTCACAGACTTAAACAAAGCCTGTCCAAAGGACCCCTTCCCCATGCCTCGGATTGATCTGCTAGTGGATGCAACTGTGGGCCATTCTCGAATAAGCTTTTTAGATGCCTTTCAAGGGTACCATTAGATACCTTTAGCCTTGGATGATCAGGAGAAAATAGCTTTTGGCACTCATACTAGAAGTTACCACTACAAGGTGATGCCCTATGGTTTGAAGAATGCGGGGTTCACCTATCAGAGGATGATGACCAGGATATTTGAGCCACAGCTAGGAAAAAACATTGAGATTTATATAGACAATGTGGTGGTCAAGAGCAAGTTGGAATCTGAGCACGTTAGTAACCTCGAGAATATCTTAAAGATCTTGAGGAGACACAAGCTGCGACTTAATGCTTCTAAGTGTTCTTTTGGTATCGAATCAGGGGAATTCTTGGGGTACATAGTTACACATCACATTATTGAAGTCAACCCTAACAAGATTAAGGCAATCAACAATTTATAGCCACCTCGGAATCCCAAAGAGGTCTAGAAGCTAATAGGGATAACTGCTGCTCTAAACTGATTCATCTCTTGGTCAGCAGACAGGTGTAGGCCTTTCTTTCAATTGTTGAACAAGTGGAAGGGATTTGAATGGACTGAGGAGTTCGTCCTAGCTTTCCAGTAGTTGAAGGAGTATCTTTCTCGGCCACCCATTATGTCTAGACCTGAGGTGGATGAGGTTTTGTTTGCATACATTGCAGTGGCCTCACAAGCGGTGAGCTTGGTGCTAATATGGTTTGATAGTGGTGTACAGATGCAAGTTTATTATGTGAGCAAGTCACTACATAAGACCGAAGTCTGTTACCTACCACTGGAGAAGGTCATACTGGCAGTGGTGCATGTAACACGTAAGCTCCCTCATTACTTCCAATCGTACACAATTGTTATCCTAACTTAGCTCCTGCTTAGATCTCTATTTCGAAGTGCTGATTACACGGGGAGGATTGCCAAGTGGAGTATGATCCTAGGGGCCTTTGATATCAAATACATGCCTTGCACCTCTGTCAAGGGTTTGGTCCTCGCCGATCTGGTGGTTGAGTTTGTTGAAACCCCACTAAAAGAGAAAGTAAAGATGCAGAACATGGACGGAAAATCGGTTGGTGCAATCTCCTTACAAGAACCTTTGTCCTGGAAGGTATCCGTTGATGGTACAGTGAACCATAAAGGATCTGGAATGGGGCTAGTTCTGATATCTCCAAAGAGAATCATAATTGAGAAATCCTTGAGACTGGGCTTCTCAGCCACAAACAATGAGGCTGAGTACGAAGCTTTGTTGGTAGGGATGACCATGGTTCAAAAAATTGGTGGAAAATTAGTGGAAATCTTCTCTGATTCAAGGCTGGTTGTAGGCCAAAGATCTTAGAATGCAAGAATATTTGAACTAGGTTAGACACTTACAGTCGGGGTTTGAATCTTTTAATTTGTTACAAATCCCGAGAAGTAGAAATACACATGCTGACTCTCTTACCACACTAGCAACCTCCTCGGCAAAAAGTTTAGCTCGGGTAATCCTTATGAAAGATTTATGTAAACCTACTGAGGTAGGGAGAAACGTGATTCATGTTCATCAAATAAGGGTGGGTCCCAGCTAGATGGACTTTATTATGCTATTCCTTAAAGAAGGCATCTTGCCTGAGAGCAAGTCCGAGGCTAACAAGATACAGAGAAAATCTCATCGGTTTTGGCTGTCCAAAGACCAAAAGTTATACAAGAGATCTTTTTCTAAACAATATTTGTTATGTATACACCTTGAAGCAGTTGAACTACTCTTAGAAGAGTTACATGAGAAGATTTGTGGAAGTCACACTGAAGGCAGGTTTTTATCTCATAGAGCCCTCACTCAAGGATATTGGTGGTTAAATATGCAAAAAGAGACACAAGATTATGTGAAGAAATGCGACCAATGCCAAAGATTTACCCCAAACATTCACCAACCAGAGAGTGTCCTTAATCCTCTATCCATCCCTTGGCCATTTGCTCAATGAGGCCTGGACATTGTAGGTCCTTTCCCTAAGGCAGCAGGAAATAAGAGATATTTTTTGGTTAGCACGGATTACTTCTCCAAATGGGTTGAAGCTGAACTATTGGCAAATTTCAGGGACACGGATGCCAATAGATTTGTGTGGAAAAATATTGTCACTCAGTTTGGAATCCCTCGTACTCTTATCTCGAACAATGGTCTTCAGTTTGATAGTAAGGCCTTTAAGAGGTATTGTTGTGACCTGAGCATCACAAATAGATATTCCACCCCGGCATATCCATAGGGGAATGGGCAGGCTAAAATTGTCAACAAGATTATAGGGAATGGGCAGGCTAGACGATGCTAAGGAAAAAAAGGTAGAAAAGTTGTCACACATCCTTTGGACATACTGGACTACACCTCGTAGGTCCACTAGGGAGACACTCTTTTAAATGACTTATGGGGCCGAGGCAGTTATTTCCCTGGAGACCGGATTCCCCACACTGAGAATAAGTTCTTTCGCTTTGAGCAGCAACGATGGGCTATTGGAGAAGAGCTTAGACCTAGTTGAAGAACGAAAAGAAAATGCCACGGTCCAATTGGCCTACTATCAACACAAACTCAATTAAGGGTATGATGTCAATGTAAAGTTAAGACCACTGGCACCTAGAGACTTGGTCTTAAGAAAGGTCTTAGAAACTGCAAAGAACCTAGCATGAGGAAAATTGGGACCTGACTAGGAAGGGCCATATCTTATCATATTAGTGGCTGGAATAGGTGCATATTATCTTGAAGATATGGAAGAAAAGGATGTACTACACCCCTGGAATGTAAATAATATAAGAATGTATTATTATTAATGAAAGCTTTTTTTACTATATTTGGGTTTATTATATTATGTGTCATGCATTCTACTATTTGTTTTAGTATCAAATAGAATATTGGTCATGTCTGGTTCCCCGAACCACATACCTTGAGTAAATTGATATTTTAAACTACTCTCCTAAGTGTTAAACAGAACTTTAGCTATGCTTGGCTCCTCGGACCACATGCTTTGGATAAATTAATACTTCTCGACATCTACCTAAATGTTAAACAAAACCTTAGCTATGTCTGTCTCCTCGGACCACATGCTTTAGGTAAATTAATACTTTCTAACATCTATCTAAATGTCAAACAAAATTTTAGTCATGCCTGGCTCCTCGGACCACATACTTTGGGTAAATTGATATCTTTTAATTATTTTTCTAAGTGTTAAATAGAACCTTAGCTATGCCTGACTCCTCAGGCCATATGCTTTGGGTAAATTAATACATCCTGACATCTATCTAAGTGTCAAATAGAACCTTGGTCATGCCTGATTCCCTGAACCACATACTTTGGATAAATTGATGCTTTAAGCTACTCTCCTAAGTATTAAACAGAACCTTAGCTATGCCTAGCTCCTTGGAACACATGCTTTGGGTAAATTAATACTTCCTGACATCTATCTAAATGTCAAACAGAACCTTGGTCATGTCAGCTCCACGGACTACATACATTGGGTAAATTGATATCTTTTAATAATTTTTCTAAGTGTTAAACAAAACATTAGCTATGCCTGGCTCCTCGGACTACATGCTTTAGGTAAATTAATACTTTCTAACATCTATCTAAATGTCAAACAGAATTTTAGTCATGCCTGACTCCCCGGACCACATATTTTGGGTAAATTGATATCTTTTAATTATTTTTCTAAGTGTTAAACAGAACCTTAGCTATGCCTGGCTCCTCGGACCACATGCTTTGGGTAAATTAATACATTCTGACATCTATCTAAGTTTCAAACAGAACCTTGGTCATGTCTGATTCCCCGAACCACATACCTTAGGTAAATTGATGCTTTAAGCTACTTTCCTAAGTATTAAACAGAACCTTAGCTATGCCTAGCTCCTTGGAACACATGCTTTGGGTAAATTAATACTTCCTAACATCTATCTAAGTGTCAAACAGAACCTTGGTCATGTCAGCTCCACGGACTACATACCTTGGGTAAATTGATATCTTTTAATCATTTTTCTAAGTGTTAAACAAAACCTTATCTATGCCTGGCTCCTCGGACCACATACTTTAGGTAAATTAATACTTTCTAACATCTATCTAAATGTCAAACAGAATTTTAGTCAAGCCTGGATCCTCGGACCACATACTTTGGGTAAATTGATATCTTTTAATTATTTTTCTAAGTGTTAAATAGAACCTTAGCTATGCCTGGCTCCTCGGACCACATGCTTTGGGTAAATTAATACATCCTGACATCTATCTAAGTGTTAAACAGAACATTGGTCATGCCTGATTCCCCGAACCACATACCTTGGGTAAATTAATGCTTTAAGCTACTCTCCTAAGTATTAAACAGAACCTTAGCTATGCCTAGCTCCTTAGAACACATGTTTTGGGTAAATTAATACTTCTTGACATCTATCTAAGTGTCAAACAGAACCTTAGTCATGTCAGCTCCACGGACTACATACCTTGAGTAAATTGATATCTTTTAATCATTTTTCTAAGTGTTAAACAAAACCTTAGCTATGCCTAGCTCCTCGGACCACATGCTTTGGGTAAATTAATACATCCTAACATCTATTTAAGTGTCAAATAGAACCTTGGTCATGCTTGGTTCCCTAAATCATATGCCTTGGGTAAATTAATGCTTTAAGCCACTCTCCTAAGTATTAAACAGAACCTTAGTTATGCCTGACTCCTCGAAACACATGCTTTGGGTAAATTAATACTTCTCAACATCTATCTAAGTGTCAAAGAGAACCTTGGTCATACCGGCTCCACGGACCACATACATTGGGTAAATTGATATCTTTTAATCATTTTTCTAAGTGTCAAATAGAACCTTAGCTATGCCTGACTCCTCAGACTACATACTTTGGGTAAATTAATACTTCCTGACATCTATCTAAGTGTCAAACAAAACCTTGGTTATGCCTGGTTCCCCCAACCACATACCTTGGGTAAATTGATGCTTTAAGCTACTTTCCTAAGTGGTAAATAGAACCTCAGTCATTTCTAGATCCTTGAACCATATACTATGGATAAATTAACACTTCCTATCCTTTTACCAGATATCAAATAGAGCCTTAAAAATTTTAGGCTCCTCGGACTACATGCCTAAGGTAAATTAGTACTTCTTATTGATTCTTTAAATATCAAACAGAATCAACCACTCTACATAGCAAAGTTCTTTACTGTAGTAACATGTTCAAAAAAAAAAAGGGGGGGGGGGGGGGGGAATGCTCATGAGCATCACTTAAAACATTTGCAGGAATATCTGTGTCTGTTTGAGAATTAATTGCTTTTCTAGCCTATTAAACTTACTAATGAATGGAGGATTGAGTAGAGTTAAACCTGTATGTATACTACATCAATGTGTTTGTTTTTAGAATTAAAGTTATACTTTACCGAGATGGAGGACTTGGTAAGTTTAATATGTCCTATTACTGATTAGTAAGTTATTCTACCTCTTATGCAAATCAATAAGTCGAGTTATACCTAATTATCACATTTTTTTTTATCAAGTGTTGAATGAAACAGAGATTATGTTTGGATCAATATAAACATTAAAAGTATAAAAGAAAGACTTGTAAATTATCATTAATCTGAGCCTTGGAAAAAGGCAAATTGCTTACAAAAGATCAACTGGATTACAAGTTTTGAAAATGAAAACAAGAAGAAAGAACTATACTAAAATCTACTTCTTTTATATTACAATTTTTCCATAGGGTGGGGTCTTGGACTGGGGGACTGCAGCCTCCAAGGATCCTTGGTCTGTGCCTTTAGGGTCACCTTTGGCAGGTAGTGGAAGAGTTGCAAGAACAATCTCCATCCTAGGTGCCTCCTTGTCTTTGGTAGGATCCTAAGGAGCAATCAGGGGCTTGGTTGCATTAAAGGCCAATCCCTTAGTCACCTCAGCCTCTTTTCCATCCACCTCGAGTTGCTCGACCACTTTTTGAGGGCTGCCAGAGGAGGAAGGGACCTTGTTAGGGCTGTGCTTCTTAGGATCTGCCACCTTAGGAGGGGTGTCTACCTTGGAGCTGCTGGAGGAGGAGGCACGAATGGCTGAAGGGTAGTAGACACTCTTTGCCTTCCTAAGTACAGAAGAAGCCTCAACCCCAACCTGGTTGAGAGCTTCATTCTATACTTGGGAGTAGTAATTCCTACATACCCCTGAGACCTCAACCCTGAGGGATTCCTCAATCTCAGCCCCTCCTATATCATATCCTTACTACTCGACCTCCTCCCTAGCTTTCTCTGCCTCCTCCTTGGCATTCTTTGCCTAAGCTTTGGCCTTTTTGACCTCCTCTAACTTTTTCTTCAGGGTAATGATCTGCTCTTTGGAGGCAGCTAGCTGGTCCTCAGCGTTGCGAAGAAGCACCCGTTGGCCTTCAACTTGCCTCTTAGCACTGTCCAAGGCAGCTACATCGCTTTTTCTTTCCCTTTCCTCCTCTATCAACCTACTCTTGAGCTTTTGAAAAAAAAATTTAGCCACGTGGAAGGCATCCACGGCTGCTATCCTTCTCCCCTCTTCTTCCTTCATCTTTTGATGGGAATAATTCACTATCTCCTCAGCCTTAAATGTGGCTTGGATGGCCTGAAAGGGAAGAAAGGTACAATTAAAAAAAAAAAAACCAAAACAAAAAAGGGAAAAGGAGAAAGAAAGAGACTTATCATGTCCAGGTCCCTCTTTAGGCTGAGGAAGACCTCATGTTGCCTTATGAATCTGAGGTCAACCATGTCTTTGGGCAAGAGCAAGGATTGCTCCACCAAGTCAACCACATACCCAGCCGTACCCTGCTAGAAGTCTCAGATGGAGGTGTCACTGAGAAGAGGAGCTTCATCTAATTCCATGCGTGGGGCCCAAGCTGGGGCTGCAGCTCCGTGGTCACCCCTCCTCTCTCTCTCGTTGGCTGACCTTGTCTGCATCCCTCTGGGTTGCTTGGCCACCCTTTGAGGCTCAATTTCTCGAGAAGGGTGGGTTCTCCCAATTTCTACCACTTCCTTGTCATTTTCCTCTTGTGGTCAGCTGGATCAGCTCGGAAGGGTTGGGTTGGTGGAGGAGTGGGAAGCCTAGTCTGGGCTACCTTCCTAGGTGCATGTCCCCCAGGCTGAGATTTCAATAATTCTTGGAGGGTGGACCTCTGCTTACACTGTATGCTCATCTCGTTTGGTATGTTGGCAGCTTCTTGATATTAGCTGGATTGGGTTAGGGAAGAAAAGTCGAGGTCACTAGGTGAAACTTCAGGGGACAAAGGTTGATTGAATACCTCGAAGTCGTCCTCAGAGTCGTAGACTTCAACTATTTCTTCTTCTTTTTCTTTTTCTTCTTCCGTTTCCTTGATGATGGGGCGGGAAGAGGAAGCCTCTACCTTGGGTATACCTTCGGGTATAGGGTTGGTAGTGAAAACGCCTTCTGGAATTGGGCCGGTGATCAGAAAGCCTAGAGCAGCAACACTAATCCAGTTCAGCCAAGGATCCCAAGTTTTAATAACACACTTTGGTGCCTAGAAGCTCTTGGAAATTGTGATGTGGTCCAAGATCAGATAGGCCACCCTCAGTTGACTGTCTGTGTGGACAAACACTTCGACCTTTAAGATTTTTTCCAAACTTTGCTGGTTTACAAGACTGAAGTTGGGAATGGCAGTGTTGTTGTCTGCAAAACCATTGGGAGAGACAAAAAATATCATTAGTAAAGAATAATGAAAATTAAAGGGAATTTCATGCACAGACACAAGCAAAAGAAAAAGAAAAATGAGGTAACTTTAAAATAATCATCTTAGGTCTAAAACCCCACTTGGCTGCCCTTCTCTCATCGGGCAGGGGAGGCCAACGTGCCATTCCCCTAACACGATTAAGAAATCCTTATAAGGGCCTTTGTTGGATTTAGGGAGGCACTGAATGAGCATAACCTCGGGGTACCTAAATTTTAAGTAATACTCCTGTCCCTTTAATTGGTGGAGGTTGTAAACCTAGTTGATATCGTGGTGGGTCAACCCTAAGCCCATTCTTTCATTAAGGGCATCTACACTCCCTAAAATTCTGAACATGTTTGGGGCACACTAGGTGGGAGCTAACCTATGAGCCCTAAGGTAGTCCTTGGTTACGGTGCCCATGGAAATTCTCATCCCACCCTCTATGAAGGCAATCATTGGGATCACTTCTTCTCCCTTTTCCCTTTTTCATGCCACTCTCCCTCCTTACAGTACCTAATGAACACTTTTAGAGGAATCCTATACAGAGCTCTAA
The DNA here is from genome assembly GCA_963669245.1 of Quercus cerris. Lineage (NCBI taxonomy): Eukaryota > Viridiplantae > Streptophyta > Magnoliopsida > Fagales > Fagaceae > Quercus > Quercus cerris. The sequence goes on along the minus strand of OY770014.1, from coordinate 23,037,657 downwards.
AACTCTCTATTCCCTCCTCGGTGTCTACCAAATGAGCGAATCTACCCATTCCTAAGAAAGACTTGGATGTGCTAAGAAGATAAAGAGAGGAAAGAAGAGCCTCAGAGGAAAAGACATAAAGAAAAGTGTATAGAAAAATGAAGGGTAAAGGTTTTTGAAGACTTACAGAAAGAATAAAAGTGTCCTCGGACAGACTTTTGATATTTGTAAGGGCACGAGTGAATTGGGAAAGTTTGCAGGTTCAATGTATGTGCGCTAAAACAAAATGAATGCTAAAGTGAGATGAGTGATTGATTTGAGTGGTATTAATATCAAGGAGGGAGTTAGAAGCGGGAAAATTCCCGTTTGATTCCCAGCAAAATCCTCAGCCGTTAGATCCGCATCGCACCTAGAACGTGGGGAGCAGAAAGCCGTTAAAATTTAACGAAGGTGCGTCTTGTATGCCGAAGCGTCAGGAGCATGCCTTAGGCAATTAAAAAGGCACCTACGCAATCAGAGGTGACGTGTAATGAGCAAGCGGTAAGTGCAATGACATCGAAATCTTCATTTCTTCTCGAGGAGCCAGAAAGAAGAATCTCAAGGGGCTATTGTAGGGGTATTGGGCCCAAGGGCTCATTATCTATGTATATATTGGGCTTAGGGCCCAATCTGAGGATAAAAGGTCATCTAAGGAGGAGTAAACATTATCAAGGGAGTCCGTGTTAGTAAATGAAAAAGTTAATTTTAGTAATAAAAGCCCAAGAGGGTGGGCTGAGAATGAATGCCTCCTCGGCTAACCAAAGCCGAGGTCCGAAAAGATGGTTTGCCGCCCAGAGAAACGTTCCAGGAAATTCTGTTGGTGCAGATAAGCATTACAAAAACATAGGACAAGAGGGGGTCCTAAAATATCTAAGGAGAAAGTTGCTACCACCACATTAAATGCTTTGCAGCTAACCCTCTGACCACATTAATGTAGAGGTGATACCAAAGCAATGGTTTTAAGCCTTACAGCTACTACATAAAGACTTCAAGAAGGTGCTGATGGGACAAGTACCAACACCAACCATCTAGCCTACACGTGGAGGGTAAAGATGAAAAGGGAAGAGAGTATAAAAGGAGAAGAAGGCAATGAGAGAAAAGGATCGGAGAAAAAGAGAAAAACACTATAGCAACTAAGAACTAAATCTGTAATCCAACTTGAGAGAAATCTATAAAAACTGATCTCATTGGACTTTGCCGAGGACGATTTTCTTTAGTTTAAATCAGTCTATTTTCCTTTTTTTGTCATCCAACTCATTAAAGCCCAGTTTTCCAACCCATTATCTACAAATTCATTGTATTGGGCTTTTTGGGCCTAAGTTCATCCATCATTTGGGTTAGGGACCCAATTTGCGACCTTACAATATATATATATATATATATATGTTGTGAAAGTATTGTAAAAATGTTGTAGACATAACACTTCTCTAAATTATAGATTTATATACACAATATTTTCACAACAAATTTTAAGTGGCATGTTGTTATTTGCTGTTACCAGTACACAAGGGAGAAAAGTTTAAAAATAATTACTCCGTTATCCGCTCTCTATTGTATTTCTTACCCCTCTCTAATGTAAAGAAGACAACAAGCCCACAACAAAACTGTGCCACATTGGTGTAGTAGGTGTCAATCAAAATTTTATTCCTACTAGATATGTTGCATTTGACTGTGGTTTTTAACCATTATGAAACCACTAGTTAGAGCAGCAGGTGCAAGGCACATGCTTGCCATGGAAAAAAAGTATTGTAGTAATTAAGGTCAATTCTAGATTTTATTTGTATTACAAAACAAAAATATGAATCATTTGATTTTTAAACTATGTAGAGATTTACTTTAATTGAAAAATACATTAATTTTAAGAATTTTGATAATTATGTCATAAAAAGTTAATCTCGTTTAAAAATTTTGATCAACCACAAAGTTAGGGTATCTATTTAACATATAAATATTTATTTAACTATAATAGTTTTTTAGTACCTACTTGCTAAAGACAATATATCTATCCTCTAAAAACTTCTAAGAATGATAACGAATATCATCATCTTCCAACAATAAACAACCGAGTCTTGCTAAGAAATTAAAAGAAAAAAGGCTTATGTCATCAAATATCATCATTCTAAATTTCTCGGAATTTTAATCATTTAAAACTCAAAATACGTAAAGAAAATTTTTAGGATGTTAAAATTTAGCAAGAGTAATTTAGACATTACACAATAAAATATTTTAAGAATCATAATCTTTCATTGGGGTTTAACTGAGAGAATAACTATATGACATATTTGCTCTTTTCCAAAATATTAAGGGAAAAAATGCTTGATTTTAAAGTTTAAGGAAGAATTGTAAACTACCCCAAACATAAAGGATGAAAAATGTTTTTTTCCTAAGTTTTTGTTTTTGTTTTTGTGTGCAAAACTATGTGTTTTACTTAAAATAGTGTGTAAAGAATAAAATATACAAAAAGTTAACCTAAGAAAATTGTTGGTGGAATAGTGAATTTTAGCTCAACATAGTTGATTAAACCAACAAAAAATTTCTAAAAACACAATAGAATGACGCAATATTTTCATAATACCTTTATAATTTTGTTATATTTTATTTTAACTTGTAAAGAATTGACAGCTCAGCAGTTTTGAAAATATTGTGACAACATCAAGATGTTTTAACATTTTTCACACAAAAAAAAAATGTTATGTCCGTGACATTTTCACAACAAATCATAAGTAGTAGGTTACTACAAGTTGTTATTGGTGGGCAAAAAAGTAGTTTCATTGGTAAGTTTAAATTAGAACCAATAACAATTTACCATATTTGATTTGTTGCGAAAGTGTTGTGAAAATTATTGTGAACAAATCAAAAATAATATAGCAAAAAAAGGCCAGCCAAACAATGAAAGTTAAACAAACCAAAACTACTATAGTGAAATTACTATAACTTTTCCCATTCACTCTTTTTATATAATATATATATATATATATACACACACATATAGAAATATACATTGCACTTTCAATGTAAATTTATATTATAAACACATAAAAATTGGTAAATGTTGTACTCATTTGCAAAATTTGAGCATTTTTTATTTTTTTTGTAAATGTATATAATATTTGCTACTTTTTGTATGTATACAATGTAAGCTTACATTACAAGTAAAAAGTAAACATATAAAGATAATTTAAAAGAAAAAAAAAAAAAAAAAAACAATCTCAAACCAAGTTGGTGAACTTGAAGGGAAAAAAAGGAGGAAAAAGGCAAGTTATTAAACCAAAAATGCTGTTCATAACACTATTCATGAGCCTATTCGCTCTTTTTATATAGAGGAAAAAAAAAAGCACAAATTGATGATTGAAAATAATAATAATAATAATAATAATAATAATAAACAATGAACAGTACATATTGAACAAACCAAAAGTATTGTAGTTTTTATATATTCACCCAACAAGTGTCACAATATTTTCACAAAACATTTATTTTCAGTTGCGGTTGGTTATAGTTTCATATTTTATTATTTTATTTTAACTTATAAGAAATTGACACCTTAATAATTATGAAAATATTGTGAAATTTATTGTGTTAGTATAACAATATATATGCAGGATCTTATAAATATTTAAAAGAAAAAAAGTACAAACGGAAGACTGAAAAAGAAAAAAAAAAAAAAAAAAAAGTGGCTCAATAAACTAAAATGGCACTGTAGAGGCATTGCCTCTTTTTATATAGTTAATAGAAGTGTTTAAATTGTCATCTTTTATAAAGTGCAGTTCTAATATGACAAAATTTAAAAAAGAAATTAATTTAAAAAAAATTCGAAGGTGTAATTTGTCATTTGCCACATGAGGAAAATTCTGAAACTCTTTCTTTTTTGGAACTTTCTTAAAAAACAAAAAGACGGTAGAAAACTAGAAATGCAACCGTGTGAAAGGAAAAGATAGGCAATGTTTTCCTAGATTTCATATCTGCTGTGCTCGACATCCGCAACAATCATAAAATTATTGATTAGAATCTGCTCGGCATTACCCAATGGCTGTTCCAGAACCAGAATGGACATGGAAAAATGAAGCAAAGAATTATCCATTTCATAATTGTCATTAGTTAGAGGTCCCACATGACATGGGTAATGAGTGAGGGTTACCACTGAAACCTTCTACTTTTGAATCCTTCCAACTGGAAAGCAAAGACATTTCATAGAGTATCAGTGTATCACCATCTAATAGATACATAAGAGATTTAGGTAGATCCTACGATAAATTGATTTAATTCACTTTCAGACAAACCGTATTTCAGGCAATTACGATTCAGAAACTAGTCATTGTCATGTTAGATTCTTAGAATCATACCCTTTAATTTTCACACGTCCCACCTTTTAATATCTCGCTTGTACGTGCCCAGTGAATTTATAGTTTTATGCATTGAACATTTCATCTTGGGTGCAGCAAAGTACCAAAAGTAAGTTCTTCTCAAAAATAAAAAATAAATCAATTAATAAAAAGAAATCCTAGAAGTCAGTCAAGCTCAAAGGAATAAGTTTGTGAGAAATTATAAAAATAAAAAGTTAACAAATGCCCTAAAAATATTGGTCCTAAAAATATTGGTTTAGAAAATTATTATTTAAAATTTTGTTACGAAAAAAAAAAAAAAAAAAAAACTAATTTTTTAATAGCATCCAATTAAAATAGTAACAAATACTCTAAAGACATCTAGTTAAAATATCCTCAAAGTGAGTCACACTAATTAAATTTAAGGTAAGACGCTCTCAGTAAGATTTGTTGAATTTTGAACAAACTATTACCATTGATTCGAACCAATATATAGTTATGATAAGAGTATTACAATTCATTCAAATTGAAGCTCTAAGGACTCAAAAGTTTGGGGGCCAAACCCACTTAGAATAGTGAGGCTTGTACCACCAAATTAGGCTCAAACAGATAGAATTTATAAAGAGAGTGGGGAAAAAAAAAAGTACGGGTTCAAGTATGAAGATTCAAGTAAGAAGGAGTGAGTTAGAAGTGAAAATCAAGTAGTATTAATGTTTTCCTTAGGCCAGCCCGAGGACAAAATTCTTACACAAGATTATGCACTCTCCTTTTTCTCTTTTTCCCTACTGTTCTTGATCTAATCTCTTTTTCTTGATTGTTTCCTAGTCCCTTCATTTGGAAGCTCTCTTCCTTTATATACTCCTATGCTTCCCCATCCTAGTCCTAGCCCTCCATCTGCATCCTTCTAGGTTCTTCCTAGGACACTTGTCTCATTAAACTCTTGTTGAAGGTGGTAAAAGGGGCTGCTTAGCTGTGAATCCACTATTCAAATGTCATTTCCTTATCAATGCAGCTGATAAAGCTGTTGGCAGTCATTTAATGCAGAGCTAGTAGGTAGGCTTTCACACAAAACTTCTTTCAAATACCTTGACATTCTCCTTGAATGCCATTTTCTCCACTCGGGCTTCCAAGAGATATTTCGTCCCTTCCCACCTTCTTCGCAGGCAATCCCACTCCTCGGGTTTAAGGTGCTTTCACCTAATGAACGAATAATGGTCATAGCATTGTTAGTCTTCCATGGTCCTCGGGTCCCCACAAAAGCAATTTTGTATAAGTATCATACAAAAATATTTAATGCCTGTATTATATTTTTAAATAAAAAAAGACATGCATTCTTTAGGGTAGTTGAGTCTTTTTATTTTTATTTTATTATTAGAAAAAAGTTGAGAATTATATGATAATTTTTTTTTTAAATTACATACATATATATTATGTAGTATACTGCTCGTATTTTACTAAAGATACTGTTTTCTCAAAACCTGCGGTTTAAATAATCGTCTATATATAATTCTTTCATGTGACTTTAGTCATCCAACTTATTACCAAGTCACAGCTATGTAAGGGGTAAAGAGTGAGTTCAAATTCGGGTATAAAGCCTTCTTACACCTTACAAGAGTTACTGGCTTTTATAAGGGGTAAGTTGTGTGATATTATGCCTTTGTTCCCATTCCCTGTGTGTGTTTTCTGTTTACTTTCCCTCCCCAAAAAAAAAAAATATCAAATAAGTTAAGTTATAAAAATTGTACATGGATGTTTATTTGCATTGGTTACATAATAAATAGAATGAACTTTCTTCCATGCTAATATGCATAAAAAAACAGTTATTTTACTGACACAATTTTTGTCATAATTTATTGAAGTAGTGTGAGTAGTAAATAATCACTTTTATATGGATTTATCATTTTTTTTTTCTTCACTATTTACCATTAACTACTTCAGTAAATTGTTGCAAATGTTATAAGGGAAGTTGTATTTCTGAATTTTCTCTATTAAAAAAATTAGGTTCTTTTACCTACCATGCATTTTTATTTATTCCTGTTATAACGCAAGGGGAAAGCACGAGTTTAATCCTACAGCCTCTAAATTAAAATAGAGTTCAGGTTCATTCAACTGGTGCCATTATCCTGATGCATGCATTGACAATTTGGACAACTAGAATTATATTCATTCCCCTTTGCTCAGCTGGAACTTGGAAATGAAAGGGCAAGACTGAGTGGGTCTTTCTTTCCAGTAATCCAATACATGTTACGATTTCTTTTGACATGATGTGCTGCAATTTTTAGCCAATACTAGACTTTTGCTAGCCGAGGACTGTTTCAATCTCTACCACAAAACTGAGGTCCTAGCTCGTTCCAGGATAGTTTTTTTAGGTTTCACACATCCCTAGCTAATATTTCCATGTTGCACCAACCGGTTTGTATTGTTTCTATCACATCTTTCTTAATCATATCAAACAGTTTTCATTTTCTGTCTCCTTAAGGTGTAATTGTCACAATTCCACGATATTCCTATTTATTGTAATATGAAAGATAAAACTTACAGGGATACAAATGAAATCTCTTTTTCATTGTTTTTTTTTTTATGAAAGTATACTGAAAGTATATTTTAGCACACTTTTAGCAAAATATTTTCAATAAAAAATTAAATAAGTTATTCTTAAATAGACACTAAGCAAGTATGTGTTGGAGTTATTTTTGTTCCTTATCACTTGTTTGCAAAAAAAAATTGATACGTTCACATTGATGGAAGTAGACATTTTGATTGTTTTAGGTTCCGAAACCAGAAGGAACTCAAAATTTTTTGATCAGAAAAATGTCAAAATCACATTAAAATTTAAATTAAAAAAAAATTCAAGATTTGTACTCTAGGTTTAAGTGTCGATCAATATGAAACTCTGGCTCTAAGTTCCAATCAGCACTCAATCCCCCAAACTGTCATCAGCACTTGCCTCATTGACTGCGAATTTTATAACTGTTTTGCGATTTCTTTAATTTTAAAACTTTATCCTATCAAGATTTGACTTGTTATTCCAAAATCTCAAGCCTTGGAAAGTTTGAGTCTCACTCAAAGTCATCAATTAACAAAGGCTTTATCCCTCTCTATAAATAAAGTAGGGGTGTAAAATTCAAAGCATGCAATATTCCTTTATTCAGCACATGAATGAACCCTCAATTGCTTGAATTCTTTGCTCTCCAAGCCTTAAATCATCCAAAATATCTTCCCAATTTATTCTAAACACAAAAATTTCTAGTTAGGATTATCCATCCAAACCTAAACTGATCATCAAGCCTTGTGCATGCAGATGGTGTTTCTCGACCTTTTAGTTATTTCATCTCTGATTACTACTATAAATCAATCGAATCATGTTTGTCTTCAATGATATGGGTTAAATTAGGGTTAAACATGATGGATTTTGTATTTAGCGTTTAAATCTTCACATGTGGTTTATATGCTCAAAACTTTTTTTTTCAATACAAAATACCCTAGATGTATTGTTTTTTATGTGAAGAACACGCCTTTTTTGACATATTTAAATGAATGGATTGCATGACATGATGGGAGTCACCATCCTCTAGAAGATCGATTGAACTGGGCAAGGTGGGTACCTATTATCTAACACCTTCACTAATTTAGCCTTTGATACTTAAATCAATGGTTGTTAAACAAGGTCTTATGTTGTAATTTTCATCTTTTGGAATTTAACTATAAAATCAAAAGCTATGTAATTTTTATACTTTATCTAGGAATCAAGCTTTGTAATAATTATTATTTTTTCTATCAAATGTTTAAATTATATTATTTAATTGATGAAAATATGTTTTTCAATATGGATTTTGTATTTTTTTTATAATAATTAATATAAATGGTTATTCCAAATCTACAAGTATACAACTCTCAATTTAATTTAAGGGGTCAAATATTGTCCGTTAGACCATGCATTTTGAGAGGTAATAAACACAACCTCCCTCGATAACATGAGCTGGGTCAAAAAAAAAAAAAAAACTCGAGGTCTTGGTATCTCACATTTATTGAATTTATTTAGCTTATATACAATTTAAAATAATATATGTATATATATATATATATATATTATTAAAAAAATTTAAAAAAAAATAAATAACCTTCTAGGTGCAATTGTATGTCCAACTTATTTTTTAAGTTCCAAGGGTCGTAGTTCTCAGTCAAGCCCAGTTGAATTAGATTTGCCCGAATTAAGCCCTCTGGACCTATTGGTTAGAAACCGATGAGGATTTTCCTCTTCCAATTGCCCCTAGCTTTTGCTATGCCAAGCTGAATGAAGCTTGTTGGTTTGCTTGCGAAATGTTTCCCTACCCCAGCCAGTAGTTGGAAAATGAAAATCCCTTCTTTTCCAATGAGACCCTATACTTGGCCAGGTACACTCGAATTGTGATGGGTCGTGATTGCTATGACTTGATTTGTCAAGTAAAATTGTACTGACCCAACATCATATTCTCATCATCCAGTAAATAAAATGAAATAAAAAATAAAGCTTCTTGTCAAAAAGTAATAATAATAATCTACTAATTAACTATATAAAAAGAGTCAATACGCTTATCTATAGTAATTTTGGTTTATTCAAAGTGTTGTGCCAAAATGACATGTTTGGGTGAGAAACTTTAAACGGTGCGTTTTGCTGAGAACAATTTTTTTCTTTTTTGTTTTAAGAAAAAAAAAAAATTGTTCTCAGCAAAACAATTTTTTTCAATGCACTGAGGCGATGTGGGAGAGAGAGGAGCAGCGAGTCAGTGAGAGAGAGACTAGGGAAATCACTAGGCCTCTCCCCCTCACGTTGTGTTATACAGACTTTCTCTGTTAAGGGAAAAAGTTGATTTCTTTCTCATATTCTTTGCTTATTTGATTGAATTTTTGGATTTTTATGAGTTTTTCCTTGTTGTTGCTTTGCTTGCAGTGTTGGATCATGAAGATTTTGGGTTTGTGGACACAAATGGAGGAAGAGAAGGACGCTTTTTGGGGCTTATAAGAGTCTGTCTGAGTGATTTCCAAGCTCAAGCCGGTCTTCTATAATCTTTTTTATTCTTATAATCTAAATTTCTGACTTTATCTGTGTTTGAAATAGCTGTGTAAAAGTCAATTTCTTTTTGGGTTTGTCTCATATTTTACATACCCTGTTGAGTTTGGCCTTGTGGGTCTTCTTTATTTGGATAAATTTCCTGTTTGTTGATATGAATTCCCCAAAGTTTGTTAGGATGGCTTCTACCGGTCAAATTCGGCTTCTACATGACTTGTGTAACTTTATTCATGTTGTGCAGGTGCAGCGAAAATCCCAAAAGAATATTAATAATTTCTCACAATCTTGATTTGAGTTTCTAGATTACAGGTGCAGCAAATTCAAGCACACAAAGAAGAAGGATATATAGCTTCATCATTAGCTTAAAGGAGGAAATGATTTTGTGAGTATATAATAATAATTTCATCTGCTATGAATAACAATAAAAGTGAATAACTTCATTTCAATAGATTCATTACTATATTGTAGGAATGAGAAGCAAAAGCGAATTTAACTTATGTTCATTTAGTGTGCGTTTGGATAGGGAGGCAAGTCACGGCACGTTTCAGACTTGCGTTTTCTCTTTTTTTTTTTTTTTTTTTTTTTTTTTCCTGCCGCAGTTGTTGACTTTGTGGGGACAAAAGTTACTGTGCGTGCACTGTGCACACACTGTTCATGCACTGTTCACGCAATATTTAATATTAAAAGTGGGTCCCACAACACTATTTACACATTTAAAAATTATTTTGCTACAGTGTTTTCAGCAACAATCAGTTTTTATCAACTTTCAGCAACAATAAGTGCTATCCAAACGGACCCTAAGGAATTTTGGTGATGCAGAGTACATATTGATAAGGGGCATTATTGAAAATTGAGGGTCAAGTGATATACAAATAATTTGCATTTTATATTTTCATCTATCTCTGCGATCATATATTGCTTTGTCATGTATTTTTATTTGTCTCATATAGCCTCTCATCATCGAGTCTTTTAATGGTTACAAGCTTCAAGAATACTATTGAAATTTGCTTCATTTCTCCTTGAATGACTCCTGGCCATGTGAGTTGTCAACTTGCATGCTACTTCAACATCATTTTGCTGCCACCTGATTCTTCAATGATTGTTGACATCTAGTTTGGCAATTGCTTCTTCTTTAACACTTAGATAACCACTTGTCAATTGCAAATTACATTTTAACAAAGATGGGCGCTATAAAATGTAGTACCAGAATCAAAGCAAGTTAAACTCAATGAGGATATTTACCCAACAATAATTTTGCCATTAGAAACTCAAGTTTTATAAACTTGAGATTGCTTTAAGGAACTCAAGCCTCTAAGACTTGAATTCTATGTGGATTAAAATTCCATGTCAGCATTGCAACACATGGAACTCGAGTCTCTTAGGCCCGAGTTTCTACAGTAAACTAGAGGCTAAGAGACTTGAAATGTTAGTTTACTTAATAGTTTCAGAAACCTGTTAAGTAACGAAAATGTTAGTAAATTGGCGTTAAATGGTAAAACAAATCTGTGAAAATCATTGGGTCAAATATCAATGTGCTTAATTTATAAGTACAAACTAAAGGGTAAAATATCAAATAGCATGAAAGAGTTTTCGAAACATGGAAGTTTCAGTTATTATTAAGGTAGAAGTCCCCTTACATTGATTTCAACAAGTGTATAAGAAGCAAAGTGCACATTTGAAAACCAAACAAGCAAATGAAGAAAAATCACATTATTAGCATTACTATGAATCTCTTAATCTCATGATAATACGTCTCTCCATCGTAGTACACATAGAAAAAGTGAAAATCCATCACCGACCTATTATTAACAATATTAAAAGTTGTCATAAACTATAAATAGTTACATAAATTTGGCATACGATAAAAACAATTTCTATTCAAACTCAACCTCCTTGACTATGTGTATAGACATATAAATAATTGAATCTCGATCATAATGTGCACTTAACCATATATATATATATATATATTTTATACACATCTAAAATAAAAAAATAAAAAAATAAATGTCAACCATTTCAACCTTATTTTATTAAGCCAATTTCTTTGTTGAGAAATGAGTTCATATTATATGCAAGTTTCATATAATGTAAGTATGAGAAGGAAAGATTATATTAAGAAACGGTACGGTAGGAAAAGGGAAAAATATACCAAACCGTATATACAGCCCCACTTTTATATCAGATAATTTTAAATTGTGAAGAAATTGATAACTTGGTATAAATAGAAAGAAAAAAGGAGTTTACGTAATTTATAAGTTTATCTTAATTGCATATTATTATTTTGTTTTTTACTTTATTGAAAAACATAGTTAATGTTACTAGAATTTTATTAGAAATTTTTTTTTTTCAGATTACCTTAAAGATAATAAGTCACATTAGGGAAGTATAATTCTCAAATTTCTAACCTTGAACGAGTAAATGCTATCAATATGATTTATGTTTTCATTTCTTTCTTTATGTTTAGCATATTGGTAGAAAATATTTGTTGTCAATTTTCATATTAATTTTATATTGATGGTTCTGAACTATTAATGCCAATGAGTTATAGTTTACATTATACTTGCCTCTTACCGTATATAGATTACAAGGTCAGGATTCAAAACCATCTAGATGTGTGACTAGGTGGTAATAATAAAAAGATGTTTCAGTTGACATTTCTACTATTATATTATGTAATTAAATTTAATACTCATTTTGAGGTGAAAATGGCCGAACTCATTACACAATTAAATTTCCACTATATATATAGAACCATGTATGTATCATTTGTTGTACACAATTAATATTGCAAAACTCATTACATGAAACTCATGCATAAAAATCTCATACGAAAACAATCTAAAAACTAAGCATTGAAGTCATTTAACCCATGTAGAAATATCAAAAAAACTAAGCATTTAACAATACCTCTATCTATTGGTCACAAGAGGGTTGACCAAATGGTGAAATGGATAGCACTTTGGTTGATGGAGACACTGACACAGCTCAAAGACTTGCAGATGGCGACCAAACAGCAAACTTTATGCTGGAAAGATCTCACTCGCACATGGTGGAAAGAGGTCTGTACTGAATGGAAGTAATAATGCTGAGGGGGTGATATTTGGTTAAAAGGTACTCTATCTCAAAGAACTCGAGTACCATTAACTATGCATTTACTCCAACCGTTGGAGCCAGTGCGAAATTGTGAGTAGGTGGGTAATAAAGAAGTGTGGCAGTAGGTACTCGAGTTTCAGAAACTCAGGTACCAAGCTGCCTTATTGAAATTGGCCCAAGGTTTTTTTGGCCCAGGGGTTTTTTTCAAAAAACTTTGCTAAGGCAGATTGGTACCTAAGTTTCAGAAACTCGGGTACCAATCTGCCTTAGTCCATTTGGCCCAGGGCTTTTTTGGCCCAGGGCTTTTTTTTAAAAACATTGCTAAGGCAGATTGGTACTCGAGTTTCTGAAACTCGAGTACCAATCTGCCTTAGTCCATTTGGCCCATGGTTTTTTTGGCCCAGGTTTTGTTTTTCAAAAAATTTGTTAAGGCAGATTGGTACCCGAGTTTGGGAAACTCGGGTACCAATCTGCCCAAGCGCACACTCTGTATATGGCCATTACAGAATGGTACCCGAGTTTACTAAACTCGGGTACCACAGTAATACAATACTCGAGCTTCGTGGGCTCGAGTACTAAGCGGAATTTTTAATCCAAGTGCCATGTCATTGTGCCACGGTGGAACTGGAAAATGTAGTACTTGAGTTCACCAAACTCGAGTACTTAAAAAGGTGGTAGATTCCTGTTTATTTTCGAAACAGTGTTTTCGTGCAAAAAAGTTTAAAAATTGATGGTATTTGGCCAATTTGGCCCTTGGAGTTGGGTCTGCTAAATCCCGTCAAAGAAAAGTACACCCTGCATGGTGGTGGGAACAATCTCTGTCCCACACTCACAATTTCCAACTTTATAGAACAGGTTTGCTACACAATGAAAAGAACTTGCATCCAAAATCATTTTTTTTAAGCCTGTTGTCATGACTCCCAGTGGTTTTAAACAAACCAGACTGAAAAATGGTCGAGATTGATCCGCTTGAATAAGCGAAAGGAGCCAAGCTTCTTGACAAATTTGTAACCTACAGATATTTTTTATTAAAAAATATATGAATATTTGTCCCACAATGATTACTCTTTAATCAATTCAACCAATTAGGTACTCTGATTCGTGATCTTTTTATTTGATACTTAAAATTGCCTTCTTATTGGTAAGGGTTTGCATGAGTTGAGTTGGGTCCGGTTTAAGGGTTTTTCAATCTAACCTACCATGGTGGGTTAAAAAAAAATCCAACTCATCACAATGATCCAACCTAACCCTTATGGATCTAGTTGGATCTATGGGTTAGACTTTTTTTTAATTGCAATTATTATTATTAAATCGAGTATTAGAACAACACCATCATTACGAGAAAATTTATAACCAAATAATTCTAAGTATAATACCATACCAACACAAACAATATGTAGAGAACTTAGAGTTTGAGTTTTATTTGTGAAAATGGGCAAAAAAGTAATTAAATTAAAAAAATTGTATAATATATTTTTAAATATATATTAAATACAGGTTGGTTGATTTGTGAATCTTATGATATGAACCAAACCCGATTTACTATAAATTTCAATAAATAAAAATAAAAAATCACAATCAAATTCAACCTACCAACTCCTAAAATCCGACTCATCCCAGTAAGTTGAGTTGGATTGGGTTACTTATCTGTAGTGTTCCTCGAACAAAAGACAACAATTGTCAATTTTATAATTATACGACTAGTGGTAGGTTGTCATGTGGGGCAGCAAATTGAATGTGATGTATAAAATATGAAAGCAATGTAGCATGACATACTCACATACCCGGATTCGGAGGGCAAAAGGCACAACACAATTTTTGTTTTTTGTTTTTTGTTTAGATAAAAAGCGTAACAATTGACAGCGCATGTACATAAACATCAATGTCCCTGCCCTCACTTTCTGATTCTATGCCTATCCTCAACAACCCTTGTGGTTATTTTCCATAACGATAATTAATTGCTTGCTTATAAGGCCTCCTATGTTAAGGACACGTGGAAAATAACGTTTAAGAGTAAGGGATAGATATTGAACTCAATAGAAGAGTAGGCAGACCATTTCATTATTTGCCAGCATTTCTCATGAGCGTGGCTTCTAGTCAGTGTAAAATTTTCAAATATAGAATCTAGGTTATATCGTGGACAGAAATAAAATTTAATTTGTGATCTTGTAATACATCAGAAGAATAATTTATTTATTAAAAAAAAAACAAAAACAAAAACAAAAAACATAATAAAGTAGTAACTTAGCTGTAAAGGAACTAAGTCAGGGGTTCTACTATCCATGATTTGAAGCACTGGATATTGTTGTCCACTTTGGTACCAGCAGAGTCTCACTATCTAAAAGATTCACATAAGATTATGTGATCTAGCAACAAATTGACGCGTAGTTTACCTTTGGACCACCTTTGACTATCACAAAAATTCTAGTTGGATTTTGTCTTGTAAGGCCGATAATATCAATGTAAATTATTCTTCTCAACAAAAATTGTAAATTATTTTTGGAGAGGTAGGAACAGAGCCAAATTTCTTCTGGGGGGCCAAAGCATAAAAATTTTTAACAATATTAAATTAATATATGAAAAAATAAAACTAACATCTATACAATATTAACAAAATATAAATAAAAGAAAATTTATAAAATAATGGTTACTTATAACTTATTACATTTCTAATCAATTAGTCTTTTAAATCACTACAATTATCAAAGAATCCACTAAGTATAATTGCATAATTAATATCATAACAATTTTCCTTCCAATGTATAAAATATATCAAAGAATCCACTAGAAAATGCTATTCTGAAGCCTAGTTTGACTTTTGACACTATTCTTGACTTAAAATACTTATTTATTGATTGTAGTACAACTATTTTATAAAGGAAATAGTATCAATCAGAATTTTTTTTTTTTTTTTTTTGAGAGAATATCAACCAAAAAGTTGTAACTCATATTTAACATTATTTTATGTCCAATATTATTCTTACTAGAAAAACTAATTAATTTTGTTAACTAGTTTTCTTTTAAAAAATAAACAAATATTAAAAAAAAAAAAAAAAAAGGATGACAAAAAATAAAAAGTAATCAAACAATCCTTA
Organism: Quercus cerris; assembly: GCA_963669245.1. Classification (NCBI taxonomy): domain Eukaryota; kingdom Viridiplantae; phylum Streptophyta; class Magnoliopsida; order Fagales; family Fagaceae; genus Quercus; species Quercus cerris. The sequence goes on along the minus strand of OY770014.1, from coordinate 23,022,076 downwards.
AGGTGGAACCACGCGGCATGACATCACTCAAAATTGAAATTCCTAAGCTTTTAACTTTAATTTAGGTTTCAAACATCAATGAAGCAAACTATAATACCAAACATATATAGGTAAATTGACTCCTCCCCCTATATAATTTTGGTCAACCTTTAATTTGAAAGGGTTAGTTTTCAATTGAATCCATAGGCCACAACTTTAATACAAATCACATATAGGTCAAGTGGTGACCATTTAAATTTTACAAGATAAAACTTATAAACTGATATAATAATGAATATAATTGATAGACTATTAGTTTTAACCACCACAAAAAGTTAATATTTAAATTTTATTTTTATATAGTAAATTTCATATTATTCTTAGCATCACTCTTTATTTTTTAGATTCAATTTGGGTACCAAATATTGACTTTTTGTATTTACTTTCAAAAATACCAAGAATTTTTTTTTAAAGAAATTCCAGGGAGACCTTAGTCTACAAACAACTACTTCCTTGTGAATAGGAACATAAAAAAATAAATGAAAATTACCTCAAAAATTAAAAGTGTAATTTTCAATACTGTCAAGTATTATCATATTCTTAATTATTATTTCTTTTTAATGACATGTAATATAATTGAAGTTGATAAATATTATAATACTAAATGTTTGAAATGCACAGTACATGACATCGTTTAATTACCACCAAAAGGAGCGGAAAACAAAGAAAAGATCAAACAGAGGCTTGAAATCGTTCCAGAAGACCAGTGCTACATTATATTTGGAAATATGTTACTCTTGTGACTTGCTATTTGATGAATTGGGAGGTCGAAGTGACACCAACTTTGAGCTGCTGCTGGACTTTTCAGATAGGGGCCATAGGGCGGCCTTGGGGGCTTCAGAGGCAGAGGAACAAAGAGAACGTAAAAGAGAGGCAATAGATTTGACAATCGAATCAAGCATCATTTTTTTAACTGACCTCCCCTTTGCTGGAATTACAGTACTCTCATTCTCTGGTGTGAACCTTGACCCTGTCTTGTCTCGAATCGCTTTCTGACCATCTGAGTTCATCTCCACCACCTTCTCTGGCTTTGTCATGGGCCTCTTGGCTTTGACTATCCCCTCACTTTGGTTCAGCTCCATCACCTTCTATACCTCCCTAGTTTTTCTCTTCCTACCCAGTCTTAAAAAAGAATTGTGTGTACTGTAACCCTCTCTCTCTCTTGCTATCAAGTAGTTGTTGGAATCCTTAGCTTTTCTGAGTTTTTAAGATCAAATGCAGAGAGCAGTAAATGGAAGGAGAAAACACGTTTGTGTAAAGAATTTTTTTTAATATATTCTGTAGGATTTGAAATCTTTGCTTTTACACGTAATAATTACTACTTTTTATCAGCCAACCAACCTAAATCTCTTATTCTAGGACAAAAATATTATAGCAGTTAACTAAAATACATGATATAGATAGAGGTTTTTTCTGTTTTGTTTTTTCTTTTTTCTTTTTTTCTTTTTTTTTTTTTTTAAATCTATAAAGATTCAAAGTATCATGGGAGCAGATAATATCAAGATTTGAATGTGGATTAGGTCAGGCTAGGTGGGCCAAATATAAATTCTACTATTGCATGGACCTATTTACAGTTGTATATCCCTTGTCACTAGTACTACATCTACATTGCTGGTCAACCTCAAATCTCTTGTTTCACCACAAAAGACTACATACCAACTGAACTAAATGAAAGCCACAAAAAAGAGAAGTTTTCAATTCAACGCCCGAACAGAAAATTACTCTGTTTTCAACAGCTCATTACTTTAATAGTTGCAGTACTGTCCAATTCCTCTGACTCTAACAAGATAAATAAAGTTGAAAACATTTAAAAGTAAAATAAATTAAAGTTTGTTTAAGCTTTCGCATAATTGCAGTTTACTGAATAATTTATCCTCTAGTAGCTACTTGCAAAATGCTTACTATCCACATCCTCATTATTTGAAAAACTCTACAACAATTATATATAACTTCATGTCTACACCGGAAAAAAAAAAAAAAAAAAAACCTTATATATTTCTTCTATCCATTTATATTTGATCTAAGAATAACTCAACTTCAAGAGCAGCATAAAGACTCACCGAGAACTTTTTTTTTTTTTTTTGGGCATATTTCTTTGACTAGAAATTGTTCTAACAACCGTATCTGGTTTTGCAAGTCCAAAATCCTGTGATATCTATAAAAAAAAATGCTCATGGGAAATTTTCTTCAAGAATTTGATAGATCTAATGGTTACGTACTGTTCTTTATCTAGTTACCTCTGGTGGTTTATCTGAGGAAATTAAAACAGAGAAAAAAAAATGATAATTTCTGGATTAGTCGGAGGTAATTCGGGCCTCCTCAAGAGATAATTTTTGGATGATAATGTTGTTGATATTATTCAATTTCATAGGGAGATTTACAAAAGAAAAATGTTAAAGATAGTACAAATTTTACTACAAATTGATGTCACAATAAATGTGATGGGTAACATTTACAAATGAAAATTAAGCAAAAGAACTCCTAGGACTCTGCTAGAATCAGCCAAATAACAAACTAACGTTGACAAACTCAATAACTTCAGCCTTCACGTTAGATACTGGTGGTCCCAACACAACAACTTGCTCCATATTTTATTTTTATTTTTTGCTTCAAACAAATTCGCTCCATTGTATCATATAACTTAAGGAGAAAATATAAATTGGTGTTTTACACGTAGTTGTACTAAATGAATGCTTTCTCCTTTTTAATTTTATTATTAATTTGTGCTAGTTTTCATCCTTTTAAGTTATAGAGAAATACTTTTTTACATAATATTTTTTTTAAAATACTTTTACAATAAATGGTATATTATTATTTTCTGTTTTTAGTGGACAAGAAAGTAATATGAGTGGTAAAGTTCAAATTAAAACCAGTAATAACCTATCACCTAACTCTGCTTGTGGGGTGTGAGGAATAAGAATCGGGATTCAAATTTTCAAGAGAAAGTTTCACACATATATACACTTAGATTTAGCTAGAGTAGAAGTTCTATTTTATATAATATATATATATATATATATATATAATGCCTACACATATACAATCTCGTATTCTAGAAAGCAAGGCTATATTTAGGTCTTTTGACCTATGTTATAAATATTTCAAGAAACTTGTTACAGCCACTATTCTTGATCCAAATGATTTAGATGAATTTGACGATGTCTTTATTCAGCTAGATTGGGAAGAACACTTTGGGAGTAGTCTCAGAGTATATGAAAAGAAACATCCATTTCTTGGTCTCCTGATCAATTATGATGATGGTTCATATGTTGCGCTGATGATTCTGATGATGATGATAGGGATCCTAATTGGCTTTCCCAAATGTTTGAATATGGCTTTATCAAGTTCATAAAATTAACGAACCATGACCAAGCTGGACAGCTTCCATAAATTATTCAGAATGCTAGTAAAAGATTTGAAAGCCCTTTTGTTTCCATCACATGCTAGAGCACTTTGCCAAAGTGGGAAAAAGATAATGGGATGAATTTCCAGCCTTGAAAACATCTTGTCCACATTAATGTGTACACCCACCAAGGACAATGGTATGAAGGAAATTCTCACTTATCCTTCAGAAATCTCTATGCTCTTGAAGAATGCTGGAGAAATTATTTCAATAATCAGATTCTTGAAGTAATTGAAAACCTATGGAAAGATTACCATTTTATAGGAAGCACAGATAGAATTTTTGTTTTTGGCCCTAGGCCTTATGCTACTGCCATTACCCGCATGAGAATAGCAGATCATTGTAATCCAAGAAGTTTTCTCACCCCAGGAAAAACTCTGAAGTTTGAGCCGCTTCTATATTGTGGATTCTGTAACCAGTATGCCATCTATCATGAACATGCATGTAATGATGATTCCCCATGGGATCCTTACGATGGATATCCATTTGATGCCCCTGGTACTAATTAAGTCCTCTAAATGCAGACAGCTGAACTGGCCATGCACTTATTACAACCCTGTTGAGCCCCTATTGGTGATATTTACTCCTGATTAAGCAGAAGATTGATTAGGAGAATTTATTACACTATTTGTCTGGCATGCACAATGGTTAAAAATGCTACAATGTTTACCCCTGGTGAAGTTCCACTATTGCATTACACCACTAATGATGATGTTTTGAAAAGAAGAATCCCTATGATTCCCCATGCTTTTGGTCATTCCAAGTTCACTTTTGGCAAGCTTTGGACAAGGCTCATCTGCTAAAAATTTGAGACAAAAAGTGAAAATTACTATTCACTTTTTAGTATTCACTGTACTGTTTACTATTCACTATTCACTATTCACTTTTATTGTTCATGGTAATATTCACTCCAAATTTTTGCCTATTTATGGGGGCTATCCCTTATGCTAAACCAAGAGCTTTTTCTTTCAAAAACTTTCTTTGAGAGCCTTTCTTTGAGAGAGAGATCCTTATTTCCACCTTAGGATTTCCTACTACTTTCCCTACAAACCTTGTAACTAGAACTAGTTCCAAGTTTTGTAACTGTTATCCTGTTAAGATCTTGTAACTACTACTATTGCTGTAAGTACTATGTTCTATTTTCAATAATAACTACTTTCAGTAATCAGTTTCATATACTTGTTGCTACCGCTTTCTTGGACGGTTCTATACTTTAAATTTTTTTAATATATACCACTTAGCTGGTTTTACCGCCTTATTATTTTAAGTTACTTTGATTATATCTGAAATTACTTTGATTATATTTGTACTACTGCCTCCTTGGCTAGTTCTACTTTGTTTATTTTACTTTCAATATATTATTATTGTGCATCTGTGCTTCTGCCTTCAGCGCTGTGTCCCTTTGCCCCTTTGTGGTATCGGAGCCATTCTTTTCCGGCCGGTGATAGTGTTGTTTTGTTCTTTGTCTTTTTGTTTGTGTCTACCCGAAACTTTGATACTCCTTTATTGTGTTCCCTTTTAACCATCGTTAGCGCCACTCATGTCGGAAAGTGAATTCCCAGAACCGAACAATAAGGCCCGTTTAAGCTAGAGAGAGCATGTAAGGCATGAGAGGTATAGGGTTGAATAGGGTATTTGTTACGAAATGCAACAGTGTTAAGAAAAACATGATAATTGAGTGTTAAATCTAGGATAGTATGGATAGGTTGTGGAGATCTAACTCCTCTGTCAGCCCCAGGACTGATTGTCCTCCTGATATTGTAAATGAAGAAGATCACACTGTTGAAGAACATGAGCTCCCTAATTTCCAAAAATGAAATATTCTTAAAGTTGATACTAAAACTATTTACAAAACTAGTTGGGCTGCAACTACTTTTCATCCCACTTACAAAGTCAGAATTGTTGAACAAACATTTTCTATTTCTAAAACTCATGAAAAATGTTGTTTGTTTTCTAAAAGAAATATTAATGAGTTTATTGTTAAAAAATTCAGTTATTTGCATGTTGGTATGGTTCAAGTGGCTATTAAACCACTTACTAGAAAAGGAATAAATGCTTATGTTCTCATGTGCCTAAGAGATGCTCGATTTAAGAACTTTAAAGATAGCATTCTCAGTATGATTACTGCTTCTTTGTATGATGGTCTTGTATATTTCAACTGTTATCCTGATATTACTCTTACTTTGGATGATTCTAATATTGCTAAAGCTTTGACTTTGAATATTACTTCATCTGGCTATCACATGGAAGAAGGTAGTAAACATTTTGCTTTGATTTACTGAATTTATTACAAACTGTTAGGTACTCAATTGAACCCTAGTGCTAAGATTAATAGAGAACCTTCTGGTAAAACCATGTTAATTCAATGTTCAACCCCTGATGCTAAAGTTCAAGTTCCAAATATGATTCAATGGCAAGATGCTAAACTTCCCACTAAATGGTTGTCGGAACAAAAATCCCCTCTTGCTAAACCTATTTTTTATGAGCTAGATCTCACTCATATTCAACAATATCTTGATGGTACTGTTAAAATAAGTTTTCAAAACAATCAACCTTTGACGATCAACAAAGGATGGCATTCCTTTGCTGGATCTAAAAGTATTTCAAAAAGAGATCAAGATCTCAATGAGTTTTTACAAAAGAGTTTTGAAAAACCTACTGATTTAAAGCTAAAAGGTGTTTCAAGTGATAAATCCCAAATTAGCACTATTTTCTATTCTACTAAACTTGGAACTTCCTTTCCATATGGCAGAACTGCTAATGAAGAAGAAGAAGACACTAGATCTGTTTGTCCGTCTAATTCTAATTTTCCTCCTATTGAAAACCATGTTTTCCAAAGTCAATTAAAAGTTTTGAATGTTTTGAATGAAAGTTTTGAAATGGATATGGTTTCCCTATTTAATGAACTTATGCTTGTTAAAAACTGCATATCAGAGAGAGTTCCTTGTTTCCACCTTAGGATTTTCCTACTACTTTCCTTACAAATCTTGTAAACTAGAACTAGTTCCAAGTTTTGTAACTGTTATCCTGTTGAGATCTTGTAACTACTACTACTGTTGTAAGTACTGTGTTCTATTTTTAGTAATAACTATTTTTAGTAATCAGTTTCATATACTTGTTTCTACTGCCTTTTTGGACGGTTCTATACTTTAAATTGTTTGAATATATACTGCGTGGCTAGTTCTACCGCCTTATTATTTTAAGTTACTTTGTGTGTGTGTGTGTGTGTGTGTGTGTGTGTGTGTGTGTGGGTATTGGGCCTAGGAGCTCATTATCTATGTATATATTGGGCCTGGGGCCCAATCCAAGAACGAAAAGTCGTCCGAGGAGAAGTATACATTATTAAGGGAGTCTATGTTAGTAAATGAGAAAGTTAGTTTTGGTCATAAAGGCCTAGGAGGGTGGGCCGAGGATAAATGCCTCCTCAGCTAACCAAAGTCGAGGTCCAAAGAGATGGTCTGCAGTCTAGGAGAACGTTCTAAGAAATTCTGTTGGTACGGATAAGCATTACAGAAACATAGGACAGGGGAGTCCTAAAATATCTAAGGAGAAAGCTGCTACCACCGCATTAAATGCTCTGTAGCTAACTCTCTGGCCGCATTAATGTAGAGGTGATACCAAAACAGTGGTTTTAAGCATTACAGCTACTACATAAAGACTTTAGGAAGGTGCTAATGGGACAAGTATCAACACCAACCATTTAGCCTGCACGTGGAGGATAAAGATGAAAGGCGAAGAGAGTATAAAAGGGGAAGGAGGCAATGAGAGAAAAGGATCAAAGAAAAACATTGTAGCAATCAAGAACTAAATCTTTAATCCAACTTAAGAGAAATCTATAAGAACTGATCTCCTTGAACTTTGCCGATGACGATTTTCTTTAATTTAAATCAGTATATTTTCCTTTTTTTGTCATCCAACTCATTAAATCCCAGTTTTCCAACTCATTCTCTACAAACTCATTGTATTGGGCTTTTTGAACCTTAGTTCATCCATCATTTGGGTAAAAACCCAATTTGCGACCTTATAATTGGCGCCGTCTATATGAAATTCTAGTGTGGTAGTGAGTCTAACGTCCAACTATGGTAGGTTTAGGTCCCCACCAAACAAAATCTATGGGGTCTCAATGTCAAGATTACTTTCGTGATCTTAAACAAAGAAGGGACTGGGATGGGAGTATGCATACTACCCATACTATTAGGAGCTAGTCTCGGGGTCGGAGCGGCATTTTTCATGAGAAAAATTCCAAGGACATGCAACTGGAGATCCTTGAGCCACCACTACTATGAATAGTAGATGGCTAGCCACTTTTACATACATCCATTACATACTCGCAATCAATCATTTCAACAAGATATAGCAAAATTTTGTGGTCCTAAAATTTCTCCATAAATTAAAATAATTATGTACTTCTTTTACCAACCATGCATTTGGATTTATTCCTGTTATAACGCCAAGGGAAAGCACAAGTGTTTAATCCTACAGCAACTAGAATCAAAATACACAGTTCAGATTCATTCACATAACACGTCATTAGGGCACGCCGCAAACATATAGGTCTAATTAGGAAGTAGTGCTTTGCGGCCAGTGGGCCAACTGGTGCCATTATCCTCATGAATGCATTAGACATTGGGACAACGAGAAGTCATTCGCTTTTGTCCTTTGATTGGAAATGAAGGGGCAAGACCAAAGTCTGAGACATGCATGTTACGATTTTCTTTTGAACTACCACATAATCTTTTCCACAAAACAGAGCCCCTCGTTGAAACTTGCAAGAGGAATTCCACCTTCTAGGTTTCACACGTCTATCTGAGATATTTTCCTGTTATACCAAAGATAATCCTTAGAACACGGATTGTATTTTTCTTCTATCACATCTTTCCTATCATATCAAACATTTTCATCATCTGTCTCCTTACGATGAACTTATCGTCACAATTCCACTGTATTCCTATTTATTGCTGGGAAAACTTCTTACCTACATGTGTGAGTAATTATTGTATAGTCCAGGAGCAATGCTCCGGACTACCCAATAAATTTCCTACTTGGATGGATTCACACACAGTCGAAAACGCAAGAATCACTTACACTATTTATTTCAGCGTTAATATTTTCTAAAAAATTATTCATTTTTCAAATAGTATTTTTTAGAAAATTATCTTATTTTTAAGTGTTTGATAACGACCTTGAAAATGAGATTGAGAATGTTTTCTAGGGCATGCAAATTTTTTTTATAATTCTTGAATAATTAAAACATGTGTATTATGTAAACTCAACTAATGAAATCAATATAAATAAAAACCAATAATGAATTTGGTTCTCATACTAAAATTTTGAATAGATACAATCAAAATTAGTTGTCAATAACTTTTAATTGTTTACTCTTTTTGCTGGTACACTAATATTTTTCAATGGTCAACAACAAGTCGTCAATATTACTCTTAACTAGTATGTAGCCCCGTGCTACTGCACGGGAATGGATATATTATTAATCATGAGTTTATTCATGTTTAAAAGGAGTCTAAATTCATCTTATTAACCAGAAAATTTCATTAACAAAACTTAGCAGTATATATATTTTACATAGAAAGATGAACCTTGGTGACAATGTTTATCCAAAAGAATCATTCACGCTTTTGAATCTTCAATCTCTATTGGTGATTGAAATTTTCGTAACTTAAAAAAGGCCTGCAAAAAGTATCATCCATCGGTCCACAGCAGTGCTTTCTTCATTATTATAGGTGCCAAACCTGAACAAAAAGCCAAATATAAGGATAGTGAATTTTAGGCATAATGTGCATTTAATCACATATTAGCAATTTATAACATATGTAAAGATGCAAAATTTGTAAGTGAATAGTAAACAAAACTCAGTGTCAGAACCAAGAAGAAAGCACTTTAATCCGAAACTCAGTGCAAATGTAAAGATGCAAACTTTGTAAGCAATTTATAACAAAGATGCAAACTCTAACTTTGCTATCTTTTTGGAAATTATGCAATGTACTCAAACCAAGTTCTTATCACTGATATTAATCTCTTTAGTTTTCACGTTTGACTGCAAAATCAAGAAAAAACTTAATTAACACAGTAACTCACTTGACCCGATACATAAAAGTAGTTTTAATGAGAATGAGCCCACATACATTTAGCCACATGATACAAAATTCAATTTTAGATTCTAGACACATGACACAAAATTAGGAATTCTAATTTGGTGTGTACACGTGGCACACAATTAGAATTCTAATTTGGAATTCAATTCCACACTCTTTCTGCTTCACCTATTATTATATATATAGATTATGTATTTGCATAATGCATAATGTATTTTCTAACAAATGCAACTCTCCTAAACAATTATCATTCATTTTATAACAATATTATTAATTTGTTGTATAGATTATCCCATGTAAAAGAAATTTAGAGCACTATAGGCACTATGTTTAAAGTTTTTGTCTTTTACTTCATTCATTCTTTCTTCTTATTATTATTTTTTTTTTAATTACACTTTTATGTGCATAAAAAAGTAACTTTTGCCTGGAATTCATCAAACCAAAAATTTCTTAGAGCAAAAAAATAAAATCAAGCTTGTAATTCAAATAAAAAAATATATAACTAAAGAAAAAGTGAGAGAGCTTATCATGAGAGAAAAGACACCAAAAATTTATGTTTTTCATAATTACGAAGTAATATAATATTTATAGGACATGCAACGTATTCGAAGGAGATTGTTTCTCCAAAAAATAAAGTCTTGACTTCTAATTTCAAACATCATGGCTTGTATTGTATATTTTCTATCACATCTTTCCTATCATATCAAACATTTTCATTAAAGTCTTGACTTCTAATTTCAAACATCACGGCTTGTATTGTATATTTTCTATCACATCTTTCCTATCATATCAAACATTTTCATTAAAGTCTTGACTTCTAATTTCAAACATCACGGCTTGTATTGTATATTTTCTATCACATCTTTCCTATCATATCAAACATTTTCATTATCTGTCTCCTTACGATGTACTTGTCACAATTCAACCATTATATTCCTATTTACTGTAACGTCGACGAAAGATAAAACTGCGGATAGCGAGATTCAACCGGAATCGCTTTTTCAATGTTGGCATGTTGCCATGTTTTACTAAGCAAATACAAACTCGGTTCATGCATTGGGGTTTTAACTTGTGTTCCTTTTCAGAATAACAGGTACCAAAAAATTGACACGTTCACATTGATGGAAGTAAATATGTCAGACAATCAAACGTGATTTTCACAAATTTCATTATTAGACAGAAAACAGAGTAACAATTTGGCCATTGGAATTTTTTTTTTTTTTTTTTTTTAATTTGACTCTTGCATTTTAACTTTATAATTTAAGCTTTCTGTTAGTATTCTTCTTAAAACTAATAGATTTAAGTATTCTCATTAAAAAAAAAAAAAATTTAATTATTTGTTTGAGAAGATAACAGATTTAATTATATAATGTATGAATGATAATAATAATTTTTTTTTTAAAAGATCATGTTAATGAATGCCTTTAGGGAAAATTTTAATAAAATATTTTAGAAAAGTTTTGACATCACTATTATAGAAAATATAAAAAACCGTCCAAAAAAATAATTATTTAATCATTGTTGAGGGTTCTTTTTACGTTTCTTGTACCTTAGACACGTGTTTTGATGTTATTGAATAACGCTTAGTCTAAGATTTTTCTAAAAATGAAGTTGGGCTTGGTGCTCGGCGGAATAGGCTCCACAGTACCATTCTGTCACTGCTAGTTTGTGCGTAAACATTGAGTCCAAAGTCCAAGGGAAGATGCTGCAAAGTGGGCTTATCCTTTATTTCTGCCGTAGAATGAACTTTTATCTAGTTTCTATCACAACTGAGCTTCTACTATGCAGTAAAACTTTCTGTTGTACAGTAAAGCTTTCTATTGCGCAATAAAACCTTCTATTGTGCAATAAAACTTTCTGCACTTTTCTGCAAAGTGAATGACTACTTTTCATTTTTTTACTACAGAAATATTTTTCTACTTCCTACACATTAACAAATCTGTTAGGTTTTAGATCCCTATAAACTAGATTGTTTAACCTAATTAATTAACCAAGTGAATACTTAGGTTTATTATTCTTATATAGGTTAAAACAATAAAGTCATATCATGTAAAGCAGCAGAAAATAAAGAACACAATGATATGATCACCTAGGAAAAACAAACCGGTAAAAAACCTGGGGAAGATTTAACTTAGCTATTCTTAAGGTAAAAAGAAAATCCACTATAGAGAATCGAAGTTTATAATAAGACTTAGACTACTAACATCCTATTGCTACCATATGTAGAACTTACTGACACAATCACGTGCAAGCTCCGAATCCATGGACTCCTTTTCTATTAAGCCTTTACAACACAAACACCCACACTTGTAATAAAAAACACAAACTCTCCTGTTTATGACTTCAAGACCACCCTTGAAGGTTTAGATCATCAGCTATTGTTGATCTTCATGGAGCAACTTCAAATCTACCAGTTCTAAAGATATAAAAGTGATATCCAGTAGTGACTTTGATAAAGGAAGGCACAGAACCTTTTAGATCTCACAAGAGCACCTCCAAAGTCATAATAAAACATGTCTAGGGTTTCCTTTATATACTAGAAAAAGTAGATCTAAAACCCTAATCCTTTTTGGGCTTGAACTGTTGTTTGGTCGAACTTAAAATTCTGTAGACCCATATTTCAATCGGTCGAGCCTGTCTTTCGATCAATCAAATTAGGCAGATTCTGAATTCTTCTTTCTATAGCTTGTATGTTCTTGAATCTTAACTTATATCACCTTGAGCATTGTCTAATAATACCTATAGACTCTAAGATCTATATCTAGACAAGTTTGTGTTCACGATTTGCCAGTTGTTCTAAAATTTTAGAACCTAACAATTTCCCCCTTTGGCAATTCGTGACAAAACTTACATACAATATGAAATGCTCAAATACAAGAACAACACAATACAATAAAATGCCCAAATACATGACAAATCCCAATCTAAGACTCCTAACCTAGAAGTTGCAATAAGAGGTAGAAGTTCTTGATTAGAATATACTTCTATTTCCTAAAAACACATCACCGCATGTGCGGAAATAAAGACATATAAACAATAAATAATCAAACAAAAGCAAATAACAAATATGCAAATTAACTCTCCCCCTAAGTTAGATACATCAAAAAATTTATTTTCTCCCCCTTTCAAAAACAATTTCAACTCCCCTTAAACAAAACATTTTAAAAACCTCCACTTGTTAGGTTTTTAGATCCCTGTAAAATAGATTATTTAACCTAATTAATTAACCAAGTGAATACTTAGGTTTATTATTTTGATCTAGGTTAAAACAAAACAATCATATCATGCAAAGCAACATAAAAGTAAAGAACACACAGATCTGATGACCTATGAAAACCAAACGGGGAAAAAACTTAGGGAGGATTTTACTTAGTTATTCTCAAGGTAAAAAGCAAATCCACTATAAAGAATTGAAGTTTACAATAAGACTTAGACCACTAACATCCTATTGCTATCTTGTGTAGAAAACTTACTACCACCACCACATGACAGCTCCGAATCTACGGACTCATTCTCTATTAGGCCTTTGCAACACAAGCACCCACACTTGTGATAAAAAACACAAACTCTCCTGTTTGTAACTCCAAGACCACCCTTGAAGGTTTAGATCTTCAACTATTGTTGATCTTGATATAGCAACTTTAGATCTATCGGTTCTAAAGATATGAGAGTGATATTCGGTAGCGACTTTGATAGAGAAAGGCACAGAGCCTTTTAGATCTCACAAGAGCACCTCCAAAGTCATAATAAAACATGCCTAGGGTTTCCTTTATATACTAGAAAAAGTAGATATGAAACCCTAATCCTTTTTGAGCTTGAACTACTATTTGGCTGAACTTAAAATTTTGCAGACCCATATTTCGATTGGTCAAGTTTGTTTTTTGATCGATCGAACCAGGAAGATTATGAATTCTTCTTTTTGCAGCTTGTGTGTTTTTGAATCTTGACTTGTATCACCTTAACCATTGTCTAATAATACCTATAGACTCTAAAATTTGTATCTAGACAAGTTTCTATTCACGATTTGCCAATTGTCCTAAACTTTTAGAACCTAACAAAATCTAAAACCCAAAGAAAATACCCATCAAGCAAATGTATTTTACATGGGTTAGCATATTTTTAAATATATACATACATATATTCGTAAATACACTTATACATATTCATATATACATATATAAAATATATGGCAGAACATGAGCTACAATGTATACATGTGCGTATGGCAGAATAATGATTAGTTCATGTCAAGAGTAAAACACGTAATAACAAATATATAAGAAAGCTTCATTAAAAAGGTTTAGCTAGCATAACAGCTGACACGGTTAATATAATAAAAAGGTGTTATAGTAGAACAATTAGTACAGCAAATAAAGATACCACAGTAGGACAACTAATGCAGCAAACATGATAAAAAAAAGTGCTACAGCGGAACAACTAAATACAATAGATATAAGTTCTAACAAGTGAAATCAAATATATTTGCAATTGAGATCAAGTGTTGAATCTTCCTATAGAATATGTAAACCAAGAAGGAAATCAAACCCCAACTTGAACAACCTTGTCATAAACTTTTACCATCGAAGTTGTGCATTTTGGATAATAGGTCTAAATGGCTACTAAATATTACTTTTTGGGGACTTCAAAGAGTGGATTTACTAAGAGGGAGAAAAAATATGGTCTATTGATGCATGCCCCTATTCCTACCATATTTTCTCTCTTCTTTTTACCACTTTCTTTCTTTCTTTCTTTTTTTCTCTCCGTTCTTTTTATTCTTAGTTTCTTACTGCTCATTTGTCGTGAGTTGTTCCCCCTTGGGTCTTTCATTTTCTTAGGTCCCTTTCTCTGGGTGCCTCCCCCTCTAAAAGTGCCTCCCCCTTCATCCATTGCTACCTCTTCCTTTTATAGTGAACTAATTTAATTGGATTTCTCCCTTTTGCTCCTAGGGCTCACCAACTGTTTTTAGCTTGTAGTGGGCATTCCTTCAAGACTACCCACTAACCCATTGGTTGCCTAGCAACTATCTTTGCTCAAAATATGTTTGCTACACCACTACTCATTTCATGAAAAAATTCCATTTTGTTTTTTCTTGTTGTATACCTCTACCTCTAAGTTCAAATGAATAAGAATTAGGCTACCTCACCACCTACCTCTATGGCATGCATCAAATGGTCACAACCATCTACTACATCTTTAGGTTAGATATCATCCCAATAGGGTATATTCTCAAAAGAAGTCATAACTAGAAATCAAATATAGACTCCTTTTCCCCCTACCACCAAATCACATCCTTTAAATCCCCTTAACTATGGGCCCACCTCCCTTGTATTGGCTAGGTACAAGTTGGTGGTGCTACGGCCCATGTGTGCTTGCTTCACTATCATCTATTTTTGTCTTCTTTCGTTCCCACGCTATTTTTGCTATAGCAGAATAGCCTTGTTCCATTCTACTATATGTCTCTATCTTATTTCTTCATGCGTTTTCTACAATGTTTGTCATTTCCTTTGGTTTGGATTTTCTTTCCTTCACGTAATTCCTGTTGTTGACACTTCTTGTTGTTTCTTGTTTCTTTTTATCATGTTTCTTTATATTAGTTTTCACACATATTCTTTTATACAAAGGATTGGGGCCTTTGTGGGCCAAATATTGTTGACTGGATCAAAAGGGTCTTGTGCCCAATTTGCCTTAATCTGCCAAAGCTATTCTACTAAAGAACTGTATTCTGCAGCAGATTTGTATTTTGCTACAATATTGTATTCTGCTACAAATCTGCATTTTGTTGCGAATCGCTTTCTCTTGCATTTCTTTCTTTCGACCTTTCTTGCTCTTTGGTCTTCTTGGTGGGCCTTTGGGCCTTGCTTTTCATTGGGCTTTCCTTCATATGAGCTTTTGAATCTTGCTTCTTATTGGGCTTTCTTCCTCATGGACTTTTGGGTACGGATTTGCAAGAATGGGCATCAACAATCATTTTTCCGTTAAATGTTTTAAAAATAGTTTATAAACCAATACCTTTAGAGCATCCATTAACTTTTCTCTTTTTAAATTACTATTGATATGGAAAACTATGTATATATCTTGTAATTAAAATGAGATAGTCTTTAATGGAAAATACAATAATCTTTAATGGAAATTGAATGCTAGTCAAAATTTCAATTTACCACTAATATGATAATTGATAGGGTTAGACTTTCACATGCTATGATGCTTGCAAGTTGCAAGAGTGGTATAATTGGTTAATGGATACGAATTTCTTGCACACAAGGTTGTAGAACTTGTTGCATACAGGGATAGGTGTCAAACAAAAAGAGAGACACATGTGTAAGTTCATGTGCAATGCACATAACCAATATTAAGAGAAAGCTTCTATGAACCCTTATGGCCTTAACAATTCCTCTCTCTCTCTCTCTCTCTCTCTCTCTCTCTAGTACATAGCAACAAATCACACACTCTCTCTCTTCAAAACCCTTTCAGGCTTCAACACCTCTCTCTCTCTCACATATACAAGGCAGTGACGGCAGACACACACACACACACACACACACACTCTCTCTCTCTCTCTCTCTTCAAAACCCATCAATGCTTCTCTCTTTCTCTCCCATCCTCATCCTTCTCCTTTGGGTCAAATCTTGACACGAGAATCAGGTGCAGAAGAGCCGAATCTAAGGATGAGTGTGACAAACTTAAGGGGCGAGGGCAAGGTCATGAGTGCACACAAAAGGTTTGGGTCATCCACAAGCCAACCATTCTTCCCAACCCCAATCATGCTCGGATCCTTGCAAGCAATGCAACCCAGTCCGTACTGGTGCTCTAGTTCCGCCTCAACATTTCAATTTGATTTTCCCTTTTCTAGATTCTAGATTATATTACTTATCAATCCTTCTTTAAAAATTTTTAGAGATATATATTAACAAAACTAAAACCATATCCCACACTTTATTTGAATTGGATCAGAGCAATATTGTTGAGAAGAAAAGGGAAAAAATAGAGAACACCATTTCAATGCTTTTGCTTCTTCTTGAATTAATCAATACAATCCTATCCTACGTATTCTTTTTTAAGTTCTAGGACAATTTTTCATTTTATGTGAATGGTACATTTTCATTTGCTTTACTATTGCTATTTTATGGTTCATCAAAAAAGGCTACTGCTATTTTATGGCAGGGGTTTCTTGGTTGGTTATAGGCATGGGTTTCTGAGAAAAATGAAGGTGGAGGAGGATAAGAGAGAGAGAGAGAGAGAAATAATCATTAACATTAAAAGGGTTAACAAAAGTTTTCTCTTAATATTGGTCATGTGTGTTGCACATGACCTTGTGCCTATGTCTCTCTTTTTGTTTAACACGTGTCCCTATATGTAGCAAGTGCTACAGCCTTGTGTGCAAGAAATCCTTGTCCATGATTAATTACCAGTCCCTTTACCATGTAACCATTTAATTAGAACACAATGACCAAATGCAAAAATTGTGTTTCTTAGCTGGTTCTTTAGAACTTTTTTTCCACTTATTATAGACACCCTATTTTATAACCTTTTTTTAGTTTCACATTACGAATAAAATCATAATTTTGAAATTAGATTTTTCAATATTTCATTGAAATTAAATAAAACTAGAAGTTTTAATAGTAAAAAGGACATGTCATGTGCTTATGTTGAATCACTAATTAAAAAAAATTGTCAAATCAAGTTTAAACAATTAATATACACTAGCTTGTAACCACATGTATATGCATGGAAACACTTAAAAATATACAATAAGATGCATAATATAATTTCTATATATAATTTAAATATTATTAGTAGTCATTTTTATATTTTGTTTAACTTTTTAAAAAATTTTGTAAGGATATTATTAGGTATAAAATGTAAATCGTCCGTGTTTTTTTTTTTTTTTAAATTATTGTGAAGCACTTTTTTTTTTTTTTTTTTAAGATTCATTTATTCTAGACTCTTTAGTTTTTGTACTTAATAACTCACTTGGATGAATATATATGATGTGGCCCACATTTATTTCTAAAATTAAGAAATAAAACTCTTTAACAATAAATAATTTAGGACACATGGCACAAAATTGGAGCTCTAATTTGGAATTCTAATCTGAGTTTTTCTCAGCTTCACCTACTACTACTATTATTATTATTATTATTATTATTATTATTATTATTATTATTATAGATATAAATTCCCATAATTAGACTTAATCCAAATCTTTGTTCCTCAAAAAAAAAAAAAAAAAAAAAAGACTTAATCACATACAATTATGATTAACTAAGCATGACAGATTCCTTTTTTGTTTTTAAGAGATAATTACAACTGCTGTTAGCTCCGCAACTCAAACCCTTTTCCCCCTTGAACTCCCCAAACATTTTGTATATAGGAAGGTACTCATTCAGTTACAAGGCTTTTGACAAGCATAATTGATTTCTTAAAGAATTGATCTTGATAAATTATGTGTCATGATTTGAATCAGATCATATTAAAATATTGCTGGAGATGCTTTTACTAGATTTATTTAAAGAAGTAAATTGTGTTAGGAAGTTTAGTGATTTTAAATGATTTTAAATAACTAGTCAAATTATCTTTAATTAAAGTTAACTAATTGGTATTTAAAGTTATTAAATACTCCCCAACATATCCAACTCTTAAATGGCTAAATTTTAGGCCCAATGTCGGATGGCACTCAAAATTGATAAGAAACGAGTAAAAAAAAAAAGGAACCACAACAACAACCACCACCAAGCAAGATTAGGACCAGGTCTAATCTAAAGTCTAAGCGCTGATCAAAACCCTCATCAAAAAAAAAAAAAAAAAGGTGCTGATCAAAACCGCAAAGTGTCAATTAGAACTTGTCCCTTTGACGACTGCGATGAATCATTCGTGAACTGATCAGTTTTCAACAGAATTTCAAACCAAACACGTGCAACTTAGATGTCATTTTCGTAGGTTACTTATTTGGCAAAATGTCTCGTGAAAATGCACTTCCAAATTCCAGTAGCTCTTCAATTAATTTCAGAGCTCAACCCATTTACAAATAAAGCCCACAAATACAATGAAATTAAACATGAATTATAAGAAATTGACACATAATAAAGCCCACACAAATCACAAAGTAATTACAGGAATTTATAACTTTTTTTTTCGAAGAAACAAGAATTTTTAACTTAACTAAGAAGATAACGAATTTTTTAATGATCTATCAAATCTGGATTTGTAGTGGGATGGGTTTGCTTTTCTCACATGTCTCTTGTTTTACTCATTTTTAATGGTACGTACAAAACATTATTTTACAAAAAAAAAAATATAGATGATAGATAATTATTGGTTATAATTTGAGTCTATCACTAATATAACTTTTTTAAACAATTAGTAATAATTTGTCATATAGAATTTATTGTAAAAATGTCGTGAAAGTATTATAAACTTAGCATTTCTCTCTTTATTTTATTTTTTTCTTGCCAAACACGGTTCCCTGTCTTTCCCTTTGGTCCCACATGGCTTGCATGCTTGCATGATGGAGGCGTTTTGTCTTTGGGATGAATTCGGCCTAGTGAGTTGGATTTTCCTTTGCCCGAATGTGGAATTGCATCCATGTAGCTTTGGACTTCAAAAGGCTTTTTATCGGGGAAGCCCATCATAAAGAGATAAGAGAATAACATGAGGCGCGAGTTAATTTCTTGAAGTGATGAAATAGTATGGACCATGAGCCCAATACGAAATATGAGGAATTTTGGGCTGCTTTCCCAACCCATATGGATAGATGAAATGGGTCTTTGGGGCTTCATAAGAGTCAGGAATAGGCGGATAGTTGGGCCTATAGCTTGGACTGGCTATTGATCAGTTAACGAGTTGGACTGAAGGAAAAAACATTAGCCCATGCCAATTAGCTGTTCGGTTATGTAAGAACGCAGTCTTAAGATTAGTAGGCTACCCATGAGCCTCAACAGTACCAGGCTTGTCTGTGGGACTTGGGTTTTTCTTGACCCTTAGTGCTTTATAAAATTTGTTTGATATTGGCCTGATTTGTTTAGTAAAAGTGAGCTTGAGCATGCACCTAAAAGCATATACTAATCAAGTAAAAAAATGAAATTTAAAAATAATAATAATAATAATGATAAAAATAATAAACCAATAAAGCAATAACGGGGACTGTGTAGTAGACATTCATCCTAGATTTGACTTCTTCAGAACAGTAGAACAGGGTCAGAGTAATTACCAGTAAAGGCCCATTGGGCTAATTACCTGTCGTTGTATTTTTTAGGTACTTGTTTAAAGATCAAAGTCAAGACTGGAGTGGGAAAGAGAAGCAAGCAAAGGGACTTTGTGTGTAAATTTATTTAACATCGTCTGCTTATCTTTGCTTGAATTGTGTCTTGGGCCCTTGGCTCCAACCATGGCCGAGTCCAATCTTTTGTCATAGATTGAGTGGTTTTTCGCGGGAACTAGAAATCCAAGAAACATATATACGGCATAGATATGAAACATGAATGCAATTGAATGCAGTGGCGACTCTAGGAATTTTGTTCAGGGTGTTCCTATTCTATTTTGAAAAAATTTCGGGTAATTTCAGTCCATTTTGGGACGTTTCGGTAAATACCGGCTGAAATTCAAGATTTGGTTAGCATGAAGTTTGTGCTTAAAAGAAAAAATGTTCTTAAAATCAAAACAAATTTGTATTCTGTACACCAAAAAACCTCAAAAAGAAAAAAAAAATGAAAAGAAAAGAAATGAACCAAGGTACCTGCACAATAAACTATAAGTTCATTTGAAATATTAATAAAATTATTAATTATTGTTGTTTAGTTGTTTCATAAATTTGTTTTTCTTTTATAAACTATAATTTGTTGTATTGTTGTTTCATTAATTATTAAATTATTAATTGTTGTTTAGCCTAAGATAATTTAATTTGTTTGTCTTTTATAATGTATTAGTTAATTAAATTATTAATTATTGATGTTTAGTTGCTTCATTAATTTTTTTTACTAACCACTAGCAGTCTAGCACACACCCCACTGTGCATTAGCACACACTAGCAAACACCTCATGTGTGCACACACCCTTACGTTTCCGATACCGTACCGGAGGCCGTTTTGGTTTAACTAGAAAAACAAAATATTTCGGTACCGGTTAATACCAGTGTACCGTTTTAAAATTACGGCTAAATATATATATACTTTCTTAAAAATTTTATATATACTCTTAAAAATATAAAATAATTTTAAAGTCTGGCATAATAATTCTTTTAAATATTAGTAATAATTATGGTTGTAGTATAATTTTTTTTTTTTTTTTTGAGAAGCATTGTAGTATAATTTTTTAAAAAAAACAGTTGTACTTTAATAATAGTACTAAGTCCATGTACTTACTAAATGCAGTAGTGAAAAAACAAAAGAAATAAAAAACAATGTGCAATGAATCGTACCCTTGCTTTTGAGTTTTGCAGTGAGAATAGAAATTGGAATGTCGAGTGGAGACAGCTTTTTCTTCTCTAGGCTTTTCCTTTGAAAAGTCCTAGCAGTAGAAACTCTTGTTAGCTTTTGCTAACAGCATTTTCTCCCTTGAGGTAGAAACAAGAATCTGATACAGACGTGGGGCACAATGGATGAAGTAACTCAGAAGTGGGGGAAGCTATCCCTCACGGAAAGAGAAGTGGTTGAACACGATTTCAAGGACACGGATATGGTTGAAAGGGCAGCGATAGTGGCAAGATTCTTCACGAAAAGGAGAGTAAACCTTGAAGCTGTGGCAAGCACGCTGAAGAGTGCATGGAAGATTGATTTGAGCTTTGAGGTTCGTGATTTAGGGGAAAATAAAGCAATCTTTTTATTTGAGGATGAGACGGATATGGATCGTGTCTTAAATAATGGTCCATGGTCCTTTGATAAATATCTCATAGCAGTCCACAAGTTGGAAAGGGATGAACAGATACAAAACATCAGCTTTGATAAGGCTAGTTTCTGGGTTCAGTTTCATGACTTCCTAGCCAGAAGGATGACGAGGGAGGTTGGTGAGCGGATTGGACGAACGATGGGTGAGGTTGAGGAGGTGGATGTCTCGGCAACCGATAATCTTCTGGGAAAGTACATTCGAGTTCGTGTGAGAATTGATATTACACAAGCTCTGTGTCGAGGAAGACTGATTAACTTTAGAGGAGCGACGCCGGTGTGGGTAGGTTTTAAGTATGAACGGCTGCCAATTTTCTGCTATTGGTGTGGCAAGCTGAACCATGATGAGAAGGACTGTGGAATGTGGTTGCGAAGTAATGGATAATTGCAAACACATGACCAACAGTACAGGTCATGGTTAAGGGCAAGCCCAGGAAAACTCCAACGCCCTCAGCGAGTACATGTGCACGGTGGAGAGAAGGGGAAGACGAGTACTCTTTCTGCGCACTCCATGGTGACCAAATGGAAGTGGCCGGAGACATGGAAGTGATCGGCGATGTGGTGGTGAGTCAATGGCGACGCCACTCAGAGTCCAGGGTGTTCCTAGGAATACCCTGACTTGAAAAAAAAAATTATATATAATAATTTATTGTTTTTTTTATTTGTTTACCCTTAAAAAAAAAAAAATAGGAACACCCTCAATCAATATCAGGAACACCCTCAAAATTTTTAAGCCAACCAAATTTTGAACTAAAATCTATAAAAAAATTAAAAAAAAAAATGTAACAGAGAATCTGAAAAGAAAAAAAAAAGGGAAAAAATCATCAGTTTTTGTCGCCACAGCCACTCACCACCACATTGCCGATCACTTCCATGTCTCCGGCCACTTCCATTTGGTCAATCGCAGTATCCTCACCTGCTTCAACTTCTTCTTCCTCGCCTTTTCTTCTTCGTTCTCTGTTTTTCTTCAACTTTTCTGCTTTTCTGTTCTTTGGTATTTCTAGTTTTGAATGCCAATTGCTGTATATTGTTTTGTACACTAGTGTCCCACTCCCCACGTGAATACTGAAGTCGTTAAATGAGTCAAAAGTTTTTCAAAAATTTCAAGTTTATCTCCAACTACCCACGTGCTTAGCTTTAACTTTTGCACATTGTTTTTTTTTTTTTTATACGAAAACCAATACTTCATTAACCATTCAAGTTTGAAACAATTGGTTTACATTTGAAGCAACTGCAGATTCTATAATTGTTAGAGTTTCCTCCAACCATGTTACATAGTCATCTACAAATTGAGCATATTGTGCAAGATCGTGGGCTGCCTTATTGCCCTCTCTTCGAGTGTGTTGGACTTCAAACTGGTGTAGTTGTGACATATATTGGTTGGTGCCAGAGATAATGTTGGCAATGGCTGTAGGTGGTTCAGTGACTCCTTGCATTGCAGAACAGACAAGTAGATTGTCACTTTCGAAGACCACTTTTGGATAGCAATGTCTCTAGCAAAAACAGCAGCCACTTCAAGTGCTTTAGCTTTAATTTCCAACGCCCCTAAGGGCAGCATCAGTTTCTTGCTCATTGCAGCAACTACCCTTCCTTGATCATCCCTTGCAATCACTCCAATACTAGTCCATTTGTGCTTAGAGAAAACTGCACCATCAGTATTCACCTTGTACCATCCTATTGGGGGAGGAGTCCATTTGTTACTTCCAACTGAATTACCTTGAGGTTGGATTGGATTTTCCTGTACTGCAGAGTATTCCTCTAATAGTCTTGTAGCTAATCCATAAATTGCAGCAGCTGAGAGTTTTCTTCCTCCGTGCCTTACCTCATTTCTGTTTCTCCAAATACTCTATGCAATCATCAACAAAATGTCCAACATGTTAGACTCCTTATTTAGCTCCATGCTGCACTGCCATAGTATATCAGTAAAATCCCCATTACCCTCAATCAGAGGTAGCAGATGACAATGGTTCCATACCTTTTTGGCTTTTGAGCACTGACACAAAACATGGAGGACAGTTTCAGGTTCTAAGCCGCACTCATCACAGATAGGGTCTTCAAGTACTTCCTGATGAAATAAATTCATTTTGGTGGGTAGGATATTTTGACAAGCTTTTCATCCAAAAGCTCTAATCTTAGCTGGGATTCTTGCTCTCTATAGCTTCTGCCAAAAACATTTCATCAGTGATGGATCTGAGTTCTCTCCTTTGTCCTTTCCCTTCCCATTTCTAGCTAAGTGGTATGCACTCTTCACACTAAATTTTCCATTTGTAGCTGCTATCCATACCAGTTTATCAGCTAGTAGTACTGTACTTAATGGGATGCTCAGTATGGAGTCAGCTTCATGCTCCAGAAACAAATCTCGGATCATGTTAGCTTTCCATTCTCCATTTTCTGCATTAATGAGCGCACAAACCTTCGCCTCCATGGGTAGTAATCTTTGAGGTGAAACAATACGAAAAGATGATGGATTTGTAGTCCATTTATCCTTCCATATGCTAATGCTTTCACCATTCCCCACTTGCCATTTAACACCATGACAGATTATTGATTGGGCTGCCCAAATGCTTCTTCACGCAAATGATGGATGATGGCCCTTCTTGGCATGAATAAAGTCCTCATCAGGGAAATATTTATTTTTGTAGACTCTATAGAAAAGAGAGTTTCTGCCTTGTTGGAGCCGCCAGCCTTGTTTCACCAAAAGAGCGAGATTGAAAGCTTTTAAGTCTCGAAACCCCATGCCTCCATTGGCTTTTGGTTCACACATCTTATCCCATTTCATCCATGCCATTTTCCTTTCCTCCCCTTTTTGTCCCCACCAAAAGTTACGCACCGTGCTTGTCATTTCCTCCCATAATCTGGATGGCAGCAAGAAGCAACTCATGGTATGTGCTGGCACGGCTTGAGCAACTGCTTTAATAAGAACTTCTTTGCCTGCATTAGAGAGTAACTTCTCCTTCCATCCCGATAGTTTGTTTGCCAGTCGTTCCTTTAGCTGTTGGAAAGTGTTTTTCTTTGATCTTCCCACCAACGAAGGTAGGCCTAGGTATTTCTCATGCTGCTTAATGATCTTAGCCCCAAATAGTTGTTTTATGCTTTCTTGGGTATTCGGATGTGTATTCCTACTGAAAAATAGTGTTGTCTTCTCCCTATTGAGTTGCTGTCCAGTAGAAGCTTCATATAATTGGAGAAGGCATAGGAGTTCTTCACAATCCTTTGTTGTTGCTTGGCAGAACATCAAACTATCATT
This sequence comes from Quercus cerris, assembly GCA_963669245.1. Lineage (NCBI taxonomy): Eukaryota > Viridiplantae > Streptophyta > Magnoliopsida > Fagales > Fagaceae > Quercus > Quercus cerris. The sequence goes on along the minus strand of OY770014.1, from coordinate 22,997,401 downwards.
GGCGAAAAGCAAGTGGGATAGTTGTGGACCCCGTCTACAAATGGATATGCCATGAATTCTATCCTCCGTTGCAACTTTCTTGATCAGGGATGATAAGCCCTCTGCACATAACAAAAACAAATAAGGGGAAAGGGGGTCCCCTTGACGTAATCCCCTTGTCGAAGTTATACGCCCTTGGGGAACTCCATTAATTCGAATAGAGTAGGTTACTGAAGATAAACATTGCATGATAATGTTAATCCATTTAGTGTGGAACCCCATTCTTCCCATAATCTGTATCAGCCCTCCCCACTCAACTTTGTCATATGCTTTACTCATATCCAGCTTCAAAGCCATTTCCCTTGTTAAGCCACCCCTATTCTGACTAATATGGTTCATAACTTCAAAAGCTACTAGGATGTTATCAGTAATGAGCCTATTAGACATGAAGGCACTCTGGTTCTCACTAATGACAGTTGGTAATACAACCTTTAGTCTATTAGCCAAGACTTTTGAGGAAATTCTAGAGACTACATTACTCAGGCTAATGGCCCGGTACTCTGTAATTTTTTTCGGATCCTTAACTTTAGGAATGAGAGTAATGTGGGTTTCATTAAATTTTGGTGGTATAACACCCAAGTTCAGAAAGTCCAGCACACATTTTGTGACACACTCACCCGCAATAGGCCAAAAATGCTGGTAAAAAAAGGGGTTCATACTGTCCGGTCCTGGGGCTTTGAGTGGGTGCATTTGCTTGACAACTTTCCGCACTTCTTCTGCTCGGAATTCCCTGATCAGTAAGGCATTCATTGGCTCCGATACTCGGGCTTCAAAAGCTTCAAGGAGTTCATCATAGACAGCACAGTGATTACTAGTAAATAAATTTTGATAATAGTTTACTGCAATGCCTTTTACCACCTCCGGGTCCTCTTGCCACTGGTTGAACTCATCCATTAAACCCACTAGCGTATTCTTCTTTCTTCTGGTTGATGCCTTCTCATGGAAATATCGCGTATTTTTATCACTGGATTTTGCCCAGTTACTTCGCGATCTCTGGTGCCATATATCTTCCTCCATGGCTAGTAATTTATTCAACTCCATTCTTGTATCTCTTATCTGATCCTGGTTTGAAAGTCCCATTGCTTGTGCTTCTAGTGACTGTAGCTTTCCTTACATGTGCTCTATATTCTTCCCCATATTGCCAAAGACTTTCGAATTCCATGTTGTTAATGCTATTCTGCAATTTTCCAGGCAATGCTCCATAGTGTTCTCCCTTCCCAAATGAATTCCGATTTCCCAAGCCTCCCTAACAACTTCCTCACATTGTTCATGCTTGAGCCACATTGCTTCGAAACGAAAGAGTTTTCTGTTTCTTTGCTGTCTCTTGGCTTGTTCTAATTTCAACATCAGTACACTATGACCAGAGGCCGAATTTGCCAAGTGGACCAGCCTTGCTTATGGGAATTTCCCACACCATTCAGTTGTGGCCACTGCTCTATCCAATCTTGCTTGAATAATTCCATGATCTGATCTATCAACTGCCCAGGTGAACCATGAACCCGAAAAGCCTAAGTCCTTCAGACCATTACTATCAAGGCATTGCCGAAAATTAGCAATTTGTCGACTAGACCGCTCTGCCCCCCCCTTCTTTCTCGTTGACACTCAACACCTCGTTAAAATCTCCAATACACACCCATGGTTTATCAAACCTCTACCCAAGTCTTGTAAGCATTTCCCATGATTCTCTTCTCTTATACGTTTCAGGATTCCCATAAAACCCTGTTAATCTCCATATCCCTATATCCCCACCTGAGTCAATCGGTGCATCAATATACCAACGGTTAAGAAATTTAACTGAGACGTTCATGTTATCCTTCCATAACAATGCCAATCCCCCACTCCTGCCTTCACTTGGCACAGCTATCCCCTGAAGCATGCCTATCTCCCTTTTGACCTTCCTCATCTCCTCCACATTTAACTTGGTTTCCATTAGAAAAACCAAGCTAGGATCTTCTCTTTTAATTACCCTTTTCAGGGCTTGAACTGCCCAAGGGTTCCCAAGTCCTCGGCAGTTCCAGCTCATGACACTCATTGCTCCCGGCGGGGTTGCACAGCAACCTCCGCCGATCCCAGAAATTTTTTAAAAATACCCAAACTTACCTCATCAAAATCTGTCTTCATCTTCTTCCCCTGTGCCACATTCTGATCCACCTCTCCCAATGGAACCACCAGCTTCCTTTTCGGCCCTTCCACCTCTGACTCCCCATCCATGGCCATCGTGGTCGGAGATTCCTTGATAAGTCTTCGCCATGAACCCTAACTGATCTGACTAGAGGTTTCTTCATTCTCCTTGCTTCCCGAACCCTTACTGTGATGAGCCCCACTTTTAATTAGTTGCTCTTTGGTTTGTTTCAGTGCTGTATTCGGAGTGTTATTCTTTACTTTTGGTTTTCTATTAGTATTGGTCTTTTGATCCATACTACCCTTATTTTGGCCCAAGTTAAAGGAGCCCATCTCCACTCCTTTAAAAGTCTCTTTAGGTGGCTGTGTAGTTTCTAAGCCCAAATTCACCTTTTCAATTGGGCCTGGGTCCGCTGTACTATGACTAGCCTTTTCATAGCTTATTCCAGCATCATCTTCTCTTCCCCTGATCTCTAATCATCGGTCTGTTGTAGCCGAATTGACAGCCTTGATTTCGAACCCCGGGATATCAACCTTGGTAAACACGTTACTTTCTAACTCCCTGTCAATCGCCACTACTTTCTTCTGAAAAGTTCCATCATTCACCATGACTACTGAATTTTCCGGATTGTTCGGCGTGATTCTTGGCTTTGTTTCTTCAACGCTCAGTGTGTGTTCGACCTCCATTACCAATGCATCTTTCATCGCCAACCGATCTCCGCCATCTCTTATCGTGGTAGTCACCATGGAGTGCGCAGAAAGAGTACTCGTCTTCCCCTTCTCTCCACCTTGCACATGTACTCGCTGAAGGCATTGGAGTTTTCCTGGGCTTGCCCTTAACCATGACCCGTACTGTTGGTCATGTGTTTGCAATTATCCATTACTTCGCAACCACATTCCACAGTCCTTCTCATCATGGTTCAGCTTGCCACACCAATAGCAGAAAATTGGCAGCCGTTCATACTTAAAACCTACCCATACCGGCGTCGCTCCTCTAAAGTTAATCAGTCTTCCTCGACACAGAGCTTGTGTAATATCAATTCTCACACGAACTCGAATGTACTTTCCCAGAAGATTATCGGTTGCCGAGACATCCACCTCCTCAACCTCACCCATCATTCGTCCAATCCGCTCACCAACCTCCCTCGTCATCCTTTTGGCTAGGAAGTCATGAAACTGAACCCAGAAACTAGCCTTATCAAAGCTGATGTTTTGTATCTGTTCATCCCTTTCCAACTTGTGGACTGCTATGAGATATTTATCAAAGGACCATGGACCATTATTTAAGACACGATCCATATCCGTCTCGTCCTCAAATAAAAAGATTGCTTTATTTTCCCCTAAATCATGAACCTCAAAGCTCAAATTGGTCTTCCATGCACTCTTCAGCGTGCTTGCCACAGCTTCAAGGTTTACTCTCCTTTTCGTGAAGAATCTTGCCACTATCGCTGCCCCTTCAACCACATCCGTGTCCTTGAAATCGTGTTCAACCACTTCTCTTTCCGTGAGGGATAGCTTCCCCCACTTCTGAGTTACTTCATCCATTGTGCCCCACGTCTGTATCAGATTCTTGTTTCTACCTCAAGGGAGAAAATGCTGTTAGCAAAAGCTAACAAGAGTTTCTACTACTAGGACTTTTCAAAGGAAAAGCCTAGAGAGAAAAAAGCTGTCTCCACTCGACATTCCAATTTCTATTCATAAATTTAAGATTGAAAAGTGCTACATCCATAATAAATAATTGTCAAAATTAAACCCACATGTTCGGCATTTTTTTTTTTTCTTTAATCTGATATTCCTTTCATACTGAACCAAAATTTTGTCTAGTTTAGTAATTTGATGGTTCAACAATCAATTTAATACAGTCCTAATAACCATGAAATTTATATAAATTTCCTAAGAAAACCTAGCATTTATAACTTTCTTTCTTATTTATTTTCCGTTTATTTTGATGGATTACATTAATTATTTTTTTTTACTAAAAACATATTATTTAAAAAATTAAAAATTAAAAAGCTTAAGATAAATTTTAATTTTTTATATTTTAATTCAAATGACAATACAGGGACAAAAAGATTAAAGAACGTAAACTAGTATAGCAATAATGAAAAAAAAAAAAAAAAAAAAAAAAAAAAAAAAAAAAAAAAAAAAAGAAGAAGAAGAAGGAGAAGAAGAAACATGCATATAAATTTAGATTGAAAAGTGCTACATCCATAATAAATAATTGTCAAATTAAACCCACATGTTCGGTATTTTTTTTTCTTTAATCTGATATTCCTTTCATACTAAACCAAAATTTTGTCTAGTTTACTAATTTGACGGTTCAACAATCAATTTAATACAATCCTAATAACCATGAACTTTATATAAATTTCCTAAGAAAACCTAGCATTTATAACTTTCTTTTCTTATTTATTTTCTGTTTATTTTGATGGATTACATTAATTTTTTTTTTTACTAAAAACATATTATTTAAAAAATAAAATAAAAATAAAAAGCTTAAGATAAATTTTAATTTTTGCTCCAAATGGCAGTTTCAATATCGGATCTCCAAATAATTGTGTTGGATCTCCAAATATATCCTACCTTTAAATATTGTTTTTCTAGTTTTAAATATTGTAATATATATACATTTTTGAGGGGGTATTAATTAATTGCACAATTATACCTCACCATGGCTCCAATAATTTCTGGTGCAGGTGAGGTCTAATTGCAAATGAGTTTCTGGCTCATCTCTAGAGAAGCCTGCACTAGAAACTCATTTATAGCTGAATTGACACCTTCCTATGTACAAAATATTTGAGAGTCTAGAAGAAAAAATATTCGAGTTGCAGAATTAGAAGCATGTTGTAATTATTTTTTAAAAAATAATTTGATTCTCATATTGTACATGTTTTCCTAGCTATCATGTCCGTACGAAACATATATCTTATTAAATATGTCCAGGTTGTGTTCTAAGTTATTCATTTCAGATACTATACTTCAATCCACGTGAAATAACTGTGCTTCCGAGGTAGTTTGAACTAGAAGTTTTCACACACACATTGTTATTGAATGTGGTTAACTTGAACTAAAACAAGTAAAGTTTGATAGAAACCTAATCATAACAATGTGTCAACATGCAATCATAGCTCAAATACGTTAGTGGTAACCAATCAATAATGTTGGCTTCCGAGTGCCGACAGTACCTTGGGAACATCAGCAATACTCTGTTCGGCAACTTTAAAGTTTTCACACATGTTCCCATTGCAATTAATAGATTGCGCTAACAGAGAATATAAGGGCTGTTTGATACATAATATTAATATTACATGCATTTTTATATTTTTTTTTTATGTATTTTTTAAAAAGTTGAAAACTGTTGTTTAAACACACATACTAAGACTTATAGGGGATGTTTGGTAGAGTAGTTTGAAAATTGTTGTTTATTGTTTTTTGAAATACGTGTGGGTGAAAAAGTGTGTTAAAATGCGTAAAATGCGGTTTAAAAACTAAAAAATGTTATTTGAAATGGCAAACCAAACGGAGCCATAATCTTCCAAAACGGAAATGCTTCCATTAACCCCTTGTTTTGAGTTTGACGTACATGTCTTTTTAGTTTTTACTTGGTCAAAAGTCCCTTTTTATGAACTGGTCAAAAAAATTTCTTGCACTCGTCATAAGGGAATCTGGAAAAGGAGTGCTAAACTTCTAATTTTTTTTTTTTTTGTTTTTGTTTTTTTGCAATCTAATATTACTTGCGTATGAAGTACATAAAAGCATTCAAATTGTTTGTCGAGAGCATTGGTGCTTGGTGCATTATCTGCTTTCTTTTGGGAAAAGAATGGATTTCAAATCCCTTTTGTATTTTTTTTGTGCGGACAAATGTAATGTAGAATTTAATAGCATATTGTTTACTTTGTGCAAAACAATGCTCATTGGGAGGACTCAAACTATTATTAGTCTATCATATATGTTCTGGATTATACTAAAGGGAAATGTTAATGAGTGCTATGGGGACATTGGTTAATAATCCATTTTAAGAAAATTTTGATATCACTTTTATAGAAAATGAAAAAAGCTGTCAAAACATTAATTATTTTTTTGTTTTCTCATAAAAACTTTCTTTAATTGGATTGTTAACCAATGCCCTACGGCACTCGTTAACATGACCCTATACTAAAACAAAATAGAATTAGGAGCGCATGTTCTTAGATTGCATAATTGGAAAGTGGAAGCTTTGATTGTTTCATTATGGACTAAATAATGGGAGGCGGCTGCCAATGACTCTGCTCTTACATATATGTTGACTAGAGACAGGAAATCGAACCCTCCACCTTTTGACTCAACTTAAGCAATCAGCAGCAAGTGACCATGTGACAATATCTTCAAAGGATTAACTTTTTCTTTTTCAAAGGCTTCAATAACTACCTATGATAATCCATTCTTTATACCTAGCTAGAACCTTGTCCACATTGCTGAATAGAAAATTTTCTATCTATTATGACATAGTAACCTAATTTTCGTATTTTAAATTTTTAACTGACCATTTCTTAAGATACACACGTTTGATTATTTATAATATATTTAATTTTATTAGAATGCTATTTCTTCATTCATTTTTTATTATAATAAGTATTGTAGCAAACTATTATTTTGGTTAATGGGATGCTAATTCAATGTGGGTATTTTTGGGGTTCATTGGGCAAAGTTGGGCAAAAATGCTATTTTGCATTAACTAATGTGAATGCTCTTAAGTGTTATAACCTTCAATTTTTTTTTTTTTTTTTTTAAGTGATATAGCCTACTATCTTTAATTAAAAGAATCAAGACTTAAATTTCACTCTTAATTATTGTAATTATCGAATTATCTATATAAAAAAAAAAATCCTTTATTGCAATTTCTTTTTGCTAAAGAGGGATTTATGGGGATTATCAAACTCAACACTTTAGGATAGAAAAGACTCCATCTTTTATTAAAAATGGTAAAATACTATTTTAGTCCCTAAATTTTATTAAAAGTTTGTTTTTCATCCCTACACTTTAAGAAGTTCATTTTTTGTTCCAAAATTATTGAAAAGTTCATTTTTCATCCTTAAGTTATTGAAAATGTTTTATTTATGTTCTTAAACTTTACAAAAAGTTTGTTTTTCATCCCTAGATATTGAAAAAGTTCTTTTTTCATCCATATTTTTGTCTTTAAACTATTGAAAAAACTCTTTATAAAGTTTAGGAATGAAAAAAGAACTTTTTGAAGTTTAGAGACGAAAAATAAACTTTTAGTAAAGTTTAGGGACTAAAGTAATATTTTACCCTATTAAAAATTATCGGCTACCTTAAAAAGTCTAAATTGGGTTTCAAGTAATTGCCAACGATAATAGCATCATTTGCGATGTTTGATGTTTGTGGTTCTAATTAACTCCACATTCCCCTCCCCCACTATCTACTTATTAGAAAAAGTATAAATTCATTAAAATTCAAATAATTGCATTTTAAATTCAAATACATTGCTACAAATATTGCATATGGAGTTATGGACTTCAATTTTTTTTTAAATTAATAAGATTATACTAAGATATATCCACGATATTTGTTATGTCTTTAGAAAATCTATGGATTTGATAGGAGAAAAGTGTGTAAACTCTGGGAGCCAAATCCTCTTATTTGAAGAGATTATTGGTCATGCAATAATGAGTATACTTATCAATAGTGATTTTATTTAAAAGTAATATTACACTAATTACAATCAATCATCTCAACAAATTATGAAATTAATTCTCAAAAAAAAAAAAAAAAAAATTATGAAATTTGTTGTTTACATATAGCATTTTTAAACACTTACTTATAATGAAATACTTGGAACAAAAAATATTTGAGACGTAAGCAATCAACATTATTTAATTCGTGATGCAAGCATCGAAGCTGTAGCTGATTGATTAATTATGAACTGATTGGTTTGGAGGGCCCTCTCTGATTTTTGATTATTATCTCTAACTCTCTATACAGTATACACTGTTTATTTCTTGGCAGTTTCCAACCCACAGCGGCGATCAAGCCTTTGCAATTTTTTGAACTAATTAAATCCAGTAATGGGTTTCATCCTTACAATATTGCTAGTGAGAACAAAAAGAATAATCCGATTTTGTTATTGAACTTAGTAATTCATTAAAACGTGTATCTGATCTAAATTCTACGCGCGCGCGCACCAAAAAAAAAAAATGAAGAAGAAAGATATGTGTTATAGAATTCACAACCAGTATACTATGCTCAAATAAATAAATAAATAATTCACAACCAGTACACTTAACACGCTTAGCAAATCAAAGTAAAATATAAAATTGAAAAGTGTGAACCGTAAAGTACTTCTGTAACTGAAAGATATGTGTTATATATTACTATATTAAAATAGAAAAAGAAATGACAAGCAAGAAATAGTCTATGTTACATGTGGCTGCTGGTGGCCTTAAATAAAAGAAAATATAGTCTTCTTGAAATATGGCTATGATCTGTGAGGGTAAATAGTTATACCCTTCTTGAAACTGCAGCTTTTGTCCTTGTTGGACTTTAAGGCTTCTGGGGAAGATGGAAGGCAAGGAGCACCGAAAACATTTTCCACGGATTCGGCTACGTATTTAAATACCATTCCCTTTACTGACCTCCTCTTTGCTGGAATCACACTTCCAGGTTTTTGTTTGTTCAACCATATGGGCTCAGTGACTGTGACCTGTTCTTCACTTGGGCTCGATTTCACAACCTTCTTTGGCTCCATATTGGTGCAGATCACCCCTCCACTTGGGTTCAGCTTCATAAACATCTCTGCCTGTTGCATTTTGCTCATTACTATAGCTCTCCTTTCACTAAATTTGCAATAAATTTGGTTTCCCAAATGTGAATTTTTTCGGAAACCAAATTGGGTGATTTTTTTTAGGAGACAAGCATATATATGACAATGTCACAATGGCCCATTTGCCCAAGAAAGTGGTATAGGAAAACACACCGTGTAAGTTTGAATTGAGCTGAAAACAAATTTCATCAGTGTTAGACATTTTTTTATGAGTTTTGTACACTGTTTATAGGATTCATCAATATAAAATTCAGAAAAAAAAAATTTAAAATTGGATTCCACACGGCACTATTCACATTTAAAAATTATTTTGTTATAGTGTTTTTAATTTTCAGTAATAAGAATATTTAAACAGTCCCATAAAAAAAATAAAAAAAAATAAAAAAAGTCTTTGCACTAAAAAAAAGAAAAGAAAAAAGAAAGGTGCGGCCTATTTAGAAAAAGTTTAAATATACTAATTATTTTATATGAATGGCCTAGGATAGAAACTTAGAAGTTAAGTATACGAGTGACTAAAGTGTTTCTAGAATATTTTTGGGGTTTACAAATGCTTCTGAAATGAAAATCGTGCTAATCTGACATTTGTACAGTAGATCAATCAGATTAATAATATTATTCTCATTCTCTATTTTTCAATTTTTGTTTAATTTTCTTTTTTTCCAAAGGGCTAATAATCCCCCAAAAAAGCAAGAAAGTTTGAAATAATATTCCTTCTTTGAGTGACTGACCTTCTCACCCAAAAAAGTCATGTGTTTTTAGTTATTTTCTTTTTACCAAAAAAGAAAATTGATGATCGAAAAAGTTCTCTCTCTTTCTCTCTCCTACTTTCATACAACAGTTTTTGATTATCCTTTCTAGAATTTTTATTATAAATTTATAAACTAGCCGAATAAAATAAAAGGTGATCACATTCTCACATGCTAATTGCTAAATAAGAAAATAGTTTAGTCCCCAAATAAGATGGATTTTTAATTCTGATTTGTCTCTACTTTTGTGCTGCCATTACCACAGTTATGCAATAGTCTGCTTACTAAGAGGCTGTTTGGTTGCTTTGTTTCCGTAACTCAATTCTCAGTTTCTATAACTAATAATTCAAAAATGGTGGGACCCGTAGCTTAATATCCGTTTGACTGCACGATAACTCTGTTTCCATAACTCTGTTTCTATCACTCAATTCTCTGACTTTTGAGTTATGAGTTATGGAAACTGAAAACACATTTTGGCTGTTTTCAGTTTAACTCATAACTCAATGACATTTTTGTAATTAAATACACATAGAGAACCTACTTGTCATAACTCAGCCGCACCTTTTTGACCAATCCACCTCTTTTTTTTTTTTTTTTTCCCTTTCTTCCTATTAGCTCATCTTCTTCTTCAATTCTTCCTTTTTTTTTTTTCTTTTTCTTTTTTTCCTTTCTTTTTTCAGTAGGTTCAGTCTTCACTTGGGTTTCTTTTTTCATTTTTTTTTCTTTTTTTCCTTTCTTCTTTCAATGGTTCGGTCTTCACCTGGGTTTTTTTTTTTTTTTTTTTTTTTTCAATGGGTTCAGTCTTTACCTAGGTTTCTTTTTTTTTCTTTCTTTTCACTGGGTTCAAGTTTCTGGGTACTAAAAAAAAAAAAAAACTGCACCAGTGACAGGTATGGGACCCACAAACAGTGCGAAAAATATTGAGTGATAATATTTGAGTGATGGGGCCAAACGAGTGTTATATTTTAAAGTGATGGGTGATGAGTGATGAGTTATGAGTGATGAGTGACGAAAATTAAGTGATGAAAAAAGTGGTGTCAAACAGCCTCTAAGCTACTATCTATTACGGCTGTGAAAATGAGAAGCAAAGAGCCCAGCAATATGAGGTACAATAGGGTATTGCAATTGGAATTTGAAGTAGTAATCAAGTGGCTAGTATAGCAGCTGGAACAAGGAAGTGTAGTGATCAAGTGGACACTGCAGAGTCAGTCTTGGCAAGTGCAAAGCTGTTAGAAACTATTGAGGCAGTGCCATTTCATGAAGATTTTATGCATTGACTTGGAAATTAGTTATGATATAAGCACACATGTAATTTTAGAATAGGAATAGCTTCATAACAGTTTTTTTCCACCAAAATAGGGAGTTCATTACACAGTTTTAGCTTGTTTACATCATGTATATATAGGAGTAGTGGTGATGTATAATTCATTGATTTGTACCCTCTTTTCATTTTTTTTTCAATAAGAATCACAGTTTTATTTAGAGAGGTATTCTTTTAGAATTTTACATGGTATCAGAGCATTGAAACTTCTTCAATGGCGTCCACTAAGTCAACCAATCCATCTGATCCAATTCAAGCTCAGCCTTCACAATCTAGTTTGAACCTTAGCAATGATTCTACTACTCCTAATCCTCCCAATCCCTATTTTCTCAATTCGAGTAAAAATCCAAGCAACATTTTGGTTACTCAACCATTGCTTGGAATGAAGAATTATCACTCATGGTCCAAAGCAATGATTCTTGCTCTTACTACAAAGAAGAAAATTGGCTTTTTGAATGAAAAGATTCCAAAGCTAGATTTGGATTTGCCTTTGTATAAAGATTGAGAGAGCTATAACACCATGGTGCTTTCGTGGATGATCAATTCTATGCATATAGATGTGTCCAGCAGCATCATGTATTATGAAACAACAAGGGAGATGTGGATTGAATTACAGAATCTATTTTCACAAGGGAATGATCCCAAGATTTACAATCTACAGAGAGAAATTTCTCATATTTCTCAAAACCAGATGTCAATGACAAAGTATTACACCAAATTCAAGAGGCTTTGGGATCAATTGCTTAATTACAATCCACTTCCAGAGTGTTCTTGTGGTGCTATAAAGGTGCTGAGTGCTTCACATGACAAAGCTTATGTCATGAGGTTTCTAATGGGGTTAAATGAGAATTTTGAGACTCTTAGAAGTCAAATTCTCATGACAGATCCATTTCCTTCTATGAGCAAAGTTTATGCACTAGTTCTTCAAGAGGAATCTCACAAAAACATTGGACATGAAGGTTCTGGCACACTTCAGTCTGATGCCATAGCAATATATGCTCATACAAGAGGGAATTCCAGAAGTGCCAATTGGAACAAAGGGAATAACAAAAGTGAGAAGCCTTTTTGTGCTCACTACAACATGACTGGTCACACAGTTGAAAAATGCTACAAGTTACATGGCTATCCACCAGGATACAAGCCAAAAGGGAAATCAAATGCCAATGCAAATCAAGTCTCCTCTAAACCAATGGCAAATGCAAAAAATTTCCTTGTTGCAGTGAATTAGTATCCTATATCTAAGGAACAATGTGAGCAGTTGTTGGCATTTCTCAATACTGGGGGTAATCTCGGTGATGGACATCATGCAGCCACTATGAGCACAATCACTACAAGTACTGGTATTAATGGAACTTCTGGTGTAGTTTCTGATGTGGCTTCTACTTTTTCTCAACCTCAGTTCAACCTCATGTCAGGTATTTAATCCAATTTCACTCCCAATTTAGAACATTTAATCTTTTCTACAAAAGCGGTCAATAGGGAAGCCTTTAGTGAGTCTAATTGGGTACTAGATACAGAAGCAACAGATCATATGATCCATTCTGTTTCCTATTATACTTCTATTACTACTACCCTAAATACTCATGTTAATCGTCCAAATGGTGAGACTACTTTAGTTACACACATAGGGATTGTCCAAATTTTAGAAAAGCTTGTTCTATATAATGTGTTTTGTGTTCCTTCATTCGGTTTCAATCTCATTTCAATTAGCTAGATAGCAAAATCCATTCTTTGTTGCCTTATTTTCTTTGGGAATCTTTGCTTTATCCAAGCCCTTACTCCTTGGAGGAAAATTGGTCTGGGTAGGGAATGCAATGGTCTTTGCCTGCTAGAAGAGAGCTATTCAACTTCAACATGTGTTTCTGTTGTAGTTTCTGTTAATAAAACTCAGCCACATGTATGGCATTCTAGACTAGGGCACTTGTCAAATGACAAGTTGGCTTTGTTGAATAACAATCATGTCCCTCTTTTTAATCCTTCTAAGAAGTTTCATTATGACGTATGCCCTTTAGCCAAACAAAAGAGGTTAGCTTTTAATAAAAGTACTCATATTTCTGATAAGTGTTTTGATTTGATTCATTGTGACTTGTGGGGTCCATTTTCTTAACTATTGTGGATGATTGTTCAAGGTGCACTTGGGTATACTTAATGCAACATAAGTCTCAAACTCAAGCTACCTTGGAGCATTTTTGTACAATGGTAGAAACTCAATTTTCAAGAAAAGTAAAAGTAAAAACCATTAGAATTGATAATGGTACAGAATTCATAATGAAAGAATTTTTTGCCCAAAGAGGTATTTTACATCAACTTAGTTGTGTTGAAACTCCTCAACAAAATGCTATTGTGGAAACGAAGCATTAACACATCTTGAACGTAGCAAGAGCTCTTAAATTTCAATCAAATTTACCTATGCATCTTTGGGGTTATTGTATCCTCACTTCTGTGTATTTAATAAATAGAGTACCAACATCCATTTTATCTCACAAAACACCCTTTGAAGTACTTTTTGGTCATGTTCCAACATATTCACATTTGAAGATTTTTGGATGCTTGTGTTATGCTTCAACTCTCTCACAACATGTCCAAGTTTGCACCAAGGGCAAGGAAATGTGTGTTTTTGGGTTATCCTTTTGGAATTAAAGGCTATAAACTTCTTGATTTATCCACTAATACAGTCTTTGTTTCCAGGGATGTGGTTTTCCATGAACACATATTCCCTTTTGCATCTGATAAATGTGATTTTTCTAATCCTTTTACTATTATTTCTGAAGTTAAAGCTCATTCTACTGGTAAAGATTGTATAGATAGCTTTGTTACTCCCATTGGTATTACAGAGGTTCCAACTTAATATTTTAGTACTTGTGATTCATCTTTTCAAGTTCCAAATAATCCTGTTACAACTCTTCCTACATCTCCTTCCTCAATTTCTGAATTTGCAAGTCTTGATTCTTCCCAACCTGATTCAGCTTATTTCATTGCTCCTAGTCCTACACTACCTATGGCAGTTCCACCACCCATCAGAAAGTCTACCAGGGCCCACCAGACACCTGTTTACTTGCAAGACTATGCTTGCAACACAGCTGCTACTGCTCATCCTCCAGGTTTACCCTATGATATTGCAGATTCATTGACTTACTCACATTTGGATCCTTCATATCAATCCTATCTAATGACCATCAATGCTTGTCATCAAGAGCCTGCTAGTTTTTCTCAAGCAGTTTAGGATCCAGCTTGGAGAGCAGCTATGGATAAGGAAATTGAGGCACTTGAGAAGACTCACACTTGGGTTCTTACCCCACTGCCACCTGGTAAAAGTCTCATTGGCTGTAAGTGGGTGTATAGGATCAAACTTAATCCCGATGGGACTGTGGAAAGGTACAAGGCACATTTAGTGGCTAAAGGCTATACAAAAAGGGAATGTCTTGATTTTCTGGAAACCTTTTATCCTGTAGTAAAAATTGTTTCAGTTAGAGTTTTGCTTGCTCTTGCCTCTGCTAAGGATAGCCTTTGCATCAATTAGACATTAATGATGCTTTTCTTCATGGGGATCTTGAAGAAGATGTATATATGAGCTTACCACCTGGTTATCACAATAAGGGGGAGTCCTTATCTTTCAATCCATCCACTCCATTGGTTTGTAAGCTAGTCAAGTCCATTTATGGCTTGAATATGGCTTCTAGCCAATGTAAAGCCAAACTTTTAGCCACCATTTTGTAGCTTGGTTTTCACCAATCATAAGTTGATCACTCACTTTTTGTTTATACAGATGGTTCTTTGTTTACTGCCTTGCTTGTCTATGTAGATGACATGATCATCACAAGCAATGATCCAAGTTGTGTTGCAACGTTAAAATCCCTATTGGACTAGAAATTTGGGATTAAAGATCTTGGCTCACTTAAGTTTTTCTTAGGATTGGAAATTGCAAGAAGTGAAAAGGAAATTAGTTTGAAACAAAGGAAGTATGCCCTTAAGATCCTTAAAGAGACAAGAATGATTGGATGCAAACCTGTAAAATCACCTACAGAACAGCAATTGAAGTTATCTAAAGATGATAAAGAATTGATTAAAGATGCTAAACAGTACATGAGACTAATTGGGAAGCTGATGTACTTAACTCTGAGTAGGCCAAATATCACTTATGCAGTGCATAGGCTTAGCCAATTTTTGTCTCAATCTAGGGTACAACATATGAGGGCAGCAACAAGGATTCCGCAGTATATTAAAGGCACACCAGGGCAGGGTGTATTATATCCTGCAGAGTCAGCTTTACAACTTAAAGCCTACTGTGATGCAAGTTAGGCAGGTGCCCTGATACTAGGAAGTCTCTTACTGGTTTTTGTGTGTTCTTAGGCAATGCCTTGGTGTCTTTGAGGTCCAAGAAGCAGAGTTTGATGTCCAGATCATCTTTGGTCAATCAATATCTTTGGTCATTGTATTCAGTATCCTGAACAAACAGTGGAGAATCAAGGTGCAAGAACTTTGCTCTTGAGGGGGAGTGTGAAAAATGAGAAGCATAGAGTATAGTAATATGAGGTACAACAGGGTGTTGCAATTGGAATTGGAAGTAGTAATCAAGTGGCTAGTATAGCAGCTGAAACAAGGAAGTGTAGTGATCAAGTGGACACTGCAGAATCAGTCTTGGCAAGTGCAGAGCTGTTAGAAACAATTAAGGTAGTGCCATTTCACGAAGATTTTATGCATTGACTTGGAGCAGTGTAGTTAGATTCTATGATAGCTAGAAATTAGTTATGATATAAGCACACGTATAATATTAGAATAGGAATAGCTTTATAACAGTTTTTTTTTTTTTTTTTCCCACCAAAATAGGGAGTTAGTTATACAGTTTTAGCTTGTTTACATCATGTATATATAGGAGTAGTGGTGATGTATAATTCATTGATTTTGCACTCTCTTTTCATTGTTTTCAATAAGAATTACAGTTTTATTTAGAGAGAGGGTCTTCTATAATTTTACAACGGCCAACCATTATAAGCTTATTTATCCGATCCTTTTTCTTTGCATATATTCCATTCTCATTCTCAACGCAATCGCCGATTTCAATCCCAAGAAAGAAGTATATAACTTAATGGTTTTGCTCAAAAATTTTCAAAGGGTACTCTCCACTTTGTAGTGAAAGAATGCAGAGTGCATACACGGAAGATTTCTTTTGGTATAAAATATTGTTTCTCAAAATATCAATTTTCCCAGAGCTTGGTGTTTGTGAATTGCTGAGGTTGTATATTGCATTGACTTTGGTGTTTGTGTGTTGATTTAAGGTTTTTTATCTTCCCAATTTAATGATTTGGATTGCAATTTGTAGAGTCTAAATTTGCTGAATAATTTGATTGGTTGCAGTTGATGTCATCTGAGTTTGCCTTACAATTTGTAGGTTCGCTTTGGGTTTGCAAAGACCCTTTCTATTAATGTATTGTTTTTTGATGCAACAATTTATGGATTGTTGTTTGTGGGACAATTATTGGTTTATATTTATTGTTCGTGTAAATTGTACATAATTGTAAGCATTTACATAAACCATATATAACATATTTGCATGAATATTATAAACTACTATACACATGTGTTTAGTTTACAATATAATGCTTATATAAATAGTGTAATGTAAACTAATAATTTTCGCGTATGCTGGCTCCAAGAGCAATGCGGCACTAACAAGCTATTACTTCCAAAGAGAAGGGTCAAAACTCAAAAGCCTCGTTCGGTCTTATTCGGTCAGCTATTTTTTCCTTCTTTCTTTAAGTGTATTAATTAATGTTACATGTGGGCCGCTGCTATGTATCTCCTTGTGCTTGTCATTTTATTCTACTATTTTTAGTTTTAGATTTACATTAGTCAACCTTAATCAATTTTTTTTGAGATTCTTTTGAAACATGCTACTAATATGATTTCCAAATAAATAAGTTAAAGAATACATAATTTTTTCACAAATTTTTTTAAATAATTATTAGTATATAATCTAATATGAGTATATAATAAATAATATATGAATGATAGGTTCATATGAAAATAATGTTATTCCAATAACAATTTTTTTTAGCTAAACCAATAACAACTTATAACTTTAACAAATTGTTTAAAAAAATTACAATAATTTGGGTCCTTAACATTACTCTTTCTAAATTATACATTTATTTGTTCTTGAATTGTTGAATGCTTTTTTGAATCCGGCTCTTGTTACAAAGCTACAACTCACATAAGAATGAGGGCATATTACTTGTTATGAAAATTGATGGATCCTTTCTATTTTAAATATTTTTCATATTGTATATTTCATTATTTAGATTTTGTTTAATAGATGTAAAAATATGTAGATTAGTGTGTCATTTAAAATTAAAATTTGTAAAATAGAATTTAAATCATGAAATAAATGAAATGGACCGAACCTGAAATGTGTCAACACCTTGTAGGCTGCTAGGTTAAAAAAAAGTTTTAATCCCTATATTGAGAAGAAACATCCAAAATAATAATAATAATAACAATAATAATGATAATATGGCCACGTACTATCAACGCTCACCAAACCGACTAGTCAACTAGTATTTCAAAAGGCTAATTTCCACACGTCAATTTCCAAAATCCAAATTCTAGATTACAAATTATGAACTTTTTTTTTTTGTTGAGAAACGTCAATTTATGACTTACCTTGGAAAGTTTAATGTATAGAAAATAAAATAATTACATTTTACTAAATTGGATTTGAGGGAAAAATTCAAAAAAGGCAGTCTGAAAACAGAGAAGGGCAACAGAGAAAAATATAAGACAGAGGAGAAAGCCACTACAGAAATAGAAAAAGGTCATAATCTGCGGGCTTTTGTATATATAGTACTATACTTATTTTAGATATTCAAGTTTAAACAATTAATATACATTCCCATAATTAGACTTAATCCAATCTTTGTTCCTCAAAAAAAAAAAAAAAAAACACTAAGCATGATTGATTTATTTTTTTTTTTTGTTTTTTTTTTGTTTTTGTTTTTAGAGATAATTATAACATGTTGCTAATTCTGCAATTCGAACCCTAGACCCTCAAACACTTTGTGCATGAACAAGTGTCAATTCAGCCACAAGGCTTTTGACAAGCATGACTGATTCCTTAAAGAAGTGATCTTGATTAATTATGTGTCATGATTTGAATCAGATCATATTAAAATATTGGTGGAGATGCTTTTACTAGATTGATTTAAAGAGGTAAATTGTGTTAGGAAGTCTAGTGATTTTAAATAACTAGTCAAATTATCTTTAATTAAAGTTAACTAATTGGTATCTAAAGTTAGTAAATACTCCCCAACATATCCTAACTCTTAAATGGCTAAATTTTAGGTCCAAAGTCGGATGGTACTCAAAATTGATAAGAAAGGAGTTAAAAAAAAAAAAAAAAAAAAAAACCACCTAGCAAGATTAGGACCAAGTCTAAGTGCCAATTGTCACTTGGATCCTAAATCTAAGTGCTGATCAACACTCAACTCCCAACGCAAAGTGTCAATTAGAACTTGTCCCTTTGACGACTATGATGAATCATTCGCGAACTGATCAGTTTTCAACTGAATTTCAAATCAAAGACGTGCAACTTACATGTCATTTTTGTAGGTTACTTATTTGGAAAAATGTCTCGTGAAAATGCACTTCCAAATTCCATGAGCTCTTCATTTTTATTTTTATTTTGGAGGAGCTCTTCAATTAGTTTCAAAGCTCAACCCATTTACAAATAAAGCCCACAAATACAATGAAATTAAACATGAATTATAGGAAATTGACACATAATAAAGCCCACACAAATCACAAAGTAATTACAAGAATTTATAACTTTTTTTCTTTTGAAGAAACAAGAATTTATAACTTAACTAAGAAGATAACGAATTTTTGAATAGTCTATCAAATCTGGATTGGTAGTGGGATGGGTTTGCTTTTCTCCCATGTCTCTTGTTTTACTCATTTTTAATGGTGCGTACACAACATTATTTTGCAATATTTTTTACAAAAAATATTTAGATGACAGATAGTTATTGGTTATAATTTGAGTCCGTCACTAATATAACCTTTTTTAGCAATTAGTAATAATTTGCCATCTAAAATTTATTGTAAAAATATTGTGAAATTATTATAAAATTGGCTTTCTTTTTTTCTTGCCGAACACAGTTCCCTGTCTGTCCCCTTTGTGTGTGTGTGTGTGGCTATGACACTGACCAGCACACTACCATACAAATGGAAGTATTGAAAGAACCATCCACTAACTTGGGTAATAGGGAGGAAAGTAGGGGTGTCAATGTTCGACCCAACCCGCGAACACGACACGAACCCGACATGGGTTTTTTCGGGTTAGGGTTGGGCCTTAATGGGTTTGGGTCATAAACGGGTCAATTCGAAAGCGACACGATAAGAAACAGGTCATAAACGGGTCAATCCGTCTAACCTGCAATAGACACATTTGACACGCCAATTTATTTGTGTCAACCCGAAATGACCCACTTAACACAACCCGTTTAACTCATATAAAAAAAATATTTATTTTATTTTAAATTTGTCAAATACCTTTTATATCCAACATATATTTTAAATTAAAAAAGAAAAGTGAGTAATTATAAAAATTTACAAGAAATATAATTGGAAATTGAAACTTTACAGATCCTAGAACTACTAATACTTTTTTCTTTTTCTTTTTTGGCATAGAACTTACACAAATGAAATTGGATGAGCTTGTGGAAGATGTTATCAATTTGGGCATCAATAAAGAATCTATGGATGATAATCGTGGTCATAGTCAGGATTAGTCTACTGTCTGCTCAAATTCTTTCAATATTGATACTTAGCATTTGGCGAGTTCCAAGAATATTATATATTTGTTGAACTATGTTATTTTATTTTTTTGAAATTTTGTTATTTTGAATTTGGGTTGAAGTGTATGCACTTCTTTTGAAGTGTAAAGAACTTATTTCTAGATGAATGTTATATTTTTGTTGAAATATATTATTTTGAATGTGAGTTGAAGACTTAAAGTGTATGCACTGTTTTTTGGGATGTAATAAAAATTATTTCTAGATGGATATTATATTTAATATTATGCAGGTTGAAATGGGTTGTATTACATTCGAGTTAACCCAATACGACTTGTTTATTAAGCGTGTCAAATGGGTTGGGTCAGATCAACCCACCTTATTAACAGGTTGGGTTAGGGTTGAAGGATCATGACACGATTATCAAATGGGTCGGGTTAGGGTTGAGTCATTTAGTCGAATACCCCTACCTTGACACGACACGAACCCGACACGCTAACCCGAATTGACACCCCTAGAGGAAAGACATGAATGATAACTTACAACTTAACATAATTAAAAAAAAGGAAAATAATCAAATACACTAAATGTTCCGAACTACGTCAACCTGGGATTATATAATCACCTCCATGAGACATCTTGGTGTGATGTAAAGGAATTTTCCTCTGTAACTCTCCCCAATGTTTGTCAGTTCAGTTCAATGCACACAAAGATCTGAATATTTTCTACTCCAGTACAATAAAAATTCATTCCACACAGCCAAGCCCAGAGTTTCCATCTGACAAGGTCAAGTGTCTGCACAGTCCATTTAAGAAATAATCCTGGGTAAAGCAGTTTCTTTGATGGATGGCCAGTTTAAGAAGAATTCGGAGCTTCCTTGTTAGAACTTGCATGATGGAGGCTTTTTGTCTTGGGATGAGTTCGGCCTGGTGAGCTGGATTTTCTTTGGCCCGAATGTGGTATTGCACCCATGCAGCTTCGGACTTCAAAAGGTTTTTTATCTGGGAAGCCTATCATAAAGAGACAAGAGCATAGGCAAATTTTTAGCTTTTTAGCACTCAAAAAATCATTTTATTTATTTTAATTTATCATTTTACAACACACTCAATATCAATAATTCTATATTTTTAACTACTTTATTTAAATATTATTTTTTTATTCTTCCCCTCTCTCTCTCTTGTGCTCTTTGTTTGTGAACAAACAACTAGAGATGGCAATGGGGCGGGGCGGGGCCGAAGGATGGGGTCTTCACCCCCGCCTCACATGGTTTTGTCTTGCCCCATCCCCGCCCCGCTTTGCACAACGGAAAAAACTTTTTCACCCCATCCTCACCCCTTGAGATCCCGCGAAGTCCTACCACCCCGTAAAACTCTACTTTTTGTTAATTTGCCCTACAACTAGTATAATTTTTTTAATGAAACCTATTTCATTGATAAAAATATACTTGAAATTGCAACTAAATTTATCCCATCAAATCAAATCAATTTTTAGAAAAAATTAAATAATATATCCAAGTATTTAACAAGACAATCATGAAAAAAAATCTCATAGTATAACACATAACAAAACAAAGACAGAGAACCACATTATATAGAATAAAATAAACTAATATTGATATGTTTGTTTAAATAGTAGGGTTTTAGGGTATAAAAAATTTACAATTATTACCCTTAGCAACGCGAGGCGGGGTAGGGACAGAGAGGGGCGGGGTGGGATGGGTTTAAAAAGTCTAAACCCATCCCCGTCCTGCCCTGTGGTGCGGAGCTAAAATCTTGCCCCATCCCCGCCCCACCACCTTTGCAGGGAGGGGAAAACCCGCACAGGTCGAAGCAGGGAGGGACGAGTTAAGCAAGGCGAGCAAAAATTGTCATCCCTACAAACAACACACCCACACTACTGTCAATTACATCTACCACCACAAATCAAGACAAACCCAAAAATCAACACCCAAAGATCCAAAAATAAACACCCAAAAATCACGAAAAACCCAAAAATCAACACCCAAAAATCCACCACCATAACTCTGATTAAAAAAAAAAATTATAACAACCACCACCACCACAAACCCACCTCAACAACCCACCATAACAATCCACCCACAACAGCAAAAACTCGATTTCAACCATAATAGCAACAACCCAACCATCGATCCCAGCGACAACCCAGCTAGCCACCGATCCCAGTGACAACCCACACCACCACTACAACCATCGATCCAAATCACCCAACCACACAAACCCAGACAAACCCAACCCACATCAACGAGGTGGAGGGGCAAGCTAGATCAGCAAGGCGAAGGGGTGATTGCGAAGTTGAGGCGAGATCGGCGAGGTGGAGGAAGATGGGTCGACGCCGGGGGTGGGTCGGCTAGGCTACAAGTGAGTCTGAGCTAGCGACTGGGCTGGCAATGGAGGAAGAAAAGAGAAAATGAGGAAGAAAGGCCAAGTGAGTCTGAAGAGAGAGAGCAACGGGAAGAATGAGAAGGAAGAGAAAAAAAATAACAAAAGAAAAGAAAAGAAAAGAAAAGAAATTATTTAAATACTACTACAAGTGTGAACGCACAAATATACACACACATATATACATACACTGTAGCTAAAAAGCCAAATTTTTTGCCTTTGGCTCCACCAATGCAACCTCATTTTAAAAGTTGGTGGTGCTAAAAATGGTAATATGGTTTTTTAGCACCACCAATAATAATGCTCTAAAAGCATCCACATCAGTTGATACAAATTTTCCATCTATTTTGCACAAAAAAACTACTTTTTTTTTTTACATACCCATTTTTACAAAACACCTACATCAGTCCATCTATTACATACTATATTTTATATAAATAATATTTTTATATTCATTTTTTAATAATATTTTCCACTTTTCCTATTCTTCCTCTTCTTTCTTCTTCTTTCTTTTTCCTTTTATCTCTCTGTCATTTCCTCTCTCTTTCTTTTCTTCCTCTTCTTTCTTTTTCTTTCTCTCATGGTCAAAAACTCAGAAGCACCATCACAAGCACTCCGATCCACATGCAGCAGCATCGATGGCGACAAGCACTCCGATCACAAGCACTCCAATCAAAACTCAAAAGCACCAATCAAAACCCACATCGCCGATCAAAACTCACATCACCGATCAAACCCACATCAACCATTAAATCCCACATCATCGATCACTGATCCAACTATTACATATCACCGATCCAAATAACCTCTCCAATCCACGATCACCGATCACCAATCCAACGATTTTGTTCTAGTGGTTGTGCACAATTATTGTAACTCTTGTGCATTTATGTACAATTTTACACTTTGCTCAAAATATGTAAAATTAGTTACTTTTTTTATTATGCAAGACTTCGCATCCACTAATGTGGATGCTCTAAAAGAATAATGTGAGCCACAAGTGTTAATTTCTTAAGGGGAAAATATAAGTATAATCCATGGGGGTGGAAAAAATATGGAGTTTGAGCCCAATTCTTGAAGTGATGAAATGGCATGGACCATAAGCCCAATACGAAGTATGAGGAGTTTTGGGCTGAAATCCCAACACATATGGATAGGGGTGTTCGCGGTGCGGTGCAGTGCAGTTTTGGGTCATTTTTAGCACTGCATTTTGCAGTGCGGTTTAGCTAAAACCATAATTGCACCACAACTTGTTTTTGCGGTCACATGTGTAATGCGGTACGGTGTGGTGCGGTTTAGAGTTTAGCCAAAACTATAACCGTACCGCACCCTATTTTTGCGGTCACATGTGTGATACTATATATAAGATGCGGTTTGAAATCGGTATATTTTTCAAAATTTGGTCCTTTCCTACTCAACCCAAAACTAATTTTTCCCTTTTTTTGTACCAAGTTTTAAATTTTTGAGCTAGTTTTTCTTTATTTTGGGTTGGCTTTTCTAGTCAACACTTGCTAGGGTTATTAAACTTTTTTTTTTGGGGGAAAACTAGGGTTATTAAATTATTAATAGTATATTTAATATTAAAAATAAATAAATATATTAATATATAGTGAGAATGCGGTGCGGTGCGGTTTGTGCAGTTTTCTTATTATAAAATCGCAAACCGCACTGCACCATGTGGTGTGATGCAGTGAGGTGCACTATTACTTATGGTGCGGTGCGGTTATACCATTTTGCGAGCGGTTTTGGTGTGATTTTTGCGGTTTGTGCAGTTTAATAAACACCCCTACATATAGATAGATGACATGGGTCTTTGGGGCTTTATAAGAGTCAGGAATAGGCGGAGTGTTGGGCCTATAGCTTGGACAAGCTAGTGCTTAGTCAACGAGTTAGGCCAAAGGGAAAAACCTCAGCCTATGCCAATTAGCTGTTTGATTATGTAAGCACCCAGTCTTAAGATTAGTAGGCCCTGAGCCTCAATAGTACCAGGCTTGTCTTGGGCTTTTTCTTGACCCTTAGTGCTTCATAAAATTTGTTTGATATTGACCTGATTTGTTTAGTAAAAGTGAGCTTAAGCATGCACCTAAAAGCATATACTAATCAAGTAAATAAAATGAAATTTAAAATAATAATAATAATAATAATAAACCAATAAAGCAATAGTGGGGACTGTGTAGTAGACATCAGGGACGAAACCAGAATTCATATATGGAGAGGCCAAAGCTTAAAACCAAAAAAAAATTTATGAAAATAAAAACCAACATCTATTTCATATTCAACAAAATACTACGTACAAAATAAGTATTTCTTAAACATTTCATATTATAAAACACATCAACAAAGTATAACATATAAAATAAGTGTTTCTTATTTTGTGCGCAATTTTTGTTTAGTCTATATATATATATATATATATTATATATATATATATATATATATATATATATATATATTTTGTAGTTAAAGGGGCATGAATTTTATTTATTTATTTATTTATTTATTTTCTTGTAAGTCAATATCTAAATATTTTAGAGGAGGAGAGACAAATATATATATATATATATATATATGTGTGTGGGCAAATATTAATTTATTTATATATATATATATATATATATAAAATTTTTTTAATTGAGAGAAGAAGAGAGGGGGGGGGGGGGGGGGGGGGTAAGGTAATGGCCCCCTCTGCCCTAGTGTAGGTCCGCCCTGGTAGACATTATCCTAAATTTGTCTTCTTCAGAACAGTGGAATAGGGTCAGAGTAATTACAACTAGAGGCCCATTGGGCTAATTACTGGCCGTTGTATTTTTTAGGTACTTGTTTAAAGATCAATAGTGAAGACTGCAGTGGGAAAGAAAAGCAAGCAAAGGGACTGTGTGTGTAAATTACTTAACATCGTCTGCTTATCTTTGCTTGAATTGTGTCTTGGGCCCTTGGCCCCAACCATGGCCGAGTCCAATCTTTTGTCATTGATTGAGTGGTTTTTTGCGGGAACTAGAAATCCAAGAAACATATATACGGCATAGATGTGAAATATGAATGCATGTATTATATTTAAATTCAAGTGACAATACAGGGACAAAAAGATTAAAGAACGTAAACTAGTATAGCAATAATGGAGAAAGAAAAAAAAAAAAAAAAAAAAAAAAAAAACACACACATATAAATTTAGATTGAGAAGTGCTACGTCCATAACATTTTTACAATACTTTTGCAACAAATTCTATAAGTAAAGTTGTTACTGGTTTTAATTTAAACTTACAACTAAAATTTTCTTTTTGCCCACTAATAAGAGCAAATAACAATTTGTCACTTCAAAATTGTTGTGAAAATACTGTAGGAATAACATTTCTCATTTAGCCTATAAGTTTTTTTTTTTTTTTTTTTGGGGGGGGGAGGTTAATTAGCCTATAAGTAAATATTCTCATTTGGTCTTTTGAATATAAAATTAATAATGGGTTTAGATCCATTTGTTTTAGCCTAGTTATCAAAATTGAACCTAGCATTGAACTTTCAACATGGTGGTTTGATGTTTCAGGGGTTCAACAATCGTGTCATTAATTCAACCATAATATTTATAATTTATTTTATATATATATATATATATATATTAAAAATTACATATAAAAAAAAACTATAAAATATGAGACAATATTAAATTTAAACATAAATATTCAAGCATACCAAAGATTGAAATTATTAGAATATTATTGCTTTAAAATGTATTCAAATACATAATTTAATGTTTTTTTATATGTACAAAATGACTAAAAATAAGACACTTTGTGTTCGTTTGGATAGCTTATTTTTTGTAAGCTTATTTTACTATTCAGCTTATTTTTAATATTATTCATAGGCTCTACTGCACTTTTTGGTACTATTTATAAATCTCACTGTACTATTTCAATTAACTTTTACTTTTATTTACAGTACTTTTAGCAAAAAAAATTCAATTTCAACGAAATAAGCAGATCCCAAACAAACCATTTAATTGATCTTTTGACAATTATTAAAATAAAACATTTTGATCTTTTAGCTAATTACTTCAATTATTAAGCACACAACTTAAAAAGCCCATAAAAAAAAATAAAAATAAAATAAAAAAGTGAAAAGTTTACGGTGATTATTTGCTAAAAGTAACTTTAAATTGAAAAATCAAATGGTTCAAATTAAATCCCACGTGTTCGGTATTTTTTTTAATCTGATATTCCTTCCACACTGAACCAAAATTTTGTCTAGTCTACTGATTTGACGGTCCAACAATCAATTTGATACAATCTAATAACCATGAAATTTATATAAATTTCCTAAGAAAACCTAGCACTTATAACTTTCTTTTCTTATTAATTTTCCATTTATTTTGACGGATTACATTAATTATTATTTTTTTTACTAAAACATATTATTTGAAAAATTAAAAAATAAAAAGCTTAAGACAAATTTTAATTTTTGCTTCGAATGGCAGTTTCTATATCGGATCTCCAAATAATCATGTTCGATCTCCAAATATATCCTAACTTTTCATATTGTTTTTCTAGCTTTAAATATTGTAATATGAGTAATGCTAGAAGAATATATTATTTTATAACATTTTTACAAAATGTTGATGTAGCCAATTTCTTATTAGTTTTCATTGGGCCTATAATTAATATCACTTTTCATTTACTAATAATCATTCACTACATCAGTAATTTGTAAAAAATTTTATAAAATAATTTGTATTTCTAACATTATTCATTGTAATATATACATTTGTGAGGGGGGTGTTAATTAATTGCACAATATCTTATTATATATGTCCAGGTTGTGTTCTAAGTTATTCATTTCAGATACTATACTTCAATCCACGTGAAATAACTGTGCTTCTGAGGTAGTTTGAACTAAAAGTTTTCACACACTCATTGTTATTGAATGTGGTTAACTTGAACTAAAACTAGTCGAGTCTGATAGAAACCTAATCATAACAATGTGTCAACATGCAATCATAGCTCAAATTTGTTAGTGGTAACCAATCAGTAAAGGTTGGCTTCCGAGTACAGACAATACCTTGTGAACGTCAGCAATATTCTGTTCAGTAACTTTAAAGTTTTCACGCATGTTCTCATTGCAATTAATAGATTGCACTAATGGAGAATATAATCTTTCCAAAACGGCAATGCTGCCATTAGCCCCTTGTTTTGAGTTTGATGTACTTGTCTTTTTAGTTTTTACTTGGTCAAAAGTCCATTAAATTTCTTGCACTCATCATAAGGGAATCTGGAAAAGGAGTGCATATTACTTGCGTATGAAGTACATAAAAGCATTCAAATTGTTTGTCGAGAGCACTGGTGCTTGGTGCATTATCTGCTTTCTTTTAGGAAAAGAATGGATTTCAAATCCCTTTTGTATTTATTTTGTGCCGACAAGTGTAATGTAGAATTTAATAGCATCTTGTTTACTTTGTGCAAAACAATGCTCATTGGGAGGACTGAAACTATTATTAGTCTATCATATATGTTCTAGATTATACTTAAACAAAATAAAATTAGGAGCGCATGTTCTTAGATTGCATAATTGGAACGTGGAAGCTTTCATTTTTTCATTATGGACTAAATAATGTGAGGCGGCTTCCAAATGCCAATGACTCTTGTCTTGTATGTATGTTGACTAGAGACAGGACATCTAACCCTCCACCTTTTGACTCAACTTCAGCCATTAGCAGCAAGTGACAATATCTTCAAAAGATTAACTTTTTCTTTTTTCAAAGGCTTTGATAACTGCCTAAGATAATCCACTCTTTATACCTACAGCCTTGTCCACATTGCTGAATGCAAAACTCTCTCTATTATGACATAGTAACCTAATTTTTATATTTTAAATTTTTAACGGACTATTTTTTTTTTTTTTTTTTTTTTCTGAGAGAGAACTGACCATTTCTTAAGATACACACGTTTGATTATTTATAATATATTTAATTTTTATTAGAATGCTATTTCTTCATTCATTTTTTTTTTTATGATAAGTATTGTGGGAAAATATTATTTTGGTTAATGGGATGCTAATTTAATGTGGGTATTTTTGGGGGTTCATTGAGCAAAGTTGGGCTAAAATGCTATTTTGCATTAACTTACATGAATGCTCTTAAGTGTTATAACCTTCAATTTTTTTTAAGTGATATAGCCTACTATCAAGACTTAAATTTCACTCTTAATTATTGTAATTATCGAATTATCTATAAAAAAAAAATCCTTTATTGCAATTTCTTTTTACTAAAGAGGATTTATGGGGATTATCAACTCTAGGAGAGAAAAACTCCATCTTTTATTAAAAAGGGTAAATACTATTTTAGTTCTTAAACTTTATTAAAAGTTTGTTTGTCATTCCTACACTTTAAGTTCATTTTTTGTCCCAAAATTATTAAAAATTTCATTTTTCATCCTTAGGGTCCATTTGGATAGCACTTATTGTTGCTGAAAGTTGATAAAAACTGACTGTTGCTGAAAACACTGTAGCAAAATAATTTTTAAATGTGCGAATAGTGTTGTGGAACCCACTTTTAATATTAAATATTGCATGAACAGTGCATAAACAGTGCGTAAACAGTATACGCACAATGAATTTTGTCCCCCAAAGTCAACAAGTGCAAAAAAAAAAAAAAAAAAAAAAAAAAAACGCACAAGAGGAAAACACGCCGCAACTAAACCTTCTATCCAAACCAACACTTAAACTATTGAAAATGTTTTATTAATATCCTTAACAAAAAATTTATTTTTCATCCCTTAACTATTGAAAAAAGTTTTTTTTTTTCATCCCTATTTCTGTCTCTAAACTATTAAAAAAAACTCTTTACAAAGTTTAAAGATGAAAAAAGAACTTTTTAAAGTTTTGGGAAGAAAAATAAAATTTTGGTAAAATTTAGGGACTATAGTAGTATTTTCCCCTATTAAAAATTATTGACTACCTTAAAAAGTCTAAATTGGGTTTCAAGTAATTGCCAATGATAATAGCATCATTTACAACGTTTGATGTTTATGGTTCTAATTAACTCCACATTCCCCTCCCTTGCTATCTACTAATTAGAAAAAGTATAAATTCATTAAAATTAAAATAATTGCATTTTAAATTCAAATACACTGCTACAAATATTGCATATGGAGTTATGGACTTAAATTTTAACAAAATTAATAAGATTATACTAAGATGTATCCACAATAGTTGTTATTTCTTTAAAAGATCTATGGATTTGGTAGGAAAAAAGTGTGTAAACTCTAGGACCCAAAGCCTTTCATTTGAAGAGATTGTTGGTCATATAGTAGTACTTATCAATAGTGATTTTATGTAAAAGTAATATTACATTAATTACATTCAGTCAATAAAAACAGATTATGAAATTTGTTGTATATATATATAGCATTTTTAAACACTTATTTATAATGAAATACCTGGAAAAAAAAAAATTTGCAACGTAAGCAATCAACATTGATTAATTCGTGATGCAAGCATCGGAGCTGTAGCTGACTGATTAATTATGAACTGATTGGTCTGGAGGGCCCTCTCTGATTTTTTATTATTATCTCTAATTCTCTATACAGTATACACTGTTTATTTCTAGGCAGTTTCCAACCTACAGCGGCGGTCAAGCCTTTGCAGTTTTTTGAACTAATTAATTCCAGTAATAGGTTTCATCCTTATAATATTTTGCTAGTGAGAAGAAAAAGAATAATCGGATTTGTTATCGAACTTTTTTTTTTTTTTCATTTGAGCTGCGGATTTTGTTATTGAACTTAGTAATTCATAAAAATGTGTATCTGATCTAACATCTACGCACGCGCACAAAAAAAATTCCTTCCAAATTTACTAGGATTGTGGTATTAAATCATTAGATTGCAATATTGACAAAATGGAACTGTGTTATAGAATTCACAAACAGTACACTTAGCTCAAATAAAAAATTTTAAAAAAAAAAATTCACAACCAGTACACTTAACACACTTAGCAAATCAAAGTGAAATATAAAATTGAAAAGTATGAACCTTAAAAGTAAAATAGATAAAGAAATGACAAGCAAGAAATAGTCTATGTTACGTATGGCTGCTGGTGGCCTTAGAAAATTATATATGCGCAGTCTTCTTGAAGCATGGCTATGACGTGTGTGGGTAAATAGACTTACCCTTCTTGAAAATGCAACTTTTGGCCTCGTTGGACTTTAAGGCTTCAGGGGAAGAAGGAAGGCAAGCCTGGCAAGGAGCACGGAAAACATTTTCCATGGATTCGGCTACGTATTTAAATACCATTCCCTTTACTGACCTCCTCTTTGCTGGAATCACACTTCCATGTTTTTGTTTGTTCAACCATATGGGCTCAGTGACTGTGACCTGTTCTTCACTTGGGCTCGATTTCACAACCTTCTTCGGCTCCATATTGGTGCAGATCACCCCCACACTTGGGTTCAGCTTCATAAACATCTCTGCCTCTTGCATTTTGCTCATTGCTATAGCTCTCCTCTCACTAAATTTGCAACAAATTTGGTTTGGTGAAAAACACATTTTAGTCCCTACATTTTTAGGCGATTTCTATTTTAGTCCCTAAATTTTATTTTTACCGCTTTTAGTCTCTATCCTGAAAAACAGTTTCTATTTTTGTCCTTACTGTTAGTGCCCTAACGGTAAAGTCCTAGGTGGCAGACGGAAACTAACGTGGCGCTAATGTAACAATTAAAATATTATTAAAAAATATTATTTGGCTTTTTTTTAATGCCACTTCAGCTAATTAATTTTTTATAAAAAGCTATGTCAGCAAATTTAAACCAAAAAAGAAAATAAATTAAAAAACAAAACTTAAATTAAAAACACAAACCCAGATCTAACACAAACTCAGATCTAACACAATCCCAGAAATAAAATAAATTAAAAACAAACATTAAAACCTAAATAAAATATATAAAACCAAAATTTCCTTTGCTTATCTCTCTCTCCCTCTCTGGTCAAACTCACAGGTAGTGTGATCTATTTATCTCTCTCTGTCCATTACAATCTGCATCATCGACGGCGGCATCGACATCGACATCGACATCGACGACTCCTCCGTGGCCAACTCCTGCGCCGCTACTGCTCCTCCAACTCAAACCCATTCTCCGCCGCTACCCCGAACTGTTGGGTCTAAAAAAATCCCTCATTCTTCTTCCATTTCCAATTCTTTCTATCTCGTCGGAGTCATGGTGTTTGCTGTTTTGGGAAATGGGTTTGATCGGTGGGGTGTTGGTGGTGGTGGTTTTGGGATCTGTTGGTCGGTGGTGGTGGCGGTGGACTCCTTCGTGGCCAACTCCTCCGCCGCTACTGCTCCTCCAACGCAAACCCATTCTTCGCCGCTACCCGGAACTGTTGGGTCTCAAAAAATCCCTCCTTCTTCTTCCATTTCCGATTCGTTCTCTCTCGTTGGAGTCATGGTGTTTACTGTTTTGGGAAATGGGTTTGATCAGCGGGTGGTGGTGGTGGTGGCGGTGGTTTTGGGATTTGGGTTTGATGATGGTAGTGGTGGTGGTGGTGGTTTTGGGATCTGGGTTTGATTATAGGTTTATGGGTTTGTTGGAGATTGGTTTGGTTACGGGGTTTATGGTTTTGATTTGCTGAAGATTTGGTTTTGAGTTCTTGGGTTGCTGGGTTTGATTTGGGAGTTCTTGATTTGCTGGGTTTGAGTTCTTGATTTGCTGGAGATTTGAGTTCTTGGTATCTTCATTCTTCCTGTTAGCATTTAATTTTTTTTTTTTCTTGTTTTCATTTATGTCCTAGTGATTTGGGTTTGAGATCTTGGGCTGCTGGGTTTGTGATCTTGTAATGGTTATGAGTTCTTGGATGCTGGATTTGATTTGAGAAGAATTTGAAGAATAAGTTCTAAAATGAAGAACTAAGAACACTAAGAACATTAAGAAATTTTTTTTTAATTAAAATTTTTAATTAAATTAAATTTAAGGTTTTTTTTAATTTAATTTATTTTTTAAAATTTGCTGACATGGCTTTTTATAAAAAATTAATTAGTTGACGTGGCATTAAAAAAAAGCCAAATAATATTTTTTAATAATATTTTAATTGTTACATTAGCGCCACGTCAGTTTCTGTCTGCCACCTAGGACTTTATCGTTAGGGCACTAACAGTAAGGACAAAAATAGAAACCGTTTTTCAGGATAGGGACTAAAAGCAGTAAAAATAAAATTTAGGGACTAAAATAGAAATCGCCTAAAAATGTAGGGACTAAAATGTGATTTTCGCCATTTGATTTCCAAGATGTGAATTTTTTTGGAAACCAAATTGGGAGTTTTTTTAGGAGACAAGCATGTATATGACAATGTGACAATGGCCTAATTGCCCAAGAAAGTGGTACAGGATAACACACATATAAGAAAGGTACGGCCTTTGCACCAAAAAAAGAAAAAGAAAAACGGCCTATTTAGAAAAATTTTAAATATACTAATTATTTTATACGAACGGCCTAGGATAGAAACTTGGAAGTTAAGTATACGATTGACTATATTGTTTCTAGAATATTTTTGGGGTTTACAAATGCTTCTGAAATGAAAATCGTGCTAATCTGACATTTGTACGGTAGATTTATCAGTTTAATAATATTATTCTCATTCTCTATTTTTCAATTTTTGTTTAATTCTCTTTTTTTCCGAAGGGCTAATAAATAATAATCCCCCAAAAAAGCAAGAAAGTTTAAAGTAATATTCCTTCTTTGAGTGACTGACCTTCTTACCCAAAAAAGTCAAGTGTGTTTAGTTATTTTCTTTTTACCAAAAAAGAAAATTGGTGATTGAAATGGTTCTCTCTCTTTCTCTCTCTCACTTTCAAACAACAGTTTTTGATTATCCTTTCTAGAATTTTTATTATAAATTTATAAGCTGGCCGAATAAAATAAAAGGTGAACACATTCTCACGTGCTAATTGCTAAATAAGAAATAGTTTAGTCCCCAAGTAAGATGGATTTTTAATTCTGATTTTGCTCTGCTCCTGTGCTGCCATTACCACACTTATGCAATAGTCTGCTTACTAAGCAGCTGTCTATTGTGGCAGGCCATTATAAGCATATTTATCCGATCCTTTTTCTTTGCATATATTCCATTCTCATTCTCGACGCAATCGCCGATTCCAATCCAATCCCAAGAAAGAAGTATATAACTTAATGGTTTTGCTTAAAAATTTTCAGAGGGTACTCTCCACATTGTAGTGAAAGAGTGCAGAGTGCATCCGCAGAAGATATCTTTTGGGATAAAATATTGTTTCTCAAAATATCAATTTTCCCAGAGCTTAGTGTTTGTGAATTGCTGAGGTTGTGTCTTGCATCGACTTTGGTGTTTGTGTGTTGTTGAGTGCTGAAGCTCCTACGAGTTTGAGAAAATGTATTTGGGATTTGCGGATCTGCAGTTTATTGCTGTTAAGGTTTTTTTTCTTCCCAATTTAATGATTTGGATTGCAATTTGTAGAGTCTAAATTTGCTGAATTATTTGATTAGTTGTAGTTGATGTCATCTGAGTTTGCCTTATAATTTGTATATACGCTTTGGGTTTGCAAAGACTCTTTTTATTAATTTATTGTTTTTTGATGCAACAATTTATAGATTGTTGTTTGTGGGACAATTATTGGTTTGGACAAAATTTAAGTACAGTACCTTAGGTGCTGTTCTTAGGTTCATTTCTTCAAATTCAACTATTTAGCTATTTAACTAAAAAATATACTTTCAACACATAAAAAAAAAAATCTACATAATAGAATTTTAAAAAGTGAACCGAATGAACAGTACATAAATATTATACTTAAGTTTTGCTCTATTAGTTTATATTTATTGTTCGGGTAAATTGTACATAATTGTGCACATTTACATAAACAGTATATAACATATTTGCATGACTATTATACACTATACACGTGTTTAGTTTACAATATAATCCTTATATAAATAGTGTAATGTAAACTAATAATTTTCGCGTATGTTGGCTCTAAGAGCAATGCGACACTGACAAGCTATTACTTCCAGAGAGAAGGGTCAAAACTCAAAAGCCTCGTTCGGCTTATCTGGTCAGCTATTTTTTCCTTATTTCTTTGTTAGTGTATTAATTTATGTTACATGTGGGCTGCTGCTATGTATCTCCCTGTGCTTGCCATTTTATTCTATTATTTTTTGTTTTTGATTTACATTAGTCAACCTTAATCAAATTTTTCTGAGCTTTTTTTGAAAATGCTACTAATATGATTTCCAAATAAATAAGTTAAAGAATACATAATTTTTCACAAATTTTTTTAAATAATTATTAGTATATAATTTAATATGGATATATAACAAATAATATATTAATGGTAGCTTCATATGAAAATAATGTTATTCCAATAAAAAAAAAATTGGCTAAACCAATAATAACTTATAACTTTAACAAATTGTTAAAAAAAAGTTACAATAATTTGTGTCCTTAACATTACTCTTTCCAAATTATACATTTATTTGTTCTTGAATTTGTTGAATGCGCTTTTGATTTTACAAAGCTACAACTCACATAAGAGTGAGAGCAGATTACCTGTTATGAAAATTGATGGATCCTCTCTATTTTAAATATTTTTCATTTTGTATATTTCATTATTTAGATTTTGTTTAATAGATGTAATAATATGTAGACTAGCGTGTCATTTAAAATTTGTACAATAGAATCTAAACCATGAAATAGATGAAATGGACAAAAATGTGTCATCATCACCTTGCAGGCTGCTACGTCAAAAAAAAATGTTATAATCCCTATATTGAGAAGAAACATCCAAAATAATAATAATAATAATAATAATAATATGGCCACGTACTATCAACGCCCACCAAACCAACTAGTAAACTACCATTTCAAAAGGTTAATTCCCACACGTAAATTTCCAAAATCCAAATTCTAGATTATAAATTATGACCTTTTTTTTTTTTTTTTTTGAGAAACGTCAATTTATGACTTACCTTGGAAAGTTTAATTGATAGAAAATAAAATAATTGCATTTTACTAAATTGGATTTGAGGGAAAAATTCAAAAAAGGCAGTCAGAAAAACAGAAATATAAGACACAGGAGAAAGCAACTACAGAAATAGAAAAAGAGTGGGATAGCATTATATTTGCTAAAAGTAATACTTGCTAACAAAGTCAGGCCCCTCCAATCATTTCATTTTAAAGAATTGATTGGTTCATGGACAGCCTTGGCCTGTTTTCAATACTCAGGATCAGAGGCTTGATCGAACCAAGTGTATACAATTTGATGAACTCATTAGATTCAGTAATAGAATCCATAAAATCTCTCAAATTAGAAAGGAAAAAAAAATGTAATTTGGAATTAATTTGATCTTGTAATACCTAAAAGAATGGGTGTCTGGTCATGGTTGAAATACTTCTTATTATATATATATATATATATATATATTAAAAAAAAAAAAAAACCTTCCTTCCATTTTTCTCTGATTGTGAATTGAATAAGCCCAAACATACAATGTAACTCTGTGTTTTAGACCTGCAACAACTTTGATTTGCCTATGCTCCCTAAATTTACAAACCGAGACAACTATTTGATCAGGAATCAATAGAAGCAATTGAGATTTGAGAATACTGTTCTTCCAATCCAACCTTAACTAGACCCATAAAAGGGTGGACAACAAAACTTCAATCAAACAACTTTGGTGTTCTAATTTTAACTCTCTCTTTTAGCAAAGATTAAAAAAGAAAAAAAATAAAAGATCTTGCCATAATAAATGTCACGAAAGCATACTAAAAATAGTAATCTTGCATATTCATTTTCCTATTCAAAAAACAGAGAAATAACAAAAGCATAAGAAAGTACACTGAAAAAAGAAAAGAAAAAGAAGTACACTGCAAAATTCTACAATCACTTATTTATGGTTACTAACCAAATATGCCTCTATATTCCTCTCTCTTCTTGAACAATGGTCATGGTGGTGTGGTGGGTTACCCTTACCCTTCTTCTGGAAGCAGCAAGCAACCTTATTGTTGGGCTGTGGGGTTGGCGCAGATTTTGGCTGCTACAAATTTCCATATCATTCCCATCACTGACTTTCTCTTTGCTGGAAAACCACTTCCATCTCCATGTTTCTGTTTGCTGAAGCTGTGATGTTCTTCACTTGGACTCGAGTCCGCCACCTTCTTTGACTCTATTTTGATGCAGCCACAGCAGCCCACCTCCCCACTTGGGTTCAGCTTTCTCACCACCATCTTTGTCCCTTCCATTTTGTTCATAGCCACCTCTCTTCTCTCTCTAAATATGCCGCAAATTTTCAATTTTGTGAAGGTTTTTGAAGAGATTAATAATGTCAAATCCTGTAGAACAGTAGAAAGACACTTTAGGACACCAAAGAGTCTTAAAATGACAATCTTAGGCGCTAAGGTGATGTTGTTTTATATACATATACACGCTAAGGTTATGTTGGAATCTAATCTCCTATGGTTTGTATATCTTGTACTTTTTAAGTTTTATGCCTTTTCTCCTTTCAAAGAAAAAAGAAAAAAGTTTTATGCCTTTTCTGATCAGCGTAAAAAAAAAAAATAAAAAAAAAAAATCTTTGCTTAAATTTAATAATAGCTGAACTGGTAATTAGCTAATGATGAAATTTGACAAAATTGTCTTTAGAAGTCGATGTCAGTGATAACTAGCCAAATTGAACGTGGCAAGTGTCTCTCACAGCGCAGCCTAATCCAATAATATGTTAATTAAAATACAAGAAAGATTGGACTTTGTTTGATGCACCTTTTAAAGTAAAAAAGAAAAATAAATAAATAAATCTTGTACTCTTTGAAGTCCCAGGAAATCCGGAGGAAATGGCAGCAGATAAGAGTCCATACCTTACCCCTAAAACAAACCCCAGTACTAATATACCCTTTCAATATCCAAGTATTTTTAGGGCCACTTAAATTTATAAGAAGAAAGAATTTGAAGATGTAATCATTTGTATGAACAGTGTATAACGTATTTGCAAGAACCTTGTATAAATATTCACGTTTGTTTATTTTACAATATTTATCTTATATGAATAGCAAAATGTAAACTAATAATTTTTCATGTGTATTTTTTTTTTTTTTTAAGTAAACAGTGATATTTATTATAACATATACAAAAATAACAATAGTGTTTTAAACCGGGTTTATAATATATTACATAATTAGAGTACAACTACAAAATGACATAACTTTTGTAGTTGTAGATCGAGGTTATAAACAATGGATACTAGGTACACACAACCAATGTGAGATAAACATCTCTATTTGGCTTTAAGAGCAATGCGGCACTTACAAGTTGTTACTTTCTAAGTGAAGAGTTAAAAGCCTTGGCCATTTTATTCTACTACTTTTAGTTTACATTTGGCCAGCCTTAATCAATTTAACATGCTAGAAAGATGCTATTAAGATGATTTCCAAATAAATAAGTTTAAGAATACATGATATTTCACAACTTTTTATATAATTATTAGTAAATAATCTAATTATGATTGTTATATAATAAAAATAATTTTAATGATAGGTTCATGTGAAAGTAATGTTACTCCAATAATAACTTCTACTTCTTTTTTGGCTAAACCAATAATAACTTATCACCTTAACAAATTGTTAAAAAGTTGAAATAATTTGTGTCCTTAACATTACTCTTTCCAAATTATACAAATCTATTTGCTCAGAAATTTGTTGAATACACTTTTGATTCTATTTCCTTGATACAAAGTGTTGATGTCCACTTTTGACAAATTGTCCAATAGTAGAAGAAGTCCAACAATATAGAGAAGGTGAGAAAGGAAAAATAGTAAATGAATAAGGAAACGAGCCCAGCAGGCTAAAATGGTAGGATTGATAGCTAGCAAGCCCACAAGAATTAAAAAAAAGAGGTAAAGAAGAAGTAAACGAGCTGAGGAAGCCCAAAGAATAAAGTAGTAAGCCCATGAGAATGAAAAGAGGTAAAGATGAGGTAAATGGCTCAGGGAAGCCCAAGAAATGAACTAGTAAACTCAATGGGTCGGCCCAAAGGCCAATAAACCTAAGAAGTAATGAGAGGTAAAGATGTGGTAATTGGACCGAAGAAGCCCAAAGGATCTAACAAAAAGCCCATAGGAGTAAAAATGATAAAGAGAAAGTAAATGAGCCGAGGAAGTCCGAGAAATGAAATAATGGAATGAGCTAGCACAACAGGAATGTTGGCCAACAAAGCCTAAAAGAAGTAAAGATATGAAAAGTAGATCTAGGAAGCCCTGAGTAAAAGATTGACAAAGAAGTGAGTTGACACAGTGGGAACATCAGCCCACAAGTTCACGGGGTAACACGAAATAAATGGAGGGGTAAAGTTATAGTAGGCACGATGAAGTGATGTGGCAAGATTGATAGTCGAGAGGCCCACAAACGCAAGGAAGAAAAATATGGACTTGGAAATAAGATGAGGGCCCTTGCCGAAGCAACGCCCAATCCAAGAACAGATAAAAGGCAAGAAACATGAGCCCAAAAGCCCACGCATCCTTCAACAAACACGGAAGCAGTAAAAATGGTGTGAAGGCCAGATAGAAACAAATTCAGACAAAGTGGAGCATGCACAAAGAGCCAAGGCACCACCTACTTGTACCTAGCCAATATATGGGAGGTGAACCACGAGTCAAGGTATTCAAAGAGTGTGATCTGGTGATGAGGAGAAAGAAGGGGGGGGGGGTCTATTTTAGGGTTCTCACCCAAACTTCTTTAGGAGAAATTTCCTGCTAAGGTAGCATCTCATCCAAAAGAAGTACGTATAGGCTGGGACCACTTGATGTATGTCATAGAGGCTTATCTAGATGAGAGTAGTGAAAAAATAGAGAGAGGTAAGAAACAAGACAAGCAATTTTGTCTGGAAATGGGAAGTGGTGCAACCAACAAATTCAGAGTCATAGTAGTGGCTAAGTAGCTGACACGCTAGTGGGTAGTCTTGGAATGACACCCATAAGGAGCTAAAAGCAATTGAGAGGTAAAAATGGTAAATCCCACCATGACAAATTTTATAAAAAGTGGTAGTTATGAACAATAAAGGAGGGGGGGGGGGGGGGGAACAAGGGATAGAAGGAACTAAAGAATAAGTTTTTGAAATCCAGGCCGGACCGTACGGTCTGACCGAAAAAACCTCAAACCGCTCATTTTTGCGGTTCTTTTAGCCTCAAGAACCGTTCTATGGGAAAAAAGCAAGGACCCGTGAGAATCACAGTCGAACCTCACAATTCTGAGAACTATGATCAGACTGCTTCTCACGGTTTCCTACTTCCCTTTAAATCTGATCTTAAAAAAAAAAAAAAAAAAAAAAAAAAAAAAAAAAAAAAAAAAGCTTTAAATTTTGCTTCCTTCAAAGTACATCATGCAACTCCCACTCTTCAGAAACTCTTCTCTTGGGCCAAGCAAGCTTTAAATTTTGCCACTGCCATGTCCAACATCATAGCTTTAAGTTCAGGCTTTGTTATGTGCTGGCAATGTGTGTCTAACAGGGTGAGAGTATGAGAGAAAGAGAGAGCTAGAGATGAAGAAAGAAAAATAAAAGGAGAGATGAGTCAGAGGACACGCTTTTGGCTTCTGCATATCCAAACTTTTGTTTGGAAATTGTAAAAAAGAGGTTGACAAAGGAGGGAGAGAGAGGCGGAGGCAACAGGGGAAAGTAAAAAAGAAAAGAAGACAATAATGTAGGGTTTGGAGTTTGGTGTGAACTTTGAAGAACCCAACATAATTACTGACCATTGGATTAAAAGCAACAGTCAAAATGGTTTACAACTAAGCCACTTGATAGTTGGATTTAGGGGTGGCAAAATAAGTCCAAATCCATTTGCTCACCCAAACCCGCCCACTCTAATTGAACCCAAACTCACCCAATTATTAGTTGGGTTAAATGGGCATCAACCCAATTAAACCTAATAATTATTGGGTTTTAACTAATAACCTATTGAGCCCCATTTAACCCAAAAACTATATAACCAAATTCAACTTAGCCATTTCCCAAAAAAAAAAAAAAAAAAAAAAAAATCCAAACGTTGTTTTCATTTTCTTGGCTTCCAAACACTTCTCTCTCAAACCCATTCAAACCAAAACCCTCTCTTTCTCTCTATGCTCCTACATCCATGTCGTCCTTCGAACCCCAGCTACCAAAACCACAACTAGAACAAGAAGAAGAAGAAGAAGATGAATCCTCCAAACCTCAAAGCAAGAAAGAAGCCGCGAAGCTTGAGAAGCTAAAGCACTGCCAGGAAGTCGCTGTTGTCTCCGGTGTTCAGTTGCTTTCGATGGAGGATCCGCTCGCCAACAATTACAGTGACGTTCCAATTTTGGACCTCCAGTCGAAGATCGCTCCTGGTACTAGGGTCTGGACCAAGATCAGCAAGTTGGCTAAGCCGTTGAACGAACAACAGCTTCTTCATTCTCCGATCAACGTCAAAATCAAATAACTTCTTTGATAGGGTTTGCGATTTTTTTTCTTTTTCTTTCTTTTTTTTTTTCCTCTTAAAAGCAATCTCTCTCTCTCTCTCTCTCTCTCTCTCTCTCTCTCTCTCTCTCTCTCTCTCTCTCTCTCTCTCTCTCTCTCTCTCTCTCTTAATTCTTTACTTTAGCTATGGATTTCGGTGTGGTTTCAAAATTGGAAGCTGAGGTTGGTGAGGTTGTGGAAAAAATCCAACTGGACGATTCGTTTGGGTATAAGATTCACAATCTCTTTTTTCTGTTTGTTTGCCAAGAAAATTAGGTGCAAAAATTTATTTATTTATTTATTTGAGAAACAGGTGCAAAAGATTGAACGTAGAAATTTGAGTTTTTTCATTTTAGGGCATTTTGGTAATTTTGATTATTGGGTAATTTGGTGGGTTGGGGTTTACCTATAATAATTGGGTTGGGTTAAGTTTGGGTTAAAAGTAATTAGTTAAATGGGTTTTAATTGGGTAAATAAGTTTTAAATACCCAACCCAATTATGCCTACCCCAAACCCACCCATTTATCACCCCTAGTTGGATTGGACCTTTTTTTTTTTCTTTTTTTTTTTAATTAATGGGATTGGATTGGACTTCTTTGTTTTGATTCTACTTGTACAAGTTGTACTTTGCCGGAATGGTTTACAGCTAAGCCTCCTTGATAGTTGGAATTTTGTAATTATACCTACCAATATTTAATAGTTAAAATATATTAATGTGATAACTTTAAAAATATTGTTATATGAGAAAAGTGTTTTATTATTTATTTTTTTTAAGAAAGAGAAATGATATAAATTATAACTACAATATTTTTACAACAAGTTTTAATTGATAGTTTAAGTTTCACTAAAAATAAAATTAATCATTTTAAAGTCAATTTTAATTGAGATTTGTAATTTCTATATATTTATTTCATATTAATTAATTATTAAATTAATTATGACGTTATCACAGTTCAACCCCGGTTCAACCTCAAAAACCTTGAACCTCTCTCTTTTACGGTTCAATGAACGATCCAAGTCTGAAAACCTTGCAAAAGAAGAAGAGGTAGAACAAAAAAGAAAAAAGAGAAAAGAAAAGAATATACAAAAATCATAGAGACATAAGTGGTAAGGATAGAGGCATGCATCAACAGACTACCTTTTTTCTCTCCCTCTTGACAGACCCACTCTCTGAGATATTGAGGATTGAAACTTAAACCATTTAGACCATTTTTTCCAAAGTGTGTAATGTCTATGGTACAAGCCTCTCTTGAGGTTACTCATATTGGAGATTGGTTCTCTTCTTGGACTTGTATTTGCTAAGAAACTAAGCCTACTCTTCGGGCAAACACGTTTTTCTTATATGCTTGTTGCTTTATTTTCACTATTGTATTATTCTGCCATAACTTTATTAGGCCACTTTCCTTTATTTCGGTGTTAACATCATTTGTTTAGTATTATAGTTGTTCTACCGTATTATATTCTTGCAATAACATCTATAATGGTTGTTCCTGCTGTGGGCACATCGTACACTCAATGCTTCTGCCAAAATGCGTCTATATTGGGACGGCTTAACTTGTGCACAAATTGGCCTAAAGTGTATTTCATTTAGGCCAGCATCAACTCTTTTACCTCAGACCCACAGGTCGTAGTATGACAGGAGAGATAAAAGCCCAACAACACAAAAAGGCCCACCATACAAAGCTACAACTCATATAAGAATGAGAGAAACATTATTTGTTATGAAAATTAATAGTTCATATTTATTTTAAATATTGTTCATTTTGTTTATTTCATAATTTAAAATTTTAATGGATGCAACAAAAATATATATTTCTTTCATTTTGTTTATTTCACAACGAATCCTAAGTAGCAGGTTATTATTGGTTGCTATTGTTGAGGTAAAAAAGTAATTTAAGTGGTAAGTTCAAATTTGAACCAATTACAGCTAACCACCTATGATTTGTTGTGAAAATCTTGTAAACGTAACACTTCTTATATATATATATATATATATATATATATTGTAAGGACTCAATTCGGATTGACCCTGAATATGAATGGGTTTTCAGTCCAATCCAGCCCAAACAATAAATTTATAGAGAGTGGGTTAAAGGTTTAGGCGCTGGCCGTCGATCACCGCGCATGAACTTTCCTTATAAAAAATACTAAGAGTTTCTTTACAAATGGGGGAATGATCCTCGGCCTGTGGCCGAGGAGACCTTGTTGTTTTCTCTCTTTTTCCCCCCCCCCCTTTACTTTACTTGCTTTTCTTATATAGATTTCATCTTCCTATCGCCTTCTTCCATCTGTTGATCATCTATTTGCCTTTTTTCTGGCCGTTCGTCCCATCAGAGGCCTTATCAGTACTCAAGTGGTTCACTCTGATCAACGTTATCCTGCCAAGGGGTTACCTCCCCATTAATGCGGCCAGGGGGGTTAGTTGAGTGCTTTAAATGCGAGAGTGACAGCTTATTTTGGAGTTAGTCTCTCCTGAAAATCATCTTTGTCAGGCCGAAGATAAGGAGGTCCTCGGCGTGGATTGGGAAAAGAGGCTTTTCCCACTTTAGCCCTGAATAGTCTGTGCTCCTCGGCATGGGTCTTGGGCCTGCTACACGATGGGCCGAGGCTATCAGGCCCACGGGCCCCACAATAGCCCCTCAAAACCCTGCTGCACGTTCCCTCGGACGGGGAGGTGGGTTTTGATACCTGCGGGTCCTCCATACGAGTTCCCCACTTCGGTTTGTGTTGATGCTGGCGGCTTTTTGACTGCCCGATGCGCGTTTTTAGCGTTTCAAGACTTAATGGGTGCCCACATTAAATTTGGCGGCACCACGTTTCCCATTTTCAACGGCATGATCTTTTGCTTTTATGAGCAAGCGGTTACATTTGGGGAACCTAAGGGGGAGTATAAATACCTGTTTGAACCGCCTGGTTTCATCATTTTCGCGCTTACACTTATTGATGCATATGGTTTGAATCTGGTTCGACTTGTACACTATCTGAAGAGTATCGTCATACTTCTGTAAGTCTTCTTTTTCTAGCGACCCCAAATTTCCTTGATTTTACTCCTCATTTTCTTCTTTTAAAACTTTTAGTTGTCTTTGGGGAATGGGTAAGTTTAAGAAGTTGGTCGAGTCCGACGAGATGATGAACAAATTCATTGTCGACTATGGAATACCCAATAATGTGAGTTTGAAGTACTGTGAGGAAGGGGAGTGGTACCTTAAGAGGAGAGAGGGTGAGGTCGTGATCCCAATAGTCACTTTTGTAGAAGGAGGGATGAGAATCCCCATGAGGCCGGTGACCCTTAATTACCATAGGCATTTTCGCCTGGCTCCTACTCAGTGTGCCGTGAATGTATTTAGGATACTAGGGTGTGTAGATACCCTGAATGAGAAAATGGGGCTGAGACTGACTCACCATGATGTGAACTGGTGTTACAACCTTCATCACCTGAGGGGTAAGACGTACTATATGAAGACAAGGGACGATAGGGTTCGTCTCATCCAGTGTCTTCCTGACTCTAACAAGGGGTTAACCCAAGATTTCCTCATAGTGTCGGGAGAGTGGCACGACGGCTTTCATTGTCCAACAGTAGAGGGGGAGCCAGGTAGGGCATCCGAAGTACGAAACAATCTAGGTTTCAGTATTTTCAAGTTTTATACCTGTATATTCGATTTGGTTCATTAATCATAGGGATTTCGCTTTTCTCTTCGCAGATCCGCACGCCTTTGCACGTCATTTCCATCTGGTTAACAAAGCGGATTTGGAAACCGTTCTTAGGTCGTACCTCTTCTTGAATGAACCTGATAACCAGGTCAGAGCTGCTCATCAAATCCTCGGATGCGACCCAGCTCAGAAATCATTCCTAGTCCCGAAGCACGTAATTATAGCTCATGACCCTCGGCTTACGCAGATTACCGTGGTGGAGGACGGTTTTGCTTTTATTGAGGGATCTTATATACCTGAAGGCATTCCGCTATCAGGCCCTTCTTCATCCCAGTGAGTAACGGTGGCTGAGAAAGGACCATCTAAGAAGGCAAGGGAGGTGGTTGAACTGAGTTCCTCCGAGGACGAATATAGTGTGTTTGACCTAGCTGATCAATCCGAGGATCCCTCTGGTGATCTAGGAGACCCTCATTTGTCCGAAGCCGATCTCCAGTCCTTAAGAGTTGGTACTCAGGCTGAGATGGGTTTAAAAAGACAGCCCCAAACCAATCTTCTTGACCTGCTTGAAGGCGGTTCCAAGAAGGATGTACCAGAGGAGTCGCAGCCCCAGCCCCCAGCACCTCAGTC
Organism: Quercus cerris; assembly: GCA_963669245.1. Taxonomy (NCBI): domain Eukaryota; kingdom Viridiplantae; phylum Streptophyta; class Magnoliopsida; order Fagales; family Fagaceae; genus Quercus; species Quercus cerris. The sequence continues at coordinate 22,952,432 of OY770014.1, read as the reverse complement.
CCAGATTCTAACCATGCAAATCAGGTCGTCCTCTGTTCCTACAGTAACCGTCCCTCCTACTGAGTCTCATGACCCGAAAAGGAAAAGAGTTTCCAAGGGTAAAGAGCCAATGGATGGGAGCAAATCTCATTCTTCGCCCGAGGAGGGTAGGGTTCGCAGGCCTCCAAAGCAATTGAAGCTCGGTGATCAACGGAAGATTAAGAAGGCCACCCAGCAGCCCGAGGCTCAAGCCTGGCTGCCTGCTGCCATGCTCCATGATCAGCCCCTGATGGATAACGCGTCGATGCGGGAGTCTCAAGGAGATGAGGGAGCTCTCGTGGCCGAGGCCCTGGAGAAATCTCTTCTTCTTCCCACTGATATGGCCGAGTTAGAGAAAATGAGTGGGTCAGAGGTTGTCCTCGACCTTAAGAAATATCTAGGCATGGTAGGTCCTTTGGCACCTATTCATTTTACTCAAAATTTTGTCGCTTAGTATCTTTCTTTCTCTTTACAGAGTTGCTTGTTTTTACTGGCAGGCTATCCAGGCCCTTTTCAAGTTGGGCGAGGAGGTTGATGACCATAACAATGCCTTAGCGCAAGAGCGCAACAAATTCTTGGAGGCTGCCAATACTCTTAAGAGATCTGAGGCCGACCTAAAAAAGGCGACCGATGATCTGACAGAAATGACGAAGGCCAAGGATACTGCTGTTTCTGACCTAGCCGTGGCCAGGAAGCAAGCTGAGGATCAAAATCGCTTGCAAGACGTTGACGGTCAATTACAAACTGCCAAGAAGAACATTGCCTATATGAAGGAACAGTTGACCAAGGCAATCCATGAAAAAGGTGTTGCCGAGGATGCCAGGGACGAGGCTATGAGAGCCAAAGACGAGGCGGAATTTGCGAAAATAGACGCTGAGCACTCTGTGGAAAAGGCAGAGGAGGATGCTTTTGCAGAACGGGTGGCTAAGACTGAAGCCACCCTTCGGGCTCAAGTTCCTGCAGTGTGCAGGCATTACTGCTCTCAAACCTGGCATAAAGCCCTCAACCAAGCAGGGGTTGATGCCTCATCTGATCTTAGAAGGGAGGACAGGGTATATTACCCTATTGCCATTCGTGAGGTTGCACCTGCTGCTCCTGAGGAGGGATCCTCATTACCATCGGTTGAAAGTCAAGATAGGACCGCCGAGGATGCGCCGTTAACTGATCAACCATCCGAGGAGGTTGAGCCCCAAAGAGTGTTGGGGGAAGTTGTAACCGAGGGTCAGGGAATACCACAAGACATGGCAAGTCCTCCGGCGGACCTTTTGAAATCAAGCCCTTAGGCCTTGGCCTAGACCTTTTGATTTACCTATTGACTTAATTTGCCCATTGAATTGAGGAGACTAGTATACGGCGTAGGATGAATTTGTTTATCTTTTCTTTTATCTCATTTTGTTTCTTGCCTCAGTGGTGTTGTAAGGGAATTGTATACTTTCTTTTTGAATCGAATACTTAATACTTCGCTTCCAACTAATGATATTTTCTTTTCTTTTGTTTACTTTACTATTGTATTCTGCTCAATATTCGTATTCTATTTTGGAGTTAGCCTCATGAAACCATCTGTTATCCTTCGAATATAAATCTAAAGATCGTAGTATAGCTTGATTCTAAGTAACGCTTTGGTTTTTCTCTAGATAGTTATTTTCTCTATGGGTTTGAGTCCGAGGACCATGCAACACCCTGGTTCTGCCCAGTACTTCTATTTTTCTATAAGTATTTAGTTTTCCATAGGCTTGGGTCTGAAGATCATGCAATACCCTGGTTCTGTCTAGTACCCAGGCATAATGGTGTGTGTAGTTTTACCATAGGTTTGGGTCCGAAGACCATACAATACCTTGGTTCTGTCTACCACTTCAATTTTTCTGTAAGTATCTAGTTATAATGGTGTGTGTAGTTTTACCATAGGTTTGGGTCCGAGGACCATACAATACCCTGGCTCTGTCTACCACTTCAATTTTCCTGTAAGTATCTAGTTTCCCCATAGGTTTGGGTCCGAGGACCATGCAATACCCTGGTTCTGTCTAGTACCCAGGCATAATGGTGTGTGTAGTTTTACCATAGGTTTGGGTCCGAGGACCATACAATACCTTGGTTCTGTCTACCGCTTCAATTTTTCTGTAAGTATTTAGTTATAATGGTGTGTGTAGTTTTACCATAGGTTTGGGTCCGAGGACCATACAATACCTTGGCTCTGTCTACCACTTCAATTTTCCTGTAAGTATCTAGTTTCCCCATAGGTTTGGGTTCGAGGACCATGCAATACCCTGGTTCTGTCTAGTACCCAGGCATAATGGTGTGTGTAGTTTTACCATAGGTTTGGGTCCGAGGACCATACAATACCTTGGTTCTGTCTACCACTTCAATTTTTCTGTATCTAGTTATAATGGTGTGTGTAGTTTTACCATAGGTTTGGGTCCGAGGACCATACAATACCTTAGTTCTGTCTACCACTTCAATTTTCCTGTAAGTATCTAGTTTCCCCATAGGTTTGGGTCCGAGGAGCAATACCCTGGTTCTGTCTAGTACCCAGGTATAATGGTGTGTGTAGTTTTACCATAGGTTTGGGTCCGAGGACCATACAATACCTTGGTTCTGTCTACCACTTCAATTTTTCTGTAAGTAGAGGTTTGTCCTCAGACCGCTTCACTAGAGATGATTCACCTTTGGGTCAGATTATGATCTTTACATGTGGCATTGATCTCGCCTCCAGCTCGAAGCCCCATCCTTTTCATTTACGAAGCACTCTCTGTCTGTTCATGCTCCGCACTGGACGCCTCGGTGCGCGAAACACGCCCTCATTAATGTCCTCGTGAATTAACACGAGTCCAACGGTCTACGGCCTTCTTGGAAATTGGCAGCTTCATTATTAGCCCAGCTGATAATTCTCTTTTCGAACTCTGCATGAATTAATTCTCACCAACCCCCATCCCCTATATAAAGTAAGGAGATGGTTCCTCCACAACCCATGAACCTTTCAACACAAACAGAACAAAACACTTTCTTCCAACTTCTCATGCCCTTTTAACAACCCCGCCGGAATTGTTACCGGAATTGACAAAAATCGGTATGGCCGCAGCCCCCACTGGGCTTTCGGTGCGGCAGAGTCTAAGCGTAACCCTGATGGTGCCCTTCGAGGTATCCCAGAGGGATGTTGTTAGAGAACCTAACATCTTTCCTCGGAGCACACCCCCGACGAGGAAGGCGTGCGAATTCACCTCATGGGCGGTGCTCGAGTGTTGCCGTCTCCAACGGCCAACACTCGAGAGGAACGGAGAGAATCGAGGGAACATCATGGGGGAGGGTATCCCGAAGCCCCTGCATCTGCTCCTCTCTTTTTTCCAGCTCCGCCTGGCCGAGAAGGAAGTTGTTGGGGGCCTGGAGACAGGATTGCCCTTCACCTCCTCCGCCCCTTGTCAAGCCCTCCCATTCTCTTGGTGCCAATAAAAGCACGGGTTGACACTTCTCTCCGGCTAGTTTTTTCTTAGGGCGGCTCCACCTGGGCCTCTGATTGTAGGAATAGCAGGTGGCTATTAGCTTGTAAATTTGCTTGTAAAACAGGCCTGCCTGAGCCTCTGATTGTAATATGTAATTTTTCTACTCATGAAATAATAATATCAAGATCTTTCTTTGTTGTTTTTTTTTTTTTCTACTGTCAAATCTTCTATATACTTTTTTTTTTTCAACCTACTGTAAAACGAATACTTAGAACTTAGAACACTTGCCTGGTGTGCCGGCCAGCACCCTAATCCTTCCCACAGACGGCGCCAATTGTAAGGACTCAATTCGGATTGACCCTGAATATGAATGGGTTTTCAGCCCAATCCAGCCCAAACAATAAATTTATAGAGAGTGGGTTAAAGGTTTAGGCGCTGGCCGTCGATCACCGCGCATGAACTTTCCTTATAAAAAATACTAAGAGTTTCTTTACAAATGGGGGAATGATCCTCGGCCTGTGGTCGAGGAGACCTTGTTGTTTCTCTCTTTCCCCCCCCCCCCCCCCTTTTACTTTACTTGATTTTCTTATATAGATTTCATCTTCCTATCGCCTTCTTCCATCTGTTGATCATTTATTTGCCTTTTTTCTGGCCGTTCGTCCCATCAGAGGCCTTATCAGTACTCAAGTGGTTCACTCTGATCAACGTTATCCTGCTAAGGGGTTACCTCCCCATTAATGCGGCCAGGGGGGTTAGTTGAGTGCTTTAAATGCGAGAGTGACAGCTTACTTTGGAGTTAGTCTCTCCTGAAAATCATCTTTGTCAGGTCGAGGATAAGGAGGTCCTCGGCGTGGATTGAGAAAAGAGGCTTTTCCCACTTTAGCCCTGAATAGTCTGTGCTCCTCGGCATGGGCCTTGGGCCTGCTACACGATGGGCCGAGGCTATCAGGCCCACGGGCCCCACATATATATATAACCGAAACCTCTAAAACTCTCACAATTTTCCACATCAGCACAATATTTAAATAAAATTATTTTTGTTTAGTCCAAACTTAATAAAGAGTGAAATTCTACCTCTCTAACAAGTCCAACTTAAACTCAAACTCATCATCTTTTCTAAACAAAATTATTTTTGTTTAATCCAAACTTAACAAGGAGTAAAATTCTACCTCTCTAACAAGTCCAACTTAAACTCAAACTCATCATCTTTTTTAAACAAAATTATTATTTTTTAATCCAAATTTAACAATGAGTGAAATTTTATCTTTCTAACAAGTCCAACTTAAACTTCAATTTTGAGATAAATATGAGAACTTACTTATTGTTCCAATCCTAAAATCAGTAACATTGAAGTGCATGTCATAATTTTTCCCTTTTTTGTTTTTGTTTTAATGTTGAATTGTCACAATATATATAACCCTATATAGATATATACGTAGAAATACCACCTTTAATTTTTTATCAACTTTTCTCCTACGTATTACCTTAGCAAGTTTTTAGATATATATACAATATTTTCCTCTACTACTTTATCCACTTTTTGGATATATAGAAAAGGTAATCAATTTTTTTTCCTTCACATCGTCTTTTTCTATGCTAAAATCAGTAGCTATTAGGTAGAAAGTGTCACAATTTTTTCCCTAATACACGGTTTCCTTTCTTTTATTTTTATTTTTATTTTTTTATGTTGAACTGTCACAAATTTTTTTTTTTGTTTATTTATTCTTCTTATCAAACTTTTCATTCCACCATTATCAATAATTCTCCTTCTCTTATAGTTCATATTGATTAGAAATCTAACTACTTTACAATTTGAAATTTTATACTAGATGAAATTCTTCAAAATTGATTTAAAATCGAAACCTTTGAAACTCTCATAATTTTCCACGTCAGCATAATATTTAAATAAAATTATTTTTGTTTAGTCCAAACTTAATAAAAAGTGAAATTCTATCTCTCTAACAAGTCCAACTTAAACTCAAACTCATTATTTTTTTTTAAACAAAATTATTTTTGTTTAATCCAAATTTAACAAGGAATGAAACTTTATCTCTCTAACAAGTCCAACTTAAATTCAAACTCAAATATTGATAATTTATCTCAAAATTTGCGAGGTTAATGATGAACACTATAAAAGCAATGCAAACTCCAATATTTTTTTTAAAGTCGAGTATAGGTATGAGCATTTCTTATGTTATTTTCTTATCCTCTACTTTGTTAATATATATATATATATATATATATATATATATATATATATATATATATTTTATGGTCTTTCATGTATTTTTTTATAAGTAATTTTCGTACATGAACAACTAAACTCTCTTTAGCCATTTTTTACAAGATAAAAAAGCTTGCAATAATTGAAATTATCTTTTAAATATAACTCATCTTTCTTTTATATTTCTCTATTATTTATTCATATATATATATATATATATATTGTTTTGTTTTAATAATTTTTATATAGTGAATCATCTAATTTTTTTAATTTTTTTTTTGTCTTTCAAAAATTTTGATATCTGAATTTTTGAATTATTTTTTTGCAGAATCTAAAATTGTCTAACAAATTTTTTATAAACCATTTCACATTCAAACAATAGCTTCTTCATCAAATTGTAACATAAATTGAAGTCATATAAAAAAAATCATATAATAGTGTAATTTTTTAATTAATTTAAAATTTTATAAAATTATTTTAATTTACCTCATAGATAAATAGGGTCTCGTGCATAGTTAACGTCTAGGTTATAAACAATCAAACAAATATTCCTGATGGCCACGTATCAATGTCCAGTCAACTCTTTTGAGGGAACTCGTTTCCCATCAAAGCACAAACTGCTGTTTCAGAAAGTTTTAGTCCTTGAACGTCAATGTCCAAATTCTAGATAACAAATTATACCTTTTTTTTTCTTTTTCTTTTTATGAAACTTACAAATTATGACATAAAGTTTTAATTGATAGAAAATAAAACATGTAGATTCTACGGTCAAAGAGCTTTTTTTTTTTTTTTTTTTAATGAAAATCATTTTTCTAAATTGAGTTTGGGGAAAAAATAATTCAAAAAAGGCAGAGGAGAATTAGAAAGTAATTACTCCGTATTTGCTAATAAAGTCAGGCCCCCAGGAATCATTTCATTTTAAGGAATTGATTGGTTCATAAACAGCCCTGGCTTGTTTGCAATACTCGAATTTGGTGGCTTGATTGAAACAAGTGTATGCAATTTCACTAACTCATTAGATTTAGTAATATGATCCATATAATATCTCAAATTAGAAAGGGAAAAAAAAAAGTAACTGGAATTAATTTGATCTTTAATTAGTAAAAGAATGGTTGTCTGGTCATGGTTGAAACACTTCTTTATAAAATATATATATATATATATATATATTTTTTAATTTTAGAAAAGGCCTTGCTTCCATTTTTCTCTGATTGTGAATTGAATGAGGCCAAAGATACAGTAGAAGTGTGTGTTTTAGACCAGCAACAGACTTTGATTTGGCTATGCTCACCAAACTTTCATGGAACATTGCTACAAAACCAAGACAACCTCTTTGTATAGCTTTTGAGAAGCAAATATAGTGTCAAATCTTTCCTAGAATGCTACCAAGTTGAGAATATTGTTCTTCCAATCCAACCTTGACATGATCCATAAAAGGGTGGACAAGAAAACTTTCAATCAAACTACTTTGGTGTTGCAATTTGATGTTTTATAGCTCTCTCTTTTAGCAAAGAAAAATAAAAAGATCTGACCATAATAGATGTCACAAAAGCACACTAAAATAGCTAATCTTGCTTTATCAAATTTCCCATTTAAAAGGCATAGAAATCACAAGGCATAAAAAGTACACTGCCGACTCTGCAGATAACTAAACATACTACAACATGACCCATTATTTATGGTTACTAAACCACATAAGCCTCTGTGCACCTTTATCTTCTTGAACCATGGTCATGGTGGTGTGATGGGTGTGGCTAATTTAGCCTGCAGCAGTCGACCTTATTGTTGGACCGTGGGGCTGGTACAGATTTGGGTACCACAGATTTCAATATCTGTACCAACACTGACTTTTTCTTTGCCGGGAAAACACTTCCATTTTTCTGTTTGTTGGAGCTGAGCTGCTCTTCACTTGGGCTAGAGTCCACCACCTTCTCTGGCTCTATTTTGGTGCAGCAGCAGCAGCCCTCCTCTTCATCTGAGTTCGAATTTCTCACCATCTTTGCCTTTTCCATCTTGTTAGTTGCCATTTCTCTTTTCTCTCTAAATTTGCCTTCAATTTTTCAACTCCAAATTGTGAAAGTTTTTGAAGAGATTAATAACTTTAAGTAGAAGGACACTCTTGGACGCCAAGAGTGAACTGTGACATTCTTGGGCGCCAAGGCTGAGCTGGAATCTAAATCTCCTGTGGTAGATATGTCTTTCTACACTTTTAATTATGATTTTTGTAGGTAATTCTCTGCTTTGCTGATCAGTGAAAAAATATTTGTCTTTGTTTAATAATAGCTGAAAAGATTTAGGAATTAAAACAACTATCTTTATTTTCATCTACTTTTATTCCAAGGGTATTTAGAAGTCGATGTCAATGACAACTAGCCAATTGAGCGGGGCACATGTCTCTCACATCGCAGCGTATATGTGTGTGTGTGTGTGTGTTACTTCTAAATTTGTACTAATACATAAGAGATTGGAGTTTATTAACTTCATTTGATTTTTAATGTACCCTTTAAAGTTTAAAAAAATAGAAATAAAAATCTTGTACCCTTTGAATTTATAGGAAATCCCAGAGGAAAAAGCAGCGGAAAAGTCCATACCCCTAAACAAAGCCCAGTACTGTATAACCTTACAATGTCCAAGCATTGTTTGGGCTGCTTAAATATATAAGAGAAAGAAGTTGAGGAACTACAATTTATTTCCAGAAAAGAAAGGAAAGGTTGTTTGGAATGATTGTTTGTCAAAGATTTAGTCTTTTTTCCCACAGGTCAGTGTTTGTGGCACGCTATATGTTTGATAAAATGTCCATGTGGACCTGCATTTTATTGCTTCCCTAAATGTGAGGCTTTGGAGGTGCAATTTGTAAAGTTTGCAGAATTATTTGAGTGGTTGCAAATGATGATATTCAAGCTCTCTTTACTATTTGTAGATAAGCTTTTGTGGTTGTAAAATCCTTCTATTATAGATGCTTATATGCCTATGTGGATTTTAACAGGAGGGTAACATTGAAAATCTGCTATTTGCTAATGGAGGAGTTATGGCCAGGATCCTATTTGGTCAGTACCTTCTTGTTTTTTAGTATGTTCAATCTTTAGAATATTTGTTTGGTTTGAGACTTTGAAAAATGAACAAAAACTCTAAAATCTTAAATCATGGATCGTTGGCATGAATCTATCTCAGCTTTCTTTTTCTTTCAATTTTTGCCTTCAGGATTTTTTTTTTAATTTTTTATTACATTATGTTTGCATCAATCTTTTCTGGAAATTCTATCTAAAGATCTGGTTGATTTCCAAATTATGGTCTAAATATCTAATTTGGTCAAGATTTTTTGTCCTAGAATGATATAAAAACATATGAGATTTATATCTTCAGAAAATTAGTTTATTCGGAATTTGACAGAATTTGAGGCTTTTCTTTTTATATTTAAGTTTCTAGTGTCATATAAAGTGTATTAGATATGACTAGAGAAAAAACCCCATTTGAGCATTGTTGAGAATATTTAGGTCCCATTTGGATCGAGAAGGGAGGGAGGAGGAGTAAAGGGGAGTTGAGTAGAGTTGAATTGGTTGAAAATAGGCTAATCTTGGGCCAATTCTACTCTACTCTACTCCCCCTCAATCCAAACTGACCATTAGGTTTTTGCTTTCTTAAGTCAAAATGGCAATATTGGATTACAGTTGATGTTTGTTGAACTGGTTCAAGGTGTTTGGACCCTACTATTTGCTGAGTGCTATGTTGTGACCAGTAAAAATCACAAGCTAGTGCACTCTAATTTGAAGCCAAAGAGTGCAGAGTGAAGACAGGGAAGATTTCTGTTAGTATCAATATTGTTTTTCAAAATATCAATTGTCCAGAGCTTAGTGTTTGTGAATTGCTGAGGTTGTAACTTGCATTGACTTTAGTGTTTTGTGTTTGCTGAGTTCTGAAGATGCTACCAGTTTGATAAAATGTCATAGGGACAAGAGGTTTATTGCCAGTTTAGGATTTTTATCTTCACAACTTTGGATTGCAATTTGTAGGGTCTAAATTTACTGAATTATTTAATTAATTGCAATTTATATAATCTGAGCTTGCTTTATTATTTGCAGATAAGCTTTGAGTGTGCAAAGACATTTTCTATTTATGGATTGTTATTTCCTAACTGAAGTCTTCAATCCTCTGTTGCTCTATCTGGTCAGCATCTTGTTCTTTCTATCGTTTTTTAAGTATATTAATGTTAGACCTGGGCTGCTGGTTTGGATCTGCCTATGCTTGGCTTTTTATTTCTTTTTGGTTTACATTAATCAACCTTATGACACTTTTATTAACTGTTAATTGTGGCAACTTTTTATTGATTATTATTTGGACCCACCACTGATATCATTTTTTTCACTTACTAATAACTACTCAAAAAATAAAATATAATAGCCACTTACTACATTAACAATTTGTTAAAAGTTTTTGTAAATCTAGCATTTTCCTTTGTATTAACATGCTACTATGTTGATTTCAAAATAGATAAATTAAAAAATACATAATTTTTCATAATACTCAATTATTAGCATATAACCTGTTTATGGATGTCACCATGAATAATTTCATTTTAAACAATTGATTGGGTCATGGACAACCTTGGCTTGTTTTCAATACTCAACATCAGTAACTTGATCGAACCAAGTGTATGCAATTTCATGAACTCATTAGATTCAGTAAAAGGATCCATAATAATATCTCAAATGAGAAATTAAAAAAAAAAAAAAAAAGTAATTGGAATTAATTTGATATTGAAATTTGTAAAAGAATGGATAGAACCAAGCTTAGACAACTATTTGATAAGGAATCATCTTATTAAAAAGAAAAAACTATTTGAGATGGAATCAATAGAACCAATTCAGATTGAGAATCTTGTTCTTCCAGTCCAACCTTGACTAGATCCATAAAAGGGCGGACAAGAAAGCTTCAATCATTTTCTCTGGTAAAGTGGGCTATTAGCAGTACCTACTTCGGTGTCGTAATTTGATGTTTTATAATTCTCTCTTTTTAGTACCAAAAAAAAGATCTTGCCATAATAAATGTCACAAATGCAAACTAAAATTAGTTAATCTTGCTTTATCATTTTCCTATTTAAAAGGCAGAGAGAAATCACAAAGAATAAAAAGAACAATATAGATAACTAAAAATACTGTCATTTATATATATATATATATATATATATTCCAAATGTAGTGGACAGAGACTAAAAAAGCAATATATAGGTACGAAGTCCAACAAACTATAGACAGGCACCTCTACAGGAACTACAACCTGAAAAGAGAACAATACAAATAGCCTCTACTTCTTTTGACACCAAACTCGAATCTACACTACACTTATATAGTGATGTCTTTGTGATTAATGGGTCCTACACCAAAAAAAAAAATTCCTCTCTCCTATGGAACTTTCAACAAATAAACAGTCAGCAAAACTCATCCAAACATACAAATGATCCTTAATTTTTCTACCAAATAGCTATTTACAGTAAACATCAGCTGCATTACCATCAGTATGCTAGTATTACTATCTATCTAGGCATGCTAAATTCCAGACAGTCCTCTTTTGAGCTACTGCTATTCCATAGTGAGAGCATAACCATAGACTAAGCAATCTCCAAATTATATAGTAACTCTGTAGAACATACAGTGCACAAAATTAAATATAGTGGCAGCTTCATTCTTCTTGCTGGTTACACAAGCTTACTTTGCACCAGAATTTAATTCAGCAACATATATACAGGAACACATCACAAGCTTAGACAACTATTTGATCAGGAATCAATAGAAGCAATTGAGATTTGAGAATGCTGTTCTTCCAATCCAACCTTGATAGCTAGACCCATAAAAGGGTGGACAACAAAACTTCGATCAAACTACTTTGGTGTTGTAATTATAACTCTCTTTTAGCAAAGGAAAACAAACAAACAAACAAAAAAAAAAAAACAAAAAACAAAAAAAAAGATCTTGCCATAATAAATGTCACAAAAGCACAAAAAATAGTTAATCTTGCATATTCATTTTCCTATTTAAAAAGCAGAGAAATCACAAAGAATAACAAAGTACACTGAAAAGAGAAAGACAAAGAAATACACTGCAAAAATTCTACATACATTTATTTATGAGCAACACAATGGTCTATGGATACATAAAAATGTACAAGTTTGTGCCACAACTCGCTATATAGCGAGTTGTTAGTGGTGGAGGTGTATCCCCACATAGCCAACCTCCACCACTCACAACTCCCTAGCATTACCCTTTATTTATGGTTACTAACCACATATGCCTCTATGTTCCTTTCTCTTCTAGACTTCAAACCATGGTCATGGTGGTGTGGTGGGTTACCTTTACCCTGGAAGCAGCAAGCGACCTTATTGTTGGGTTGTGGGGTTGGTGCAGATTTTGGCTACTACAAATTTCTGAATCATTCCCATCACTAACTTTCTTTTTGTTGGAAAACCACTTCCATCTCCATATTTCTGTTTGTTGAAGCTGAGCTGCTCTTTACTTGGGCTTGAGTCCACCACCTTCTTTGACTCTATTTTGATGCAGCCATAGCAACCCACCTCCCCACTTGGGTTCAGCTTTCTCACCACCATCTTTGTCCCTTCCATTTTGTTCATAGCCATCTTTCTTCTGAAAAGCAATATAAAGAAATGAAAAATATGAGGAAGCAGAGAAGAGAACAGAGAAGAGAGCAAAGAAGAAAAGCAAATTTGATGAACTAATTCTGAGTTTCTTGATCTAATTGATTCACTGAGTCCAGTACATATACATAACCAATTCCGTAAAGTTTGGGATCACTGTAACTAATTATATCATGACTCATCAGATGCTTACACGTGGACTTGCAACAATAACTAAAGCAAAGTTACCATCTAAGGAACACAAAAATGTTGTCAAAGATAGTAAGGATTACAAAATGTCCTTCTACCATGGGTTCCTAAACAAAACGGTACTTAAACAAAATTCATAACAAAAGTAAAGATCGATGAAACACTTAGTAGGTTGGAGAGTTGGCAAAAAAAGGTCTCAATGTACTGAGGTCTCTCCTTTTCATGCGTAGTACTGTTTTAGCCACTTCCCGTTTATGGAATCTATCAAGACTGTCCCATCTTCCTTTGTGAGGTAATAATACCCACTATCATGGGCTTCTCTAATGATGTAGGGTCCTTCCCATTTTTGGAAAAATTTAAATGGTCCTGAGAGATTTCTCCTTACATGCTCTACTGCTCTTAGCACCACCTGCCCCTCAGTGAAGGCCCTTGGGTGTACTATTTGTGCATATGACGTAGCCATCCTCTGCTGGTACCTCTAGCTCCTTGTTCTGGCCACTTCTCTTTCTTCTGCTAACCCCTCCAGATCTACTACCTTTCTTTCATTATTTGTGTCCTCAGTGTCCTCTTGGTTTTCTTTAAGCACTACTCTTGGCGTAGGGACAACTAATTCCACATGGCTGATGGTCTCTGTCCCATAAACTAGGGAGAATGATGAGAATCATGTGGCTGTCTTTACAAAACTCCTGCATGCCCAGAGTACATCCACCAAGTGGTCACTCCATTTTCCCCCATACTCGTGTTTCATTTCTTTTAAGGATCTTCAGCATCACCCGTTAGTGGCTTCAGCCTGACTATTTCCTTGTAGGTAGTATGGTGTAAACCTTCCATGCTTAATGTAATATGCTTCAGTCAGGTTCTTCATGTCTTTGTTTATGAACGAGGTCCCATTGTCACTGATCAGCCTCCTAGGGATTTTGAACCTTGTAATGATGTGTTCTAGAATAAAATTTGTCATGGCTGCTCTAGTGGTTTTTTTCAAAGAGATAGCTTCTATCCATTTTGTAAAGTACTCGGTGGTCGCCAAGATCCAGATGTAACCATTGGATGGAGGATTTATAGGCCCTATAAGATCAAGCCCCCAAGTGTGGAAAAGCTTTGGTGTTGTTATATCTTGCAGCACATTTGGATGAGTGTGGATTACATCTCCTAGTACTTGGCATGTTTGACACGTTTTAACTAGTTCCTCAGAGTCTTTTTTCATTGTTGGCCAATAGTACCCCAACAGCAGTAACTGCTTGTAAAGAGCTAATGTCCTGTCAGTTAGTAGGATCCCTTGAGCCAAGTATTCCATGAATGAAGTCCTCTAATCTTCCGTAATGAATACAGCATAGCTTTCTTGCTTGTCTATCGAGAGTTGACATCTTTGACACTTCTCTTGTACAGTTGCATCCTTTTTGCTCATATTTGGCCAGTAGTATCCTATGCGCTGCATCCTTCGTTATAGGCTGATTTTTTCTGCGACCCTACAGGCCTGGCTATGTAGTTCTTCCAATCTCAGCATTCCTTCTTTCTCACTGATACATCTGGATAGGATCCCTCCGGGCAGCCTTCTATACAGCTCTCCTTCTACCAGAGTGTAATCCCTCAACTCACTGATACTTCCTCCATGTCCTGCCTCTTTCATTTTTTTTCTTTGAACCCACTCCTTCAATCCTGCTGCTCTGGTTCTTCAGGGAACATCTTTTTGAGGATCCTTATGATGGAATGTTCTTGCTTACTTATTCTTACCAAAGTGTCTCTTCCTTTAAATGGCATTTGGAATCCCAGGGTGGTTAGTGCATTAGCGAACCTATTCTCACTCCTTTGGGTGTACTCCACGCTAAAGGTTTAGAATTCCTGCTCCAGTCTTTGCGCCCAAGTTCTGTAGGCTGCCAAACTCTACTCTCTTAGTGCAAAGTCACCCTTCACCTAAGAGACCACAAGGTTGGAGTCTCCTAACACCCTCATATACTTTACTCCCATGTTGAGTGCTATGGTCAACTCAGTTAAATATGCCTCGTACTCAACAACATTATTTGAATAGGAAAACTCAAGCTTGAAAGATAAGGGCATGGTGTCCCCTTCTTCGCAACTTAGTACAATTCCTAGCCCATTTGAGGTTGCCGTTGCTAACCCATCAAATCTCATTGTCCACTTCTTATTTCCCGTGAGCTCTGCCACTGCCACTTCCCCGAGGATCTCCTCACTTAGTGAACATTCCTCTTTCCTTGGGAATTGGGCTAGCATATTTGCTATGCTTTGACTTTTGATAGCCTTGAGAGTCTTAAGGCCTATGTCATATTGAAAGAGTAGGACCAACTACTATGTTATCCTTCCCGTTAAGAGAGGTTGATGTAGGAGTGCTTTTATGGGATGTGACTTAGTCACCAAAAGGATCTTGTGGGCTGAGAAGTATTGTTTCAGCCTTTGGGATGCATATATGACCATTAGACATGCCGAGATACCTGGTCTTAGTATCCTTAAGTGTCCTACTCACGAAATAAATAGGTTTCTCATTCGCATCGTCATCTTCCTGTGCTAGTAGGGCTCCTATAGCCTAGAAGTTTGATGCTAAATATAGCAACAGGGGTTGCCCACGTACTAGTGCTTGGATGGTAGGAAAATGATTCATGATCTGCTGGATCCTCTAAAAGGCTTCCTACTGCTCAGTTCCCCAAGTGAACTTGGCCCCCCTTTTCAACAATTTGGATAAACCACTTGTGACTAAAACCAATCCTGGCATAAACCTCCTAATATAGGAGACCCTCCTCAGGAAGCTTTTAAGCTCTCTTACAGTTATAGGCCTTTTCATTGTTGCAATAGGCTTTGGTTGGATCCACACTTATACCTCTTTGATGTACTAGGAACCCAAGAAACTTTCTAACAAATACCTTGAAGGCACACTTCATGGGGTTCATGCCTAGTTTGTACTTCCTATACCTCTCAAAAACTTGTTCAAGTATCTGAAAGTGTCCAGCCATGGTTTTTTATTTTACCACAAATCATCCATATAGTTTTCCATTTCCTTATACATCATGTCATGGAAGATAACTGTTGTAGTTCGCTGGTACGTGGCCCCTGCATTTTTTAAGCCAAAGGGCATTATAGTGTAATAAAAATTCTTAATTGGAGTCCTGAATGTTGTCTTCTCTACATCTTTAGCAGCCATACGGATTTGGTTGTACCTACTATACTCATCCATAAATGAAAACATAGAACTTCCTATAGCTGAATCCATAAGGAGGTCAACATTAGGCAAAGGGAACTCATCTTTTAGACATGCCTTATTCAGATTGCAAAAGTCCACACAGCACCGAATTTGGCCATTCTTTTTCTTCACGGGTACTATGTTGGAAAGCCACTTGGGGTGCTGGATGGGCTTGATAAAACCAGCTGCTAGCAGCTTCTTCACTTCTTAAATTATCTGAGCTTCTACATTAATGTGAAAGATCCTGGCTGGCTGGACTACTGGCTTGACTCCTAGGTCTATGTTGAGAGAATGGACCACTAGTCCTGGATCTAGACCAGGCATCTCATCATAGGTCCACGTGAACACATCCATATATTTCTTGAGTAAGGCCACTAATTGCTCCTTCTCCTGTGCTGTCAACTGACTACTAATGAAAACAGGCTTCTGGGATCCCAGCTTAATTCCTAAGTTTGTTTCTCTTAATTCTTCCTTAAGCTGAATTTGCGCCTCCTCAACTGGTTCCTCTAGGATTTCTTCTTGAGCCACCATACAATTCGATGATCTGGGACCCTCTTGCATGATACATACAGGCCCCGCGCACCTTTATAAATGATAAATTAGCCTTCCTCTAGGTTCTCATACTACTACACATTCTTGGGATCATGAGAAGCTAGGTTCCCTCTTTTGCATTTTTCTCTCCAAAAGGTTTCTCAGATCACGGGTACCCCTTCCTTCTTCTTCTTCCAGGATAGGAGTTCTTGGGGTTCTTGGCATGGGGCTCTCATCATTTGGTTCCAACTCAGTGTAAAACATTATTTCTACAAAGTTTACTTGTCCTTGGCTGAAAGGGTTATGATTGGTAGGAATCCTTACGAGCCTCCCATTCAATCTCCCTTTAACACATTGATAGTATGTGGATGGAATAAGGCGGTGCTTATGGAGCCATGGGCGTCCCAACAACACATGATAGGAAACTTTTGAATTGATCACATGAAATCTAGTTAGAGCTACTATTAGGCCTACTCTTAAAGCTAGCTGCATATATCCTTCAGTTAATTCTGCCGATCCTCCAAATCCTGTTATCTCCATGGGAGCCCCTAGGATCCTCTTACCAATCAAACCCACAGCTTCCAGGGTACTCAGGGCTATGAGGTTGAGTGATGCCCTCATGTCTAATGCTCTTCTGACTTGGACACCATTTATGGTGGCCATCAGATAAAGAGGTTTGCAGTGGTTTGGATACTCAACCTCTATGTCCTCATTAGTAAAGGTTATTGTATTTGTTGTCTCTAAGTAAGCTCGACTAGCATGAGATTCTACTATGAAACATTCCATTTTCGAATCTACTGCTATACTCATAAATGACTCTGTGGCCATTCTGCTTGCTTCTGGCCCAAATCCTAACTGGTTGAATAACGATCTGAACTTAAGATTCTTCTAAAGGATCCTGATTATGCTTGGATGGAAGGATCCTTCAAGCTCTTTTGCTTCCGCTAGGTTCCCATGGATCACTTCAGCCACCACTCCATTTCCTTTGTGATTGGGTAGAGGGTTCCTTTGCACTTTAGGCTCCTTATGAGTGAGCTCTAGGGTTCCCTCCCTAAGCTTCTTGTGAAAAAGTCTACGGAGGGTCCAGTAGTCCTTGGTAGAGTGTTTAATGTAGTTATGAATCTTGCAAAACAAAGGGTTCTTCCTTTCTTCCTCAGTTGGTGGCCTAGACAAAGTAAATGGCCTGACAATTCCATCTCCAATCCATTTGTCCAAGACATGGTTCAGTTCCTCTGCAGTACATGGGATCACAGGTGGCTTCTCAAATATTTTCACTTCAGGCTTCTTCCTTTTTTCTCCAACTGACACTATCATGGCTTGGGGTACTGGCACCCTCTTTGTTCTTATAGTCTGCGCTGTCCTTCTAGTCCTTTATAGTAGGTCAGCAAATTGGGTTATGCATAAATTTTTGAGGTTAAGCCTGTAGTCCAAGAGCATGTTAGATATGCAGGTCTCCATGAGATCTTTTTCTTCATGGTCTCCATAACAGTCCAGAGAAACATTTTCAAACCTTTTGATGAACTAAATAGGATCCTCTTCAGGCCTTTGCCTCACCATCTGAAGGCTTTGGAAGGTGACCTTGTCCTCACCTGGGTAATAATTCGCATAAAACTGCTCCATCATTTCATCCCAGGTCTTAATGGACCCAGGCCTCAGCATGGTGTATCATGTATATGCTCTATCCACTAGGGACTTAGTAAACTCCATTAGACTCAGCTCTTTGTCTCTTGCATAAGGGCTCATAATGTGAATAAACCTACTTACATGTTCCACAACATTTCCATCTTCCATCAAAATGATGGAACTTCGGGGGTTCATATCCTTTGGGATATGGCTTGCCAAGGAGTTTTGGTGGGAATGGGGGATTCCGAGAGAATTGCTTAGGGATCTCCAAGAGTTTTTCCCTTTCTTGTTCCAAAAGGGCATTGACATCTGCCAACGTTAGGTGCTGGAGGTTGACTCCCCCTTCTATTACTGACCCTCCCTTTGGTTGGGCTCTGTCCTGGTCGACCACAAGGAGGACATTATCCTTGATTTCCTATGTCCTGCCCTCTTTGATGAGGCGAATCTCTTGCTACAAATCTTTCAGCATTTTTGCCATTCGAGCCACGAGGTCTAGCTCTTGTCTTGCGCGCCTTTGTCCTGATACGACCTCCTTCCTATTTTACTAGAGGCATCTCGTTCCTCTGCCTAGAGGCTACTTCATTTTCTCCTACAGGCTTAAAGGCCGCAAGTGGCGCATTGGTACCTTTACTGTTCCTTGGTCTTGAAGCCATGCTATGCGAATGGATTGCTTCTTCCCTCTCCTTTACCCAGTCTCCAGTGGAGTCGCCAAAATGTGAGGGTCATTTTTTGGACAGTGTCCAAGCCCAAGTTGAAGCAAGGACCCTAGGCCTTTTAGTTATTGTTTATAAGGACTATGTTTGGTTCATCGCAGCTAAATGGACTATTTATAAACCAAGTGGTGCACAGAGCAAGAATCCTACAATACGTACATACTAGTAGGCAAGAATATATGTATTGAATAGCAAGAAACAGTAAAGGAACAATATAATAACGAGAGAGAGAGACAAAATAATTGTTAAGGATCCTTAAAACACTGTGAAATATTTCATTACTTTTATTAGTTGTAAATTATAATGTGCTCACTAAAACGTGTCACAAGGTCCAAATAAGCTCAAAAATTACAGACTTAGATGACTATCTAAGCCTCTAAGACTTGCAAAGTTTAAATCTCTTTGAATCCAAGTATGTTCTATAGTGGCTGTTTCGGGATACCGAGCGATATTCCTCTTTCTTTTACTACTTTCTTTGAGTTTTTGACAGAGTTTTCTTAATGATTCTATTCTGATTTACTCTTGTTGACCTCCCCTTCAATGTTGGCTGCTTCTCTCTTTTATAGTGTCATTCTAAGGCAACGAGGTACCACTGATTCCCCCCCTCTATTCCCTTGGGTACCAATGCCTATGTCGTGCCAGCCACTTCGGTGGCTAGTTCATTCCTTATTTTCTTATAACTTTCTTCTTTTTATGCCTTTTCCCCAAAAGCTCATTGCTGACTTTCCTTTCTGGGGTGTCCCTAGAGAGCTGACTTCTAATCTCTCTTCCTTCAAGGCTTCTACACCTTACCTTTTCAGATTTAGCTTTTTTGGCTATCTTTCCTTTTGTCATTTTTCCCAAGTGAGCTAATTCCATCTCTGCCAGGTTGAAAGTTTTCCCAACTACTTCCTTTCGTAGTTCTTCCTTTTGGGTTCCTCGAGGTACCAGCCCTTTGTTCATTAATTGTTAGTCCCAAGCTCTCTGATTCCTTTCTGCATCATTGGGTGGCTGATAAAGATGTATCTGTTCTTTGTTTCTTGTGTTTTTTGGGCACTTCTTTTGAGCTGTCTTAATCTCATCCTAGCTTTGTTGCATGTCTTGAGGACCCGAGGCTTCTAGTAGTCCCTGGGTATCCCAGTCCAATTCTTATCACTAGACTCCTTTTTGATTTTCTGGTTTTGATAGAATATGCTTCTTCCTTTCTTTCCTTCATTTTTTCTAAGGCCTATCCCTTCATGGGTTCTGGACTTTAAATGGACTTGCACCTACCATCCCTTTCTCTTGTGGTGAGCTCAACCCTTTTATATGAGGCTTGCCCACTGTGCTATTTTGGGCCTTGGTGTTATAACTTTTTAGACCTCAGCACCTAGTAAAATCGTCAACAAAAATGACATAGAATCTATAGCCAAGTACAAAAGTAATAAAAGTAAGGCCCCAAACATCACTATGAACCAACTATAAAGGAAAAGTACTTGACATAACATACTTTGGAAAAGGAAACTTGTGCATCTTAGCACTTATACAATATGTACACTATGAACAAATGTTATCATTAACAGAAATTTTTACAGTATTATTGAAAGAATACAAGGCAGAATGAAGGAGCTTGGAGCAAGGATGTCCAAATCTTTGATGCCTTAGCAGTGCTTAAGGAGAGACTACAGTATTGACATAGGATTGGAAGGCAAAGAATGAAGGAGGAGTAGGATCAGCAAATAGTTAAAAGGAAAGAGGGATTGGATAGATACCATCCTTACTCTGGCCTTGATAGAGAATCTTCCTTATAGGTAAGTCCACAATTAAGAACTGAGTAGCATCAAAATAGCAATAAGCATTATTTTGTAAGCAAATTTTATAGACAAACAGCAAACTGGAAGCCAAATCAAGTACCCTAAGGATATTGTCTAAATGAAATTGATGAGAAGGTGTAAGAAGCTTACCATTTCCAATATGAGTCACTGGCAAGTCTTGCCCATTGCCAATAGTAACAGATTCATTCCCTGTAGTGGCCTGAGAGTGTAAAGAAAGCTGAGATAAATTTGGAGTCACATGATCTGAACATCCTATATCAATGAGCTAAGTAGAGGTAGATGCTGAAGTAGAATTAGCAGTTGCAGATGCTACCATAGAACTAGCTGCCATAGATGCTAGTTTAGTAGAAGCATGTCTGCCTTGATAGGCAAAATTCATGCGATCATAGCAGTCCAAGGCAGTGTGACCATTCTTGCCACAAATTTGACAAGTAGGTCTTGAATTCTGAGATTGACCTTGAACCTAATTTAAGTGAAAACTAGAACCAGTCCTGGAGGATTGAAAACCACCATTCTTAAACTGAGAATGTGATTGAAAACTAGGAAATTGAGAACTAGTATTGGCAATCGTAGAGGATTAACCAAGATTGAAACCAAAATTGGTATTTATAGATGTTTGACCATTATTGAAACCAAAATTAGGGCCAAAATTGTTAAAACCTTTGCCATGACCCCTCTGATTACGATTCCTACCTCTACCTCTATTATTGTTCTGATTAAACCCACTTTGAAGAATCATAGCCATAGAAGTATCCCTAGACTCAAATTTCTTCTTAATAGCTCTCTCTTTAGCATGTAACAAAGTATTTAACTCTTCTATGGTAAACACATCATTCCTAGTTCTTATTGCTGAACAAAATGCACCATATTCTTGAGGCAAAGTTTCTAAATCTAGGTGTATAAGCTCTTCTTCATCAATGAAAACAACAACAGAACTCAATTTATCCCTAACTTCTTTGATTCTTTGAAAGAAATTATTAGTGCTTTTAGAACCTTTCTTAATACTCAACAATTCATTTCTCAAACTTAAAACATGAGATCGAGATACAAAAGAAAACCTTTTCTCAAGCATATTCTAGACTCCCTTCACAGACTTTTGACCCACTGTAATGGCTAAGATTGATGGAGATAGAGTGGAGTTGATGATGGTGAACAAGGCTTGCTCTTGATTCTTCCAACTGAGATACTTAGGGTTTGGCTCACTAGTAAAGCTTCCAGAACTATCCTTCAAGAAAGGATCAGGTGCTACACATGAACCATCAACAAAGCCTATCATGGCATAAGCTTCAAGAATCACAACAATTTGATGTTTCCAGACCATATAGTTGGTGAAATCCAGCTTCATTGTCATCATACTCGCCATATTAGATAAGAGCAGCAACGATGGATTCACTAAAGAATTTGTAGGAGTAGCTGTTGTAGTGGAAGTGGAAGGTGTTGTTGAAGAACTAGAGCTCGGAGCAGAAGCCATTAATGGTGGCTTTGATACCATGAAAAGCAATATAAAGAAATGAAAAATATGAAGAAGCAGAGAGAGAGTAGAGAAGAGAGCAAAGAAGAAAAGCAAATTTGATGAACTAATTTTGAGTTTCTTGATCTGATTGATTCACTGAGGCCAGTACATATACATAACCAATTCCGTAAATTTTGGGATCACTATAACTAAGTATATCATGACTCATCAGATGCTTACACGTGGACTTGCAACAATAACTAACTTTACTAATACCATTAGCATAAGCTACCTATAGCTTAGACTACTCTACTACAGGTCGTTTTCTTTCAGCCTTATCACATGCTGTGTCACATGCCTTTACATCTTCTCTCTCTATATATGCTGCAAATTTTCAATTTTGTGAAGGTTTTTGAAGAGATTAATAATGTCAATCATGTAGAAAGACATTCTAGGACACCAAGAGTGATACAATGACAATCTTAGGCGCTAAGGCTATGTTGTTGTTATTATTATTATTATTATTATTACGATAAAGCTATGTTGGAATCCAATCTCCTATGGTAGATATAATCAATGTACACTTTTAAGTTTTATGCCTTTAATTATTATTTTTGTAAGTAAGTTTCTTCTTTTCTGATCAATGAATTAAAAAAATAATAGGCATAGCTGAAGAAGTAATTGGCTGGATAGGTGGAGCTACTGAACAAGTAACTAGTTTGTGATGGCAAATGACAAAATTGTCTTTAGAGGTCTATGTCAATGATAATTAAGCCAAACTGAGAGTGGCACTTGTCTCTCACAGCGCTGCCTAATCCAATAACATGTTAATCAAAATACATAAAGAGATTGGAGTTCATTTGATTTTTAATGCACCTTTTAAAGTTTAAAAAAAAATAAAAAAATAAAAAATAAAAAAAAATCTTGTACTCTTTGAAGTCCCAGGAAATCCCAGAGGAAAAGGCAGCAGATAAGAGTCCATAGACTCCATACCCCTAAACAAATCCCAGTACTAACATACTCTTCCAATGTCCAAGCATTTTTATTTTTTTGGGCCTCTTAAATACATAGGAAGAAAGAAGTTGAGAATCTAATAATTTGCATGAATATTGTACACTATAAACATTTGTTTAGTTTATAATATAAATCTTACCTAAACAGTAAAACGTAAACTTATAATTTTTCTTGTATGTATGCGGTTTTAAGAACAGTGCTACACTTATAAGCTGTAATTTCCTAATCCTAAGTGAAGAGTTAAAAGCCTCGATCGTCTTATCTTATCAAGCATCCTTTTCCTTCTTTCTTTTTTACTAAATTAATTAATGTTAGATGTGGGCTGCTGTTGCTGCTACTACTTATCTCTGTGTGCTTGCCAATTTATTCTACTATTTTTAGTTTTTGGTTTACATTAGTCAACCTTAATCAATTTTTTCAAAGCTTTTATTTAAACATGCTACTAAGATTATTTCCAAATAAATAAGTTTAAGAATACATCATTTTTTGCAATTTTTTAAATATATTTTAATTATGATTGGTCTATAATAAAAATAATATTAATGGTAAATTCATGTGAAAGTAATGTTACTTCAATCATAACTTCTTCTTTTTTGGCTAAAACAATAATAACTTATCACTTTAGTAAAAACTTTTGAAAAATTGAATAATTTGTCTCCTTAGCATTACTCTTTTCAAATAAATTTATTGAATACACTTTTTTGATTATTAGAATAAGGGAAACATTATTTGTTATGAAAATTAATAGATCATCTTTATTTTAAATATTGTTCATTTTGTTTATTTCATAATTTAAAATTTTAATGGATGCAACAAAAACATATGTTGCCTTTATTGAGCATAAACAACCAAACAAATATTCTTGACGGCCACGTATAAATCTACCGTCAACTCCTTTTAAGGGAACTTAGTTCCCATCATGGCACCAACTGCTGTTTCAGAAAGTTAATCCACGCACGTCAATGTCCGAATTCTAGATATCAAATTAATGCCCATTCTACGGTCAAAGAGCCTCTCTTTTTTTTTTTTTAAATGAAAATCATTTTTCTAAATTGAATTTGGGGAAAAAATTCAAAAAAAAAAAAAAAAAAAAAAAACAGAGGAGAATTAGAAAGTAAAAATCTGCTAAGAAGTCAGGCCCCCCATTAACCATTTCATTTTAAGGAATTGATTGGTTCATAAACAGCCTTGGCTTGCTTGCAATACTCGGAATCGGTGGCTTGATTGAACCAAGTGTATGCAATTTCACGAACTCATTAGCTTTAGAAATAGGATCCATATAATATCTCAAATTAGAAAGAAAAAAAAAATGTAATTGGAATTAATTTGGTCTTGTAATTCGTAAAGGGACGGTTGTCTGGTCATGGTTGAAATACTTCTTTATAAAATAATTATATTAAAAAAAAAAAAAAAAAAAAATCTTCCTTCCATTTTTCTCTGATTGTGAATTGAATAAGCCCAAAGATACAATTAAACTCTGTGTTTTAGACCAGCAACAGATTTTGATTTGCCTATGCTCACCAAACTTTCATGGAACATCATTGCTACACACCAAGACAACCTCTCTGTATAGCTTTTGAGAAGCAAATATAGAGTCAAATCTTTCCTAAAATGCTACCAAGTTGAGAATATTGTTCTTCCAATCCAACCTTGACATGATCCATAAAAGGGTGGACAAGAAAACTTTCAATCAAACTACTTCGGTGTTGCAATTTGATGTTTTATAGCTCTCTCTTTTAGCAAAGAAAAACAAAAAGATCTGGCCATAATAGATGTCACAAAAGCACACTAAAAATAGCTAATCTTGCTTTGTCAATTTCTTATTTAAAAGACATAGAAATCACAAAGCATAAAAAAGTACACTGCTAAAAAGGAAAAGAAAAAGAAACAGGGTACACTGCAAAAATAACTGAAAATAAGGCTGTTATTGCATAGTCCCGAAACGATGCTTCCTTCCCACCTACTCTGCCAGTGGGAGGAAGTATAGTAGAGTCTGGAACTATGCAATAACTTATCCTGAAAACACTAGTATATACTACAACACATGACCCATCTTCTATGCACCTTTCTCTTCTTGAGCCATGGTCACGTTGGTGTGGTGGGTGTGGCTATTTGG
Source organism: Quercus cerris (assembly GCA_963669245.1). NCBI lineage: Eukaryota > Viridiplantae > Streptophyta > Magnoliopsida > Fagales > Fagaceae > Quercus > Quercus cerris. The sequence goes on along the minus strand of OY770014.1, from coordinate 22,927,488 downwards.
ACTTATTGCTGGACTGTGGTGGTGGTCCAGTCGTGGGTACTACAGATTTCAACACCTGTAACAACACTGACTTTCTCTTTGCCGGAAAAACACTTCCATTGTTCTGTGTGTTGGAGCTGACATGTTCTTCACTTGGGCTCGTTGGCTTTATTTTGTTGCAGCCACAGCAGCCTACCTTTCCATCTTCTGGGTTCAGCTTTCTCACCATTTTTGCCTCTTCCATTTGGTTTCTTGCCATCTCTCTTTTCTCTCTAAATTTGCTTCAATTTTTCAACTCCAAATTGTGAAGGTTTTTGAAGAGATTAATAGCGTCAACTAGAAAGACATTCTTGGACGCCAAGAGTAAACAGTTTCTTGGGCACCAAGGCTGTGCTGGAAATTAAAATTACCACCTTATTGTTAATCTACTTTTATTCGAAATGTGATTGGCTTAAGTGATAGCCGTGGAGCAACTGAGCAAGTAATTAGCTTATGATGGCAGTTGACAAAATTGTCAGTGATAACTATTTGCTCAGCCAAATTGATCGTGGCACGTGTCTCTCACAGCGCAGCTAAATCCAATAATATGTTTCTTCTAATAAATAAAGAGGTTGGAGTTTATTTCATTTTTTGTGCGGAAAAAAAAATATATATCTTGTGCTTTTTGAAGTCCCACACTTGATCTTATAGCCAAAAGAAAGGAAAGGTTGTTTTGAAACGAATATTGTTTGTCAAAGATTTGTCTTTTTTCCCACAGGTCAGTGTCCAGTGTTTGTGTAATGTTGATTTAGTAATGCAAGTTGATTTCAGTGTGTGTTTGCTCTGAGTTTGCAGCACGCTAAGTGTTTGATAAAATGTCCATGTGGAACTGCATTTTATTGCTTCCCCAAATGTGAGGCTTTGGAGGTGCAATTTGTAAATTTTGCTGAATTATTTGATTGGTTGCAAATGATGTTATTCAAGCTCTCTTTACTATTTGTAGATAAGCTTTTGTGGTGGTAAAATTCTTCTATTTATAGATGCTTATTTGCCTATGTGGATTTTAACATGAGGATGACATTGAAAATCTGCTATTTGCTAATTGAGGAGTTATGGCCGGGATCCTATTTGGTCAGTACCTTTTTTTTTTTTTTAGTATGTTCAATCTTTAGAATATTTGGTTTGGTTTGATACTTTGAAAAATGAACAAAAACTCCAAAATCTTAAGTCTTGGATATCTCAGCTTTCTCTTTCTTTCAATTTTTTTTTTTTTACATTAATGTTTGCATCAATCTTTTCTGGAAATTCTATCTAAAAATCTGGTTGATTTCCAAATTATGGTCTAAATATCTAATTTGGTCAAGATTTTTTGTCCTAGAATGATATAAAAACATGTGAGACTTATAGCTTGAGAAAATTAGTTTCTTTGGAATTTGACAGAATTTGAGGGTTTTTCTTATATTTAATAGTAGGTTCCGCTTTCTATCTATTCATTTCTCTTCAAGTCCCCTCAATGTTTCTAGAGTCATATCAGGTGTATCAGATATAACAAGAGAAAAAACCCCATTTGAGCATTGTTGAGAATATTTAGGACCCGTTTGGATTGAGGAGGGAGGGAGGGAGGAGTAAAGGGAAGTAGAGTAGAATTGAGTTAGCTGAAAATAGGTTAATTTTGGGCCAATTTTACTCTCCTTTACTCCTCCTCCCTCCCTCCTCAATCCAAACAAACCATAATTTTTTCCCTTTTTTAAGTCAAAATGGCAATATTGGATTACAGTTGATGTTTGTTGAACTGGTTCAAAGTCTTTGGACCCTACTACTTGCTGAGTGCTATGTTGCGACCAGTAAAAATCACAAGCTAGTGCACTCTAATTTGAAGTCAAAGAGTGCAGAGTGAAGACAGGGAAGATTTCTGTTGGTATCAATATTGTTTTTCAAAATAATTGTCCAGAGTTCAGTGTTTGTGAATTGCTGAGGTTGTAACTTGCATTGACTTTAGTTTTTGTGTTTGCTGAGTTCTGTAGCTGCTACGAGTTTGATAAAATGTCTTAGGGACCTGAGGTTTATTGCTGCTTAGGTTTTTTATCTTCACAACTTTGGATTGCAATTTGTAGGGTCTAAATTTGCTGAATTATTTAATTAATTGCAATTTATATAATCAGAGCTTGCTTTATTATTTGCAGATAAGCGTTGAGTGTGCAAAGACATTTTCCATTTAAGGATTGTTATTTGCTAACTGAAGACTTCAATCCTCGGTTGCTCTATCTGGTCAGCATCTTGTTCTTTCTTTCGTTTTAAGTATATTAATGTCAGATCTGGGCTGCTAGTATGTATCTGCCTATGCTTGACTTTTTATTTCTTTTTGCTTTACATTAATCAACCTTACAACACTTTTACAAATGGTTAATTGTGGTAACTTTATATTAATTATTATTTGGACTCACCACTGATATTATTTTTTCACTTACTAATAACCACTCAAAAAATAAAATATAATGACCACTTACCGCGTTAGCAATTTGTAAAAAAATTTGTAAATCTAGCATTTTTCTTTGTATTAACATGCTGCTATGTTGATTTCAAAATAAATAATTTAAAAAAATACATAATTTTTCATTATACTCAATTATTAGCATATAACCTGTTTATGTATGCCATCATGAATGATTTCATTTTAAACAATTGATTGGGTCATGGACAACCTTGGCTTGTTTTCAATACTCAGCATCAGTAACTTGATCAAACCAAGTGTATGCAATTTCATGAACTCATTAGATTCAGTAAAAGGATCCATAATAATATCTAAAATGAGAAATTTAAAAAAAAAAAAAAAAAAAAAAGTAATTGGAATTAATTTGATATTGTAATTTGTAAAAGAATGGGATAGAACCAAGTTTAGACAACTATTTGATAAGGAATCTTCGTATCAAATATATATATATATATATATATATATATATATATATATATATGAGAGGGAATCAATAGAACCAATTCAGATTGAGAATCTTGTTCTTCCAGTCCAACCTTGACTAGATCCATGAAAGGGCGGACAAGAAAGCTTCAATCATTTTCTCCAGTAAAGTGGGCTATTTGCAGTACCTACTTTGGTGTTGAAATTTGATGTTTTATAACTCTCTCTTTTTAGCACCAAATATATATATATATATATATATATATATATATAACCAAAAAAAAAAAAAAAAAAAAGAAAGATCTTGCCATAATAAATGTCACAAATGCAAACTAAAATTAGTTAATTTTGCTTTATCATTTTCCTATTTAAAAGGCAGAGAGAAATCACAAAGAATAAAAAGAACAATAGAGATAACTAAAAATACTGACATTTAAATTTAAAAAAAAAAAAAAAAAAAAAAAAAAAAAGAGGGAGAGAGAGAGAGAGAGAGAACTAGAAGTACTACAAGAAGACCCATTATTTATAATTACATGTGGGTCTTAACCACATATGCATCTATGTACATATTTTCTACTTCTTGAAGCATGGTCATCGTGATGTTGTGGGTTTGGCTATAATATATGCTAATGCTATATAGCCTTACCCTTTGCCTTTCTGGAATCAGCAACCGACCTTGTTGGACTGTGTCTGTGGGGGTGGTACTGATTTTTTAGCTAGTGCGGATGTAAACATCATTTTCATCACTGACTTCCTCTTCACTGGAATTACACTTCCATTTTTTGGTTTGTTGAACCATTGCTCTGTGTTGTAGCTTTCCTCTTCTTCACTTGAGCTCAATTTCACCTCCTTATTTGCCTCTGCCATTGTGTTCACTGCCACTTCCAAATTGTCATGCTTTTTATAGAGATTAATAATGTCAATCTTGGACGCCAAGAGTGCTACATGGCCGTACCAATGAACAGTGATAAACTTGGACTCCAAGGCTTCTAATCTCCCTGTGATAGATATTTCTTTGTACACTTTTCAGCCTTTAATTTTGATTTTTGTGGGTTATTCTCTGCTTTGCTTTTACTTTAATTCGAAACGTGGATTGTCTTTTTTTTCTTTTTTCTTTTTAATTATTATTTAAAAAAAAAAAAAAAAGAGAAAGGTGGAGCAAGTAATTTGTTTATGTTAGAAATTGACAAAATTGACATTAGTAGTAGTAGAAGATTTCAATGTCATCAGTGTGAGTGTGAGTGTGAGTGTGGCACGTCTCTCGCAGCAAAGCCTAATCCAATAATATGTTACTTATCTATACTATGGTTTCCTCGCTTTGGGATCTCAATTTAGATGTTCAAAATACCCTTAAATTCATTCATTCTAAAGCTTAAATCATAGTGTTAAACATGTAAAATTAGTAATTTAAAAACTCCTAATTTTAGCTAAATTAAAAATTAAAAAAAAAAAATTTCTTGCACTTCTACATTTTTCTTTCACGTTAGTTATCAAGTATTAATACAACTTCTTTTTTTTTTTTTTTGAAAAAATAAAAATAAAAATAAAACTGCTTTTTTTCCCCTACAAGCATACTATTTTTTTTTTTTCACTAAACTTTTTTTTTCCCACCTACAAGTTTCTCTTTCTCATTAATAGTCAAGTATTAATATAACTTCTCTTTAAAATAAAAAATAAAATAAAACTGCCATGAGTAAAACGTGAAAATCTAAAAAATAAAAAATAAAAAGCATCGTCTTGTGCAAATCATGTATGTGATGAGGCTAGTAATAAATAAGAGGATGGAGTTCATTTGATTTTTAATGAACGGAAGTCCCAGAAGAAAAGGCAGTAGATAGATTCCGTAGTTCCCCCAAACAAAGCCCAGTACTATCTACCCTACCAATGTCCAAGCATTGTTAAGCCGCTTAAATATATAAGAAGAAAGAAGTTGAGGAACTCCCACAATCCATTTTCCAGAAATGAAAGGTTGTTTTGGAATGAATATTATTTGTCAAAGATATAAAAAAAATTTTTCTCACACTGGTCAGTATTTTGGTTATGTTGAGTTTGTAATAGACATTGATTTTAGTGTGTGTTAATGTGTTTACTCTGAGTTTGTAGCATCCTACGTGTTTGATAAAATGTCCATTTGCACCTGCATTTTATTGCTTTCCCAAATGCAATTTTTAGGGTCTAAATTTGCTGAATTATTTGATTGGTTGCTAATATTGTCATTTGAGCTTGCTTTACTTTTTGCAGAGAAGCGTTGTGTTTGCAAAATTCATCTATTCATGGATGCTTGTTTGCCTATGTGGATTTTAAGAGGAGGGTAGCATCGACGAGCTACTATTTGCTAATTGAGGAGTTATGGCCAGGATCCTATCTGGTCAGTACCTTTTTTTTTTTTTTTTCTTTTTCTTTTTTTAAGTATGTTTAATCTTTAGAATATTTGTTTGATTTGAGACTTTGAAAATGTACAAAAACTCTGAAGTCATAGTCATGTACAGAATTTGAGGCTTTTTTTCTGTAATTTAATTTGGTCACAAGTTTATTCTTAACAAAAAAAAAAAAAAAAGTAGGTTCCGCTTTCTTTCTATTCGTTTCTCTTTTGAGCCCCATTCAATGTTTCTAGTTTCATATCAAGTGTATCAAATATGACCAAACAAAGAACCCCATTTGAGCCCTGTTGAGATTGCTTAGGTTTTTTTTGCTTTAATAAGTCAAAAAGGAAATATTTTATTACAGTTGATGTTTCTAAAGCAGGATCAAAGTCTTTGGACCCTCTATTGCTGAGTGCTATGTTGTGACCAGTCCATTGGCTTTTGTCAATAAATTATTGCTGCCAAAAAAAAAAGTGTTTCTTTGCAATTTGATGCAGAAATCAGTAATCAAAACAAAAACCTAAGCGATAAGCTTTAACCATTGAAGATGGAGCACTATATATAAAACATGAGTAGACTTCATATTTCTTCTTCTTCTTTTTTTTTTTTTTTAATTGCTATTTTTGAAGTGTTGGTTATGTAGTATTCATTCTATGTTATTAGTCAATTTCTAATTCTTTTCTTTGAGTGATAATTTACATTTAGAAAAACAATTTTGGGGTTCAATATTAGATTGTTTCTGTAAGATCTTATGCTCAGTTGAGTTTTCAAGGAAACTGTGAAGGAAACAACTGCTTTTTCTAATTTCATTTTATATACCTTAATCTATATTCTTAAGTGTGTCGGAGCCTACAGTATCAAATTTAGCTTTAAATTTGTACGCAATATTGAATCAGATCACCATTGGTCTAGACTCTAGAAGCTGGGGAGAGAAGGTTATATTGGCTGTTTTAGACTTATTTACTAGATTAATAAAGTTAGGTATGCCAAAAAAGATATATGCTGTAATACGGATGTCAGTGCCCAATATATATATATATATATATATATATATATTTTTTTTATGGGAATGCCCAGTATTCTAAGTTTGACTGGGATGTCCTTATCATGTCTTCATCATTGAAGCCCCTTGCTATATCAATGTTAAGTTTGGACCAACCACTAGTACCACAATTCTAAGTTCACATGAATATAAATTGAATAGCTATTTGCTCTAGCTTCTATGGGAAAGGCACTTCCTATGTTTCTTGGAGGTTTCTTAGGTCACTCACTACAACATTCATAACTAAAATAATGCAAAATTGAGATTGATAAGCTATGTGGGTAACTTTTGTCAATGTTACATTGCTCACTTTTATTGGAAAATTTCATCATTACATTACATTGTCTCCTTATGATCTTGATACATGCAGAAGAACAAAATGATTAGATATCAAAAACTATTTGATCTAAACATATTTGTTGATAAAGTGGTGTACACCATCTAACATTTTCCGATGCAGAAACTATTATAGTTTGTAGAAACAACACCACTAACGGTCCATCAATATTTGTCGTTTTCATTCATGCGTGGCAACATACGATTGCTTTTTGAAGCATTGATTAGGCTAGCTCTCAATTTGTTGTTGTTGTTGTTCTTTTTTTTTTCTTTTTCTTTTTTTTTTTCTTTTTCCATTTATTTGTAGTATTAGACGTCCGTATACTTTTTGTTTGTCCCGAAATGTTGTGCCTTGTTCCCATATCCAACCCCTCGATCCAACCAAGGCTCGTGAATTCACTAGATTTGGTGTGTACCAAACTTATTAGTATAAATAAATCTGGAATTTATCGACCTTGTATTCTGTAGGATATAAATAAATATTAATAGGAGTGTCACTGTGTCGGGTCCTAAAAGATTATTAAATTTTTTTTATTATTATTCTGATCCATAGTTCATAATAAAGTGATTATAAAAAAGAGGTTCATCATAAATAAAGCGAATAATATTTATATAAAAGCTGTGTGATCCTAAATTTTTTAGAAGCATTTAATAAATGTAGAGTATCAAGGGCACCACTTTATTAAATGGGTAGTGTTATAAAAAGGTCCGGTTATTGATGACCCAATAAATTTACTAATCATGATTATTCTTAAAAGTTGCGTCTAAAAGAAAATGACCCTCATTCAAACAAAAAGATTAACCATAAAAATAAAATAAAATAATATATATATATATATATATATTAACAACCACTCCACTTTGTTGGCGCAAAGAGGCGGCGAGATGGTGGCGCTTCCCGAGACCCGGCAGCAATGAAACCCCACACACCAACCACCACAACCGCCCGCACACACAGCCGTTTCTTCCCACCAACCAGACACAAACACAGCTGACCCATCGCTGTCGGCCTGTCACCACCTCATTCCGTTACCCATTACACTCCAAAACCACCGCACAAACCACCGGTCCGCCCCAAATAACATCAAAACATCACAAATTTTCCGATCGGGTCAATTGATCAAATACCCAACACAAAAAATTAATAAATAAATAAATAAATAAAAAGAGAGTCCTTTTCTTTTCATTTATCTGACGCTGGGGTCTAACCAGGGGAAAATCGTTGAATTCGTAAGCTTTGAATGACGGTGAGCTTATAACACACTAGACCCACATAGCAAATCAAGACGAAAATCCAAAATTCAAAACTTTGCGGGCTGAAAATGCTAGAAATGTATGCTCTGTATCATTTAAATAGCATAGAAATCACAAGCTAGTGCACTTCCAGATCAGTGGCACTATCAGAATCACAAAAATTATTTAAACTCATTGTGGGGCCTAAACCATGGTTGACAAGTAAGCAATCCATGGTGCTATGGTGTGTGTGGGTGCACAGGGTTACCATTCTTAAAGCAGCAAAAGCTTTTGTTGGCAAGTGATGAAGAGGCACCGCGAGGACAGAAAACGTGCCTGAGGAATTGAGCCACGCGCTTAAACATCAGTAGCTTCACCAGCTTCCTCTGTTTCGGAATTACACTTCCGAGCTTTTTTTTGTTGAACCATGGCTTTGTGTCGACCCCAGAGTCGGAAAGTTCTGCAACTGGGTTCAGCTTCGGCACCACCTCTGGGTCTATCTTGATGAAGACCACATAGCCACCTGGGTTCAGATCTGGGATCACCATCTCTGGGTCTATCTTGGTGCAGTCCACCTCGCCACCTGGGTTCAGACCTGAGATCACCATCTCTGTCTCTGACATCTTTCTCAGTGCCAAGTCTCTCTTCTCTATGATTTTCTTCTTCTTCTTCTTTTTTCAAATTGTGAATGGATGAAAGATTCCTTTTTGCCCAGTAGTATTTAAAGAAAGAAAGACACTGACTCCTGCTACAAGCGGCCTACAGTGAGTGATACGTGGTTGTAATAACCCATTTATTTTAATTAAGTTAAGGATTTTACTACTAAATAGTGCCCTGAATTTTCATTTTTGAAAAAAGACTTCTCGACTTTTTCAATTCTTAAAAAAATATTTTTAAAAAAAAAAAAATTTAATGTGTGCCTTTCACGGATTTGATTAGTTTTAACCTTTCACGAAATTTATGATTTTTATTTTCTAACTTGTAGGCGATTCTCTGTTTTTTTTTTTTTTTAAACCTCATTAACGATTCTTCTAGATGCTGCTGAGAAGATTAAAAAAATTAGTAATTACTACGTCTCAATCTTACTTTCTTTTTTATATGGGTTTTACTAATTTATATCATTAAAGCTCGAATTAACTGAACTCTTTTTATTTATACTTTATTCAAAAGGTTGTGTTATGCCAAATAATTAAATTTTTATTATTAAATACACGTGGCAAAACAAGGATAGATCACGGGAAAATCATATTGATGTACATAATTGCAGTCAAGAATAATATTATAGCCTTCTTCTATATAATTTTTTTTTTTTTTTTAAAAAGAACCCGTTAAAGATTATGGCCTTAGAAGATGACAAATGATATTAATATGAATAGTTGGTGTGACAGTGAGACCATGGAAAATCATCTCAAACAATGGAAAATTATCTCAAAACAGTTATTGTAGTAGTTACCAAAAATCTACCATACACATGCTGAGTGGTCATTAATAGCAACAAGTCTTAATACTTGATGGAGGAAGTTTATCATGAAATGACATGTAACACACTACTTCATGTATAAATAGGGGTTGAATCTACCCAAAAAAAAAAAAAAAAGATTCTAGCACAACTAGACCATTTCTGAGATTATTGTATTATTTTCTTAGGAGATCAAGTAGTCTATAGACAAATCAAATAGTCTTAAGGCTTGTAGAAGATCTTATGCTTGTAAGCTTATTTCATTTTTAATTATATTATTATTCAGTACAGTATATGAGTAGTTTGATGCAAGATTTAGTTGTTTGTTTAAGTTTGATTTGATTTATTGCTTAGTTTGAATTAATTTAGTGTTAAAATAATCATTTAGGCTTTAATCCTTTAAATTTGCTTCATAAGTTAAATTGGGTAATTTACGCTTAATAACTTCGGCCCATAACTTAGGATTTTTCTCATTATAAAGTTTAATTCGCGTATTTGTTAAAAAAAAATTTCGTTTTCTAACTCCAAATGTTAGTCTTCTAAGTCAAATGTTCACTTCCAGTTTGTTTAAGAATCTTGATATTCACTTCAAGCAATCTAAAAAAACAATATTGAGTTACCTAGGCTAATTAAAATTTGGTTTCTACTCAAACAAATTGTAGGCCAGAACACAAGAAAGTAATAATAAACTTAGAATTGTCTCTCTCGTAGAAAGGTTTTACTTTTACCACAGGTGGTGGGCTAAGGCTTGTGTCAAGCAAAATGGATTTATAATGACAGTTATAGATAGTCGGTTTACTTTATCCATATGCGGCTAGCGTGGGTCCACAAATTCAATCCACTAATAATCAGAAGTTACCAGCCACTAATTGCAGGATAATAATCTTTATTATTAGCAGCCTCATTACATGTGATCTGCATGTGTGATGGGACTCTTTTTAACTGTAAGTTTAATATAATTTTTTAATTTGAATTTATTTATTTTTAGTGAGGTTACATAAGAAATAATTTTTAAGGAACTAAAATTTAGGATTTGAAATGGAATAATCTACTAAGTTTAGTGTGTGCTAGTTTTTAAGAAAAAATATATCAAACGTGCATGGAATATATTTAAATAGAGGGTGTTCTAATTTTATGGAAAAAAAATTTCTCTTGTAGTTTATTTTTTTTGTTTAAATTTTGTTGAATTACAATTTTAACCTCATTTTTTTATTTTTTAAGGTTAAGGATTATCTAATTAAATTATGAGTATTTGTGACATTTTTTGAAGTCATAACTAACTTTATGAACCATCTTAATATATAAAGATTATACTCTAATTATTACAATTATATGTCACAATTATAACCTAATTACGTAGACTTTGACCCTGATTTGACAGATTGATCTCTGTGAAAAATGAACAATATGGTAACCAACTTATAAATCTTAGATATGTCTTGGTGGGATGTATCTATCTTAATTTTTTTTTTACCCTTTTTCTATTATATTGATTTTGTTTTTTGGATCACATCAATCCCTTTCTTTTTTCCCTTCTCTTTTTCATTGATTTTATCAATCTCTTTGGTTTTTTTTTTTTAATAAGAATGCTAAACTTTTATCGCACAAAACAACAAGATACAGCTCTATTAAAGTGAGAAATATATACCTTTGTGCTAGACAGCTCAAGACCCAGAAATAAGAAATTCATTAAAACTGTTACAAAGCCTGGTTACATACTACAAAAAAAGAGACATCACAAACTCAAGTTTACACAAGCAATAAAAAGTAAAGTAATCTAAGAATAGATCACTTTATTAGGCAGATTCTTCAAGCGTAGCAGTTGAGACTTAGAGTTGAGACCGCCCAAGGACAATACGAATTACTAAGCTCCATTGATGACTGGAGTACAGCTTCTTCGATTTTATATGAATGATCAGATTTCTTTGGGCCCAGCGTCGTACACTGCAGTAACCTCAATCCAGCTAATTGCAAATCATGGCTATCAAGCTTTTCCCTTTTCCCATTTTTTTAGCCTCAATTTTATCCCACACAGAAATTTGATTGAAATCCTGGCACATGTCCATAATTCTCCCTCAGATTTCATCAATCTTTTTGTTATGAGCTTCTGTTTAAATATGCTATTTGGATGATTTCCAAATTACACAGTATAATTTTTTTCTTATCTGGTCACAATTTGTTGTTTTTCAATTAAATATAATAAATGGCACATCTGAGTTTTTTGGGTGTTTGATGCACTATTGGACCATTGGTTCCCCTAAGATATTTATTCGTTGTTGAGTCGGTCCATTTCTACGACATTTTCAATATCAAAGTTTACTACTTATGCATCTTATTTTTCCCATTTTTAGTAGGTTAATTTACATTTAAAATCAAATATTTTAAGGGTTGTTCAAATTAAATAATCATATAGATATAGTTTCAAAAGTTTCAAATTAAATCTTAAAATAATGTTACAAATCAAACCTTATTGAAACTTGAACTTTTAAAATTATATGAATTTTAACCTTCTCTTTTGGGTTTGATTTTCGGGTTTTATTGGAACCTTTAAATTGATGTGACTTTTAAAGTTTTAAGTTTCGGTTTAAAACTAACAAAACTATGAGGTTTAATATGTAATTGCCTTAAATCTCATTATTAAATTTAAAACTTTCAAGACCGTAGAGTTTAACTGTAAACTAACCCTAAAGTATTAGTATATTTAAAATGTAATAAGTGCAAGCATGTTAGGTATTGCTGTTGAATTGTGATTTTTCTTGTTTATATTGGCTATATTTTGTCCCAAATTTCTTTGTACATTCAAGCATACATTTTATGTATTTTGTGGGCTTAGATTGTAATGGGGTTGGGTTAGAAATCCATGAAGAGCAACTAGACATTGCAACTATGACTCGACTCGCAAGAGCGAGCGACTCACAAGTAACTCTGTACTGTAGAGAAATTAGTTATTTGGATAACCTAATTTACCCTTCTTAACCCTATTATATAGAACATTCTTTCCCACACTTTAATCTTTTGGAAAATCAGATATACTAACCTCTAGAGAGACTACTCTTCCTTAAGAGAAAATTCAATTGTAGTCTCCACTCCCAACCTCTCTCATTGACGTACCTTGAAAGAAGATTAACCTGAACACAACCTACAAACAAATTGAGTGTTAAGAGGGTCTTGATTCAATGGGAAGCATTGGAGCTTGACCACATTTTCAGCCGGTAAGGCATAGTGATGCAATCGGATTTATAGGATCCAAAAAGTTAGTGAAGACATAACTCTAAGTAGTCCATTGGTTGGAGAGCTTAAGTATAGTGGATATATTAGGCTTAGAGGATCTCTTTGATTATCTTTGTATTTCAACTTACTTACTAGTTGATCATTTCTTGATTGGAAGACCGCGAAAAATTTTTTACACCAAATTTTTTAGTTTTCTTCTTTAATAACACATCAGATATTATCTCGAGCTTATTGTTCTTTTCCTTATTGTCCTTTACATTATTACATTCCACTTTTATGTTCGTCAATGCAATTGTTTGGGATCTAAATTAGCATCTAGTAATTAAGCTAGTACTAGTACGCTTTCCACTGTAAATTCGCAATAAGGACAAATAAACAAAAACAAAGCGAGTGGATAAAAGATATCCAAGCGAGCTCTTTTGAAAATGTCGATACGAATATTGGATAATATTCATGAATTTTACTAATGTATGCCTTTAGAGTATATATTAATTTCTATTTTTGGAAAAAAATTTCTTAAGAATTGAAAAAGAAATAACAACTTTTTCAATTCCCAAAAAAATGTTTTCAAAAATAGAAAAGTTAATATGTGCTCTAAGGACACACATTTAAGTTACACTTTAACCGGACCTAATATTCATTTGCAATTTCGCATAACAGTTGTCAGTTGTCACAGCTCAATTATTTAAAAAAAAAAAGTACAACAAGTGTGTCGTCGTCACTTGATGTGAGAGAGAGAGAGAGGGAGCTTGAGAGAAACATCAGTGATCCGCATTGCTCCCATGATTTAACGTCGTCTCCCTTGAAATGTGGCAAGTGGCAATATATGATTGAATTAGCTTTTTCAGGCACTAAGTAAGGGCCTACTCTAGATTTGTTTTTTATTTTCTTCCCCTTTCCTTCCCTTTTTTTTTTAGTATGGACAGATAACCATCCGATGTAGTTTTTGATTTTGTGTACTCTGATGCTATTGGAGAGAACTTTTGTAGGCTTACGACCTGTAATTTAGCCATTTTAGCTTAGTTGAATGATGTTTCCTTTTAACCAAAAAAACAAAAAAAAAAGAAGAAGAAGAGGAATATGAATTTACGTATTCATTAGATAATAGATTTTTTTTAGGAGAATTAGAAAATATATTTGAATGAGTTTGAACTGAAATTATCTATCACACGTTAGTTTACTTTTTTAGTTTTTATATTAAGATTCAATTAATTTTAATATGTCATGATCAACCAAAAAATGTATTGTCCAAACAATAGTAAATGAGCATTAATACTGATGTAATGGAAGAGCACTTCAACGGGTTCTATAACCACTAATCATTAAAGATGATGAATCTAATCATCTGATGCCTTACAAATGCAACAAATCCTAGTTAATGACGACCGTTACTTATTGAACTTAAACTCTCATTAAGGCAGAGACCGTTACACACAAGGAAATAATTACCTGCAATTATGTACATGAAAACATTTATGAGCACAACAGCTACCCAAGCTACCTATAAAATGGACAATCTATCCATTTACTAAGGTATGTCAAAAAATTACTACAAAACACTATCTATGCACAAAATATAGGGGCTAGTTCTAACTTAAGTATCAGAGACTCTCCCACCAGGCACAACTTGGTGGTCTCTTTGATCAACTTTGTTTATTTTGCAAGTACTACAAGATCGTTCAAAGCTTTAGATTAGACGAGTGCCCCAATTGATGATTTTTGGCATCACCATGTCATATGTTTGAGTTTTTATATCCTAAATTTTGGTTATCTTATTAATAAAAAAAAACATGTCATAACAAGTTATGACTAGTATAACATAAAGAGGGAACACTTGAAATGAGACAAAAGGATTTCTACACATGGTTCAACTACTACAATAAATTTCAAGATTGCTTTCATTATTTTTTTTAATGCAGTTAAATAAAATGATGGATATTCAAAAAAAAAAAAAAAAAGTTAAACAAAACTTGTGACTAAAATAAAATTGGGATATTTTCATTTTATGAAAATTTTAAACAAAACATGCAAATTGCATACTATAATCAAATTAACAATTAATATTAATGGTCATGTGTAAGTCATGTGATCTTATATTAACAACAACAACAACCAAGTTTTAGTCTTAATTATTTTTTTTAAATCAAATATGAATTTTAATATGTTAGTTAGGTCAACCTCACTATCACAAATTTTTTTTTTTTGGGGTCATTTTATTGAATTCGAATAGTAAGATCAGCAATGTGACCACTAAAAAGGTATAAATTTGCTCTTTTACACTTATAGATGTTATAATTACTAAATTATTCTTTCTAATTTCTCAAACAAATAGTTGTCAAAGTGTAAATCGTATTGTGAATCAATTTTTTATTTTTCTGTATCATGTATTGTATCGTACTGTGTATTGTAAGATAAACAAACACTTAATAAAATTTATAAAAACAATTATAGATATACATATATAAAGTGTATATTCATTATAAATTTTGAATATATTCAACTAATGATTAATTTATTCATCACTTATGTAATAATATTTAAAAAGATAACTACATAAATCAAACAAGCATGTGTTTATAACATACACATTCAAATTGATTAAACTCAAAAATGATAATACATAACAAATGATCCAAAATGATAATTTTTTTTTTTGTTAGGAACCTGGTGGTTCCTAATGGGGATGGATAAGAATTGTAGGGGAATTGACTTGATTCGAGGTAGTCACCCTCCATAAAGAAAGAAAGAGATTAAGAGAAAAAGATGCACTAATGAACTAAGAAATTGATTTATTCTTCAATGATGGAAATGTGATTATAAGTAGGTATTTATATAGTCATAAAACTATTTTATTGGCCGACATTGCCCTATCCGAGTGGTTCTATTATTCCCCATGTGTATCAATAATTCCAACATGTGTTAAAAGTGATTAACATGCTTGGAATTGTAACTAACTAACTAACTAAATGCATTCTATACCCCAAATGTGGGTTCCTAACATTTCTCTCTCCTTTAAAACACCTTGCCCACAAGGGGTTGTTGTAGTTGACATCTTCATGAGGGGAAATCTGCCACTAACCCAATACTCCAAAGCATCTTGAACACTGAACACACTAACTACTTTCAAGAAACTTGTCACAATCTATAATTTGAGTAAGTGAAATCCATCATTAACTAGATCAGCAAAGGAGCACCAAGAAATCTTTGTGTTGTGGCCTTTCTTTCTATCAAATACCATGTCTCTAATCATAAACTTCCAAACAATTGGCCACCCATGCAACTAACGTGGGTAAGGAGATGAGCACCTTGTCACAGCCTATAACTTGAGTAAGTGGAACCCATCATTAACTAGATCAGCAAAGTAGCACTAAGAAATCTTTGTGCTGTGGCCTTTCTTTCTATCAAATACCATGTCTTTAATCATAAACTTCCAAACAGGGCCGGCTGAACCATATAAGCAATTGATGCAATTGCTTAAGGCCCCCAAATAAAAAAAGGCCCCCACTTGTAAAAAAAAAAATTATATATATATAATATATTTATCTATATATTTTAATTACAAAAAAAAATATTTTAGGTATTTTTATTGGTCAATAAAATGCATTAAAAAAGCCACATTGTATCTTAAAATTCAGTATACTGCACAACAACAGTGCACATAACTTGATAGGATAAGACTGTACAATGCACATAGCACTGTGCAGTCTTGTCCACGAGCCCCAACACATCACAAGGCCTAAACTAAGTTGGCCCCCACACGACTCCATACTAATTAAGTTATCACATTTTTTTAATGCAGACTCTTACTTTATCAATTATTATAAATTATCACATCAATTAATTATTTGATTTATATTATATCAACTTATTTGTATTATAGTAATACTAATTTATTGAACCAAATAATAAATTAATTTTTATTTGTACAAATTTAGACTTTAAAGTTAAAAAAAAAAAATCCACTTAAAATTTTCGCCTAAAGCCTCCAAAATTGCTGAGCCGCCCCTGCTTCCAAACAAATGGCCACCCATGCAACTCACGTGGGTAAGGAGATGATTGTCCACAAACTGCAAATAATGCACTAAATGGATCCAACTGATCACATTCCCATGAAGCTGACATTGAGGATAGAGAGAGTTTTTTGAGAGCAATTTCTATATCTTTACAACCTTTAAGATCCCAACTCACATCCAAGTACTTATAAAAATTATGATTAGCTCAATTATGGAACCATCATTTATTCCACCTAGCCACCAAGAAAAAAATCATCTAGTTCAAATTCAATCACATTGCCACTAATGTTAGTGGCTATTATTTTCATGCCTTCATTCTTGATTACATGAGTAGCCCCATCTGTTGAAGTATGAGTATTATGATCAGCTCTTTTATGGAACCCATCATTTATTCCACCGTAGCCACCAAGAAAAGAATCATCTAGTTCAAATTCAATCGCATTGCCACTAATGGTAGTAGCTGTTACTTTCATGCCTTCATTCTTGATTACATGAGCAGCCTCATCTATTGAGTATGAGTTTGGCCATAGTCTAACACCATTGGATCACTCATATCCACACCAACAGCAACCACTTCATGCATTGTAAATTCTTAGATCACCATTACCTTCTTTGGTGGTTCTTTGGACTGAACTCCAAGGGCAGCGTGTACATGGATACCTAATCAACTCCATCTAAGTGAATGCTATCATCATGTTCATCATTTCGCAAACTTGTTTTTTTATTGAAATTTTCTTTATCATCATCAACATTTACTATCTCTTCTTGTTCTTTTATTTTAATAATAATTTTTTAAATGTTTCTTTTTGGTATTCTAGTTTCTTAGACTTATAACAATAATGACAAAAAAATAATAATAATTATATTGTTAGGTAATACCTTATTTATAGTATAAAAAATAAATTTGTAAATATGAAAGTGAAGTGTAAGTGTGTAATCCAAATTTTGAAGGAGAAAGAAAAAAAAAAAAAACAATTACAAACATGTTATTTTATTAGACTAAATTAAGTAAACTAATAATTTTGTATTAAAAACAAGTCTTACAACTTGTTAAATTCAAATAAAAGTACAAATTTTAACAAAAAAAAAACTCATTTTAAAATAAATTTATATATCATACGATACAATATAATTAATACGATACAAATACTATATCTTGTGATTCATATACTATATCTTGTGATTTATAATTGCTTATGATACACCATTACAATACAGAACATTTTATGTTCAATACTCGTACTCATGCACCTCTTTTAAGAATTTATATGACAACTTTCAAAGTGGGAAGGTACGTACAATCGGTGATATTTTTTCTTCTCAAAAAAAAGTTGACATCTTTGACAGAGGCATGATTTTCTACTGCTCTAATGGATTGAACATGTTACGAAACTAACGTGTCTTCTTCTTCTTTTTGCTAATCAACTTGTCACATCCCTTTTATCATTGGAATATAAAAAAGCACCCTGACTCGATAGAAGTAAATAGAATCACCCTCCTTTGATTTCGGGTAAAAGGGCCTTTTACTGCAGGTCTTATCACTCTTGACCCTTTTACGTTGAAAGCCGAAAGCTCCCCACTTGGGTTTTTTCATTCGCTTTGGCAGTGATGGCCTTAAGAGCTTTTCCTATTCTAAATAGTTTCTTTTCTATTTCGCAGCCACACTGAAACACATGTTTATAATGAATAATGATATTATCTGTTTCTCATGGACTTTTTGTTCTCTGTTTTGCATTTGATTAAATTGAAGTATCTGTCGGTTGCTATGCTAAATCAAATGGATCTGTCTGATTTGTGCTCTTGTTAGTCGCAATTCTCGGCCAACATGGCTGTGGAGGTGACGTAGTGAAAGAGAGAGGTAGTGACGTAAATTAGGTCCATCACTACGGTGAAGTAAGAGCATCTAATTTTAACATTTTATCCTTTAAAAATTACTTTATTTATTTTAACTTATAATTTCACAACACATTTTATATTAATTCTCTTAATTTTCCCATCCGTCAAACACTATTTATTTTTTTATTAATTTCTTTAATACTTCCTCTTTGCTATTGAAGCCCAACAAAAAAAATAAAGTAATATTTTTTTATACCTTCCTGGGAACTACTGGTCTAGTTGCCTTTGACACCAATGATATTAGAGCATTTACGTTAAAGCATCTAAAAAATTTAGCTTTTAGCAACTCAAAATATTACTTTATTTATTTTAATAATTCATTTTATAATATACCCAAAAACAAAGGTTTTATATTAGCATTTAACACAATAAAATAATATAACTAATATAATAAAATAATATATTTAATACAATAACCAACAACCACAACTAACAATACATTAAAATACTTCTTTTTAACACTCTTCATTAAAATATTATTTTTTGTTTTGAGTTTTGACTCTTTTGAGCTCCAGTGGTCTGCTATAAAATTAAACTTTTTTTTAAGTTTATCGCTTTATTGTAGCCACAATTTTGGAAAATTGGTTACTTAATTGACTTATACTCTTTTAGCAGCCTCACTGGGATGCTCTTAGGCACTAGATCAGCGTTGGAATACCACCACATGCTCTAAAGGCAAGGAGAGTATCCTTTTTTCTTTTTAAGTCGGACCTCTCTAATGACTTTGTTTAGTTGATTATCTAGAAAAGTGGATCATCTCTATTAAAAAATTCACCTTTTTTTTTTTTAATCTTGGTTAGAAATTTTCAAATCTACCCCACCCCAAGTCTTGAACAGGAGACCTTGGCTTTTAAACCATTGAGAGGATCCAATGATTTTCCTTAGCACCCACAATAAAGAGGACCCAAAAACATAAACAAAAGTTAGTAATTTTCACATGTACAAGGGTAAAACTAAACGCATTTAATATTCCCTAATTTATAATGGATTTATGTAAAAAAAAAAAAAAAAAAGTTCAGAAGCACACTCACAAAAGAGCTCACCTAGGTACAGTACAAGTGTACAACCACACCCACTCGATCGGCGGCGCTGGAACCCACACCACCACCGCCGCACCCATGACCCAACAAAACGAACCCCCATGCGCACACAGCCCTTTCATCTCACCTAACCAGACACAAACACAGCCACCCCTTTCGCTTTCACCACCGCAAAAACCCACCAATCAGTCCAAATTGACATCAAAAAGTCACAATTTATCCAATCCGATCAATTGCCCACTAGATCCAAAGAAAATCAAAAAGGGCAAAAGAAAAAAAAAAAAAGCCTTTCTATTAATTTATCTCAGACGGTGGGCGTTGGTGAAATGCTTTGTTCCATTTTTCTTTGATTCCAAACCTGGTACAATTAAACTGCGTTGTACTTGTACTTGTCGTATAGGCAATTCGTAGAATTCACTAACAATAATACACTAGACCCACGTAGCAAAATCAACCCAAACATTCAAAGTTAAAAATTTTGCACGCTGTAAATGCTAAAACTGTATACTAAATACGGCAAAATTCAAATGCACTGAAGATCAATAACATATATCCGCATCACAAAAAATTATTTAACTCATATAGAGCCTAAAAGGCTAAAACAACAGTGCCGAGCTAGGAGGTATGCTATGGTTTGTGTGGGTGTACAGGGTTACCATTGTTGAAGCAGCAACAGGTTTTGCTGGGAAATGATGAGGCTCCAGAGGAAGAGGAACCGTTTGGACAGAAAACTTGTACAAAGAATTGAGCTAAGCGCTCAAACACCATTCGCTTCACTGACTTTCTCTTCTTTGGAATCACACTTCCAAGCTTTTGTTTGTTCAGCCATGGCTTTGTGTCCAACCCTTCGGCAAATTCAGCAGCTGGGTTCAACTTCACCTTCTCGGACTCCATGTCTCTCTTCTCTCTAATTTTCAATTTCAAATTGCGAATGGATCAATGGTATCATGTATTAAAAGAAAGACAATAACTTAGTGGCTAAGCTGCCTAAATTGATATGAGAGTGGGACTGACTGCGATACTTGGTTGGAGTATCGAAAACGGCATTAACTATAAAAACCATAAACAGTGAACATTATAATAATAATAATAATAATAATAATAAATTATCTTCTTTTTTTGAAAAAAAGGTACATATGCAGTTTGAGTTTCTTGTAGGTAGTACACTCTCTGTTGCTGTGTTGGTGTTTGTGTTTGTATCTGTATCTGTTAAGATTCTTCTAGATGCTGAGAAGATAAGAAATACTGCCTCTCCTTCTAGATGGTCGGTTTATCTAATGCGGATTGCGACATATGCTAATTAAATTGTGAATAAATAATAATATGAGGATTTGGATCCGGTGCAATGCCCTAGGTATTGCACCGGGTGCAATTACTATTAATAGTTGAGATTGATAGTTACAAAAAGTAATTTTTAATTTCAACCATTGATTAAAAAATGTTAAGAAAAAAGTTAACAAAAATAAAAAGTAAAAGTTTAAAAAGTAAAATGTAAAAAAAATTTGTGAGAGAGGGGAAGGTGAATTGCACCCAATGCAATATCCTAGAAATTGCACTTGATCCTAATCCATAATATGAAGATGAGCTTTTTTAGGATCCTCTAATAAGCCAGAAAAGCATTAAATTGCAGGTGGATAATTTCACTACCAACTAATTAATGGATGTGATAGTCTGAAAAGCTTATTTATTTTTGAAAATATTTTTTTGAGAATTGAAAAAATTGTCAATATTTTTTTAATTTTTAAAAAAATGTTTTTAAAAATAAATGACTTAATACCAAATCCTATTATTTATTCACAATTTAATTAATGGGATTATCAAAAACCAACTAATTAATGGGAATAATTCCTATTATATTATTATTATTATAACCTAATTATGGAGACTTGGACCCTGATTTTACGTTGCTATCGCTGATTATTTTTTTATTTTTTATTTTTCTTTCTTGCTTTTTCGACTACTTAACGTGGTAGATTTTTCTTTGTTGAAAATGAACAATAGGCTAACTCTACTATTAAATCATAGATCTGGCATGCATGAATCTATCCTTTCATTGACCTTTTGTTCTATTCATATTGTTCTTTGGTTCATAATTCACATCATTCTATTTTTTTTTTTTTTTTTTGGGGCCATTCTCTTTTTCAATGATTTCATCGATCTTTTTTTTTTTTAATCCGCAAGCTTAAACTTTTTATCGCACAAAGCAACACGATACAACTCTATAATAAAGTGAGCAAATTAGAATTTATTGTAACTGTATAAAGCCTACAAAGAATGAGATAGGGCAAACTCAAGTTTACACCAGCATGGAGTACAACTTCTTCAGTTTTACATTGACACCTATGATATGAATGATCAGATGTGCCCAACGTTCGTACAATGCAGAACCTCAATCCAGCTATTTGCAATTAATGGTTATCTAGGCCTGTTTGGATTGAGTGATCCTTTATTTTCCAATTTTTTAACCTTAATTTCATGAGTTTATGTTTTGTTAGAGATATATTAACTTATTAGTATATGCTTCGTTCCTTCTACCGGCGATGCACTCTTGGCCTTAATAGGCTAGGTCGTGCCTACAGTGTTGTTACTTGAAAAAATTAGAGTGCTCAAAACAAGCTTACACTTTGGATACAACAGCACGTGATAACATCATAGGATTTTGGTCCTAATTAGTTGGCCTTCAAGATTAGAATAATGATTAACAGGGACAGTTAAGGGACATTCATATTTCATAATCAGAGGTGAAATTCTTGGATTTATGAAAGATGAACAATTGCAAAAGCATTTGCCAATGATGTTTTCATTAATCAAAAATGAAAGTTGGTAGCTCGAAGATGATTAGATACCATCACAATCTCAACCATAAACGATGTCGACCAAGGATCAACGAATGTTTTACTTATAGGACTCCACTGGCACCTTATGAGAAATCAAAGTAGAATTAGACTTAGGCTTATACTGATGAGCTAATATATCTCTAACATGTTTATCCCACTCAAAAATTTCATTCAATAAATCCAAGCAATTGTCCATAATCCTCTCTTAGGGTCTAGTCAATGTATGCCCAATCATTAATTTTTGGAAACATTTTATGAAAAATTGAAAAAACTATAAAATTAAGTTAGTCACTTATTCGTTTTGCATTAAATTTTTTCTAAAATGGTTTTCTAAGGTATACATTAATAAAACCCTTTTTCTTATCATGGTCACAATTTTTTGTCTTCCAATTAAATATAACAAATAGCACATATGAGTTTTTTTGTTGTATTATTTGTATTGAAAGGAAGACAAAGACAAAGACAACAAGTGGCGAAGCCAAAAAATTTCCAGGGGGGCAAGCTAAATATAAAAAGAAAAAATTATTTAGAAGCAATCCAAAACTCAAACAATTACACAATGTATATAACTTGTGTTCAAGACTTAATACAAAAAGATTGAGGAGTTAAAAGACCTAAATTCTAACATTTTGAGTACTAATAACTACGTTTTTCTATAATTTGTATTTATTTATTATTTGAGTATTATATATATAGTGGAAAATTGCAAAAAGCTAGGGGTGGCCATGGCCCCCCTAGCTACACCTATGATGATCATCATTATCATGTTTACTTTTATGCATGTAAAAAAATGTGGGTCAACCTTGTTGGAGTTTATGCTCTAAAATCCAATTTATTGGCATGTCATAAATAATTAAATTGTTTAATTATATGAAACTGTACAGCACCCATACCCGCGCCCACGTGGACCATTAATTCTTATGCATGGATGTGGCCCATGCTCCTTCTCTCTCTCTCTCTCTCTCTCTCTCTCTCTCTCTCTCTCTCTCTCTCTCTCTCCGCAAGCCCAACCCAAGCCTACGAAAGCTGCTGGCCCAAGCTTGCGTCCATGTTTACGATCGGCAAATACCTGCCGACCAATACTATGAACGGCGTCCGGACATATCGTTCAATTAATGACCGGCAATGCTTTTGGGGGCACCACTGTCGAGCGTGTTTGCAGAAATGGGAACTAAGTTCCAAGGCCATCCTCACCGCTTCTTGTAACCACCTAACCATCCACTTATGTTGAGCGACATTAGACCGCTCGCTGCACTAACGGAATAATAATCATGAATTCTCCACTAACTGAGGATATGAGGAGTTTGGAAAGAAATGAAGGGTTACAAAAATCAGGGGAAAAAGAAGGTGGTGTAGGAAGAAAGCGAGGGGAGTAGAAGACGAACCAGGCAGTTAAGAAGAGAAAAGTGATCTCATTGAGTCTCCGTGCCGAAGACGACCCAGTGTAGGAAATCCAAACCCATCCTACAAATTAGTTGTGTGTTCGAGTGAGCTCTAGCCCATTAGTCTCATTTCTGGTGCACACAGAAACTATTTATAAATGAACTAATTGGACATTATCCAGAAGATATAAATCACAAGTTCTTTGTAAACTCAAAATTTTAGTTCGTAGTCGATGATGAAATTGAGCATTTCATCTGCGAAGACTATAACATATCAACTACGATGATTTGTCTTGATCATGGAAGTGGAGACTTGTAGTTGATATGTTTTAAGAGTTAAGACATATTGAACTGGACCGCTGTGAGATTTATTATTTTTCTAACGACTGTCAAATGAATAATAAATCTCACGACTTCTATTTACATTAACTCTAAATCTTGAGAGAATGATGGACCTAATCATGAGATGTAGGTTGTTTTGATATATCAGAAGTGAGATCTATAAGTTACGATCAAAATATCAGTATGTTAGGCAGCCGCATTTAATGTTGATGGAACATATATTCTTAAAACGGAATTCATAATCTTTTAATGGAGATATAAAATATTTCCTTGAGATAAGTTTAATGGGTTTAATTATTCAGAATGTTGGGCCTAATCACTTTAGTAAGGAGTTACTAAAGCATATATTTATGAAATTGGATTTCATAAATTTATGATGAATAATATAAATGATTAAATCGGGTACTCAAGGATTAAGATGTAGTAATCTTCAAAGTGGCAGTCTATATTCATGATTTTGTATTACTACGAATATTTTAATGAAGGAGTTGTATGTATAATAAAGTCTTGGAATATAATTTATATAGATAAGGCTTAGAGTGCAATAATATTTATATAGTGGTATTAAATATAATTAATTGTAACTTTGGACTTGTCAAGTGTTGACAAAAAAGCCCAAGACCCATTGGAGCTAGTGTCTTATTGGTCCCTTTTGGTCTCACTCCAAGCCACATATTAGAGCCCAATTGTAATGGCCCAAAAGGCTAACCCAATTAGATAATCAGTTATATATATAAGGAGAGAAATATACAGAATTTCATAAGTCTTTTATATGAATCTTTCATTAAGATTAAAAGGCATGAAATGGTTTGTAGGTGTTAGACACTCTTTTATTCTCTCCTTGAAAATTGATTGAGAGACCACACTTCTTGGGTATCAAGTGAAATTGGAGTGAAGATTAAAAGTTTTCCCAAGTATTCTCGAGTTTGGTTTTGAAATTCACTACATCAAGGTACGCTTTCTATTCTTTATTCTAGAATTCATGGTTACATGTTATCTTACAGTAATTGAAGTAGATTCGTATTTGTTGCTTTCACTGTGGGTCTTGTATGAGATACAGAACCAAATTTTCCAACAACCTACAATCTACCCCATCGACTCGAATCTTATTTCTAACCCAAACCTGATCTGACCCAAACTCAAATGGGACCTGACCCGCTTAGCAGTTCAACTTACTTAAGATAGAGAATCTTATGTGATGATTATATGAGGTATCAATTTCTATTCATGTAGGTTCTATGTGTATGGATCCTATGTGTGTGTGTGTGTGTGAGAGAGAGAGAGGAGTGTTTTACACACTCTTTACATAACATATTTCTGACCTTTCATGGAGCCATTAGATTATAGTGTCTCCAACTAAAATATACGAGTTACACAACAACTAGAAATTACTCCCTATATCTATCAACTGAAGAAAAATTGTAATACGGTGAAACTTTATGAATGCTAGTCTCAGAATCAAGTAAAACCAGAGAAAGATTTCTTCAGAAAACAGATCAAGAAGAAGAACACAGTGAAGAGAGAGATAGAGAGAATGAGATAAAGAGAAGATCTTATTGAAGAAGAAAACTGTTTTTCACTAGCATAATTACATCTGAAACATAGCTCTCTATAGGTACACATCATTCCCAATAACAGAATAGATTACGATCCAGACTATGCACCGTGATTCAAGGAATTTACTGTGGAATTATAACTTATCTTCATGCCATTAGTAACTAACATTTACTCTTACTTCAGACAACACCATTTAAGGCTTAAAGAAGAAACACCCGAACATCAATCAAAACGGTGCGCATCACTTAAGTGATTAATGAAATGGTGCGCATCATGGGCTGTGCACAGCACGTGCTAGATAAATGAAACAATTTGTTATAGCTGAACCAAAGACAGTTTGAGGAGAGATTATAAGATCTATATGGTAGATAAGTGATGTGGTCCATCATTTCACTAAAAAATTGTCACTTGTTTAAAATTGTTAGTTAGAAAATTTTTTTAAATAGAAATTAATTATTGACTTAGCAATTTTAAACAAGTAGAAGTTTTTTAATGGAATGGTGGATAAGTAATATAGTCTACCAGAGGACTCTATAATTTCTCGTTTCTCCAGTTTGAGCTTCTTCGTAGCTTGAGCATCAAGTTCTTCAACATCAACAACTAGACATTATTCCCCTGTATTTATCTCGCTCAATATTCAAAATTCAACTCATCTTTTTTCCTACGTTTCTTGGGAATCAAGTAGCAATCAATAACATCCGCAGTAAATATAGATAGAACTCTCATATAAGATTTATTGTGAAAATATTATGACTTTCGAAAGATCCTAAAATAAAATAGTGTAAACACCCCATTTTGCAACTAGCAATCCATCAGAAGTAAAATCATAATTTTAAAATATTCGAAAAGTAAATGTCATTTGATCCGTTTGATGAACATAAACTTCACTCTAAAATAAAATTGAGTTCACCATGATAAAAATAAAATAAAATAAAGAACACAACAATCGGGTCACCCAATCAAAAGATCAAACCACATCATGACTAAATGGTTGATATGCATCCTTACACATTAAGACAATGATGTAATTAAAAACACTATGAAAATTCATGAGATAAAACCCTAAAATATAATTTTTGATTTTCCCTCCTTGAAAATGACTAATAAAATTGAATATTAAGAGATAGGGTCACCAAAATAATGTTCTAATCATTAATGGCTTTAAAATAGCTTAAAAATCGTATTTTCCTCAAACAAGTAAGAAAATTAAGAAAAATCTACCAAAAGACAAACTTTATGCCAAAATATGCCTAGGACATAGATGCTAATTAATTGGCACCTTGTCAAAGAGACATGGGTGTCAATTGGTACTCATGTTCTGATTCCCATCAAATCTGAGTTTTGGCATGCATTATCAGCTTGAAATCAAATTCAAATGTGTTTAAGGATAAAACCAAGTTGAAAACTCCAATGGGGAAAAGATGAAGTAAAAAATTAAGCTATTTTCTCCGTCCCTCCTATAAATAGTATCCACACCTCTAAATTAAGGGACTTTTCTTTAGGAATCTCGATTTCTCCTACTATTACATGAAAAATTGTGAGTTGTGAGATGCTGCGGAAATACTAAGAGAAGAAGAGTAGAGGAGACATTAGCATACTTATGCAACATTTACTCGTCCTAAAATTTAAACACATTCACTTGTACACACTTCAACATATCAAGTTCTTCATCAAATTCTTCAAAACACTACACCAAATAAGTTACAAAATAACATACATTGTTTTTCACTCACCAACATGCATAACTCCCTCGATCAATCAAGCGGAAAATTTGTGAGTAAAGAAGGTTCAACAATGTGAGGAATCAAATTCGATCACCATTAACATTAAGCCGTTCGAAAAAGATCATGTATATATGCCGTGTAACGCCTCAACCATCACAATATACATAGATGAATGCGTATTAATTTTTTTTTTTTTGGACAAAGAATGCGTATTAATTAAAACATGATTCATCATATTGGATGATATTTAATTTCATTCGTATAACTTGTCTGAAATAAATAGTCCAAACAGTGGCAACATTTGATTGCTTCATGAAAGCATTGAATACGGGGCCCACCATGGATTTGCTGTTTTTTCATTCTTTTTCTAGTGTTAACTGTCCGTACGAATTTTGGTTCGTTTCCTGAAACTCATGTCTGGACTCGATTCCAACTGTCAGGTGTCAACCGGTCCACGGATGACTGAGCCAAGCCTGGCGGTTTCACTGTATCTAGTAAAAATGTTCTCTCTTTTTTTGTTGTTTTTTTATTTAGCTTTTTTTAACAGTTAAATGTTCATTCATTTATACTTGTATCTAACTCTACTGACAAGAAAAAGGAGAGGAATATTATGAATTTATTCATCCATAAGATAATTAATAGCTTTGTATAGCTTGAATGAAAATTCTCCATCTCATATTTAAATTTTTTTTTTATAATATTCAATTAATTATGATATATTATATATTTTTTATTATTTAAACTTTGGTTATTTTATGAAAAAAAAAATTGTAAGAAGTTTTATTACTTGTATGAAGGAAATTTCTTGAAATGAGACAAAAGGATTTTTATCCGTAGCTCAATTACTACCCATAAACGATCGATATTCAAATAACAAAATAATAATAATTAATTGAGCAAATCCACCTTAAAATTATTGGGATATTTTCATTTTACCCCAATTTTAAACAAAACTTACAATTGCACACTATAATTAGATTAAGTATTAAGATTATCAGTCAAATGTAAGTTATATGGTCAAATAATGACAACAATAATCAATTTTTAGAGCTTGTTTAGATTGAGAGGAAAGCTAGAGGAGTAGAATAAAGTTAGTTAAAAATCAAATTAATTTCTGACGAACTCTACTATACTCCCTACTCCCTCCTTCAATCCAAACAAGCCATTAGTTTTTACCTTTCAAAATCAATTATAAATCTTAATAGGTTAGTCAAGTTTGTCACATATACTTTTTCTCACATTCTATTGTATCCTAGTCATACTCTGTCATGGTTGGCTACATCCCCCAAAAACTATAAAGAATATATTTTCTTACTCTTACCCATGTTAAAATCACTAAATTGTTCTTTCTAATTTTTCAAACGAACCAAAATATCCACTAACTTCTTTTAGCGACAATTTATTATTTATTATTTATTATTATTATTATTATTTTGGATTTGAATTCCATTTCATTTTGGTTGGAATAAGTAAAATTTTTCATACCAATATACAAATCAAAACGAAGAACTCTTTTATTCCACCTCATAAAAAAGTTAGATTCACTCCATGCTTGTTTCAGTCATTCCAAAGAAGAGTTTGGCATACCTTCAATACTTTTTTAACTAGACATGTCATTTTGTTTTAAATATACAATGACAAATGGTAGTGGGTTTTAATCTCTACTTTTTTATTTAGTTAGTGGATGATGTGACGGTCTCTCATTAAAATAAAATAAGATTCTTTTTTAAAAAGTACTAGGATGTGTTGATTTGTATATTATAGCTAGGAGAGTTCCACTTGTTTTGAAAGGGTTATAATCAGGATGTGTTGTGGTTAAGGGTTGAAAATTTTGTCCATATGGGGTGGATAAAAATGGGGAGGCTAAAGATATAGACAAATTGTTATACAATGATTGTCTAAGTTGGTAAGGGGTGTAGACAAACATTGGGGAGGGTTGGGAAACTGTCCCCTGTGACCTTTCTATGGACTAAAGTTGTGTCAGCAATTGCTTTCTTTCATTTTCTTTCTACCTTATGAGAGAGAATGAAATAGAAATATTTTTTATTTTGGATACAATTGTTGCAAGCTCTTGATTTTTTTTTTTTTTTTTTTTTTTCAAATTGTTGATAAGAGATTCTAAGGATGAAGAGGTGTGGGTAACTACCTCAGCTAACTTCGGTTGGTTATCAAAGATTTTTGGAAGAGCTTGTTTTGTGTCACAACATTTTCTGTTTGCCCATTTAAAGCTGCTTCTTAAATCGGCTAAAATTAAAGATTCTTCTGGAATGCAAAATTATAAAGGCAACCAGTTTTGTGTTGGCCTTTTTCCTCTGCAATATTTCTTCAGTCTTGAGTCTTTAACTTTTCTTCCCCCCCCCCCACCCCGGGGCGGCCCCCACCATGTGTTGCTCCTCTCTCTCTCACGCCACTCTCTCTCTCTCTCTCACAGTTGGTCCAAAACAAAAGTTCTACATTTTAGATTTTACCCTTTTTTGCTAAATACATTCTACCCTTTTTGTTTTTAAAGGGTTGCATAGTTTTGTACATAGATATTGAATAACTATTAGTAGTGCATATACAAGCATTGGTTCTAAAGTTTTACATTTTTAAACCTATTTTACATGTTAAATACAGATATAAAGTATATTATTATTTAATTAAAATAATATAGCTTTATGTTTGTTTCTTTTTGCCAATCCACTAACAATATAAGAAACAAATTGTCACAGCCCATTCATCATTGGAATATTAAAAAAAAAAAATTTAAATTTTTTAAAGAAAGCAAAGCAAATCGAAACCCCCTTGAACGAAAAGAACCACCCTCCCTTGATTTCGGGTAAAGACTAAAAGAAAGTAAGAATTACTCCTGTTCGAAATGCAAGACATGTGTTCTAAAGGCCTTTTGAGTTTTGCCAATGACTTATCACTGTTCACTTAACCCTTTTATGTTGAACCCCTAAATCTGAACCCCACTTCGATTTTTTTTTTTTTTTTGCTATCGGTTTGGGAATGGTGGCCTTGCGAGCTTTTCCCATTCTGAATTCGTTGCATAATTTCTATTCTGTGTCTTAGCCATACAAATACTTATAACAATAAGATTTGTTTCTTAGGGATTTTTTTTTTCCCTCTATATTGCATTAAATTGAAGTACTGGTCTGTTATTTTGCTGAATTAAATGGATTTTGTCTAATATATGCCGTGGTTGTCGTAATCCTCAGACAACATGACTCAGTGGGTTGACTGTAGTGAAAGGGATACTGGTGTAAAACGGGTCCATCGATTATTTTGGGAAGCAAGGCAAGCGAAACTAACAAAAATTAATACCATAAAGATGGACTTTTTGACTGAAAATTTGCTTGATTATCTAAAAGAAATGAAAAATTTCACCCTTAGGCCTTAGGGGTCATTGGGTCAATAACAACTAACAAGAACCCAAAACAAAAACAAGCTGTGCTGTTAAGGTTGCCGTTGTCCTGTAAGAGTCGGCTGGCTGTTCTGTTGTGTCTGGGAAAACGCAAAAGAGCTTGACAGTACAAGTACTCCCACCGGATCTGGGAAAACGCAAAAGAGGCGGCGCAGCCGCGTCTCTTCCCGAGACCTGGTGGCGCTGAAACCCACACCGCCGCCGCCGCCCCTACCTCAAACCCAACAAAGCGAACCCCCACGCGCGCACACAGCTCATTCATCCCACCAGACCAGACACAAACACAGCCACCCCATTGCTCCAAAAGCACCCCCACAAACCACCAATCGGTCCCAATTGACATCAGCACATCGCAAATTTTCCGATCCGATCAATTGATCAAATACCCAGTAGATCCAAAGAAAATTAAAAAGGAATAAAATTCAAAAAGCCTTTCTTTTTAAATGCTTTGTTCCATTTTTTTCTTTCATTCCTATCTGGTATACAGCAAAACCGTGTTGTACTTGTACTTGCCCGGTAGAGAATTCGTAGAATTCACAATTTCACATTCAATAATACACTAGACCCACTAAGCAAAATCAAGGCAAACATTCAAAATCGAAAATTTTTGCACTCTGTAATTGTAAATGCTAAAACTGTATACTAATAATTTACCCTCAAATACACTGCAGACTAGTCACAAAAAATTATTTAACTCATACGAAGCACAAAAAAGGCTAAAATAATAGTGCCGAGGTACTAAACTATAGCATGTGTGGGTGAATAGGCGTAGCCTCACGCTTGTTGACGCAGCATGAGGCTACAGACGAAGAGAAGAATTGAGCGAAGCGCTCAAACACCATTTTCTTCACTAGCTTCCTCTTCTTCGGAATCACACTTCCGAGCTTCGCTTTGTTGAGCCATGGAAGCTTTGTGTCGAACCCTTCCGCAGCTGGGTTCATCTTCACCATCTCCACCTTCTCTGACTCTGGCTTTGACAGTTTTTTGCTCATTTCCATATCTCTCTTCTCTCTAATTTTCAATCTCAAATTGTGAATGGAGCAATCATACGTATTTAAAGAGAGAGAAAACTTGGGCGCCAAGCTGACTAAAGAGATGTATAAGAGTGAGAGTGAGAGTGGCACTAGTAACTGTATAAACCATGTACTTTGAGCTAGGTGGAGCCGACGCTTTGACCGTTCTAAATGGTAAATACAGAGATTTTTATTTTTATTTTTTATTTTTATCAAGCTTATACTACTAGTAGTTATGAATTTATGATTTGATTTCCCTTTTCCCATTTGCGGCTAACTCTCTGTTTTTTACTTTTTTTTACCTTAAGATTCTTCTAGATGCTGAGATGATAAAAAGAAATAGAAATTATTGCCTCTCATTCTTTCGTGTTTTTATTTTTTATTTTTTTAATTCAAAGGATTGAAGGCCAAAATGCCAAAACAAAGAAAGCAAAAATAAACTTAAAATTGTCTCTTTCAATGATAGTGGTTGGCTTGGCTAAGCCTTGTCTCAAGCAAAAAGAAGGTATAAGACAGTTAGATTGTCGGTATGCTTTTTCTTTTCCCATGATCTACAAATCCAATCCACTTAAAATGGGTTCTATCAACAAATGTTCTTGTTAATAAATCAATTTATTGATAAACAAATTTTAAAAAAAATTTGACCTCAATTTTTCGAAGAATGTAAAAAATTTTCATAAAAATAAATTAATTTTTCTTATTTCATAAAAAAGAAATCTTAAATAAATACTCTTAGAGTATCTATTAATTTTTTTTCCACTGCAAATAAATATGAAATCTTTTTTTTTTTAATTTTAGAATAATGAGAATAATAATTATGAAACCCAACTTCTTTATTAAACCCTTATACTATTATATAAGGACTTCGACCCTGATTTTGCGCTGTTCTAGTCTATTGCGGTAGTGTGGCAGTGGTAGTGGCAGATGGATTTTTGTGAAAAAATGAACAATCTGCTAAATCATAGATATGGCTGACATTTTGTTCTATTGTTTTATTCTTTGGTTCACATCATTCTCTTCTTCTTCTTTTTCTTTTCTTTTGGGTTAAAAGTTCACATCATTCTCTTTTTCGTTGATTTCATCTAAAAAAATTTAATTTTTAATAAGCAAGCTAATTTTTTTAATGGACAAAACAACTATTAAGTGAGAAATACATAACCCTGAGCTAGACAGCTCAAGACCCAGAAAACAGAATTTAGAACTGTATAAAGCCCTGTTAAATAACAAACTACAAAGAAAGAGACAGGGCAAACTCAAGTTAACACTAAAAATTAAAATAAAAATAAAAAAGTAATCTAAAATCACTTTAGGGAGATTCTTGAAGCATAGCAGATGAGATCCCCCATGAACAATGCAAAACTCTATTGATGATTGAGTTTTTAAAATCTTCCCAGAGATTCATCCTAGATTTCACTTCCCACTTGACAGCTTTCTTCAATTTCAAATCCTCTACTTACGATGATTTCCAAATAACACAGTCCAATTTTTCCAATATGGTCACATTTTGTTGTCAACCAATTTGAAAATGTATGAATGACTTATTGTGTCGGTTAAAGTCTGAAAGACTACATATTAATCTGTGAATAATAAAGTGCAATAGTCTGTCTGTCTCATATACAGGTGAAAATTGTGTGATGTATAAATAACCTACACTATGGGCTTATATTCTAATAGTATCAAAGTATATTAATAAAATACAAGGACTGTTAAATAAACAATATATATGTACTGCACTAGTAATTGCAGTTCGGCACAAGAAAACCTAGTACAAGGTACATTGGGCCTAAGCCCCATTATGCTTACATTCTAACACACTTATTTTTATCGACTGAATTTTTTTGGTATTTGATGGGATTGGTTCTGTTAAGATATCCATTCCTTTTTTAGTTGATCCCCTTCTCCGATATGTCAAGGGTTAATGTCTATTGAAATATCATATTTTTCCAATTTTTTGTAGAGTAAATTACGTACATTTTAAGGCATTCTAAAAAAAATTACATTTTAAGGCAATGTAGAATCTTTTAAGGTTGGTTTGAATTAAAAAATGATATGATTTTAAGAATTTCACGTTAAAGTTTAAGAATGTTACAAATTAAACTTTATCAAACTCTAACTTCTAAAATTGTACAGTATTAATTTAACCTTTAACTTTTTGGGTTTGCTTATTACGTTTAAATTTACGTGGTTTTAAAAATCTAAGTTTCAAAGTAAAACTAATGGAACTATGAGGTTTCATATGTATCTTAAATATTTAAAATTTTCAAAACTATAGAATTTAATCACACACTATCCCTAAAGCAGAGGAGTTAAAATGTTTTTTTTTTTTTTTTTTTTTTTAAAGAGTCTGAAAAGTAACAGATTGTAAGTTCAAAAAATGTGCAACAGTGTTAGGTATTGCAATAAGGGAAAAAAAAAAAAAAAAAAAAAAAAAAAAAAAAAACTAAGGAAGAAAAATAACCAAATGGGCTTTTTCAAGAATGTTGATACTTATCATGATGAAAGAAATCCATCAACTTTTATGTCCATTAAAAAGACATAAATAACCAAACTAATTAGAGTCCAAATCTTCTATTACACACTTCCTACTCCACTATATACTCCACAAATTAAAACATGCCACATGTCCATCTAATTTATTAAATGCTAAATTTACCTAAATATGATGGGTTATTTATTTATTTATTTTAGAAAATTGAAATAATAGAAGGCATATATTTAGCACTTAATAAATTAGATGGACATGTGGCATGTTTTTATTTGTGGAATATATAGTGGAGCAGGAAGTGTGGGACAAAAGATTTGGACTGACTAATTAGCTCAATTAATGAAGTCTCTTATTATCAAATAAGGAATTATGGATCAAATTCAACTTACATAAAAAAACAAAACCAAAAACTATATATATATATATATATATATATATATATATATGGTAAAGACTAAAAACAAATATCATAAAGTAGCTACTATAAATTTAGATCTTATTGTATCTATAAGGTAGGTGAGAAAATAGTGATTGATAAAGCTATGGACAATCTTATCCTATCTATAAGGTTGGGGAAAAAATAGTGATTGATAAAGCTATGGACAAAATAAATGCTAGTATTTGAATTGGATAATGATTTTTTTAAAGAGTTTTAACTTATATCATCTGCTCCTAATAATAGCTCTTTATCATCAAGTTAAGACACCAATTAGTTTTTAGTGTAGGTGGAGATTAAACCCTAGATCTCTTATACAACTATTAGAAACTTTACTAGTTGAACTAACTGGAACCCACGGATAATGAATTAATGATTCTCTCACCTAACTTATTTCACATCTACTTTTCATATTTAAATGTAAAATGTCACATTCTTTACCTTTTAAAAAATGTGTATTTTGTTTTTTTTGGTAATAAAAAAAAAAAAAAGTGTATTTAGGCATACAATTATGAATATTAAGTGAAGAAGTGTATGTCAATGAATGTGAAAAGAATATTTATCCTTCGCAATTTGATGCAGAATTCAGTAATCAAAGCGAAAGCATATCTAACCAAGAAAAATAGACTAGAAGACAAGCATTATAAAACCTACGTAGACTTTGGCCTTTCAAAACAGCATCATATAATGATGCTACTACTACATTTTCAACATATGTCGGCTATACCATGTACATTCCTTAGGCTTACTGTACTAATGTACTTAAATTCATAACATAAACATAATGTCTCACTTTATTTTATTTTATTTATGAATGTACCATTAAAAAAAAAAAATTCCCTGTACTATTTGTATTACAGTACTGTATTATTATATCCTTGAACTTATACTTCTCGGACAATGCTGACCGGTCTCTCTCTATATATAGGCACCCTCTATACGATTTCAAAATACCAAAATTTTAAGCAAAATACCAAAATTTTAAGCAATAATGCGAGTCTTAAAAGGTGAGGAGTGAGAGTGAGATTTGCGGAAAATAGGGAGCAAGGTTCACGCGGTTTACTTAAATGGTTCAAATAAAGGGACTGCCCTGGCAACTTCTAGCAAGCTTCCTTGAACATAAAATCTAAACACTAATATCATGATAGTATCATTTTAAAAAATAATAATAATAGATACAGTATGTTGTTAATTCTGTAACTTGAATATTTTTTTTTCTTTAAACCTTTAAACACTTTTTTTATGAGGAAATACTTATTAAACTATTGTTTTATAACAATATCTCAATATCATGTTAACCAGTATTAGTTAATGTTAACTAAAAGGATTTAGTCACTCATGTATCATGCTAATATCAAATAGTGTCAAACTAAGTGCTACCATAATAATATTTTTAATACTCTATTATGAAAGTCTTAGTGAATGCTAATTATACCGGACTAAATGATAAACTCTATATATAGTTTCTATTAACGCAAAAATTAACGAGGCATTGCATGACTTTCCTGTTTAGTCACGTTTTTTGGACAAGAAGACTCTCAAGTTGAAAGCTAGATGCAAAGGGACATGGAATTTTTTTTACTATACTGTAGCAATATTAGACAACTGAGAGACTAATCCTAAAGTTTGACCCGGTGGCAGTGGGGCTCCAAATTGACAATGCTATATGGATTTCTTCTTTCTTTTGATTTCATTGTTTCCAAGAGAAGACCTTATTGACCCAAATTCTTGTTTTTTTGAAAAGGAAGTGGGAACTGGATGAGCTCCTTTATAGCACATGTCTGCGGATAGTGTGAAACAAAGAACAATTATTTTCACTTTAGTAATTAACTTATTACATTATTACAATTATTGTTATGAATACATTGTTGCAACATTATTTGAAGTGAGATTTTTCTTATTTTATTTTTTATTTTTAAATTGCCCATATAGTACAACAAGTACATAATAATTTTAAACATGTCTTTAAGCATTCATTTGTGAATTCAATATACTCTCTTCTGTTGCATAACTAATGTTATTGTAATAAATCTTCAAATTGCATTAGTAAAACCCTAATAATATTTGATTTAACATTGCTGACTTTTGATTTGATACAATTATTATATTTATTTATATTTTAATTATGATATAATCACAACCTATTTAAGAAATTTAAGCAGCCGTCGTTCAAGCAGTTAAGGCCGGTGCTTTACCTGCCACTAGACTTGTTGTCTCCAAAAAGACAAAGCTCCAGCCGTCCAACTATACACCAATAGCCATCCAGATTCCAAGGAACTCCTCACTTTCTCCAAAAGCTGTCCATTTCCATCCTAATTATATTGGTACACATCACACAGTTGACACATGATTTCTCATTTCTTTAATTCTGTGAGATTCACCTTCTTTTAGAAAGATTAATGGCAAATTTTACCGAACACCATTGAAAAACAGTAAATTTAAATTTGTTAAATCTTAATATTTGATTTTTAAGACAATAACATTCGCAACAAAGAATCAAAATGATTCAATACAAAATAATAATAATAATAATTTGATTTCAAAATACCTCACAATCCAACCAAGGGTTTGTGTTCGTAATTTGAGTTCACGTGTAGTTTCTTTATTTGGTAGGTTTGGTTGGAACCTTCCTCCATATGGGACTAGAATTTATTTTATCTTTTAAAATAACTCGTTTCTGTTTTAAATTTTACATAAAAATTAAAAATTAAAAAATCTTTTTTTGTTTCTTTCAAGTAAATGGGGAAGTGCTTTATAATAGAAAAAGAAAAAGAAAAAACTGAGAATATATAGTCCGAGTGGAATCAGACTAGACTAGGAGAGCACATACCGGATCGGAGTTACGAAAAGCAATCAAAGAAGGAACATTACCTCCAATAAATTGCACCCCCTCCATTCGTCAGTATGTGTCTAAGATTAAGATTATGGTATTTGAATGGATTGCAGATTATCGAAAAAAAAAAAAAAAAAAAAAAAAAAAAAAGCCCGACCAAATAGACCCTGGATCTCTGGTACCTAGTCAGGGCAGGCTTTTGGAAATGTCCACTAGTCACAGCTTGACACTGGCAACTAGTGTGACTTTGACTGACCCACTAGGCTAATCACAGGAAATAACAAAGTGTGTGTACCGTGAATCATTGTCGTAGAAGACAAAAAAGTCATACCAGATAAAAATAGAAAGATCACAAATCTTTGCAGTAAAATAATTAACTATCGTTCATAAATTAAAAAGATATATCCATTAAACTTTTACAATAAATTTTAAATAATAAATTGTTATAAAATAAGTAAAAAAAAAAATTTAAATGGTAGATTTAAATTAAAACCAACAACTTACTACCTATGATTTATTCTAAATATAATAATTCTAAAAAAAAAAAAAAACTAACACAAGTACTTGTGATTTTATTATAATAAAGGCCTACTAATAAAATCGCTTTATTATAATAAAATCACAAGGACTCTAGCAAAGGAAACTCAGTGGGGTTGGTTAAGTGGTTGGGCACTTGATCTCAAAGTGGCTGTCTTAGATTTGACTAGGAGTTCTCTAGTTCAAGTCTAAAGACCAACACTTTGAAAAAAGTCCCTAGGCCAGCAATTTACCTCGCTATGGACTCACCCGTTGTGAACAATGATTAGTCTTTGGTTGAAAGTTTTGAGAAAATACAATGGGAAACCCAAAAAAAAAAAAAAAAAAGTACCCTAGTAAAGAATGTCATAATAAATCATCAACAACATAACAAGCATGCTGTAAAATGGCGGTTCTGACATATATAATAAGTAATGCTAAGAACACATAAAATGCACAACTTGTACCACAAAACGCGCACATGGTGAGTTATGAGTGGTAGAGATGTGCCTTCATATGGACCCACCATTATACCTTTACTACTTACAATTCATCAAGTAGGCTAATTATGGCACAAATTGTGTCATTTATATATCCCTAGCATTACTAGTATATAATCAAACTCTTCTTGGGTTTAGATGATTTGGTTTGAAGCAATCATTTTGCTTTTTGGATTGGTAGGCTCCAAAGAAAGAGGGAATCCTAGAGCGAGGACAGAAAATATGAGCAAAGGAATATTGGGTGCTTTTCTCTTGTTCCCATAAAAGTCATTCATGTCTTGCGAAAAAGCAAAACAAAATTAATAAACTATTCTCTTATATGTATG
Organism: Quercus cerris; assembly: GCA_963669245.1. NCBI lineage: Eukaryota > Viridiplantae > Streptophyta > Magnoliopsida > Fagales > Fagaceae > Quercus > Quercus cerris. The sequence goes on along the minus strand of OY770014.1, from coordinate 22,888,646 downwards.
GTTAATGTATGCCCTTAAGGTATACATAAACCAAACCCATGATACTGACACAAAATACTTTTTTTTTTTTTTTGCTAAACGAAAAAAAAAAAAAAAAAAACTTTCTTGAAAGACCAAGTCTACCCAAGTTTTATAATACTTTCTCTTCCACTATATTTTATTGGTTTTTTTTTTTCCCTTTTTTTTTTTTTTTTTATATCAATAGCAAGAGGAGGTGGATTTGAATATTTAATGCTTCCATTGGAAACTTTAGAAGGTGCCAACCTATTTTGGTGTAAAGCTTTAGGCTATTTTCATTGGTTATTGATGTACTTTTTCTTTGATTCTTGAATTCTACATCACATTTTAAAAGATTAAAAATTATATTTACATTTTAAACATAAAAAATGGGTGTAAAATTATGTGAGAGGATTATTACACATATATTTTAATAATATTATATTCTAAGGTCTTAGTAAATGTTAATTATACGAGACTAAACGATAAAATTTAGATATAATTTTTATCCAAAAAAATGGTGTTATCTTTTTAAAGGATAATTAAATATAGGCTAAAATAAAAAGTACACCCTCTAAGTTTAATTGATATCTATTTCAGTCCTCTAACTTTATTTTCTTTTAATTGAGTCCCCCAATTTCAGAGTTATTCAATCAGGCCTTCTGTCCAATTTCATTAAAAAAAAATTCCATTAAGTATGCAATTAGCTAATGAACAAATATATATATATATATATATATATATTTTAAATTCTAACATGAAAACCTATAAAAAAAAATATTTTTATTAATTTTATAGATTTTTTTTCATGTGGAAATAATATTTTTTAAGGGAAATTTTCAAACAAAATTAGATAGAAGGACTGAATTGAATAAATTTGAAACTTAGAAAATTCAATTGAATGAAATTAAACTTTAATGACTGAAACAATTTCTACCAAACTTAGTGTAATTTACATGTTAGCCTTAAATATACAAGTAAATGGTTGCATTAGTCAATATAACTATATGTTTAAGAACATAACCTAAAGTATAACCTCTAAAGAATTATACCTAAGTTTTATTTTGTTTTGAATATCATGCAAGAAATACTAAGTGTGATTTTGTTTTGCCATTTTGGTTTGGTGGGTTATGTATGCGGAATTCTTTGATTCTTTCACTGTTGGGGTAGTCACGTGACCTCAAGAATGAATGCGTCATCATTTTGTAAAAGTTCAAGAAAGGTACTGTATGACTTTTTTTTTTTTAATTGAATAGTTATTATTTTTGTGATGTTACCGTGAAACTTGAAAATTATTTGTTTCTATATATATCTAATCATACCCCTTTACCCAAAAGGATTGGCACGGCCCAGAACCTTTGATCTTATAATACAAGGTACCCCTCAGCCCAGTCAGTGTGTCACTGTCATGGGCCACGTCGTTATATTGCTGCCAACCCTATAGTTTTTTTTTGGATTCATTGGCCATGGCCCGTTCATGGCCTTGGTTACCTGGATTTCAAGAGCATCAGCCACATCTCGACTCCACTGGACGGCCACAGAATGTATTCGGCCCCTTGTCCCTCTAGCTGCCACTATTGCATTAGTTTTCACTGCCCCTGGTACAAGTGAAAACTGGAGGATATTGCTAAATAGTAAGACACTTTCGGTCAACTAAGTATCGCAATGCATTCTTTTCTTCATGTAAGACCTAGGTTGCATCGACCTTCAGTAAAGCTTCATTCTCCATCAAACAAAGTTTATTTTGCAGGAACTAGAGCTAATTAACACGTGCAGTCATGATACTATCCTGCCACATCCTATTCTATCACGTCCTCCCTAAAAGTTTACCTACAATTACTGTTGTTGGTATAAATACATTGTTGGAAAAAAAAAAGTGGAGTAATTTTATTGATAATGTAATTAAAGAAACTAGATTAGATAGCAGGAATATCAAAATGAAGCAATATAAGTGGGGTGTTACATACCATGGGTAGAACTGACCCATGAAAACCGGCTAACAAGGAGTGGGTGCCCAAGAGCTTATAAATACAAAGTTAATCCATGTGAGATACTAGGAACATGTGAGACACTAGGATCATAATATACCACCACGTTCCGCAACCGATATCCACGATGGCTCACTCTAGCAACACTGACCCGATAGTAGCCTTTTCTCTTTTGGTGGCTCTACTCATCTATTAGTAATTTTAATCTAGCCTTTAGGTTGCCCCCTCCGAGATCTGACCACATAGCTGCAACTCATTTGATCTCATATGCAATGAGTTACATTTGATTACTCGAAGTGGTGGTTGGCTCTGATACCAAATACTACAAATCTATGGGTAGAGCTCACCCTTAAAAACTAGCTTACAAGGGGAGGGTGTCCAAGAGCTTATAATCACATAGTTAAACTTATACTTAATCGATGTGGGACACTAGGATCATAACATGTGAATAATAGGACCATTGGGATAAGGCCATGTGGGCTAATAAAATAGTTTTATGGTTCTATAGATATCTACTTTTAATCACATTTCCATCATTGAAGAATAAACCAATTTCTCTTTGCTTAGTGCATTTCCTCTCTCTCTCTCTCTCTCTCTCTCTCTCTCTCTCTCTCTCTCTCTCTCTCTCTCTCAATATTTCTCTATGGAAGGTGACTACCTCGAATTAAGTCAATTTCCCTTCAATTCCACAATAATTCCTATCCATCCCCATTAGGAACCATTGGGTTCCTAATAAGTGGTATCAGAGCCGTTGATCTTGAGGCAAGCGATTATGACCAAAGAAAACAAATTTTCATAAGATGTCAAGGATATTTCAGAAAATGTCAAGACTTCGACTGAATCTAAAAAAACCATGAAAAAAGATCTCTCAAGATTGCAAGAGGATCTTGAGAACATGATAAAAGAAATGTTACAATTTTGATTCGATGGAACTTGAAGAACAAATCAAGTTCCAAGAATCTACTGCTGTTTTTGCAAGTCGGGACACTGATTTTTGTGTCAAAGTGGATGATAATATCCATGTACACGCTGCCTTTAAAGTTCAGTCCAAAGAACCAACAAAGAAGGTGATGATGATCCAAGAATCTACAATGCATGAAGTTGTTGCTATTGGTGTAGATATGTGTAATCCAATGGTGTTTGATTGTGGCCAAACTCATACTTCAATAGATGGGGCTGCTCATGTAATCAAGAATAAAGGCATGAAATTAACAACCACTAACATTGGTGGCAATGCAATTGAATTTGAACTAGATGATTCTTTTCTTATTGGCTGTGGTGGATAAATGATGGGTTCTATAATCAATATGATCATAATTTTTATAAGGACTTGGGTGTGAGTTAAGATCTTAAAGGTTGTGAAGATATAGAAATTGCTCTCAAGAAACTCTATCCTCAATATCAGCTTCATGGGAATGTGGTCAGTTGGATCCATTTATTGCATTATTTGCAGTTTGTGGACAATCATCTCCTTATCCACGTGAGTTGCATGGGTGGTCATTTGTTTGGAAGATTATGGTTAGAGACTTGTTATTTGATAGAAAGAAAGGCTACGGCATAAAGATTTCTTGGTGCTCCTTTACTGATCTAGTTAATGATGGGATCTACTTGCTCAAGTTAGGGGTTGTGACAAAGTGCTTGGAAGTAGTTGGTGTGTTCAATGTTCAAGATGCTTTGGAATATTGGGTTAGTGGCTGGTTTCCCCTCATGAATATGTCACCTATGACAACACCTTGTGAGCAAGGTGTTTTGAAAGAGAGGAAAATGTTAGGAACCCACATTTGGGTATAGAATGCATTTAGTTAGTTAGTTAGTTACAATTCCAAGTATGTTAATCACATTTAACATATGTTGGAATTATAATGCACATGGGAAATAATAGGACCATTAGGATAAGGTCATGTGAGCCAATAGAATTGTTTTTTGGTTTTATAAATACTTACTTGTTATCACATTTCTATCATTGAAATATAAATCAATTTCTCATTGCTTAGTGCATTTCCTCTCTCTCTTAATATTTCTCTATAGAGGGTGATTACCTCGAATTAAGTCAATTTCCACAACTCCCATAAATTCCCTTATAATTCCTATCCATCCCTATTAGGAATCACTAGGTTCCTAACATGGAGGAATCCATAATCCAATACATGTCTACACAATGCTTATTTGCCTCCAAAGTTGGCGTCCTTGCTAGTTTGTCAATATGCGTGGAACAATGAGAGAGATTGTAAAGAGGAGCCTAAGAGCATTAGCATCAGTATGTGTAAAACTCCCCTTCTATTAGTATAAAAGTCTACTTTTCTATTTTACACAATCAATTTGTAAAAACACCCGCATCAAATTATCTATAACACACTTTCTTTTATTTAAATAACACTTTCTCACTTTTTTTTTTAATAAATTATTTCACACCTACCCATCCACAGCTCCACCACCTTACCACACACTCCAATAATCACTTCTCTGAACACTCTTTCTCTTTCTTTTTCTCCTTCTTCTTCATTTTGGGTTTCCAATTTGGTTGGTGATTTTGGGCAAATTTTTCCATTTCTGTGGGTAGTGATTTTGGGGTTCTTTGCTGGATCGCTGCTGCTGCTTCTTCTTCTTCTTTGGCTTCTTCTTCTATTTCTGCATTTTCTTCTTCTTCTTTTGCAATTTGGGTTTGATGATTTTTTTTATAGGAGAGGGTTTGATGAATTTAGGATCTAGATTTAGATTATGTTTGAAGAATTTGATAATTTGTTGTTGGATTTAAAAGGAGATAAGAGGAGAAAGAAGGTAAAGGAAGAGAGAGAATTAGATGAGAGAGGAGAGATAATCAAATGAGAGATGAGAGAGAAAAAATAATTAAAAAAAATCAAATAGAAAGCTACAGTAACTATGTAAATATACACAGTTACGGTAGCAATTTTGAAAATGCACAGTATTATAGAAGGATTGATATGGGTAAATTTTGAGAACTTTTTTGTAAAATGATACATTTTTTCTATTATAGAGGGACTAAAGCAATTGCTCTAATATATAAACATTTTGCAAAATATGAGCAAATACAAAGTTTTGAGACCCTCCAAGAATCTAGTTTCTCTATTAAGCTTTTTAAACTTACATTCAATCACCAAATCTTGAACCCCAATTTTTTTTTTTTTATAGAGAAATTGAACCCCCAAATTTAGACATGCCTTTTAAATTTTTACATTCAAATTCAAAACAAACTATTGTATGATTTATGTTATTGTAATAAATCTTAGAATTTCATTAAATATATTTTATTTAACATAGTTAAAATTGACTCATTTATTATATTTTAGTTAATTATCTAATTAATTGTGATATCATAATAAGGAAAAAATATTTTTAGCCCATAATGAATTTTGGGCATCTATCATAATATTCACCTGCCTATACAATTTACATCGTTGCCATAAAAAATTAAGAAAAATAAAAAATAATAATAATAAGAATCAATTCTTATGCAATAGGTGTATACTGGTAAGTAATAATTTACCAAAAATAATTAAATTAATTTCCTTCAACTTTTCTTTCGGTTCAAATTTAAAAAATAAATATAATATTTTGCTTTTCCATTCGTTTTACAAGAATAATTATTCTGTAGTGTTACAGCAGTACTTCAGGTTTCCACAATCGGATAAGCTCCACACATGAAATCTACCCCGATTGTGAGATAAAAATAAAGTCTTCTCATTTGTCTCTGATCCTTCTATACTTTTGAACCACTACATTTTGGAAGTGCAGGTACTAACTTTAACCCTGATGTGAAAGGAGGGCAGGTACTAGATTTTGTTGCCTTCAATACAAAATTTCTTTTAGAGTTAGTTGGGAATCTGCTTATTTTATCGAAATTGAAAATTTTTTGTTAATAAAGATAAAAGTTAGTTGAAATATTACAATAGAACCTATAAATAGTATCAAAGAAGATAGTGGAACCCATGAATAGTAAGAAAAATAAGTTAAACAGTAAAATAAATTGACAAAAATAAATTTTGTCAAACGGACACTTAGTTTAACGGTCAATGTTAGTAAAATCTTTAATTGCTGAAATTTTTAACGATTGTGGTGGTGAGCCTAAAAAGTAAAACATAGGAGTGTTTGATCGGTGTTGGTAGCATAACAACTGTGTACTAGAACTACTCTTGAACTATAAATGTGGTTTCACTAATGTTATATGTATACTTTTATGGTAATTCATTTTATAAATTTTTTGGCGAGAAAGGGAAAAATTAATTAAATTTTTTAACAATTTTTTCAATTTTGCTTAAAAAGTTTTTAAAATAAATAATTAATGGATGCCATAATTTTTTTTATTTTTTTTTACATTAATGGACGCTATAAGTTGAAACTAGGGATGGAGTCAAAGGGGACGAGAGAGGGCATTTCCCCCTTGACTCCTCCAAGAAAAGTCCGTAGATATTTTTGCTACACAAAGAAGAAACAAATACAAAAGCCCAATTTAAACCAAGCAGCAGCAAGGCACCTGGCATTTGCCCTGACTACAAAAGCTTCATGGCCTTTTTGGTCGGGCTTGTTCAATTCAATACCATAACCGATGGTACTCATCCTCCAAATAAATGAATGGAAGGGGTTCAATTTCAGTTTCTTTAGTTGCTTTATAGGTAATCTTAGACCATTGGCATCAGGTGTGACAAATACCAAAATTTTGGCATTTGGCACACCAATGACCAAAGACCAAAAGTCAACTTACATTCGATGTGGCAAATCTCAAAAAATTTGGCATGGAACTGTAATGACATTTTAAATATGAGATGGTACCGACATATGTGCTAAATTTTTTTATTCAACTCTCTTTGTACTGACTTTCACTCTCTTGGAAAAATCTCATATCTCACTGTGAGAGACCATGAAAATTTAGGGCCTCTAAAAAAAATAGATTTGGGTGCTTGTAGGGACACCTCTCTTTTGGGTAGTGGTATGAAATCACCACTTATTTTTTATACAAAAAAAAAATTATTATTATACAAAAAAATAAGAAAAAATAAATACAAATTACATGTTCAAAATATTTCGAATGTCATTGATTGAATAAAGACAAGTACAAATTTGATAAATTAAACCTTACAAGGCTTTGGGTCCTAGTTACAATCTATGCAAAAGAATACAAAGCTTTCATCCTAGTTACAATCTACCAAAATTAAAAAGACAAAACGCTAATCTTCTTATCCAAAAATCTGAAGCTTTGGGGCTAGATTATAGCGTGGGAAGGTGTTAGGCACCCATTCTATCCAGAATAAGTCTAGTCTTCTAGACTCTAATGACCAATATACCATTTTTGCATGATATTGAATGATATGTTGAACATATATGATAGACAATTGACAAAAATTAATTTAAATAAATCTTCCTCATAGATGTGTCCTCTTTTTAAAGAAAATTCAAATCTGTTTTTATGAAAATTAAAATAATGAGACTTTTTTCTTTTCTTTTCTTTTTTTCAAAAATCAGATCTACTTTTATGAAAAAGAAAGAATAAGATTTAATCAAGAAAAATCAGATCTGTATTGTGTAAAATTTTAAAAAAATATATTTGATTTATTAAAATCAAATATGTTTTTGTAAAAGAAAAAGAAAAAGAGATTTTGTTAAAAAGAGCTAGATCTATTTTGAAAAGTAAAAAATAATTTTAGGTTTGTAAAAGAAAAATCAGATCTGTTTTTAGAAACAAAAAAAAAAAAAAAAAATGAAAGAGGATTCACGTTCAGGAGTTAAATTTATTATGCATGCATCACATATTAAAATAAAAAAACAAAAAAACTTCAACCTAACTTTCAATCCTTTCTTTTAAATTTCAAAATCTGCAATTTTGTGACCAAGAAAACTTTTTTCGAAAAAAATCAAATCTGTATTTAATGAAAATACAGATCGGTTTTGTGTTAAGAAAAAAAAAACAAATATGTATTTAATGAGAATACAAATCAATTTTGTATTAAAAAAATCAGATCTGTATTTAATGAAAATTATCAACTTTTGAATTTTGAAAAAAAAATTAGATCTGAAAATACAAATCAGTTATGTGTTAAAAATCAAATCTGTATTTAATGAAAATACAAATCATTTTTTGAATTTAAAAAAAAAAAAATCAGATCTAAAAATACAGATCAGTTTTAGTTTTCATTAAAGAATTTTGTTAGTCATTGTAGATTTTGAAACTTATGAAAAATAATTACAATAAACAATCATCTAAGAACACGTTAAAGAAAATTCTAGCAATGTATTTAAGCATGGTAATTATATATCAAGAACAAATCATAATAAAAACATACTTAACATATTCATGCATCAAACAATAAAAAAAAATAAAAAATAAAAAAATGAAAGAAGAAAAGACAGAATACCTCTTGCATGAGCATGCTCTTCTAATGAAAGAATATTTTAGGATTCAAAGAAATTTGTTCACCTCTTTAAAGTCTAAAGTACTTTACTTACAGAGAAGAAGTTCCTAAAGCAAAAGCCTCCAAAACGTCTTTAATGTAAGGGGAATTGAAAATTCAAAAGAGAAGAGCCCTTAATTCTGATTTGCTTCCTCTATTTACAGAGGTTGGGATGTTTCAATGAGATCAGATATGAATGGAACGCGTCCTTATATCTAAAAAATCGAAAAAGATAGGCCTTATCTCAATCAGGGAGTCTTCAGGCCAAGCCACAAATTTGGGCCTATCTGTACTTGAGAAGTGCTGATTGGCACTTGCCATGTGCTGATTAGAATTTATTTAAATTAATCATACGTGGTTGGTTCCACCCAAACAAAATGCATATGGATCGTGCAAACTTGATCATGTGATATCTTTCAATCTGACAATCCGATTTGGAAATTGGACACACCGTCACGACCGTTAGAACCTCAGGATCATTTATATGATATGCAATATGAATTAATACATGTAATGCAACTCTAAATTTTGGATATATGAATTGCCACTCTAATACAGAATTCCCCTCATTAACAATGCTTGCAAAGCAAATGTCAATGTAAAACAAAGACACTAATTTTAGTGGCCATGATTTAATCGAGGTTGACTTTTCAAAGATTACCTTGCCCTAAAACCTAAAACCTTGGAACATGGAAATAGTGTTTTGCTTTTTTGACAAAATGAGAACCGTGAATACTTGACCTACTTGATAACTGATAAACTTGAAATGAATCTTGAAATCTGAGGTGACTAAGAAGCTTCTCTATCTCAGCCTGAATTTGGGGTGGATTAAGAGGCAACCAAAGGGCTTCTCTACCTTAATCTTGAATGGAAGGTATCCAAAGGGCTTCTTTACCTCAAAACCTGAGGTGATTGAGAGGCTTTTCTATCTCAATCTTGAATTGTGGCGACCAAGGGGATCTCTACCTCAATTTGAACGGAAGGTATCCAAAGGGCTTCTCTACCTTAGAACTGGGGTAATTGAGAGGCTTCTCTATCTCAATCTTGAATTATGATAATCAAGGGGCCTCTTTACCAGAATCTGAATGGAAGGTAACCAAGGGGCTTTTCTACCTTGGAACCTAGGGCGATTGAGAGGCTTCTCTATCTCAATCTTGAATTGTGACAACCAAGGAGCTTTTCTACCTCGATCTGAACAGAAGGTAACCAAAGGGCTTTTCTACCTTGGAACCTAGGGTGATTAAGAGGCTTCTCTATCTCAATCTTAAATTGTGATGACCAAGGGGCTTCTCTACCTCGATCTTGAATAGAAAGTAACCAAGGAGCTTCTCTACCTCAGAACCTGGGGCGATTGAGAGGCTTCTCTATCTCAATCTTGAATTGTGACGACTAAGGGGCTTCTCTACCTTGATCTAAATGGAAGGTAACCAATGGGCTTCTCTACCTTCAAACCTGTGGCAATTGAGAGGCTTCTCTATCTCAATCTTGAATTGTGATGACCAAAGGGCTTTTCTACTTCGATTTGAATGAAAGGTAACCATGGGGCTTCTCTACTTCGGAACCTCAGGTAATTGAGAGGCTTCTCTATCTCAATCTTGAATTGTGATGACCAAGGGGCTTTTCTACCTCAATCCTGAATAGAAGGTAACTAAGGGACTTCTCTACCTCGGAACCTGGGGCGATTGAGAGCCTTCTCTATATCAATCTTAAATTGTGACGACCAAGGGGCTTCTCTACCTCGGAACTTGAAGTTTCACCTGCAAAAGATCAAAATTTGGAATTAGACTTTAAGTGATGAGTGCTTTGTTGTTCCATTGTTTTAAGATGTGTGATCTCTCTCTCTCTCTCTCTCTTGAATTTCCCTTTTTAGAAAGAAAACCTTGATTCATTTTTGTAGTCCTTTGAAAAAGTTTTGTTTTTTTTTTTTGTTTTTTTTTGTTTTTTTTTTGTTTTTTTTTGTTTTTTTTCTGAAATTTGAAACTAAAATTTTGGTAATCAGAATTTGAAACTTTCTTTTTGAAAAATGGTATCATTTGTTCTTGATCATCTTTGAAAATTTATTTTTCCTTCAAAATTGGAATTTTTCTTGAAATTGATGTCATCTATCTTTGAAAAAAAATTTATTCATTTTTTCATTCACCTCTTCTCTCTCTCTCTCTCTCTTTAAAAAAAGAAAAAAACAAAAATTTTCTCAAATTTTTTTTTTGCAAAGTTGACTTAGCAACTCCGGTAACTAAAGGGGGGCGCACAAGGGGGGTGGCAAATTTTTTGGCCCCAATCTCATTTGTCTCTTTTTTTTTTCTCCTTTTTGCTCTTTGCTCCTCACTCTTCTCTCTTACTCCATTGTCACTATTCACTCTCTTCTTCCACTTGCATTTTCTCCCTCATCACACCATTTCTTCTCTAGAAAATCACTTCCCTTAAATTCTAAACTAACTTTCATTCATCTTCCTCATTATCTTTTTAGATCTTTGTGTTCTTAACCACTTTTGCTACAAACCCACTTTTTGAAACCCATCTCCAAAATTCCTCTCTCTTCTTCTTCTTTTTTTTTTTTTTTTTTTTTTTTTTTTTTTTTTTTTTGCATTGACAATGGCATCTTCTAAGGGACCAACTTTTCTTACTTTTAATGGGAAAGAATATCACCCATCCCTTGAATGGAATGAGGAAGAAGGGCTTCTCCAAGGCCCCAAAATCCATTCTCCACACTCCAAAATGGACTTCAAGGTGAGCTTATTTTTTGGATTTCTTTGTTGGGAAATTTGTTGATTTCTTGATTTATCTAAAGCTTGGTGTTAAGACATTGTCATTTGGTTGTTTTGTGCTCTTGTTGAAATTTTGCATATTTTATGGTTGGGTTGAAAATTCTTGTGATCATGTTGTAATCTTCACTTTGGGGCATTTTTGAATTGTTGAGCTATTTGGCATGGTGAAACTTGGACAATGTTGATGACTCATGAAATTTGGCAATGTATGTAGTTTGTGCTATTGTTGAATGTGTTTTGACTTGAATTTTGTGGGCATTGAAGTCATGAAAATTTGATGTGTAGGCTTGGTTGAACAAATTCATTTTTGATGAATGCGGAAGTTTTGTTGGAATGTATAAGTCCTATCTCATGAGTATGAAAAGTTTTTTTATAGGTATGGGTACGAATATGGGAAATCTTTTGTGGTGATTTTTTTTTTTTTTTTTTTTTTTTTTTTGTGTGTTGGACATGAATTTTTTTGTGTTGGTCATGGAAAAATTTTGATTGGTTATTGGAGAATTTTTTTTTTGGACATGGAAAAATTGGTTGGTTATTGGGATTTTTGGAATGAGTATTTTGGCGTGAGTAATTTGTGGACATCCTGATGATGGGTTAAACTTTGTTTTGCAAAACCTCAAGAGTCGAGGTAGCCTCCAGATACTGAAAGGCATATGGGAGATATTGTCTCCAGATATTAGGAACATCATTGATGAAGCACGCTTCCAGACTTTTTTCCAAGCTTTATTGAATCATGATACTCATGAGTACAAAGATCACCAGTTACTTCTTGCTTTGTCAGATTGGTTTTGGGACACTACTTGCACTTTCCATTTTCCAAGCATTAGTGAAGTGATATTGACACCTTATGACTTCTCGGCCATTACTAGCATAAGATTGGGCGGTGAAAGAATTAGAGTCAATAATTTCCTTACTTCAAAAGAGATTAAAAGTCTTTTGGGTGTGAAGCCTTCAAAACTGAAGAGCAAAAATGTCTCCTTGATGTGGCTGTATAAGAATATTGAGAACTGTAAGACTGTTCATGCTTCTCTTCATTGGAACTTTCTTATGTCTAGACTTGGGTAGTACTGTGAGAATGCTCTATTTGTGGAGTCTGAGAGATATTGGCCAGATTAAAAATTATGATTGGGGTGGCATGGCTTACGCAACCCTCTTGCATTTCATGACTAAACTTTCTAGGCATAGTCTCTTAAGCTTAGGAGGTGCACCGTTTGTTTGGCAGGTGAGGTTTGGAATTTTTGGCTATGTGTGGGTTTTGGAAAGTTATTTTGGTTATGTCGTAATGATGTATGTTAATTTCTTTCAGGTTTGGATGTATGAATATTTTGGGGTTGGTCCTCAAGTTTTGGAAGATGTTGGTGACATGTATCCGAGATTTCTCCGTTGGCTGCCCAAATATCGTTTGTCAATGCCTTCCAAGCGTTCTTCACAAGTTTGGCATTTAATAGCTTAATTGTTGCTAATGTGAGTTTTTTTTTTTTTTTTTTTTTTTTTGGGATTTTGTGTTTAGTTAAGAGTTTTTGTGTTTGATTGTGGTTTGGTTTTCTTTTCATTCTGGGTTCTTTGTGATTTTCAGATGTCTTTGGATCCTTGGCTTGGATGTGAGGAGTATGATAAGTGTGAATGGGTTCAAGAGCTGAATGGTCGTCAGGTATTGTTTGAGTGTGGCCATGGGAGGTACTGGTATCTCGGTGACCATGTGTTGCCTCAGGTTCAACATGTGTACCCTCTTGCGACAATTCCAGTTCCTCTTTGTCCCTCCATCTGATTGGTTGACCTTCTAGCTAATGAAGAAATTTCTCATGCTCGAGTTGGCCATGTTGTTTCAGGGACACCAAGAGATTATCTTGAATTTGTTCAAACTTAATTACTGGGTTGTCTAGCTGGCATTCTTGTAACCTCGGTATCTCTCTTTCCTTTTAAAGTCAAGTTGCATTGCATCTTGTATGTTCATCTCTCATATTTCAACTTTTGTGACAATATTTGTATGTTGCACTTTTAGGCTTCATCTTCTGAAGAAGAGGAAGAAGAGAATCCCCCTCCTAGCCATGCAAGTGGCTCTTCTAGTTCTTTCATGGAGACTTACCCTCATTTTCCTGTATTGTAATATGAAGTGATGAATCCTGATGGGTCATACAGCTCTATGACTTTAAACAGGCCAGAGTACACCCCAAATGTCCCTTGGGGTGACCCAATGTGTTCTTGAATCCTTTAGTTTCTTGTCCTCATTTTTTGCTCTTTAAGTTATTCAAGAACCAGTGGATTTATGTTTCAGGTCGGGACTGATCTTGTGGAGAAAAGAATGCGAATGATAGGAGGTTTGCAACAGGTAGTGTGCACTCAATCTTCTCAATATGTGCTCTATGAAGTGAACTTGGTATAAGATGATGCTTTCTTAATGTTTTTGCTTGAACTTCTATGATAATAGATCTAACACTTGTCTTTGTTAATTCTTCAGAATACCCAAATGGCATTGACTGATGCCAACACAAGATCTTTGGAGGAAAGGATCAAAAATCTTGAACTTCAGAACTGGCAACAAGAATCTCAGTTTTATGCAAGTCAGGAAGGAGACACTGAGGATGGCTCCTCTAGAGGTGGGTCTAGGAGATCTTCTTGCAAGCGGACCCGGAGTCCCAATGAAGCTTGTCTTGTATTTTAATTTTCCTACAAAGACAAGAAAGTACTCCTTAGACAATTTGTATTAATTTCGACTTTTAGCTCTTTACCTTTGGATTGTTTCTGATCTTGTTGAAACTTTAAACAAGACAAGTTAAGAATTCACCTGATGAAGTATTGTAGTAACAATTGGAATTTATCTGCCCACTTCTGATGGGATTTGCGCTTTACTTGAATGAGGCATAGCAGATTGCCCCTAGTTTGAAAACTTTCTGCATGATAACCGTTCATTTTTTAAAATAATTTTTCCTTTTTTTATTTTTTTGTTTTTTTTTTTTTTTTGTTTTTTGTTTTTGAAAAGGCATGAACGATTTTTACTTGTTCCAGAGAGAGGGGGTAAAGCATAGCCCAATGCCCTTAGTTTGAGAGATGAATCCATGATTTTGAAAAATCTTCATTTGATTAATTTTCTTTCTTCCTTTTTTGAAAGCAGTGATGAAGGTGATTTTTTTTTTTGGAAACAAATGGACAAGGCATGTCTAAATGCCCAGCTTAACAATCCATGCAGATTTTAGATAGATTTTATTGCACAATCAATTTTTTTGAAAACGGAGTCAAAACAGACTCAAGAAGCGCCCAAAAACACTAAATAGGGTGAGTTGGGACTCAGTTAAGCTGGGTGTCAATTGGCACATGGAAAGTGCCGATCGGCACTCTTAGAATGCTGACTATCACTTTAAGTTGCCAATAGGCACACCCAATTTTGGGCCAATTCTTCATGCTTTTCCAAAACGACTTTTGTCTTTTTGAGTTTTTTGGAAAATATTTTCTCCATTTGAGTTCGTGGAACACTTTCCTAGTCAGCTACAAACTCTTGAAACTTATTTAAACCTGGTTAAGGACTGAGGTAGCTTATTTTAGCATTTATCTTGCAAACAAATATCTGCATCAAGGTTAGCGAAACACAATAATCACAAGCAAGAGTTATCCATGGCTAACAACCAAAATTTTTCTCATTTAACAATTCATGATATCAATAGATGGGTTCGTAGTTTTGATTTTAGTACCAAGACCAATTTTACATCCTATAAACTAGAGGGAATCATGGCTTTGAGGAATGTCAAGATCAAATGGGATTTCCTTTGTGTTGCTGTAAAGTTCTGGCATACTGAAGATCATGTATTTCGGTTTAAAACTACTGAACTTGTCCACAATTGAATCATGGAAGATGTATTTTGATGGAGCAACTAATAAAAATGGAATTGGCATTGGAGTTCTCTTAATTTCTTCAAAAGGGACATACATCCCATTCTTTGGTAGGCTCAACTTCCCTGCCACTAACAATGCCACTAAATATGAAACTTGCATTATGGGGTTACGAGTAGACTTAGGCCTTGAAGTGAAAGAGTTGTAAGTATATGGTGATTCAGCCTTGATAATTGCTCAAATTTAGAATAAATGGAAGTTCAAGCAAGAAAGGCTGATGCCTTATCATGAATGTCTTCAGAAGTGGGCCTCGAATTAAATAAGATTCAGTACCAATATGTGCCAAGAATGCAGAATCAGATTGCAGATGCTTTAGCAACAATGGCCTCCATTGTGGATGGACCTAAGGAAGATGAAGCTATACCAATAGTGGTGGAACAAAAAGAGAAGCAAGCTTATTGCGCGTCAATAGAGAAAGATGAGGGAAAGAATTGGGAAGGTGAATGATATTCAGACATCCTACAGTACCTCAAGGATGGGACATACCCAAAGTCTGTGGACAAGAATGACCAATTGACCATCAGAAGGTTGTCCACTAATTATATTATTTGTGGAGAGAGACTTTATAGAAGATCATATGATGGAATTCATCTCCTTTGTGTGACTACCAAGGAAGCATAGCCAATAAATGAAGAGGTTCATGAGTCAAACTACGAGCCACATATGAATGCACACATGCTGTCATGGAAGATAAGGAGGCAAGGGTAGTACTGGACTACTATGGAAGCCGACTGTTTAGCTTATGTTCAAAAGTGCCATCAATGCTAAGTCCATGGAGATCTGAAGCACATACCACCTATGCCATAAATACCATGACTTCACCCTGGCCGTTCTCTACATGGGGAATAGATATTATTGGGAAAATTCACCCAACAGCATCTAATGCCATGAATTCATACTTGTTGCTATTGATTATTTCACTAAATGGGTAGAAGCTGCCTCATACAAGGTTTTGAACTTGAAGAAAGTTGCTCAATTTATTCAAAAAAATATCATTTGCAGATATGGGGTACCACATGAAATTATTTCAGACAATGGACTGTATTTTAAGGGAGAAATAGCGAGACTAGTTCGATAGTTCAATATTCAGTACCACAAATGCTCTCCTTATCGTCCTCAGACAAATGGAGCAGTTGAGACTGCAAACAAAAACATAGGGAGAATCTTAAGGAAGAGCACGAAGAACTACAAGGATTGGAATTTGCAATTACCCTATGCACTTTGGGGGTATAGGACATCAATTCAATCCTCCACAGGAGCCACTCATTATTCATTGGTATATGGGATGGAAGCAGTCCTTCCCATTGAAATAGGTATTTGTTCATTGAGAACAGTATTGGAGAGTGAAATCCCTGGAGTAGATTGGTTGCAAAGTAGGTATGACCAATTCTGCATGATGGATGAGAAGAGACTTAAGGCCTTGTACCACATTCAAGGTTACCAAACGAGGCTTAGGAAAGCTTTTGATAAGAAAGTAAGGACTAGAGATTTGAAGTTGGGAGATTTGGTGCTAAATGAGATTCGAACCCCGATTCAAGAGACAAAATGGAAGTTCAAGCAAAATTGGGTAGTCCATATATTATCAAGTAGATATACTCTAGGGGAGCAGTAAGGTTGATGGACTTAGATGTAAACCCTTTCACTCAACCAACCAACATGGATCAATTGAAGAAATACCACGTTTGAGGTGATAGTCTGAAAACACCACGTCTGAAGTGGTTGTAAATTATGTTATTTCCATTCCTAGGTTCTGTTAAAAAAAATTATGTCTAAAAAAAAGGGTAGGTTGAAAACCTGAAAGAGCGATCTACGCAAAAGGAGAGTAAGAAGAAAGAGTGAGAGACCCTGCTAGATTGAAAACCCAAAAGGGCGGCCTAAGCAAAAATTAAGGCAAATAAAAAATAAACTACATGATGACCTGATGCTTCTGCCAAGAAGGTAAGTAAGAAACCATATATTGGTTTGGTCACAACTTCCCCAAACCCACCATTTACCCATTAAGCAAAAAAAAATTCTTTTCCCAAAATTCAACATTTCCATTAAATCATGCCATTACTTAGAAATCCAAAAATCAAACCCAAAAAAAAAAAAAAAAAAACCAAACCCTAATGAACTAGCAACACAAGCACAAGCACAAGTGGTTGCAATTAATTTAGTCAATCATTCTTCCGAAGATCTAATAATTTTTGACGCAACAAATCATTAAATCTTGGTTGCTTCACAAATTAGAGGGATAAAAAAATTACGGGTTTGGTATCTAACCTAGCAGTAGATTGCAACGAATAATAAATTAGCAAGCCTCCTAGTAATTAAACTAGACAATCATGAAAATAGGCACAGAAGAACATCCGATACTCAAAGCATAAATTGAACAATAAAAACAAATTAAATCTCACAGTTTTATTGATTCCAAGGCTTCTGTTTCCTTCGACCAATTATAAAAGTTCAGCCACAAAGGGCCATGATGAAAACTCGAAGGAGAAGTTAAAGAAGAGGGTAGAGAGAGGCTTGTGTGAAGTCTGATGATTTCCCTACTCCCTTTACATGTTAATTCTCTGTATTCCAAGCCTACAAGATCTCCTCCAAATATTCTAAATATTATCCTAAAATAACAATATCCAAATCTGACTAATTAAGGAAAATATTTAAAATAAAATAAAGTCCTAATATAACTAGGAAAGTGGTGTTTTCAACTGGAATTTTTGGGCACCAGATCTGGAAACTTCCAAAAATAAACTGTATCAAATCCACATATTAGAATTGCAAGCTAAGGAACATTCCAAAACAGCAACTTCAAGCCCGATTTCGACCTTGATACAACCAATATCTCTCAAACCTCAAAACATGAAAGTTGTAGAGATTTTGCTTGGTGTTCCATAGCATCTTGAATCATCTCAATCGAAGCTCGGATGAGAGAGTTATGCCCAGATTATGAAACAATGTTGAAACTGTCCAAAATCGCCCAATTAGCTTCGTTTTGCACTTAATGCTTTCATTTGCATCCTAAATCAAAATATAGGAATAATGATTACATTTAGACACCAAATAAGTATAAAAGACTAAACATTAAGGGAGAAAAATATGATATTTTGCATTCTCATCATCAATCAACCAGCCAAACAAACACACATAACATGCAATGTAATTTTATCATGGGCCGGCCTAAATGTAGGTTCTAAGTCATTAAATTGTAGGGTGGGTTTGTTGTTACACCTCCCAATTTGTAATGTAATGAACATTTCCTTTATAGTCAACAAGAAGTGATCCAGTGACTTTGGGCTATGAGTTAGTGGGTTTGCCACTGGGTACTCTAATCTAATGAAGACCGGTGATCTATGGTTACTACCACCATATGTTGAGATGGGTGCATACATATTTTTTGTTTTGATGGCACACACTATGATAGTTAGGAAAAGCTTTTAACAATCAACATGGCAACACAAACAAAAAAAAATATTATACAAACATCTCAAGACATAAATAAACAAACAACAATATCATGCAAAATCATGCAAAAGACAAGGGTATATAGTTGGTCGCTTAAAGTCTAACACGAAGCTTAACCCTCGACATTCCTAGCGAAATCACCACTGTGAGAGACCGCGAAAATTTAGGGCCTCTAAAAAAAAAAAAGAGATTTGGGTGCTTGTAAGGGCACCTCTTTTTTGGGTAGTGGTGTGGAGTCGCCACTTATTTTTTATACAAAAAAATAAATACAAATTACATGTTCAAAATATTTCGAAGGTCATTGATTGAATAAAGACAAGTACAATTTTGGTAAATTAAACCTTACAAGGCTTTGGGTCCTAGTTATAATCTACCAAAATTAAAAAGGCAAAACACTAATCTACCTATCCAAAAATCCTAAGCTCGGGGGCTAGGTTATGGAATGAGAAGGTGTTAGGCACCCATTCTGCCCAAACAGAGTCTGGTCTTCTAGACTCTAATGACCAATATACCCTTTTTGCATGATATCGAATGATATGTTCAACATACATGACAGACACTTGTCAAAAATTAATTTAAATAAATTTGCCTTATGGATGTGTCCTCTTTTTAAAGAAAATTCAGATCTGTTTTTATGAAAATTAAAATAATGAGACTTTAAAATTAAAAAAAAAAAAATCAAATTTGCTTTTATGAAAAAGAAAGAATAAGATTTTATCAACTTCAACCTAACTTTCAATCCTTTCTTTTAAATTTCAAAATCTACAATTTTGTAACCAAGAAAACCTTTTCCGAAAAAATCAGATTTGTATTTAATGAAAACACATACAGATCAGTTTTGTGTTAAAAAACCATATCTATATTTAATAAAACTACAAATCAACTTTTGAATTTTGAAAAAAAAAAAAATCAGATCAGTTTTTGAATTTTGAAAAAAAATCAGATTTGAAAATACAAATCAGTTTTTAGTTTTCATAAAAGAATTTTGTTAGTCATTGTAGATTTTGAAATTTAAGAAAAACAATTACAATAAACAATCACCTAAGCACATGTTAAAGAAAATTCTAGCAACATATTTAAGCATGGTAATTATATATCAAGAACAAATCATAATAAAAACAAAATACCTCTTACACGAGCGTGCTCTTCTAATGAAAGAATATTTTAGGATTCAAAGAAATTTGTTCACCTCTTTGAAGCCTAAAATACTTTACTTACAAAAAAGAAGTTCCTAAAGCAAAAGCCTCCAGAATGTCTTTAGCGTAAGGGGAATTGAAAAGTCAGAAGAGAAGAGCCTTTAATTTTGATTTGCTTCCTCTATTTATAAAGTTTAGGATGCTTCAATGAGATTAGATACGAATTGAAACGCATCATTATCTCCAAAAAATCAAAAAATATAGGCCCTATCTCAATTAGGCAGTTCCCAGGCCGAGCCACAAATTTGGGCCAATCAATACTTGGGGAGTGCTGAATGGCCCTCTTGGGTGCCGAGTCCGCATTTGAGTTTTGGTCCAATTTGGACTCTCTTTTTGAGGATTTTTAAGCCGAGAATCACACCTAGACACATTTTTTATTCGTATTCTGAAAATTAATCCATTTTTCTTGATATTCTAGTCTTTAAAATGATAATTATCTTGTAGATAAATATTTCAAAAAGTCTTGATTATCCACAATTTCTTTATTATCTGATTATCCACTTTATTCTCATGCAAGCAAGCCTATTTCTAACACTAACTAACAACCAATAACAAAATTATTTAAATAATTTGAAATGTCTAGCCAATTTGAATTAATTTAAATTAATCATGCGTGGTCAGCTCCACCGAAAAAAAATGCATGCAGACCGTGCAAACTTGATCATGTGATATCTTTCAATCCAATAGTCTAATTTGAAAATCAGACACAACTTCACGACCGTTAGAACCTCAAGATCATTTTTATAATATGAAATGAATGAATTAATGCATGTAATGCAACTCTAAATTTTGGGTATATGAATAGTCACTCTGATCATCTTCTAAGATTAAATTATGGGTGAAAAATCAGAGTATCTACACTCACTTTTATCTGTGCTCTTTTGTTTCTCTCATCTATGTCTTTTTGCTTGTGCTCTCTATTTCTCTCATCTATGTCTCTCAAAGTGGTGCTGGAGGTTATGCGAATCTCTGCCAATGTCACAAAATGGTGTTGGATGTTCTGGGAATCTCTGCCGATCTCGCGAAGTGGTGCTGGTGGTTGCTCCTTTGCTTGCTGATCTCGTGAAGTGAACGTTTTTTTTTTTTTTCCCTTGTGGTTCATGGCGGCGCTAGTTTTGGAGGTGTTAAGCAGTGCTGGTGGTTAGGCACGGACTATAGAAGAGAAAGAAACTTCATTTTTTTTTTTTTTTGGCTTCGATCGTGTTGGAGATGATGGCGTTAAGGTGGAGGACTGGTCGTGGGGATTATGGGGGATGGGTAAGGGTGGTTTGTGGCACTATTTTTGGACCTCTGGTGGTGTTATGGGATGTGGGTTGTGATGATTAGGTGGTTTTGGACATGGGTGGTGGTGGTTAGTTGTGGGTTTGTGACAATGGTGGTGATTGTGATTTGTTTTGGTGTTTTTTATGGCTATGGGTTTGAGGTGATGATAGTGATGGTGGTGTTTTTTTTTTTTTTCATTGGTGATGAGTTTTAGAGAGAGAGGGGTTTTGGGTCTAAAGAAATTAAATAATTTTTTATTGATTGTTTATATTATTTTAATGTATTGTAATGTTAAAATAGAATATATGATGTATGGTATATTGTAAAATAATGTGATAAAATAGATAAGTTAAGTTTTAGTGTGTCAAAATAACATTTAAGATAGCGCAGCTGATACTAGTGCTCTTATGATCAGTCCACTCGGACTGTTCTTATTATTATTATTATTATTATTATTATTATTATTATTATTATTATTTTAATTTTTAAAGTACTCCCCCATTTACTAAAAAGAAACAAGAGATTTTAAAACTTGATGTAAAATTTAAAATAGAAACACATTATTTTAAAAGATTCAATAGATTCTTAATTATAGTCCTATTTTGTAGAATGTTCCAACCAAACCTGTCGAATAAAACACTCCACGTGACCTCAAATTATGAACACAAACCCTTGGATTTGTCATCATGGCAGACTACTCACAAACCTATAGAGGCCTGACCAAATTTGAGAAATGAGAGATCATGTGTAACAACATATTGTGTAATGTGTATAAACATATGTAGACAGTTTATCTTCACATCAATGTCGATGATGGATTACATTATCATATTTACAGGGACGGCTTGTGCCCAATGGCCAGTTTCACTAGACACGGAAGGATAGGGACACGTGTCTGCATCGCAAGTGTCCAATGGAACTAGCCATTGGACACAAGCACCCCTGTCCAATGGAATTAGTTATGTTATCAACCAAATATTTGAATTTCAAGTTTTTGTGCTCTAAAATTACTCATAAAAAATAATTTTATTGATCAAATAGTAAATAACATCTGTTTTGCATGAAATTTGACATGTATGTTAAGAATATAAAGAATATACAATCCAACTATTATATTTTCAAACTTCACATCCAATAAAAAGATATAGTAGGTGTAGGGGGCAAAACTTGATCCCAAGCCCAGCCCACTTAGAACGGGCTAAAAAGGGAACCCAATACTATTAATTCGTACAGATGGGAGTGCAAGCCAATACTTTGATTCCTTAAAACAACGACTTTGATTAAAGAGGTGGGATTAATTAAAAAGATAGCATTTGACAGAAATTTAACAAGAAGAAAAAAATTCTTATTTAATTCTCTCCTCGAGTTGGCCGATGATCACTTGTCCTTAAAAATACAATTCTCGGTATTACACTAGTCTGTTTTTCTCTCTTTTTCTCTATCTCTCTCTGAACTTTTTCTGATCCCTTCTTAAGTAGGATCTTCCTTCCTTTTATAGTCATTTGAATTGCATCCCAACCTTCCACTTGGAGGGCTGCTAATCTTTCTTTGAATACTTATCCCATCACTGCTTTATTGGTTGTGGTAGAGTAGGATACATGCTGTGAAGACACGGTTCAAGGGTCATTTTGCCATTAATATGACAGACTGAGTTGTTGGAGTGTAATAAATGCGAAGGTGATAGATGTTTTATCTGGAAGTTTCCTCCCTCTTTTGTTTGTATGTCATCATAGTCCTCCTCAACTTTTCAGTCTCACAGTTCTTGCAGCCTTCCTCCTATCTCCCAAGGGCAAATGATCCTCGGCCTCCTTGGGCAGGTCGTAACCCTTAATTTTTATGGTCTGTTGAGTACTTAGGTTGTTTTGATTGGGCGAAGCCTAGTTTGATAAATAGTTGGACCTTAATTACTCATCAGTTGATCTTGTCAAAGGTTCCTTCTCTTCGAGCTCTTCACCCCCCCCCCCCCCCTCCCCCCGCCCCCCACTATAGGCGTTAAAAGGATTTCATTTGGAGAGAAACCTTATTTTTTTAAGAAAGTTTTAATATCACTTTCATGGAAAATGTAAAAATCTGTCATAAAAAGTCTTTTTTTTTTTTTTTTTTCCTTTTCCTATAAGAAGTTTCTAAAAATATTTTCTAAACTAACGTCCTTAGAGCATTCATTAACTTTTCCCTTGTATAGCCCATGATAAGTTGATGTTGTTAGGATTCTTAGACCCCTTGGTTGATTTTACAGTGGATTTAATTAGTTTCAAATAATTAACCAGTTATGAATTCAAATTGATTCCAAGGTTAGTTTCCATATATTAAATATATCACAAATAAAAAAAAAAATAAAAAAAGTAAATTCAGCGAAAATAACATAAAATAGTAATATGATGATCTTGAAAAACCAATTAAACAAACAAAAATTCCTCGCTCTCTTCCTCGCTTTCTCTCACGGGAAGAACAAGAGGAAGTGGCTCGGAGCAAGAAGAAGGTGAAAATGTGACTCATGTGGGATTCCAAGGTGGGCAAGAAGCAAGCACAGACTTACCAAAAAATGGGCAAAAGGCTTGGAGTGGCTCAGCCTCTTTTAAGGACAAGTTGGTTGGTGAAATACCAGGTGCATATACGCAAGCTTTTTGTTTTGGCAATAGTATGGATGAGGAAGTAGACTCAGATGTGGAGGTAAAGTCTATCCGTAAAAGGCTAGCTGCTGTCAAATTCTCTAAAGAGTTCAAACAGCAAATCAGAACTCCATGGTCTAAAGCTCTCATTGTTACGGTCTATGGAAGGATGGTAGGGTTCTACTTCATTCACAACAGGTTGTTAGTGTTGTGAAAACCTGCAGGGAGATTGGACTACGTTGGTTTGGGGCATGGGTTCTTTCTTACTTGTTTTTTCTTGAGAGAGGATAATGAAAATATTCTGAAAAGAGGGCCATGGTTTATAGGAGAGCATTTTCTTTCCATTAGACGGTGGCAGCCAAATTTTCGGACAGCTATGGCAAATGTTACCTTTTTAGCAGTTTGGGTAAGGCTCAATGAGCTTCCTATAAAGTACTACAACTCTGAAGCTCTCCTCCACATTGGGAAATCCATTGGCAATGTTCTAAGGGTTGATACGCACACTACCATAGAAACTAGAGGGCATTTTGCGGGATTGTGTGTCCAAATTGATGTTGAGGAACCATTAATCACTACGGTGTTAATCAAAAAAATTTCAGCAACTAGTCTGCTATAAAGGTATTCAAAAATTATACTTCTCTTGTGGTAGAATCGGCCATAGGAAGGATTTTTGTCCAGACACCGTACTACCTAGCTCGGCTTCAAGGGAGGATGGGAAGGTGGTCGTGGTGGTGAGGGCAACCACTTATGCAATAAGCATGCTTCTGAGCAGACAGGAGATATGGAGGGACCCAGTAACGACGTGCATGAGAGTGTGCATGACAAGGAGTAGGAAGGTATGTACGGGCCGTGGATTATGGTTGAGCATAAGAGAATAGGGACAAAATAGCAAAGGAGTGGAGGGACCCATTCTGTGGAGGACAACAATCATCTGAGACAAGATAATGGAATGAAAATCATAGAGAATAGGACGTGGACAGATTCAGCAAATGTTAAGGCTTTAGATGGGCCTGCGAGAGAGGCTAAAAGAAAGCATTCCCCCCCCCCCCCCCCCCCAAGGACTCTAACTGAAGCCCAAGTGGCTAGTGCCATCACAACTTTAGGGAAGGCCTTCAATAAATAGGCCCATACCCCAAGCCAAAGCCAAGACTTTGTAAAAGGGCCAAATGCCAACAATGGGGTGGAATTAGGAAGCCTATCTAAAATGAAGACACAAAGCTACTCAGTTAAGGGTAAACGTGTGGCTAGACGTAGGGCTGTCCAAGGACCCGCGGGAACCAACCTACCCGCTATCGCTGACCGAACCCGACCCATCGCTGACCGAACCCGACCCATCGCCGACCGAACCGACTGCTCCAGCGGTCGGCGACGGATTTCATTCTCCAAAACCCGAGATCAACGGGTCGGAGATCGAATCTCCTCCTCTCAAATCCGAGAAACCCGATCTGACCGACCCATCATTTTCCCGGCGAGTTTTGAGATTTTTTTGGGTAGATCTGGCGAGTTTTGAGTTTTCTTTGGGAAAATTTAAGCTAGATCCAGTGAGATTTCGCTAGATCTAGCCAAGATCTTGCCGAAAATGGCCAAGATCTCGCTGGATTTGGTGAGATCTAGCCGGATTTCTACCGTTTTTCAAAATTTCCTCACCGGATTCTACCGTTTTTCATATTTTCTTGGCCGGATTCTTGCCGTTTTCCAAATAATCAACCCTGACCGATACCCGACCACTTTCCGGCAAGAACCGTCTGATCCGATCCGATTTTCTGACCGGTCGGTGGCGGGTCTGAAAATTTGGAACTCGACTTGATCAGGTCAGTCGCGGGTTGGGCACAAACCCGACCCGGACCGACCCGTGGTCACCTCTAGCTGGACGAGCTAGGGTCTCTAAAGAAATTACTTCTAATTCTCCTCAAACGCCGTTATCCCAAGCTCAAAAGGTTAATCGAGTTTTGCTAAGGCCGTGTGTTCAACCAACTCAGGATGGAAAGCCATACAAGGGAGGTGACGGAGACCCAAAGCCGAGAACAGTTGCGGAGTTTCAACTTTCAAGCTTGCCATGGCCAGATGTGGGTTTTAAATTTGGTGGGAGTAGGAGTGGGAATTCCAGAGGTGGTATTAATAGAGAGGTGAGCAAACCCAATACGAGTGATGGGGTGCTTCAGCAAGAAATTTCGAAAAGCATGGAAGATTGTGTTTCCTATGACAAAGGTGAGTGTGAAGGAGGGTGAACTAACTGTGTTTGATTAGCAAGGTTGAAGGCACAAAATCTTTGGTGGTTTTTTCTGACAAAGGTACCGTTGTTGGTGATGGATCGAGAATTGGTTTGGGAATCGATGCCTCAGGTATCACCGATGCAAACATTGTGCGAAGTGAACCCATTAGAGCTCATCCAAGTTTTTCAGCTAACAAGGGTGTTCAACTTGCATGTATTGATGCTAAAGCAGATCAGAAGGAATATGAGGGAGGAAGCGAAGTTGCCACCACCCTCTAATGAGTGTCCCATCCCACAACACATATTCCTTATGAATATAATAATATGGAACTGCAGGGGTGCTTTAAAGCTGTCTTTCCAAAACCATGTAAGAGAGTTGGTCCACAATCACAATCCGGTCATTCTAATTCTAATGGAGACAAAATTTGGTGGTGAAAGAGGAAGGGAGATTTCAGACAGGCTGCCTTTTGACAATGCTATCCACACAAACACTATAGGGTATGTAGGAGGTCTCTGGATACTATGGAATTCTGACAGAGTGGAAGTCACGTCGCTTGCCAGCACCAAGCAAGAAATTCACACCATTGTAAAGGTAATAAATTTTAACTCTTGTTGGTTATTTACAACTATTTATGCTAGTCTCAGGAGTGCTAAAAGGCACATTTTGTTGGATAATTTAAATAGAGTAGCAGAATTGCATAATATGCCTTGGGTTTTGGCGGGTGATTTTAATGAACCTTTGTTAGATGATGATAAATTTGGGGGTAGGGCTGTTAGTGTTAATAGATCCCTTCTTTTCAAAGATTGTTTAGATAATTGTAATATGATGGATATTGGCTTTTTTGGACCTCGTTTTACTTAGACGAACAAAAGGGAAGTTCAAGCCCTTATTCAAGAAAGGATAGACAGGTTCTTTGTCAATCTGAGTTGGTGCCTTTTATTTCCCGAAGCTAAAGTCACCCACCTCACAAGATGTCACTCCGACCATTGCTCGGTTTTACTTGATGTAACCCCCACAGCCCGGGTAGTGAGGAATAGGCCTTTCAAGTTCCAAACTTGTTGGTTGATGGATCTCACCTTTCCAAAGGTTGCTTCGCAGGCTTGGGGGCAAACGCATAGTCTTGCTGAAGCTGTGGAGAAGTTCACCAATGATGCTGGCCTTTGGAATAAGGCACACTTTGGAAACATTTTTGTTAAAAAGAAGAATATTATGGCTAGATTGAATGGTATTCAGTTAGCAGTGTCAGTAAAGCCATCTTCATTCCTTCTCAATCTTGAAATAACTTGTTAAAAGAGTTTGATATGATTCTGAGGCAAGAGGAGGAGCTTTGGGCAATGAAATCTTGGGTCAATTGGATGATTCAAGGGGAGCAGAATACAGCTGTTTATCATGCCTCAACACTGATTCGTAGGAAGCAAAATCAAATTTTGGCCATAAAAGATGCAATGGGGGAGTGGATTTATGAGGAGACAGAAGTTAAAGCATTTATTAGGAACGGAGTCAATGATATCTACACAACTTCCTTCTCTAGTGTCTCTCAATTAGAGCCCTACACCACCTAATGGCAAGCTAGTCTCATAGAGGAGGAAATGAACAGCATTAGTGGGGGGTATCGGATGAAAAGGTTAAAACAGCTTTGTGGTCTTTGAAGGCTTTTAAAGCCCTAAGGCCAAATGGGCTTCATGCAGGCTTCTATCAAAGGTTTTGGTTGACAGTGGGGAGGTCAATGATGAATGAGGTTAAAAAAAAATTTGCAAAAAGAAGTATGCCAGATTACTTGAATAGGACCCTTATTGCCCTCATTCCCAAGATCCAAGGCCCAGAAACTTTGGATAAATATAGACCCATAAGCCTCTGCAACTCAGTGTACAAGATAGTGACAAAAATCATAGTGACTAGATTGAGACCTTATTTAGAGAAGCTGATTTCCCCTCTTCAAACAACCTTTGTGCCGGGGAGGAAGGGTATGGACAATGCAATTAGCATAGGAAGTCATCCACACCATTAGTAGAAAGAGAGGGAAAGTGGGGTACATGACTTTGAAAATTGACTTGGAGAAGGCATATGACAAACTTGAATGGAATTTTAGAAGAGATATGTTAATTAGAGCTAAAAATCCAGAGGATCTCATCGACATCATAATGTGGTGTGTTTCTACTATGTCAACATCCATTATGGTTAATGGGGAAGCCTTAGACCCAATTTATCCTTTGAGAGGGATTAGGCAAGGGGAGCCCTTATCCCCATACCTTTTTATCCTTTGTATGGATTTTCTTGGTCAACTAATAGAAGAGAAATGTAATATGAAGGAGTGGCGGCCAGATAAAGCTTCACAAAGTGGCCTGGCTTTCTCCCATGTACTCTTTGCCGATGATTTGGTTTTATTTGCTAAAGCGGACCATGCTAATTGTGTTTCCATTAGAGAGGTTCTTGATGTTTTCTGTGGTGTTTCAGGGCAAACTATTAGTGAAGCTAAATCAAGAGTGTATTTCTCACCAAATGTGGATGATGCTACCAAGGAGACCCTTAGTGATGTTTTGGGGTTTGTCTCAACTCCGAATCTTGGCAAATACTTGGGAATTCCTATTAAGCATCCTGGATCATCTTCTCAAGACTATAATTTTGTATTGGATATAGTTAAGCTAAAGCTAGCTGGCTGGAAGGCTAACTTGCTCTCCATGGCTGGTCAAAATGTTCTCATTCAAGCCTCCTTAGCAACAATCCCAGCCTATGTCATGCAGTATGCCCACCTTTCAGGGAAGATTCTTGATGGGTTGGACAGGGTTAATAGAAACTTCTTGTGGGGTACAATGGAGGCAACAAGGAAGATCCACTGGGTTGGGTGGCATAAAGTGACCAAACCGAAGGATAAAGGTGGTCTTGGCCTGCAAATAGCCAGGGGGAGGAACACTGCCCTCCTTGCTAAATTGAATTGGAGATTTTATAATGAAAAAGATGCCTTATGGGCAAAAGTGCTTGATGCTAAGTACTATACTAGCAGAAGGAGCAACTCTAGTAATGCTGATAGGCTTCCTTGCTCAAGGACTTGGGCAGCCATCAAAAAAGGAAGGGAGGTATTTTTGAAGGGTAGTAGGTGGACGGTTGGTAAGGATAGCAAGATCAGTTTTTGGTATGGAAATTGGACTAAACAAGGTCCTATTCGACAGCTGATCCAAGGACCCTTAACTTAAGAAGCATCCTTACTAGAAAATAAGGATGTCATTCAAGATTCAAGGTGGAATTGGAGCAAGCTGCCTTTTGAAGTTCCTTTGGATTGCAAGTTAATGCTTTAAGCTATCCCAATTTCTTTTCAAGGAAGAGGCAGTGACAGATTAGCATGGGTGGAAAATCCTAGGGGCATTTTTTATTTGAAAAGTGCTTATGGGATTGCAATGGGAGATGATACAAATCAGCCCTTCACTGCAAATTGGATTTGGAAAGTAGTGACGTTACCTTGTATCAAATTTTCCTGTGGAAGTGCACCCATAACAGTATTGGAGTGAAGTATTGCCTTGTAAGGCGAGGGGTGGGCAATGATAACCAATGTGCTATATGCCAAGGGGGTGCTAAAACCATACTCCACGCTTTAAGGGACTGTCCTTGAGTTCAACTTATATGGAGGCAACTTGGAGTGCAGGATATTAATCATGTCTTCTAGCGGTTAGATTTGTAGGATTGGTTGAGTTTTAATGGGAAGTTCAGTAAGAGAATCATTGATGGACATCCTCCCTGGAAGTTGCTGTATTCCTTTGCTGTCTAGCATATTTGGAAGAGCAGGAACAATTATGTTTTCAATGGGAAACCACCAAATCCAAAGCTGGCTTCTGAGATAATCAACCAAGCAATGGAATTCATTTATAGTTATTCTTCTTCTAAAGCTCCTAATGGCAGTATATTGAAGTTGGTATGATGGGAGAAGCCACCAAGCGGCTGGACTAAACTGAACATGGATGGGACTTCTTTGGGCAATCCGGGAGTAGCAGGTTGTGGTGGTGTTGTTCGGGATGAGAGAGGCAACTGGGTGGCTGGGTTTGCAAGGAGGTTCAAGATAACTAGCAGCTTCGAGGCAGAGCTATGGGGCCTACGTGGTGGGCTTACTTTGTGCAGCAACTTAAATATCTCTACTCTTATAGTTGAATTCTTATAGTTGAATTAGATGCTAAAGTATTGTTGATATTGTTCACAATGTTAACTATGAGAATAATATTCTTTCTCCCATTATGGACGATTGCAGGCAACTCATGTCCTGTCCAGGTTTGATCACATCCAAATTAAACACATTTATCACCAAGCTAACTGTTGTGCAGACACTCTTGCTAGGATAGGTGTTGAGCAGGATAGTAGTTTTTTATCCTTTACTTGCCCGCCTGTGGGCATTAGAAATAAATTGGAATTTGATGTATCTGGTTTGTACTCGGTCAGACTTGGCTCTGATTTGAATTCTGTTTTCTATTTTTAATGTATTCGTCTTTAACCTTTAAAAAAAAAAAAAAAAAAAAAAAAAAAAAAAACTGGAGGAATTTAATCTAACATCGGTGAAGAGAATGATGCTTGATTATATTGTCCATTTCCCTCGCCAATATTTTCTATTCTGGCTCTGGAGTCCCTCTCTCTCTTAATCCTCCCAAATCTAAAACCAACAATGGCTGCATCAAGATTTGTCCTACATCCAAATCATCTAATCCCAAGAAGAGTAAGAGAATGATGCTTGTTTTTTGTTTTATAGATAAACTAGCAATTTTTAGGCCTTTGTTTATATAGTGAACATTTTCTACAATTGATTGTTAATCGTAGTTTCATCCTCAAAAGAAACAAATAGAAGTGATGAATTTATTGGACCCTGTTGTGATACATCTTTAATTGCCCAAGGACACATCTCTGATGTGTACTCTTCTCACTAGATCAAAGGAGGAGGGAGGCTTAGGTCTCCAATCGGCTAAAGGGAAGAACTTAGCTCTCCTTTCTAAACTTAATTGGAGATTCCACACAGAAAAGGATTCTTTATGGGCCAAAGTGCTCAAAAGTAAGTATTGCTCAAATTGAAGGGCAATATCTAGGAATGCCGATAAACTTGCTTGTTCTAGGATGTGGAAGGCGATGAAAAAGGGTTCGGCAGTTTTAAAAAAAGGCATGAGATGGATTCCGGGAGGAAGTAGTAAGCTTAGTTTTTGGCATGATAATTGGACCATGAGTGGCCCTTTGAGATTAGCTATCCAAGGTCCACTGTTGGAGGAAGAAGAAAATTTGCATGTAAAGGATTTTAATGGGCCTAGGAGGTGGGATTGGTCTAAATTGTCCTTCCTTCTTCCTGATTCTGTTCTTATGGAGCTGAAGTCTATTCCTCATTCTACTTTGATCTCTAGTATGGAAGATAGGCTGATTTGGAGTGGCACGAGTCATGGGGATTTTGACCTCAAATCAGCTTATTATTTGGCTATGAACTTTCAAGACCCTCCTACTCTTTTCTCGGGTCAGTGGGTTTGGAAAATGGAGACATTACCGCACATTAAGTTCTTCATTTGGATGTGCCTTCATGATAGCATTGGAGTGGGAGTGTGTCTAGCTAGAAGGGGTTTAAGGGATTTGCAAACCTGTCAAATCTGCCATAGGGAACCTGAGACTATTCTACATGGGCTGCGTGACTGTGTGGTGGCAAAAAACATTTGGGCTCAGCTGGTAATTAAAGCTAATGACGGGTTTTTTGAGGAAGATATGCTTCAGTGGTTCAGCAGAAATTGTAAATATTCATTGTGCCATGTAGGAAGTCATACTCCTTGGAGAATTATATTTGCTTTTGCTGTTTGGATGATTTGGAAACAGAGGAATGGCATGGTTTTCAATAATTGCCCCTACAAAGCTAACCTCCACAAGGATATTCTCTTTTGTGCATCAGAGTTTCAATATTGTGTTTTAAATCCTAAGCAAGTTGGTGCGTGAAGGGTGATGCAAATTAATTGGGAAAGGCCACAGCAAGGATGGATCCGCCTCAACATTGATGGTGCTTCCAGTGGTAATCCGAGCTTGGCTGGGTGTAGAGGTATTTTGAGGAATGAGCGTGGCCAATGGATAAAGGGATTCTCAAGAAACATAGGGAGAGCTACCAACTATACTGCAGAGCTTTGGGGCCTTAGAGATGGCCTCACCCTTTGCAAAGACCTTAACTTGTGTGTTGTTGATATCCAAATTGATGCTAAAGTTGTTATTGAGCTCCTTGCTAACCCCCTCTGCTATAATATTGTTGTTACTCCTATTGTTGATGATTGCAGGCGCTTGGTTGATGATTGCAGGCGCTTGATTGTTAGGCTCGGTCATTGCTATCGCGAAGCAAATGGTTGTGCAGATTTTCTTACCAAGAAAGGGATTACTCAAGCTGGAGACTTTTTTGTTTATGTTGATCCTCCTTTGGAATTGTTTGAGCATAAACTCAGATTGCTCAGGAATGTATCAGAACAGGCTTTGTCCTGATACTTTGTTGTCCCTTTAGTTTTGCTGTTAATGAATTCCAGTTTATCAAAAAAAAAAAAAAAAAAAGACAGCCTCAATTTCAATTTAGGGAACCAAGTTTAAAAAAAGTTAATATTAACAAAAATAACCAAAAAAAAAAATTTAATCTATATTCATAGCAAAATAAATAAACAATTGTAAACCGCTATAACCGTCTTACAAAATCTAATATAAACATAAATTATAATTTATTTTTTCATATTTAGTGTGTGTTTGATATTGGCTTAAAAAGTTAGTTTTTTTTTTTACTATTTAGCTTATTTTTGCTATTATTTATATGCCTCACTGCACTTTTTGATACTATTTATAGGTCTCACTGTACTATTTCAGCTATCTTTTAGCTTTATCTACAGTACTTCAGCAAAATGTTATTAATTTTAACTAAATAAAGTATTCCTAAACGGAAACTTAGTTTAATTTATGTAACTCTTAGCGTTTTTTCATAGTTAGTAACAATCAAACTAATAGATTAATTCAAATACATTAATTTTAAACATCCAATTTAATTCTTTAAAATGAATTAAGAAAATAAATCAATCTAAAAATGTTAAGAGTACAACAATATATCTACAAAATTATATAGTAGTACTCCCTAGATAGCTTTTAAAAAATATTTAAATTTCAATCTTTCTTTCCCTATTCTTCTAAATATTTAAAATTTGGATTTATAGAAAAAACTGAGATTTTGAAACTGTGAAAAACCCAAATGATGGAGGAGGAATATATATATATATATATATATAAATTAGAGGTTGTAGAATTTTAGCACCATGAGAAAAGAAATATATTGGGATAAAAAATAAAAAAATAAAAGCTGCTATGATTAGTGTGAAAGAGTATGCAGTATGGGATAAGAATAGTTAGCTAAAAAGAAGTGACTTTGCTGTGTAGGGAGGATAGCCTTTTTAAATTTTTTACAGTGTGAGGTTGGTGAGTTGGTTTGCTCATATGGGATAAGATCTTTTTGTTTGTTTTTCCTGGAGCATTCACGTCCTAAAATGTCACACTATCCCATTTTACCATCCCAAAAAACTATTTTATTAATTATACCATACTATTTTACAACACACCCAATATCTCAAAACTCTATTTTTTTTCCATTTTATTTAAATATTCTTTTTTAATCCTTTTTTTACTATTTCTCTTTTTCTCTTCCTTTTCCCAACTTTCTCCCTCAACCTCTAGCACCGGCCTCAACCTCTAGCAAACCCATACCCAGCAAAATCACAACAAGCAAATCACAACAAAAAATCACCAAAATCAACAGAAACTTAACCAACCATCAAAAAATCACCCACAGCCATGCCGATCTCATCACCACAACAACTACCAAACAGCCACTGACCCAGTCTTCAAGCTGCCCTGCCGCCACCGTCGCCACCCAAATCCTACCCAAATGCCGGAAACCCGTGCCCAATGGCAATCTCCACATCCCACGCCCAACGCCCAACACCGTTCTCCATTCTCAGCGCTGATCTCCACATCCCAAGCCCAACACCGATCACCAGACCCAACGCCGATATTCACCCCACACCCAAAGCTGATCTACAACCCACACCCAAACACTAATCTCTGCGCCAAACCCCAAACACCAATCTCCACGCCACCACACTGATCTGCAACGAGAGAGAGAAGAGAAATAATGAGTGGGTGGTGGCTTGCCATGGCTGGTGATAGTGGGTCAGGCTATGGTGTGGTCATTGTGGTGGCTATGAGGTTTTGAGTCTGAAGAGAGGAGAGCAGAATGAGAGAGAGAAGGAAGATAGAGAAAAGAAAAGAATTAATGAGAGAGAGAGAGAGAGAGAGAGAGAGAGAGAGAGTTGGTCAAATAAAAAGGATGAGAGAGACAATTAAAAAATAATTTTTAGAAATACAATTGTGCTACAATAGCATCTTATTAATAAGATGCTACTGTAGCACAATTGTAAAAATTTTTACAATTCCAAATGTTTACAAGTCCAAATGCTGGGTGATTTTTGGCTCCTAATGCTAAATAATCCTTACATTTCCCATTTGGCATTCCCACTGGAGATGCTCTCAGGCTAGCTTGACAACTTGTTTGAATTTGGCTAATCCACTAGGTCAGTCATATCGAAGCAAGAAAGTGAAGTGTGTAACCTAAATCATTGTCGCAAAACACAAAAAGAAGGCCATGTCAAAATAAGAGTATTCCGGCAACTCAACTTTAACTCAATCTATTTAATAAGTGTATCAAAATATCTTAATTTTAATACAATTTTTTTGTTAGAAGAGTTATTATGATATAACTTATTTCATCTCGTTTAATAAGGCAATTTAAAAATAAAATAAAATAAAATAAAACGTTAATTGTTTTCTCATTGTTTTAGATAAAAGAGTTAAGAACTTTAAAGTTTTAATTTTTATCAATATAACCAATAAAATTCTGTTAATTACTCCATTATATTTTGAATTCAAACTTATATATAACAAAAATGACACTTATTTATATTAATTGGATCATTTTAAATTGAATGCGAGTTAAGCAAGTCAACACAAATTGACCTATTTATTAAAGTTTGTCGACCTATTTTCAACACAAACCCATTTAGATTAAAACACTAACCAGAAAATAAATAAATAAATGAAATTTTCTTCGTGTTCGTATGTATAATTTGATATTTACAACAAGGAAGGGATTTGATACTTAGATGTCTTGTGGGTAATATGAAACAAATTACAAAATTTTCAACTTCAATGATAATTTTTTTTAAGACACTTTTATGGTAAGATTATTATTACTATTGTTAGTAATTATATGATAGATACATTGTTGCAACATTATTGTAAATGAAGTTTTTCTTTTGTGCATCTATCATAATATTCATCAACCATATATATCATTGCCATAAATAGGTGTGTACTAATAATCTATTCTTATACAATAGGTGTATACTAATAATTTACGGTATATATATATATATATATATTTCAACTTTTCTTTAGATTCAAATAAAAAAATTATATATAGTTTTCTATTATTCTACTGTGTTATCCCTTATACAAGAGTAATTATTGTATAGTCTTAAAGCAGTACTCGCGGCTCTTACAATGGGTGCAAACCTCATGGTGGTTCTCACGTGTGAGGCCGGACCCTTCTATGAGAGTTCATAACACCAGTGGCGACTCCAGAAATTTTGTCCAGGGTGTTCCTATTCCACTTTGAAAAAATTTCGGGTCATTTTAGTTTGTTTGAAGACGTTTCAATAAATACCGGCCGAAATTCAAGATTTGGCCAGCATGAAGTTTGTGCTTAAAAAAAAAATGTTCTTAAAACCAAAACAAATTTGCATTCTGTACATCGAAAAACCTCAAAAGGAAAAAAAAAAATGAAAAGAAAAGAAATGAACAAAAATACCTGTACAATAAACTATAAGTTCATTTGAAATATTAATAAAATTATTAATTATTGTTGTTTAGTTGTTTCATAAATTTTTTTTTCTTTTATAAACTATAATTTGTTATACTATTGTTTCATTAATTATTAAATTATTGATGTTTAGTTGATTTATTATTTTTTTTCTAACTACTAGCAATTTAGCACACACTCCACTGTGCATTAGCACATACCTCATGTGTGCACACACCCTTACCTCTCCGATACTGTATCGGAGGCCGTTTCGGTTTAGTTAGAGAAACAAAATATTTCGGTATCGGTTAATACTGATGTAGCGTTTCAGAATTACTGTTAAATATATATATATATATATATATATATATATATATATATTCTCTTAAAAATATAAAATAATTTTAAAGTCTGACATAATAATTCCTTTAAATATTAATAATTATGGTTGTAGTATAATCTTTTTTATTTAGAAGAGTTGTAGTTTAATAATAGTACTAAGTACATGTGCTTACTAAATGCAATAGTGGGAAAAAAAAAATTCAATGTGCAAAAGTTAAAGCTAGGACACGTGGGTGCTTGAAGATAAGGTTGAAAATTTTGAAAACTTTTGACTCATGACTTCAGTATTCACGTGGGAGGAGCTCAGGAGGACTCTAGTGTACAAAACAATAGGCGTTCAAAACAAGAAATACCAAAGAACAGAGAAGCGAAAAAGTGAAGAAAAACATAGAACGGAGAAGAAAAGGCAAGGAAGAAGAAGCTGAAGCAGGTGGGGAGACTGCGATTGAGAAAATGGAAGTGGCTGGATACATGGAAGTGACCGGCAATGTGGTGGTGAGTGGTTGTGACGACAAAAACTGATGATTTGTCTCTTTTTTTTTTTTTTTTCTTTCTTTTGAGATTCTCTGTTACATTTTTTTTTTTAGATTTTAGTTCAAAATTTGTTTGGCATAAAAATTTTGAGGGTGTTCCTGATATTACTTGAGAGTGTTCCTATTTTTTTTTTTTAAGGGTAAACAAATAAAAAAATTTAAATTATTATATATAAAAATTTATTTTTTCCAAGTCAGGGTGTTCCTAGGAACACCCTGGACTTTGAGTGGCGTCGCCACTGCATAACACTACAACAAGTCCAAACTACACATTATGTTTCCCTCATGTAAAACACAGTGGAACTCAACTGGGTTTGTGTGTATGGTTAAGGCATAAGGCATGAGGCATTAGCCCTCCTTTGAATCCTTTCACATCAGTGTGAAAGTTGAAAGGTATGAATTACTATCATTTTTATTTTTGTAAATATTAGTATACACTTATTGTATAGTCAACGATTATTATTATTTTTCATATTACTTAAATTTTTATGGCACTCATATATATTGTTTTGGTAGATGAATATCATGATAGATGCACAAAATTGATTATGGGCTAAAAATATTTTTTTTTCCTTGTAATAAATGGGCTGAAATGGACAGAAGAATCACCTTTAATACTTTAGAGTACAGGCCGCGGTACTAACTTTCACACTGATGTGAAAAAGACTCAAAGCAGGGCTGGTGCCTTACTGGCACCTACTTGATTTTGTTGCCTTCAAAACAAAATGTCATTTTAACTAATTAATTGTGAAATATACACCGATTGTGGTGAGCCTATAGGTGTCGGTACCATCACTCGTCCAACGTACTATAGAATATCTTCCACATAATTGCTGGATCATTACACCTGGATTCCATTATCTACTTGTGTATAAGATTTGTACTTAATTTTTAGTCTTTTGTTTTTTTTGTTTTTTTCATTTTTTAGTTGAATTGTAATTGTATAAATTCTAATGTGATTCATCATCCATGACGTCAAGAAAACCTGTCTGCACAATTTCTCAATATCGATTTCTCCGATTTGGACATTTTGTGATGGTGAGGGATCAAAAAGTCATGATGAAAAGCCAAAGCTTTGTGTTAGTATTTTTAGGGCACGTGAGAGTTTCTTCATTTGATAATTTGTAGGTTTGGCTGGAACAGTCCTCAAAAGTTTGAAATAATTGGCTTTTTTGACAAAATATTGACTCTTTTAGACAAATTGTTATATTTTCTATGTAGTTAGTATCAATCTCTCCAAATTAGTTTGAAGAAAAATCCTCCAAACGCCTTTTATATTTTTTTTATTGGATGTTAATTTTGAAAATCTAACCATTAGATTACATGTTCTTTATATTATTAACATACATGTCAAATTTCATTCAAACCAGATGTTATTTACTATTTAATTAATAAATTTATATTTTATGCATAATTTTAAAGTACAAAAACTTTAAATTTAAACATTTGATTGATAACATAAGTTATTGATTTTTTTTCTTTTTTCTTTTTGAAAATTTGCAAATATAGAGTATATAATAAGAACATAAAATTTAACAGTTAAATTTTTAAAATTCACATTTAATAAAAAGATATAAAGAAAATAGAGAAACTGTTTCCTATTTTCTATTAATAAATATTTTAAAAACAACAGTTAACAAGTCCTACTGCATAATTGCTTGATCATTACGCTTGGATTCTATTATCTCCTCGTGTACGTATCTACTGAAAGTCACTTTTATAAGACTTTTACATAAATTTTTGGACTTCTTTAATTTTTTTAGTTAAGTTGTAAATATGATAATGTAATGATGTAATCCATCATCCATGACGTCAAGATAAACTTTCTGCACATGTTTGTACACATTACACAATATGTCGTTACACGATTTCTCATTTCTCTAATTTTCAATAGGTTGAGTGATGAAAAAGCCAACGTCAATTTTGTGTTCATATTTTGAGGTCCCGTGAGAGTTTCTTCA
This sequence comes from Quercus cerris, assembly GCA_963669245.1. Classification (NCBI taxonomy): domain Eukaryota; kingdom Viridiplantae; phylum Streptophyta; class Magnoliopsida; order Fagales; family Fagaceae; genus Quercus; species Quercus cerris. The sequence goes on along the minus strand of OY770014.1, from coordinate 22,850,172 downwards.
TTTGGTAATTGGTACCAGGTTTGGTTGGAACATTCCTCGAGAGTTCGAAATGGGTCTGAATTTTTATTCTTTTAAAAACTTTGCATCTCTGTTACTATATGCCCGAGTGGACTCAACTGAGTACATACCAGAGTTTCCTAAAGCAATTAAAGATGAAACATTACAAGTTCCAATAAAATCCCCACTTCTGTTTCATTTGTTTCTTTTGAGGATGGAACTAATTAAGATTATGTTATTGAAACAATTCCGATCATATATATGGGCAAATGAAACTGTGGTAGTCAGTGCTAACTAAAAGTCCAAGTTTATCAGCTTGACAATTAGTGTGTACTTGATTGACCCACTAGAAGAATCACATGTACATCGAAGTACGAAAGTTGAAGCTTTGCACACCATGAATGATCAACGTAAAAGACAAAAAAAGGTTTACCATACAATGATATAGATTTCCATACAACGAAGATAATATTAAGAATTGTGCTAGATACCATGAGTAATTTAACAATGATTCATCGAAAACTAAAAAGATAACTAACAACCAATTGTACAAAAAGTTCACTACATAAACCAAGGCCTAAAAATTGCCAGTTTATCTTCCAAAAAAAAAAGCCTAAAAATAAAATTACAACAATTAATCATGGGCTTGATGTGGGGTATATAATCTTACTTTTCTTGGGGTTAGATGATTTGGGTGCAGTACAAATCTTGAAGCAGCCATTGTTGTTGTTGTTGTTTTTGGATTGGGAGGATTCAGAGAAAGAGGGAGTCCCAGTATCAGAGCCAGAACAGAAAATATTGGCAAGGGAATGGAGTATATAATCAAACATCATCCGCTTCACCAATCTTTTCTTGGCTGGAGAAACACTTCCAATTTTTGGTTTGAACCGAGGCTCTGTCTTCTTCTCAAGCTCATCTGGGTTCAGCCTCACCAACATTTCTTTCTCTAGCTCTCCCCTCATCTCTCTCTCTCTCTCTCTCTCTCTCGATGTGATGCTTTTGATTTTGAGGCCTGCAACTTTACCTTTTATAATGAATAAGTCTGCAATTTATTGTGCTACCCATTTTGATACAACAAATACCACAACTCACCATGTGACGAGTTGTAGTTAGTAAGGAGTTTTTATCTCTTCTATTAAATACAACTCGTCACATAGGTAAGTTGTGACATTTGTTATGCCAAAATGTGTAGCACTAAATTTATTCTTTATAATTCAAGCTCTGAGTTTTTTTTTTTTTTTTTTTTCTTTATTTGAGAAGGAAGCTCTGAGATGTTGATGTTATAGAATAATAATTAAAAAAAATCTTATTAGATTAAGAGTCTGTTTAAATATTGTTTATTTTACTGAAATTGAAAATTTATTATTGAAAGTACTATAGATAAAAGTAAAAATTAGCTAAAATAGTACAATAAAACTCATAAATAATACTAAAAAAATATAGTGGAGCCATAAATAATAATAAACATAAACTGTTTAGTGAAATAATTTTATTATTTATTGGTACCTAAACAAAGGCTAAAGTGCTGATAGGCAATAGGAGTGAAACTTGAGGCTCAGGACCATCGAAAAACAAAAAAACTTGAGGCCCACGCATTCCATAGAACCATCTATTGTCAGCCAGTTGCTTTCAATCTTACTTGGACTTGGAGTGTCAGTGTAAAACACTAGGAATTATAATAAATTATAATAAAGTTTCAGACTGAGGTGGGGCCGACAAAATGACTTTAAAAACTCCCACTTGCACAGTTTTATTATGGCCGAAGTTACTTAGTTTTTTCCTTAACCGACTAATGTCTTCTTCTGTTTCCTATCCATTGTACCTGAAAAAAAAATATCGGCACCTATATTTAGTACATAAGGTGAGGTGTTAACTTTTCATTGGATAGTTTGACTTTTTTGATAAATATATATTTTTTCCTAGACTCTTTTTTTAGGTTAATTTTTTCCTAGACTCTTTGTGCAGTGACCTATACTACATTGTATGACTATAAAAGTATTAAATTAAATTTACAAATTTTTAACAATTAAAATTTTTGGAACCATCTATAATTTAATAGGTCCTACTTTTAATTCTATCCCGACTTTACTTCCTATCGTTTAAAAATTTTCATGTATTAATTGGGGCAATGAAGCTATCAACACAGGAATAGACTGATGGATTTATGTTGTCTAAAGACTAAACATGAGCCATACAGACTGTTCACATGTTTTCTTTCTTTCTTTTTTTCTTTTTTTTTTTTCAAAGGAAGAGTGATTCACTTATTATATCTATAATTAATAAAAAAAAACATGCACAAATAGCTGGCAAGCTAGTGATGTCATTTAAAGGATACATCGTATTGGACAAATTGATATCATATACTGACCACTTAATATTAATACACGGTATATATGGTCAAGGTGACGGTACTGCCGTACTCACACGGTAGCTTAAAAATCAAGGCAACGAAAGATTTTTTTTTTTTTTTTTTGGGAACAAAAAGGCAACGAAAAATAACAATATATATAGTCACCTGATGCAATACCTTCTAATGGCTTCAACTTTCCAGCTCAATCATTAAATAAAAAATATTAAAATGTTAAAGTTAAAAAATAAAAATGATAAAAAAAATGAATATTATGAGTAGATATGAGGGTAATTACACCCTATACTAATCCATAGAAAGATAACAATTCCAAGACATTGAATAGATTTTCTAGTCACATGATATCCTATTACTTATAAGGATGGCAATGGAGCAGCACGGGGCAAGGAAGAAGGATGGAGTTTTCACCTCTACCCCACATGGTTTTGTCTTACCCCATCTCTTATCTCTGCCGCGCCTCGCATTAGGATAAAATTTCCTTACCTCATCTTAGCCCCTTAGAGCCTTGTGAAGCCCCAATCCACCCTATAAAATATACTTGAAAATACAAATAAATTTATCTTACCAAATCAAACTAATTTTTAGTAAAAGCTTAATGATATTATCTAAGTGTTTAACATGACAATATCATAACAAAAACAAAAATCTCATAATATGACACAATAAAATAATACAAACTCCTAATACATAACAAAATAACTTCTCAAAAAAAAAAAAATTCCTAGTTCTTCAAAAATAATCTCCACTTTCTTCCATTATTGTGACACCACTTTCTACTTCCATCATGAATAAAATGAAACAATGAGTTTTAAACTTCCAAGCCGAATAATTGAAGTAGCTGTTCTAATAAAAAAAAACCATTAAAATACACCCAATGACATGTATATTCAAATCCCCTATAGAAATGCTTCAAGATACAAAACTAAACACATTGATAGGTATAGTGAGTTAACTTTCAAGAAAATATTTTGTTTATTTTTTAATAATACCTAATGCATTTTTCTGCCTTTAATTTTTTTTTATAATGTCTTATTGCTTTGCCTTTATTTTATTTTTTATTTTTTATTTTTAATAACATTTTATGTCTTTCTGGAAACTAATCTAGAAGTCCTTTTTTTTCTTTTTCTATAAATTTTTTTTTCTAACACACACACACACACATATATATATATATATGTATGTATGTATGTATAGATCTGTGCCTCATAGGACAAGCTACTATGTTGTTCCAATGTTCATGATAGAAATAACTATACAAACATTCAGACTCATACCTCATTACAGCCACACACAATGATGAAAACTATAAACACAAACATTCAGAGTTTCAGACCCATAACTCATAAAAATAGAAAACATTATATTATGTTCATGATGAAAACTATGTTGAGAAAGACATTGAATGAAATCAATGATTCAATAGTATATAAATTTGTTTATAATAAAGACAAAAGAAAACAGTAAAATTTGTACCTTATTTCCAACTTTACTAGAGAGAAAAAAGAGGTAAAAAGCCATATTGGGTAAAATAAAATAAGTTGATGATATATTTATTTAAATAGTAGGGTTTTAGGATATGAAAAATTTATAATTTAACACTTATTAATGCAGGGTGGGTCTAAAAAGTGTAAACCCATTCCTGCGCCCCCCCCCCCCCCCCCCCCCCCCCAATGATACCCACCACACCATCTTTGCAGGGTAGGGAAAACTCGCATAGGACAAAGTAGGGAGGGACATGTCAAGCAAGGCGGGGCAAAATTGCCATCCTTAATTGCCTACTACTAATTAAATTGTAAACTAATGAAGATTTTATTTCATTTAATGGACACAAAATACAAATTAAATAGAATAATAAAAAAACGTTCTCCAGGGGAATTGCCAAATTACATTCTTGAAGGAACGTGTAAGAATAATTTCTTTTCTTTTCTTTTCTTTTCTTTTTTCTTTTTTTTTTTTTTTTTTTTTGAGAAAAGTATAATTTCAATTTTGGGAATGAAGATATATGGTAAATTAAGTTGGTATCCATGAATGCTCTAACCGTACATAAAATCACATAATCTTATATTTCATTTACTGAACTTAATTAGCAACAAAAAGGAAATCACTCTTAACCAATGCTCGTGGGGGGACATTTACACATGGTGTCCAACTAAACCTATGCCCAACCCTTCTTGGGTACTGTCAATTGGTTTCAGTACCAGCACACCTATACAATCTCTGGTAATTATGAAGAGAAATGATATGTCTACAACATTTTTATAACATTTCCACAACAAATCCTAAGTGGCAGGTTGTCTACAATTATGAAATGGCATATTAGTTTTTTGGGGGGAAAAAAGCCTTGAATTAAGATTGCTTAATTCTTCTTTTTATTAGTATTTGTTTTAACATAGAGTATTGAGTGAATATGATTTTAATGAGATTGTGAATTTGATTTGTATTAATTTTATTAGAGGATGTGACTTGTGAGTATTGAGTAGGGGTTTTACATAAAATCCTTATAGAATTTTTTTTTTTTTAATAGAAATTGTTTTTTGATAATCAAAACTTATAGAATTTTTTTGAAAGAAAAACTTATAGAATTTAAATTCTACAACAAAATTGTCTTTCTCTAACAAAGGAGTTAAACATTTATCGTTACCAAATTTATGGTCACAGTCGCACATCTCATTAAATAATTCTATGAAGCTGAATGCTTCACATGTATAAAGTGCTTGGGGGTCTAGGGAGTCTAGGGGGAAAGGTTTTGAACTACGGGGTTAGCAGCGTATTTTAATTATTTCTCAAAAAAAAAAAAAAAAAATTCTGTGAAGCAAGGGGACCTTAAGAATTTAATAGACGGTGGATATGGATGTCTTCCAGGCCAAACAATTTAATTTAATTTGCTAATTTCATGTTTATAGCTCTTATTTTTATGTAATATTTCACTGATTTTTTAAAAATATTTTAAATGTAGATAATTGAAGAGAGGGACGTGGGTTCTACTTCTAACTTGTTTTTTTATACAAGTTAGAATTTTTACTTCTAACTTCTTCTTTTTTGAGAAACTTTACTTCTAACTTCTGACCACAATCATTAGACACGACTTTGAAATACTACATTAAAAGCCTACACTCTTGCCTAAAAAACCATAACGGCATAACTCCTATTGATTTCTATTGCTTGGGTTTTGATTATATATAGAAAATACAATTTGATAAATAGTGTTTACAAGTAACAACAAAATTAATTATGAAGTATATTTACTTTAAGGACAAAGTTTAGTACAAAATTGATTGTAGCTTAAGATTACAACTTCCTATAAAATATTAACATTACTACATATTTTGAAAATTTAACAATTAGATTGCATATTCTTTATGCTCTTAATACACATGCCAAATTTTGTACTAATTAGATATCATTTACTATATGATCTATAAGCTTATATTTTTTGCATAATTTTAAATTACAAAAACTTGTAATTTAAACAATTTATTGATGACATGATTATTCATCTTTAATTTTCTAGAAATTTTGCAAGCAAAGAAGATATTGGAGAAAATGTAATCTTATAGTGGATTTGTCAAAGTTCACCACCTTTAAAAAGATATTAAGTAAAATTGTAATTTCAAAATACAACCAATATTTTTGTAGTTAAACTTTGTTCTTAATTTAATAGATGCAAAAATATAATTTCTTGAGAAAGGGGACTAGTGATGAACTGAGGTTCATTTTGCTTTGCCATCTCTTTGGAGTATGAAATTTTTCTAAAAATGAAAGCATCATTAGCAGGACAACAATGGTACATTAGATTCTTTAAAAAAAAATGGTACCTAAAAATTTATAATTAAAAAAAAAAATGGTTGTGCTAAGGGAGACAATTGTTTATAAATTATTCTTTGAAACATGGAAATATTAACCAATGCCCTATGAGTATTAGTTTAGGAGCTATTTTTAAAAATATTTTATTGAAAGAATGATAAAATAATAAATATTTTTAATCACTTTTTATATTTCTCGCAAAAGTAGTGTTAAAACTTTTTTTTATCTATTATTAACAATTGTCCTAAAAGTATCCGTTAACATAAACCTTAAGAAAAATTAATACCACTTTTATTAAAAATAGAATATATTTTTTAACAAATTCACTCACGCATCCCAGAGACCTAGTTGATAACTCAAAAGTCAAACCATTTATCTCTCTCATTATTGTATATTTAATTATTTATTGGAGGTTGAGGTACGATTTGGATCAGAGGTCATTGATGCAGGTAAGGCCATCATAAAATAAAAAAATTAAAAAAAAAATCATTGGATTGTTCCGTTACTTTTTTCTCACATTTAACGGTTTCATACTCAAATTGTGCAGTTTTACCATCACATATGACAGTTCTTTTCCACCACGGGTCCATCCTCACATTGTGCAATTCTACCATCACATGCGATAGTTCTTTTCTCACATTTGGTGGTTCACTTACTTTTTTCTCACATTTGACGATTCCATCCTTACATTGTGTAGTTCCAACATTACATTTAACAATTCTTTTGTCACATTAGGTGATTCCCTTAAATTTTTTTTTTTTTTCACATTTGACAGTTCAATTATCACATTATGCAGTTCCAATATCACATTTGACAGTTCTTTTGTCACATATAGTGGTTCTCTTATTTATTTTTTCTCAAATTTGATGGTTCCATTGTCATATTAAACAGTACCAACATCATATCTGCTCTATTTTTTAGTCACATGTGATAGTTCTTTTGTCACATTGGGTGGTTTTCTTACTTTTTTCTCATATTTGACGATTCGATTTTCACATTGTGTAGTTTCAATATTATATGTGACGGTTCTTTTTTCACATTCGGTAGTTTCCTTTTTTTTTTTTCTCACATTTGACAGTTTCATCCTCACATTGTATAGTTCCAACACCACATGTGACAATTCTTTTCTCACATTTGGTAATTCCCTTACTTTTTTCTCATATTTGACGGTTCCATCCTTACATTGTACAATTTTAACATTACATGTGACAATTCTTTTTTCACATTTGGTGATTCATTTACCTTTTTATCACATTTAACGTTTCCATTCTCACATTGTGCAGTTCCAACATCACATTTAACAGTTCTTTTATCACATTCGATGGTTCTCTTATTTGTTTCTCACATTTGACGGTTCCATTCTCACATTGTGCAGTTCCAACATCACATTTGAGAATTATTTTGTTATATTTAGTGGTTTCTTTATTTGTGTCTCAAATTTAATGGTTCCATTATCACATAGTGTAGTTCCAATATCAAATTTGACAGTTCTTCTTTCACATATAGTGGTTCTTTTATTTTTTTTTCTCAAATTTGATAGTTCCATTGTTATATTAAGCAATATCAACATCGCATTTGCTCTATTTTTGTCACATTTAGTGATACCCTATTTTTTTATTCTCAAATTTGACAGTTCCATTATTACATTGGGCAGTACTAACATTACTTCTAACCGTACTTTTGCAACATTACAGAGGTCACTTTCTTGATGTTTATATTTTAATTATTTATATATACTATAAAACCGAATATGTATAACCTTATGTGCTCTCTAATTGTTCTTATGCAACATCTGCAACTTAATCATAGTTGTGTGTTTATTGTGGTGTCTAAGGTTGGAAATACGGTGACTATACAATTAGCAAGTTATGCAAAAAAATCCAATCCAAAGATTGTTGATAATTTTAAAATTTTCAGTAAACACTTGAATTGAAATTATAGATCCAGTATGAAATAGTCATCAATCAAAGCTAATACACCAGGTTCTATATTTTTTAGGCATTTTCATTAGATCCACTTGTGCGGAGGAGTCTTAAATGTCTGTGTTTGACACAGGTATAACCACCCCAACCAAAGGTGTTTATGCAATTTTGTTTTATAAAATTATTATTACATTTGGACCCATCTAAAACAAAATAAACATCCCAAAAAATTTTCACAATAACAAAAATTACCAATATAAAAGCTAAAAACAATTAAGCACAATTGACCAATTTTACCAAAAACGAACAACCCAGTCCTTTTAAAAAAAAAAAATTATCAAAATAATTTTGTCATTGAGAGTTTAGCATTTCGACTATAATGAAGTGTGAGCCTCATTTGAGTCAACAAAACCTCCACTGTTTTCTTTTTTCAGGTATGCCTCCCTAGCAGCAGCAATTACCAATAAGTAAAGGAATGTAGCAAAACACAAAACCAAGCTGGGCAGCCAAGATCAACGTAATTAGTTTTAATTGTTGTTAGTTTGGTAAGTCTTTTGTTCAAAAAACTTATTCAAAGTGGGAACTAAATGCATTCCCATATCTTCAAAGCGGTTCTTTAAAAATCATGCCCTCCAAATTAAATTTTTAAATTTTGGTGTTTTCACATACGTACAAATTTGACATTTTCACAAGCTGCCTGTTAACTAAAACTGGTTTTGATTCTAGACAAACTGGATTAATAGCCTCATTTTCAGTTCAGCTTGTATCAAACTAAACTTTGTAATTTGCCAAACATCCCTAAAAACATTCAGACAACACAATTACAAATAGAGTAATTTAGAGATAACCCTACAACCCCAAGTGCATACTCAGTGCCATAATGTAAATTCCTTTTAAATTTTTTTTTTTAATGTTAATAATTAAATGACAATGAGCTTTAGAACCACAGCTTGTAATGCAAGGTGAAATGGATAGAGTAAAAGTCCTCTGTCTTACTCTTACTATGTTCTATTTTATGCTCCACCATTCGTAATTAACCACATGTAGTGGCACTTGGACAGAGTAAAAGTCATAAATTGGATGTATTTGGTCTTGCAAACTATTTTGGGTTGAGGATTATTATATGTATTTTATTCTATTGTGGATCTCTCATCATAGGAGATTAAAATGTAGTGGCACTAGGAAAATGAGAAGTCAAAGATATATGCTAAAATGAAATTGACTTATCTACCAAATGTATGCTGGAGTACTTAAGCAAACTGCAAACTCTGAATTTCAATTAACCTCATCGTTGGCAAACGAGAGAGAGAGAGAGAGATGGGGCAACTGTAAGTATAAGATCCAGAGATTTTACCATAAAGCCCAACAGTATATCACAAACTTATCCAAATAAAAGTGGTTTCTTCCATCTACAGCACATCAGAAAATAAAGATTATTATAGAATTTTGTACATTCACACACTACTTTCATAATTTATTCTTTTGGTTGAGAAGGGATGACTCCTTGGTCTTGGAAATAGGTGCTGTTAGCTCTGCATATGGTTGATTCTGAAGACCTGTTTTTGAACCACTGGCTAGTTCAATCACTGTTGACTCAAAGGGGTTGCCACTAAATAGAGCAGGCCTCTCATCACTGCTACCTTTCAATTCCTCAGCTCTTGATAAATGAGACCTGCATTAGAGACCTGTTAAAAACCATGCCACATAAAAAGAAACAACAACATATGAAAAAGAGATTGAAGAATGTATTACGTAGAAGCTAGTGTAGCCAAGCTGCTAGTCATCCTCGGTTTTGTTTATTCAAGCATCTCCTTTGCAATTGAATGACGTCAAAGTAAATTAGAAGGAAACAATTGCAGCCAGTAAATGTTTAGCTATTTAGGCTTCCATAGTGTAGCACAAGCACATATTCCAAAGTACTACATGGTATCTAATCATTCCAAGTATATCACAAATCAAGATAAGTATGCCTAAGAAATTCTATAAAGCCTAACAGTATTTTAGAACACATTTCCTAATGTTCCATCAGTTCAACAAAGGAGAATTTCATTGACAAGATAAACTTATCCAAATAAAAGTGGTTTCTTCCATCTACAACACATCAGAAAATAAAGATTATTATATTATTTTGTACATTCATACACTACTTTCATAATTTATTCTTTTGCTCCTTTGAGGTGGGGCAGCTGCTTGACAGAAATTATCCACCAAATTGCCTAGAGACTAAGAGACCTGACAAAAGAAAATTTTTTAATCTAGTTGCCTTGTTTACAAAACCTAGAATAGAAAATTCACCTACTGATCATGAACTAACAGATATGACACATGATGTTATAATACAACATAGAACCTTCAGCAGTAAGGGTACAATTACCTGAGAAGATGACAATTCTTTAGAAAGACCTTCTGATTGGCTAATCACAATTCAAGATTGTCTTGTAGCTTCCATTTTCCATAACAGATCTTTAATATCTGCTTGCATCTTCATCTTCATATCATAGTACTCTCGATGTGCTCTGTCTAGAGCCTGGACTTCTTCGTATTTTTTTTAATGCATTTCTTAAGCCTCAGCCAAATGCAACTTTGTGAATTGAGGAAATACAACAGGTGCCCTGTCCAACTGAGGGGCCTTCTCTGAATAAACAGATTTTAGCCAACTGGGATCTGGCTCGTCCCAGCAATCCCATTGCTTTCTTTACCTTATTCATTGCCAGATGAGATTGGCGTCTTGCCTAACTTGGGAGTTTCGGCTTCTGCAATAACAGTTAAAGGATGTAAATTATAACCTCGTGGTTCAGCTTGAGACCTCAAAAGAATGATATATAGAAAAGAAGAAAACACTGCAGCACATTCATTTGATGGCACTAGGTCTATCACACATATGAACCCATGCAAAAAAATTGACATATCTTCCCCTTCCCCTTCCCCTTCCCTATTCCAAAACCTGATGCAAATATCTCAGAAAAAGAAAAAATAACTTTTCCCCTCTTTAAACCCTTATTGATCTTATAAACATAAAATTGCCCTCTGAACAGCAATGAAGCAAATATTGCAGTTCCAAGCCATCGTATTGAATGGTTTACCAGTTTCTTATATCACAAAAGTCAAATGCTAAGAACCACACTCAACATAACCAAGCAAAACACTAATGCATGATTTCAATACAAAACTACAGAAAACAGATTAGCTTTGGTTGCTCAGCAACATTTTGTGTCTTGGCACATATCCCCTAATATGTCATGCATATATTGTAAATAATGCAGATTATGCAGTGTTCACATTTATGATAGAAGAATTATAAGGCATAATGATAAATAAGGCAGTTTAGTTGACATTTTTTCTTCCAAAAAGTACCTTCCCCACACATTAAATTTCACCCAAATAACTTCTAAGAACCAAAAATTATTTGTCTTCCTTGGAAGTCATCAGCTCTCTTTTACTGGTATCCTATGAATAGCTAAAGTTATCTAAAATCATTTCCTAATGAATATAATTATAGACCACATAGACAACGAGCAAAAGTTATCCCAAATCATGTCATATTGTAACAAGTACATGAAACAGGTAAAGAATCTCAAGTAGATATGTCCATGACAAGTTGCTAAGTTAACACGATCTCATAATCATACAAGGAAGAAAAAAAATACAGGACCCAATATAAAGAACTCATATTACCAACAGAGTTGTAAAGGACTTACCACGAAGTAAAGCCAAGATATGACTGCAAACCTCAGGAAGGTCCATAGAGGGGTAAACCTTGCAGTTAGGGATGTCAGATGCAATGATCCTTAAGTTGTTATCTAAATGGGCAAGCAGGTAAAAAAAGATTCAAGCTATTTTGAACTTACACATAACTGTACTCCTAAGTTAAATACTTCTTGTAGAATTTTCCAGATTCAAACTCAAGATTATTTTATAAAAATACAAACAAAAATGGAAGAAGAAGAAGAAACCAGGGGAAAAAATAAACCAGAATAGATTAATTTGTCAAATATATAAGAACCGAAACTCAAACAAAAAAATAATAGCATAAACCCACAAAGTTTAGAGAAATAATAAAAACCCAACGTTAATCATAACGTTAATATGGGTGGGTGGTGCCGCCGATTTAAAATGGAAGAGAAGAAGGGCCGCCGAGTTGGATTGGAAATGAGTGCGCTGCCGATTTGAGGATGGATTGGAAGAGAAAAAGCTAGAGAGCGAAGCTGACGAGTTGGATTGGATGAGAACAAGCGCCGTCGATTTGAGGTTGTGGGTGTGCCGCTGTTAGGTTCTTCTGTGGGGGAAACGGATCCTCTCCATTTCCCTTTGAAATGGAGAGGCTCCATTTCATGGTGGAGATTTAAACCAGAAAGATACATGCTCAAAAATCATCCACGTCATTTAAAATTTAAACCAACACTTAAACCGTAGTTCAAGGAGCTTAACTCAGGTTTAACTCAACCGGACCAAAAAAAACTCACTCACCAGCCGTTTAAACTCTCTCTCTCTCTCTCAAATTTCAAAGTTCAAACTCTCTCAACCTCCCTCAACTCAAACCCATCAGCAAAATCAAAGAAAAATCCTTAGCTCACCAGAGATCCCGACACCCATACACGCATCCTTTTTAGACCTAGATCAGAGAGAGAGTAAGGGTTGGGGTTTGGAGAGAATCAGGTGTAGAGAAAGATTTCAGACCCAAATCAGAGAAGGTTAGAAGTTAATGATCCTTCAGGTTTGATCTATGGAAGGAAATGAGATTGAGAGACAGAGAAAGAGATTTTGGTCGAAGGAGAGAAGAAGCCACCATCGGAGGTGGTGGTTGCGGTGAGCCAGCCTTGCCGATTTGGTTCAGACCCAAATCAGAGAAGGTTAGGGTTTGGGTTTAGAGAAATATGGCCAATCGTTTGGTTCATCCTCTTACTCAGTTACTTGTGCCGTTGGTTCTGTACATCCTAGTCTATCAAAAGCACTGAAGAAGTGGACGAGTGGAGGAGGAGGAGGCAGAGCCCCTCGGTGCTTGATATTAGGACTTGGGGTTTCATTTTGGACTCAGTATATGAGCATGGCGGTGGTTCTGTTGGAGGGAATTATTTCATTGCCTTTGCTAGGAAAAAGGGTGCTGTTGAAGAGGTAAATCTTTCACCATTCATTTACTTGAATGTTGGTTTAGTTTCTGGGTTTTCTTGCATGTTCAATTTTGAAGACTAGTTGGTGCTATATTGATGAAATGTTGTGATAGACTTCAATTTTCAAAGAGTAATTCATATTTCTTGGTTTGGTTTCTGGGAATTTGATTAATTGCATTTGTTTAGCTTCTAGGCTGGTATTATTGGGTTATTTTCGAGAATTGGTTGATGATAATATAAAGAAAACAATTAATTTAATGGGTGGTGCATTGATGAATTTGGTTCATTGATTATTAATTTAGATATTTTAGTGTTTGGTCTTTTCGTTTTAGAATCATTGCGATCGATTCATGCTGAAAAAATGGGGATAGACATTAGTGCAGACAAGAATTCCAGACATGAAATAAAAAATTGTGCAGTGGATATCATTTTTTTTATCAAACCAATTGTATAGTGGTTATCTGAAATACTTGTATTCTATTCTGCAAATTAAATTTACATAGTGCCAATTCTGGGTTCCAAATTCCAAGGCCATTGCTAAAGGATAATGCACTAGGCTCTGAAAGACAAAGAAGGTTAGGGTTGATGCTTAATCTCCATGGCTACTGCGAGCAGACCTTTGAAATGAATTCCTCAAAAGTTAGGAATTTTTCTTTGTCCAAATTGGAGTATTTCTTGATCTTTTTTTCTTTCATGTGTGTGACAGTATGATGAGTTTAAGTGTTTATAGTCTAGCTGCTTGTGCAGACTGTGAGCAGAGTCACATTAAGACTAAACATGCCTTTATAGTCTAGCTGCTTGATCTGTTTTTTTTTTTTTTTTTCATGTGTATGACAGTATGATGAGTTGAAGAACAAGTAACAATAATTTTGTGTATCATGGTGCAGGGCTTCGAGTAACAATTGATTGCAAGCCAGAAAATGGACACTTCAAGACAAGAGGGGTGGGGAAACTTGACGAAGTAAAAGATGGAAAACTGAATGAAGAGTGCTATGCACAGCTTCACAGTGCATCAGCTGCACCATGCCCTGCACATAATGGCCTAGAGTCTTCAAAAGTAGTATTCAAGTCCAAAGCCAAAGGAAAATACACGTTTGGGTTGGAATTTTTATTATTTTAATCAAAGTGTTTATTTTAATGGAATTTTTGTTATGTGATCAAAGTGTACATTTTAATAAAATTTGTTCGATTGTAAGGATTGAATTTTGATTGTAAGGATTGTGACAATTGTTATTATAAGGATTGTAAGGATTGAATTTTGATTGTAAATAAGGATTGTGGCAGTTATTGTAAGGATTGTAAGGATTGAATTTTGATTGTAAATAAGGATTTTGATTGTAAATAAGGATTGTGACAGTTATTGTAAGGATTGTAAGGATTGAATTTTGATTGTAAATAAAGATTGTGATAGTTGTGGGTTATTGATATTTGTAGATATTTTTAAGTAGGTGTAAGGGTGTGTTGCACAGGTGGTGTGATTAAAGCTGCTGTGTGTGTAAGGAGAGGAAAAGGATTGTAAAACTCATGCAAAACAAAAATTGACACACCTATATAAAAAACAACTCCTGCCCAGCATAACAACAACACTTATATATAAAAACTTAATTATGCAGCAACACTTAATCAAAACTTGGCTTATTTATATAAAAAATTTTCCCCAAACAGCAACACTTATATATAAAAACAACTCTTGCCTAGCATAACAATTATGCAGAAAAACATGATTATGCAGAATGTGCAATACCAAACCTATGCAGTAATAGTAATTATGCAGTAACAGTAACATTAATTATGCAGTAACAGTGCAATAACAGTAACAGTATTATGCAGTAACAGTCACAGTAATTATGCAGTAACAGGAACAGTAATTATGCAGTAACGGTCACAGTAATTATGCAGTAACAGTAACAATAACAATAACAGTAATTATGCAGTAACGGTCACAGTAATTATGCAGTAACAGTCACAATAATTATGCAGTAACAGGAACAGTAATTATGCAGTAATGGTCACAGTAATTATGCAGTAACAGGAACAGTAATTATGCAGTAATAGTCACAGTAATTATGCAGTAACAGTAACAGTAATTATGCAGTAACAGTCACAGTAATGGTCACAGTAATTATGCAATTTGCAGTAACGGTCACAGTAATTATGTAGTAAGAGTAATAGTAACAGTAATTATGCAGAAATTATGCAGAAACAGTAACAATTTCTGCAGCAACAAATAATTATGCAAAAATTAACACCTTGCAGAGATACATCAGACATGCAGATTAAGTATTCTTTCCAAACAATAAAAAAATATAAACATTTGGATGTGACTAAGTTTTGGACCATCAAAACTCCAGTCCTAAACTAGGAAAATTACAAAATATGAGCACTTAATCTCAGCATGTATCATAAATTATAAAACATGATCCTAAACTAGAAAAATGGCTTGACTTTATGAACCACCAGATTCCATCCACTTGTAATACTTTCCTGAGTCAAGGGACCTCCACTTGCAACACTTCCTTGAGTCAAGAGACCTCCTGCACCATTAATTTTGTTGTTGGAGCCTACAACACTTGATGTACTCTCTAAATGTGATGTTAATGCAACACTTGCTGATGAGCCTCCCTGACGTACTGCAGAACTTGTAGAAGCTGACTACAAAAAATCCAATTACACGTTACACATATCACAAGCTTAGCATTAAAATTATCAAATCATGCATCTAAACTATTATTAATATCAAAATAAAATATATAATTGTAAATATCTTTACCATTAAAAGGTGTAAAACTAGTAATATTTCCAGAAGATATATCTTTAGTTTTCTTTTGTGCCATGATGTCAGGTGCATATATTTCCTGTAAAAATTGTACTAGTTTAGCAACAATAATAGTATACTATATTAATGTGTAAAAATAAAATAGAATGGTGAAAATAAGGATAATTGAAGATTACCTCCTGCACTTTTCTTTTCTTTGTTTGCTTCTTTGATGTGCCTTCCTTTGGTTTCCTCATCTTTTCTATCCATGATTTCGGCCTACCCTTTTTATTACGATAAATCTCTCTTTTTTTTTTTTATCCCTTTTGGTACAATCGTAATCGAAACACATAATTGATCTTCTTTGTCTGCAAAATCAGTGGAAAGCCTAATGATGTCTTCTTCTACATTAGCTTTGCAATTCCTAAGGTCACTGAGTTTTTTTTTTCAAATCTGCAATTGCTAAGCTTAGAATATTATGGTCTTCTTTAGTTTCACATGCCTCGTTCACCAATTGAATATATTTTGGACATAAATCTCGATACTGATCTACATATTCTAGTCGAGTATCCAGCTTAATGTTATGTGTTGTGCAATTTTTTCCGCTTCCATCTTTTGCATCTCTTCTCCACCTCTTCATGATATATCTATTAGGAATCAACTTGATATCCAATGGATCAAGAACTTTCAACCATGCCTACATAAAATACCAAATGACTCAAACTTTCTGCAACTACAAGATAAAGTCTCATCTAATGGATTCCACATGACCTCATATTTTCCATTTTGATTGAAAACTCCAACCACATAACTATGTGTTTGACTCACATTGCGTTCTAGGATGAAAAGTGCCATTACCTCTTCAAATTCTGTCTGAAATAAATCAAATAACTTAGGCGTGTACACTATTGCTACTTGGTTAAGCATAGGAGAGCTTTTGAGCTTTAATCTTGGAAATTTCTGTCTAGGGTTGTATTCTGCTTCTAACTCCTTATCCCACTTTTGATTGACAACTGTTTCAAAATGAGTGAAAAACTCTACTATATTGAGATCAGTACGCAAGCAATCCTTCATGTCAGCATTGAAACTCTCACTAAGCTAGGTTGTCTTCATGCCTGTAGTGAAAGTTCTCTTAACATATGCTTGAGCCCATTTTTCCTTCAATTTAAATAGATCAATTAGCCATTTATTTTCACGAACATCGTACTTATCTAGCATTTCATTCCAAGCTGTAAGAAACTCATCTTCACCGTCATACCCATAGATACATGCTAAGAAATCAGCGTTAAATTGAGGCTCATTTTTTAGTAAATGACCCAAGTGTTTCTCAGCATTCTGCCACATATGCCAACTACACAATGCATGATATGTCTTAGGCATGACTACTTTTATTGCAGCTGACATTGTTGCATCTTGATCTATGAAAATAGTGATTGGCTTCTTTTCAGACATTGCTTCTAAGAAGGTCTCAAATAACCATACAAAAGATTCAATCGTTTCATCATATAAGAGTGCACCTCCAAATACAACAGTTTCTCTATGGTGATTGAGACTCAAAAATACTCCAAGTGGTCTTGCATCTCTATTTGTACTATACGTTGTATCAAACATTATTACATCACGGAAGTGGCTATAGTCAATGATCATTCTTGCATCGGCCCAAAAGATATTAGTAATCAACTCTTCACAATACAATTGAGTAGCGAAATAATATGAAGGATTTTCCTTAAGTTGATGACTGAAATATCTTCCCAAGCTAGCAGCTGCCCCATGCTCCATGTCTCTTTGTCGCTTAGTGCGTAAGTAGTTTTTATGATCTTGCTTGGTAAAACCAAGATTATCATATCCACCAACTTGCTTACTAAGAAGCTCATAAGATTGCTTTAATCTTGATCCCGATTCATGTGCCAAATCAATTTCAATAGCATGAGTTGCAGCCACTTTCCGTTGTGATGGCATCATGTGCACAGTTGATGGAAGGTGGAGATAGTGGTTATGCTCAGCAATAAATTCACTCACCACATATTTTTTACTATCTCGATTAAGTATGATAACCAAACGTGCTTCACAGCCACATCTTGTTTCTGCTCATGGATTCTTTACATTCTGATCTCTCTTGTCTTTGCCTCGAACTCCCTCCTTTGCGCACACAAATCTCCTTGAAGTAACCACTCCAGTCTTTTTACATTTATTTACATACTCTTTTCTAATACTAAAACCAGCCTTTTTGCCATATTCATTATAAAAACCATATGCAATCTCATCCGCTTCAAACTCCATCCCTTTAAATGGGGTAGATTCCATTGGCACATTAGAAGGAACATGTATTCCCATCATTATCCCTAGAAAAAATTGAACATAAATTTATTATAACTTTCACCTATCATTTGTTTTCAAAATAGAGATGATGTAAAAATAAATAAAAAAATAAAAAGGATGTAATGAATGATCAACATACTAATAAGGATGTACCTCATATGAGAGAAATGTTATATATCTTTGTTACTAAACATAAAAATTCAAGATGACTAAGCATGATTTCAACTCAACTCACTCAAAGGCCAGTCAATTTAAACATGACAGTAATAAACATGTTCTTTAAAATCTTGCATCCATAATATGCCATCAAAAATCATTATAAAGGAATCTTCTTATTATGATTAAAGAACTTATTTATTATGAGATTTTTTTTTTTTTCAAAAGAGAAATTTATTAATTTAAATATCTAAACCTTGTGATCAACACCACAATAGTATCCTTTTGATCACCTCTTTATATATGTCCATAATCCACATTAAGCGTACAAGTAATCATTTTTTAATTTCACATAAACTCATCATTGATACTATTTTCTTATGAACTGACTATAGTTAGTTTGTGCACCATTGAAATATATATATATATATATATATATATATATTTTTTTTTTAATTGTGCCACTAAACTTATTGATTACACTATGAATTAGGATCATGTGTGTAAGGATTTTAGTGTTGATCCATTCCATAACATTTTATGGTAATAAATTCAAATTTATTGATGTAATTTTATCTGTTTGAAAATCTAGTTAGTTTTTTAGTTTATACTTTCCTAATCTACTTTCCAAAGTGGTTTCTCCATTAAAGATATTATTTTTTGATTTTCCACTTCGTCACCAAATGTTATGTCATGCTTAATTGTGCTTTTTATATTACTTATTGATTTGTTAATTGCTTAACTATAGTGAAAAATTAATTGTTTGAGTGGATCACTTCACCAATATAATTTGATAATTTTGCTCATTAATTCACATTGGGGTCTAAACAGAAATTTCAATGTTCAATCTTATTTAATTATATCAAATTTTGTAGGAAGACTCTAACTTTCGTCCAGCCATCAAAACAACAATATAAACTTGTGAGCTTGTTTCTCTATGTGTAGCTTTTATTGGTGGCCATCAAAACAACAATATGTTCAAGAAATTTTCAATGTTCATTTTCTTATGTTAGGCCCACGTAAGCTTGTTTCTCTGTGTGTACTAATAAAGATTCAATCTTTATCTCAAAAAAAAAAAAAAAAGATTCAATCTTTATCTCAAAAAATTAAAAATACTCCTAGAATCATCTAGCCATTATAAAAATTCAATCATTATCTCAAAAAATTAAAAATAAAAATTCAGATAAACTCTAACTTGCATCCAACCACCAAAACAACCATATAAACTCACCAAGACAACACTATAAATGCAGAGAAATTATCAAACATCAAATAAGATAAGCATAAACAAGTTTTACTAATATACCTCTATTTGGTAAGATAGAAATAGAGATGTCTTCTCTGAACCTTTTGTGAAGTTTTTTTTTTGGGTTAAAATCTATGAAGCTTTGAACGTGGGCTACCTCTGTTTCACTTTTCCCTCTAAAAGGTTTTTTTGTTTTTGTTTTCCAGTGCACGGATATACTTCTGTGAGGATCTGGTGAAGCTTTTTTTTTGGTTAAAATCTGTGAAGCTTTGAACCACACTAACTCAGTTTCAATTTTCCCTCTAAAATATATATTTTTTTTTTGTTTTCCAATGCAACTGATGTATCTACCTCTGTTTCTCCATTTCCAGTTCATGGATATACTTTTGTGAGGATCCGGTGAAGCTTTTTTTTTTTGGTTAAAATTTGTGAAGCTGTGAATCGTGGGCTCTATTTCAGTTTTCCCTCTAAAATGTTTTTTTTTTTTTTTGTTTTCCAGTGCAACTGATGTATCTGCCTCTATTTCTCCATTTCCCTCCAAAAAGGTTCTTTTTGTCCGATTGAGTTAAACCTGAGTTAAGCTCCTTGAACTACGGTTTAAGTGTTGGTTTAAATTTTAAATGACATGGATGATTTTTGAGCGTGGATCTTTCTGGTTTAAATCTCCATCGTGAAATGGAGCCTCTCCATTTCAAAGGGAAATGGAGAGGATTCATTTCCCTTCTGTAGGTATGGTTTTAGCTGGTCTGATTTGAGAGTATTGTTTAGAAAGTCAAACGTGAGACAGAGCAAGGAGCAAACGTGAGACAGAGCAAGCGTGAAGCAAACGTGAGAGAGGAGAAAAGTGTGATGAATGTTATAATTTTTTATTTATATATAAAACCTGTTTAACCGGGGACCAAAATCCATTAAAATTATATGAACAGTCCAGATCAAAACAAAATTATATTAGTGGCTTAGATTTAAGTAGGTACCGTACCCTCTCTTTTTTGGGGGGGATACGGTAGAATGAACCAATCTATGAATATGCATTAATTTTAATAATTTTATGATTGCACACTCTCAATTTTCAATTGTTCGGATTATACTGTATGACAGGGTCAATAAAACAACTTTCATCTATTATACTACTATTTATTTATTTATTTTTTTAGAAATAACACAATAATTTTATTCAAAAAGAGCCGAATCAGTTTGAATTACAGAAATTAGGTGTGAAGGAACATCTTCTATTCACACCGTAAACTCGTTAACATATCTTGCATGTCTAGCAATGCTGTAGGCTAAACTATTACCTTGTCTTAGTACATGACCAAACTCAAAATTTGAAAAATCCTTAGCTAACTCCTTTGCTTCGTCAACAAAGAGTCCATAGTCTATCAAGGATGGCCTCTCGTACAAAAGGGCATTAAAGGTGTGATTTTTTGAGGACATTTCTACTGTCAACTTCATTGCTTCCTTCCAATACAAAACCAATCCCCCACCTCTAAGAATCCAAGATACAAAGAACATGTGATCAAATTGTAAATTCTGTTTTATTTTTTTTTTTAGCCTTACTTCGTCCATGTCTTCGCAATAAACACAACGGAGGGATCTTTTGTCCGGATTAAATTACCGAGCTCCTTCTTTATCACTAAGTTCTCAAGCCCGCGACAATTCCATATTAAGAGACTCATAACTCTTGGTGGGGCTGCTTAGCAACCTCCACCATTAAATCTGACGAGGGTTTGATCTTCATCACTTGCAACCTTTTGCTTGGAGAGTTTGTGGAAGTCACCATGCACGTGCTCAACTTTCTCTTAATTTTTTCATCACACTTGTTCTCAGCCCCAGCTAGGTTAACTTGGCGCATGAGTCTTTTCCAAGTCCTAATGCTTGTTGGGTGATCGTATCTGCTAGCCTCATCATTTAGATTGGTAGTCACGTGCATATTTTACATGGAAGCGGCTAGGGTTGGTATCATAGAAGTTTGGTTGCACTCCAATTCTGTGCCTTAATGGAATTAGCATTTATGTTGGACACTTCAATGTTATTCCCCACTAATATTGCCCCCATTAATTCCGTATCAATTGACTTAGCCGAGCTGGAGTGGTTAAAGACCATATCAAATTCATCCTTTTTGGAAAGGAAATCAAGATCATTGCACCTTACGTTAGTCATAGTCACTTCCTTATTTTTCGGCATTGAGTGATTATCATTTATGGCCCCAAATGATTAAGTCCAAATCTTCTATCCCACTTTTCCTACTCCACTCTATACTCAACAAATAAGAACTTGCCACATGTTCACCTAATTAATTAAATACTACCATAAACTAATAATTGTAGTATTAATAAGTCAATAATGGTAGTATTTAATTAATTAGGTGAACATGTGGCAAGTTTTTATTGGTGGAATATAGAGTAGAGCAGGAAAAGTGGGACAGAAGATTTGAACTCCAAATGATTCCGTCTCCTTCCTCAAACTTCGCTACACAATTACTTCTGTAACTGCCTCCACGATCTGATTTTCCTCCTCCCCTTTCTTTGCCACTGTTGGTTCTATGTCCACCGAAGTTGTAGTGCCTGACTAAACGAGACCCACATTATGAGAGCTACCTTCATATTTGCTCCGTGCCTGTAATCTGCTTGCCCTTTTCTCATAGTAACCGAGGACATAGATCACATCCTTCCCTAACGATTTGTATGGCAGTGCTCTCAGAAACAGGCCAAAGTGTTGTTGATCCAAGGTTAAGGTACCATTACTTTGAACCCATAGCTCGCAGTCCCTGTCATCATGGTTCAGGCACCCATAGCAATAGCATAGACCCAATAATCGTTCATATTTGAATCTAATCCATCTCTTCTCTCCACTGGGTAAGGTAATAACTCTACCTCTACACAAAGGCAACGTAACATCAAGCATCACCCTCACTCGAAAAAAACTACCTCCATCCACATCCACCGCTCCTTGGTTTTTTAAAATTTTATCGACATCTGCCAGATTATTGAACACAGAATACAGTATTGTTTCCTTGGTTCCTAACTCTAAAACCATTTGTCGTCCTCCAAAGTTGCTGGAAAGTGCAAGCAACTGCTTCCATTTGGAGGAATCGTGAGGTGAAGAATTTCGTAGCAATAACAAATTCGCCCCTCCTATGATCTTCAGGGAGGATAAATCTAGACCTCTCCTTATCTGAGAGTGATAGATTGTTTCAACTCATTGTCAGTTATTCCATCATCCACTGTTAAGACATATGTGAATCATGTTTTAGGAATATATGTCATTTAGAATTAGTTAATCTTTTGACAAAACACACTTTACTTGTAATTGAATAGATCTAAGATGTGTTTAATACTTTAAGGAATAAAAGTTTAAGTCCAAGTGTTAAAGTCATGCAAATCTGCCCAAGAATCAAGTGAAAAAAATGCTATATTTTAAAACTCAACAACTAGCTCGATAGATAGCATCTATCAAGATTTAAAAGGCATGTTTAGCCTGCTACTCAATAGATAATCTATCTATCGAGATTTACGAAATTTAGTTTTCAAGATCTGATTTTACACATATTCATGTATGCTTGTTTAGGCTTTCTTCTCTCATAACCCTAAACATGTATAAGGATTATTTTAAAAGTCATCTCAGTTGATGAAACTTGATGCAAAGGTTTTGTTCAAGCAAATTGTGACTGGAGACAAATTCGCCCTAATTCATCTTTCTCTTGAAGAAGTTGCTACGTTTGTACATCGTAGGGTTTTGTAGCTAAGGAGTTTCGTGATCTTTATCATGTTGATGAACTAAAGAACTTTGCAGCCAACATCCTTTTCAAGTTGGTGGTTAGTCATGTACTTGGATCTGTGCATCGATTAGTTAGTCATGTACTGGAAGCCGTGCATTGAAAAAAGAGATTATCACTACAAAACAAGTCCAATTGTGTATTGGGATAAGGGTTCAACTGTAGGTTAGTACAAGATACTAGGATTCCTTTACTTGTAACCGCTTGTTGTGATAATAGTGGATTTTTGGGAGTGGTGGCCTTAAAATTACCTAGTGGGATTTTTGTATTGGAGGTTTTTCCCATTCCTAAACAAATCACCATGTCAACTTTATTTTCCGCTGCATATTAACTTAGTTGGTGATTTGTTTGTGCTACCACGCGTATTGCATATTAGTCTGACTAATAAATTAACTTGGCTAATTAATTAGTTAATTCATCACAAAGGGTCAATATATTCTTGGCCTATCATCCACTTAGGTAGTTCACAAGTTCAATTTTGTAGGAGAGAATTTTAAGAACTATTTCCCCAAACCCACAAAAAAATATATTACCACTAGCTCGAAGAGTATACATGATACTCTTGAGAACAGACGTTGAAAAAACAAATTCTCCTTCGAAGAAGGGACAAAACTTCTACCGGCTAGGCAAAGCAGGAGATTCTACAATTTCTTAGAAACTGAGAGACTGTTATTATACCACTAATAATTGCTAATAAGAGATCTCTTGGGGTATTTATTTGACATATTTATAAACCAAGATATCCGACTTGAAGAAAACTCTATTATTTTATATATTTAAAATAAACAAAAACATATTTCTTTATATATTTTATTTTTTAAAACTTATTTTAGATATAAAAGGTAATAGCATAAGATATAAAATACTCTTCCTTGTTGAATGATTACAGATTCCTCTTGAATCGATTCCAACAAGTCAAAGTTAGTCATGCTTTTCGGGGAGGTTAACCACTGTGCAGATTCACTTGCTAAGGGAGGATGCTACCTCTTAGAGGATTTTGTTGTTTTAGAGCTCCCCCCTAATGATAGTTTTTATGTAATGCTTAACTCGGATGCTTCTGGTCTATACTTCGCCTTTTTTGGCTAGCTAATGCTTTAATATATTTCCCTTTTAACCAAAAAAATAAGATATAATTTTTTTACACATCATAAGTGACGTTTCCATCCATTAGTAAGCCACATGACATACATTTCATTGACAATTTATTAATGAAATATATATGATTAAATCAATCTTAAAGTATATAACATATGCTAAAAGAAAAAAAGAAAAAAAAGAAATAATTTGATTCTGGAAGTATCCTAAAAAGCCATTAAATATAACAAATGAATAAAAGTAAAAAAGTAAAAAAAGTTGTGAGGGAGTTAGGTGAATTGCACGGTGCAATTACACCGGATCCCAATCCGAACTTTCCTTACATCTTTGGTTACAGAGTAGGCCTCACTTTTGATAGTATGGTCTCTGTACGCTTTATGCGACATAAAGAATTGGTTGATAAGTCAGACCAAGGTACACCTCCACCGGATTGCGGTGAAAATTGCTGACGGATCATCTTAGTAATCAGGACCTGAATTAATATTCTGTGACTTATCATCCCCATTCAATGTCAATTTCAATAATGGGAAATGTTAACGGTCATCATATCGCACCGTTAAAAATAATTTATTGTGAGATTCGTTTAATAAAAAAAGTTGTATAAATTGATAAGTAGTTTTTGTATCTGAGAGTTTTAATTTATAGCGTTGCTTTTTTATAATAGTTTTTTATAATCAGACTAAGACTTCAATCAATTTTTGTTATAAGCAGAGATTGAATCTCAAATATCTTATTTAACCATCAAAGACTTTACCAATTAAGCTAATTGAAACTCATAAATTGATAAATGAACTGAAAATATTACTAGAATGACTTTTTGAAACTCAAAAACTTAGCTTTATTGGTTCTATATCCTATAAAGCTGGTAAAAAAATAACATATACACTTAGATTAGGTTAGAGTAAAATTTCTATCTTGTATCAAAAAATCTGACATAAAAGTAAAACAAAGCAAAATAAACCTCAATTCATCACTAGTATTCAAATTTAACACATGATAGGCACGTACAATTGTTATTTACACAAGGTCACACTCTTACGAAGAATAAGGAACCTTAACATCGATTCTAGGCCTACTACGCTTAAGGCTAACAAATCTCAAGCAACCAACCTCCAATAGAATTAATTAAGGCCTCGTTGAATATGAAAAGATCGAGTCACCAACTATTTACAGCAAAAGTCTTCAAATTTAACATAGCACTTCAATCATCACCACTGAAGTAAGCTCCATACTCAAAGTATAGCTAATTAATCTGGGAAAAAAAAAATGTTAAAGGGTGGGATGAGCTAAAACCCAGTAAGTAGCATAATAAATGAGGTGAGAGAAATGCAAGTTTCATGATGATGAACAATTTACAAAACATGTTTTATTTTTGAAAATTTCTAACTGAATCCTGCAAGATCATTTTCAATAATAATGTGACAAGAATGATTAAATGATGAAACACAAAGTGTCTCAAAATAATACCATGAAACTATATACTATAATCTGTGAGCACTAATAATATAATTCCAAAGTCATAAAATTTAACATATAGCAATTTATCGCAAATATATCACACTATTACATAAACCAGTCAAGGGATCCACTCATTCACAACTAGCATGATATTTTCACCTCTGGTATGCAGTCTCTTAGCCCCATGGGTAGCTACCTCACACATACCCTCAATGTTTTGTCTCTCCCCCCATGGGCAGCAAGGAAAACGCGTCAAATAAGACCTCTTTTGCTTGTGGTCTTTTAGCCCCATGGACAGTAACCTCACTCACACACAATTAAGGAACCTCTTCCCCTCATAGGCAGCAAGGAAAAACACATCATCCAAAGTGAAAGGGCACTAACTTGGATTTGATTCCGTTGTCACAAAGATTACAGAAACCAAATCAAGTGGTCACTAGGAAATCACACATGGCATAAGTTAAAACAACATAAGCTCACATGTTACATTGCCTTTCAAATAGATAGCTTATATCCAGGTAGTTTCAGAAAAACCTTAAACAATCAAAATTTCCACAAAGTTTGTAAGGTTTTCAACTTCATTCTTGTCAAAAACATTTTCTATCAGTTTCTCAAATAACAAGATAAGATAAGCATCTTTAAATTTTCCAATATACCATAAAATCAATGAATTCCTTATCAAAGATTAAATCAAAGACACTCATATTTTCCATGTCAACAATTCATGCATTTCTCCAAATGCAATACCAAATATGATGCACGCTTCGTATATAATAATATATAATAGGGTCACCACACAACACTTTTAGAAAAACATAGTTCCACAAATAATTTTCCAAAATGTGTTTGACCCAAAAATAACATTTATGCAACATGGTTATTTTCCAAAAATCCCATTAAAATGTTACTTACCTTGCAACCTGCAAAAAACCTAATTCTCCAAGCTCCAAAGGAGATTAGCTAGAACCTAAACAATATTAAGCAAACCTATCATAATAAGCATAAAGCTTGAAATTGCATCTAACTACAAATTAAGAATTGCCAAATAAGCACTTAATTAGGCAAGCCTAGTATATAACCTCATCAATAATGTATTCCACTTCCAAAGTTTCTCTTCTCATCAAAAATAATAATTAATTAATTAATTAATTAATTACAAGGCATAGACTCCAACTTATTCTCATAAATTATTCAAAGTATTATCTCTAATATCAAAACTTCAACACTTAATAAGTAGTTCCCACAAGATTTACACCACATCAACAAGAGGCCCATGATACCAAAAATCATAATATCTCCCAAGACAAACAATTTGAATCTTTAACTAGCTCCAAATAATCAATAAAAAATTATATTCACCATTTATTTCACATTAAAAAGCCAAAACCCCCAAATCGTCACCACTTAAATAGTCACCATTGTAAAAACTATAAACCCACTCATCAAATAAATCCACCAAGACAAAACTCATACATTTAAACACATGAATATCACTTTCAAAGCTCATAAATCATATGAGTATCATTATTAAAACTTAGATAAAGAAAGCCTCTAGTAAAAGCATATAAACCCACCAAAAAGATTAGCAATCTTTACCTCAAATAAAAGGGACGAAGATGGTTAGAGGTTCCTAAGGATTTTTTGGTAATCTTGCCAGAAAAATGATGGTGAAGATGGTGGTGTGGAGTAGTACCTATGGGAGAGTGTGGGAAATAAGTGTGTGTGTGTTTAAGTGAAAAGAAAATAAAGAAAACAAAAGGAAGAAAAGGGATGGCCGGCCAAAAGAGATAGTGTGAAAATGAGTGGTGGGGAGGGGTGGGGTAGGTGGGCCATGTGGGACTTAAAAAAAATCTGTCCACACCTTTTTTTTTTTTTTTTTGAGTTGGGATGTTACACTATCTCTACCATAAAACCTAATCTTTATAGCTTTAATTCCACCATAAAACTCAAACCTAAGCTTGTGCTTCATAGTTTCAGTTTTGTGTTTCATGATTTCCAATTTAAACACGGCAACCTTTGTGTTTCACAGTTACAATTTTATACGGCAACCTTTTGTGTTCCACGGTTACAATCTCAAACAGGGTTACAATCTCAAATGGCAACCCTTCAGCTTCCTAACATAAGATTTTGGTTTTCTAACTCTTTCATTTCTTCCTCTCCTCATACTATATTAATATTGAGAAGCTGGATGATTTAGTTCAAGTATCTCTAAATCCTAGTTACTCTTGACCTCTATTCTTTTGACTGCCATACATAATATTTCAATGTAAGAATTAGATTAATAGTATTTTCTTTTTTATTGCTGTTTTTTTTTTCTTTTTTAATTTTGTTATTGCGTCTTTTGTGTTGTGGATCATATATGGGTTTTTATGTATTTGGGTTGGGTATTTATACTGATATATGATTGTTTGTTTCTATGTTTAAAATTGATGTGGTTAATGTTTGAGACTATAACGTTTTATATGGTGTAATCCGTGTGAAGCTGCAAATAGGAGTTTTAGTAGTTAGCAAATTGAATGATGGAGTTTTAGTAGTATCCGTGCCTGCAGAAACTGTCATGGTCTCTCTTCACTCTAATTTTCAATTTCAAATTATGAATGAATGGATCAGTGGTATTTAAAGAATGTTCATGCTAACGAGTATTCTTAGGACAATGGTTAATAATCAATTTTTAAAAAGTTTTGACATCATTTTTATTAAAAAAAAAAAAAAAAAACTGTCAAAATATTAATTACTTTTTTCTTCTTTTCCCATAAAAACTTTCTTTAAATGAATTGTTAACCATTACACTAAAGATATCTGTTAGCATTTCCCTTTAAAGAAAGACAATGACTTCCTTGCTAAGCTGAATAAGGTGATATAAGAGTGAGAGTGACTCTGATTCTTGGTTGTAATACCAAAATGGGCGCTAACTATA
Source organism: Quercus cerris (assembly GCA_963669245.1). Taxonomy (NCBI): domain Eukaryota; kingdom Viridiplantae; phylum Streptophyta; class Magnoliopsida; order Fagales; family Fagaceae; genus Quercus; species Quercus cerris. Next base: position 22,821,252 of record OY770014.1, on the reverse strand, counting down.
AAAACTATTAAGTATAAACAGTGAATAAGGATGAATGGACATTATAATATATAATAAAATTATCTATTTATTTCATTAAGCTAGACTAGATGTAGCACACGCAAGGACCCTTCCTTAAAGTAGAGTTGCAGTTTAAGCTTTTAATTAGTTATTACCGGGTCGTTAATAATAATAATAATAATAATAATAATAAAGGGCTATAAAAAAAAATTACAATTTTCTTTTCGTAAAAAATTTTAAAAAATATTTTCTAAATTAATATAATAACTTTTCCTATTAATTATTATGATTTCTCTTTTCCCACTCCTGTTTTCCGTTAAGAGTGCATTTGTTTTGGCTTCAAACCATTTCAGGAAATCATTTTACACCTCACCGTGTGTTTGGTTGCACATAGAAAATAGAATTTTCTGGAAAAACATTTCATTTGATCGTAAAATAAAGGCTTTGACCCGAAAATTGTTTTACGTTTCTATTTTCACTTCAAATCATTTTCGGACTCAGACACACAAAGAGAGAGAGTAGAGAGCCTTCGACTTCGCGCAACCAAACACGCCGGCGAGATCACACCCCAACCCTAGATGCGCTAGCGAGATCGTGCCGTCAACTTCGCCTCACCGAGATCACGCCACATGAAGCCTGCCGTTGCTTGACCGGTCTCGTCCTCCTCTGGGTTAGATCATCTCCTCCTCTAGGTCAATCTCGACGCTGATTTGCTTTCTCTCTTTGATCTTTGGTTTTGTTGTTGTTGTTGTTGTTGTTGTTGTTGTGGGTGGTGGCATTTTGGTGGTTTCTGTGTTGTGTAGTAGTGGATTTTGTGTGGATAGTGGTGAATTTTCTGTGGGTGCTGGTGGATTTTCTGTAGGTGTTGATGTGTAGGTGGTGGTGGATTTTGTAATATAAAATTTGTTTGGAAGTTGAGAAAATGATTGAGAAAATATGAAAAATTTGTAAGAAAATATCATTTTCATAATGTTACCAAACATTGAAAATTGTTTTTTAATATAATTTTTAAAATACAACCAAACACTAAAAAATATTTTTCTTTCTCAAAAATATTTTTACCTGAAAATATTTTATACTAAAAGTCTAAAACAAACGCAACCTAAAATTCTTTTTAGACGCTGAGAAGATAAGAATGGAGATGGCATATCTTGCACCCGGCACATAGGATATACAAAATCGATAAGAATGACTGCCTCTCATTCTTTCGTTCTTTTTTATATATGTACTCCTTTATTCAAGAAATAATTGAAGCCCGAGACGCAAGAAAGTAAAAATAAACTTAGAACTGTCTCTCTCTCCCTTTTTTTTTTTTTTTTTTTTTTGATGAATGAATTGTCCTGGCAAAGTACTCTCTTTCATTAATGATGGTGGTTGGCTTGTCTCGGTTTATTAATGCTTAGCTAATTATTAAAGTGTGAATAAATTAATATGAAACTGAGTTTTTTGGAAACTTCCATCTTCAAAAGCATTAAATTGCCGGTGGATAACTTCAATATCAACTGATTAATGCGGAAAATTATTATAACATAACAATAATATTGTGAATGTAGTACTTTTTCATAACAAATTATATCTTGATTTTGCACTGCTTACGTTGATTACTCTTTTTTTTTGTTTCTTTTTTTTTGGTTTTTTTTTTTTTTTTTTTTGCCTTTTCGACTACTTAATGTGGTAGAGTTTTCTTTGTTGAAAATGAACAATATGCTAACCCACTATTAAATCTTAGATCAGGCTTGTATGCATGAATCTACTTTCATTGACCTTTTATTCTTTGATTCAAAATTCTCATCATTCTTTTTTTTTTTTTTTTTTGCAATTCTTTTTTTTTTTTTTTAATTTCATCAAGTCTTTTTTTTTTCCCGCACAACACAACACGATACAACTCTTAACCAGTTTATTAGTTCTATCTATAAAGTGAGAAATACATACCCCTGTGAGCTATAGGTCATGACCCACAAATCAGAATTTCTTGCAACTACATAGAGCCTAGTGGTAACAGTCAACAAAGAACGAGACAGACTCTTGAAAGCATAGCAGATAAGATCCCCTAAGGACAGTACAAAGCTTTGTTGATGACACAGTTTTTAAAATCTTCCTTTAGATGACGTTCAAGATTTCACTTCCCACTTGACACCTTGGAGTACACCTTCAGTTTTACTTTTACATTGAAACCTTTGATATGAATGTTTAAGATTTCTTTGGGCCCACCTTTAAATTTATGTGACTTTTTAGAGCATTTCTAACAAATGATGTATAATTGCTAAAAAGAGCCAAACTCCTTTCAAAAATAAAAAATAAAAAGAGCCAAACTCATTTTAGAGTATGTATTAGTGGTGTCAAAAATTTAGTAAACTACTTTATTTATTTTACTACATCATTTTATAAAACATCTAACATTATTAGTATTATTTCAGCATTCAACACAGTAAAATAATATATTTACTATAATAAACAACAACCGCCACTACCAACACAATAAAATAATATATTTACTATATATATATATATAGATATATATATATATATTTTATCATTTTAATTGGCTATAGTGTACAGCCAAAGATGGCTGTGCACTGTAACTCAACAGCCAAAAAATATGGCTTTTGCTCCACTAATGCATTATCCTTTTGTTCCACTTTTGTTATATTTAGTTGCTAAATTTAGCATTTTACCTATTTGCCTCCACTAATACTAATGCTCTTAGCAACTCATTCCACAAAAAAACACACTACTACAACTGTGAGAGACCGCGTCCCCGACCCATTTTTATGTTTGTTGGGCCAAACCCACGTGAATGGGTGGAGTCGTGTTATTGCCTCTCAAAATGGAGGTTCGACTAGTTATATTTTCCCCTTTAGATTAAGGGTTTTACAATGGAGTCGCCACTTATTTAATTTTTGGAATAAATAAGAAAACCATAATTGAAAAATTCATCATTTTATTAATTTGAAATTGAATTTACATTAAACATAGGAAATTACACAGCTTTGGTCCTAGATACAATCTAAGATAAAATATATGGCTTTGTTTCCTAGTTACAATCTAGAAATTGAAAATTACAAGGATAAGCACTTGATCTACTAACCCTTGATCTAAGTTCGGAGGCTATGTTACAAGGTGGGAAGGTGTTAGGCACCCACCTTGCCCGGTGAAACCGGTCTTCTAGACTATAGTGGCTAACAATCATATCATATCATCCAATATGTCAATCAATTTGCATGTTAAATTTAATGTGTGTGCATGTGATAAACCCTAATTCCATTTACTAAACATTGCATTTGGATTGAAAAATAAAATTCTAGTGAATGTGTGTGTATGGTGATGTCCTAGATTCAAAGAATTGAAAGAATTATGAAAGAAACATGTTTTTCATATTTTTGATGTAGATTTAAGATTAAAACTAGTGATATGCATGAACATGTGATGAACAACTAAGAACACGTGAAGAACATATAAGAACAATTAAGAACATTCAAACATATTCGAGGGAATTTAAATAGTTACTATCATGCTTTAATCTTAAACTCTCATCATGGCAATACAAAAAAACAAGTTAGGGAAAGAGATTATACCTTCATGCAAGATCTATACGGTGGAGAAGGAGATTCTTAGTGGAGGTCCTAAGGGTGGAGGAAAGAAGAAGAACTAGGAGAGGGAGAGTGAGTCTCACTCAATACCTTGAGTCTCAGGAAGACCAAGATATGACAAGACTACTCTACTTCACTAGAACTCAAGAGAGGAGAAGAGAGGGGATTTTTTTGGTGTATTGGAATGAAGGAGGGGGAGAGTTTATATAGTGGTAGTGGAGGGAATATGAATGGAAGGCTATTTAATGAGGGTTGACAAGGATTATGAACCTAGACCTCATTTTAGCCTTGGGGAAAATCTGGTGCATTAAATGGAGAGATTGGTGGGAGTGGGGAGCAAGCCAAAATTCGGTTTTTCCGTAGCTGCTGTAACAGCTTGTAGAGCTAACTTTGAAAAATCATATCTGACCCAATTCTGATCGGAATTGTCTCATTCTTGTGCTCAAATTGAAGCCCCGGATGTCTAGTTTCTGGGAAAATTAACCTCATTCACAGATTCAAAATATTCTGAGAGATATTGATGAAATAGTGAGCAGAGGTCTTTTGTTAGAAAATGGTTTCAGCACAATTAACATTAATAGGTCCCAAATTAGCTCCCAATTAACATTAAATGGCTCCAATCACTCCCATTTCAGAATTAATTGGTTCCCAATTTACTCTAATTAAAAGATAATTACACAAATTACTCATTGAATAATTAATGTTTAACTATCTAATTAATTAGGTGTATGCAACCTCACCATAAAATGTAGTCCTAACCAATTAAATTATGACACATCATTGATCTCAAATTGATTACACCTATAACCAATTGAAATCAATTGTTCATAATCACATATAGTCGGACTCAATTTGTGATAGTACATCTTAGCCATTAAAACTTGATTTGATGATAACTTTCAATCTAATGGTCCGATTAGGGCTTATAACCAGTCGATTTGATCGTTACAACATCAAGATCATTTTAGTGAAATGAGTCTAATGGCTAGAATCAAGATGCATATTTTTAAAGTGAAAGTACCATTTTGCCCTCCATGTGAGGTTAAATGCGAGTTGCAAAATGGGGTGTCAACAACAACAAGGTAGCTATTCTCAAAACGTTTACTGTAGCTCAACACTCAAATAAATAAATATATATATGTGTGTGTGTGTGTGTGTGTGTGTGTGTGTTAATACTTCTTTCTCACTATTCTCTCTCTTTTCTTCTTTCTTTTTCTCTCACCGGTCTCACTTTCTTTTGTCTTTTCTTTTTTTACCAGCCTTTGGCTTTCTTTCACTTTCTTCTTTCACCCCAAGAGGAAAACATTGAGATTTTGGATTTGAACCTGAGCTAACTCAAAAGAAAATAAGTTTGGGTCTGAGCAAAATCAAATGAAAGGGAGCAAAATCAAATGAAAGGTAGCTAAATAGAGAGGATGGCTGGAGCAAGGGCTGCTGAGAGAGGATGGTCGGAGCATGGGGTTGTTTATGGAGGTGGTGAGTGTGGGGTTGTGGATTTGGGGAGGAAGGTCGGAGCGTGGTGGTGGTTGGTTGTCAGTTTATGGAAGTGGGGTTGTGGGTTTGGGGTTGTGGAGGCGGCGTGTGTGGAGTTGTGGGTTTATGGGTTTGCTTCATAGGAAAAGAGAAGAAGAGAGAGAGAAATGAATAAAAAAATGAATAGTTTTTAGGTAATATGGAAAAATAGAAACTTTGATGTTGGGTGTATTATAAAGTGTGTTGTTAAAATAGATAAAATAGTTTTTTAAGTTGTTAAATGCTAAAAATTTAAACTTCTTTACTGTGAATGCTCTTAAAGTTTAAATTTTGGTTTAAAACTAACAAAACTATTAGGTTCAATATGCAATTGTCTTAAATCTCATAATTTTATTTTAAATTTTCAAAGTTATAGAGTTTAATCTGAAACTACTAAAATGTAATAAGTTTAAGCTTGTTAGGTAGGGCAAATTTGCAATAAGGGGGAAAAAAACAAAGAGAATGAGTAGAAAATCCCAAGTGAGCTCTTTTGCAAATATTGATACTTCATGACAAGTGGAAGTAATCCATCAGCCTTTGGGCAAATTATGGTAAACTCACCTATGGTTTGGCCCATTTGCACCTTGCTTGCCCGTAGTTTAAAACTTAACACTTTTTCCACCTAAGGTTACCTCCATTAGTCTTCTACCATCCACCTTTGTTAAAAACATTTTTTTTTAAGACTAAAACAAATTTAAAATGAACCAAAGAGTTAGGGTTTAAAGTTTTTTTACAAAAAAGAAAAAGAAAAAAAAGGATGAACAATAAAAATGAAATTCCAAACAATTAAAACTCAAAATATTTGAAATTAAAACTAATACAAATCAAATGCCTACATATCACAACAAATACAATACAAGACAACACAAGATTAGAGAGAAAGAGCCCACAGATCACAATAAACACAAAACAAAAGTTCCACCATGGGTGTGGATTTGGTTTAGGGTGGAGAGAGAGAGAGAGAGAGAGAGAGAGAGAGGGGGGGGGGTGAAGCTTGAGGTCATAGGTTCGGTTTAGATCAAAGAACGCAGAGAGGGTTTAAGAGAGAAATTGTTGGCCATTGAGATCGATGAAAGTAGAGATGGCCATGGCTCCAGTGAAGCTTCGACCTTAGAGATCGGTGGTGGATCAACCATGGGTTCTAGTCATGATGGTCTTGGAGACTGGTGGTGGATCCATCATGGGTTCTAGTTATGCTGGTTTTCGAGATCGGTAATTGATTGGTTGATGAAGTCTTGGATCTGCCCTTCTCTCTCTCTTTCTCTCTCTCTCTCTCTCCCCCTCTATCTGTCTCTTTTTAAGCTACTGTTTGTGTGTTTGAAAGTGTAGGATTTTTGAAATTTACATTAATCATATATATAAGTGTAGTTTGTGAATAGTTTTTGAATTCGTATTTTACTTGGATTGATTGGCTCAAGAATGTTCATACCAGAGGAAGTGTGATCTTCAACCAAAGTTTTACAAATTTTAAAAATTTGTTTTTAGATCTTATTTCTCTTATTGTTTTATGTATTACTTTGTTTTGGGAGAAGAGAGACATAAAATGTGAGAAAAATACATATTTACCCTTATTTTTAACAGATATGGATAACATAAGACTAATGGATGTAACCTTAAGTAAGCAAAGTGTTAAGTTTTGAACAACAGATAGGCAAAGTGCAAACGGGCCAAACCACAAATGAGTTTACTGTAATTTGCCCATCAGCTTTTATGTCCTTAGAAAGGCAATTTCTGGATTATGGCTTTTAGTTAACTCAATTAGTAAATTCTCATATTGTCCAATTAGAGACTAGGGTAAAGAGTAATTATTGTTTGCCTAATAATAAAGAGCAATTAACATGGAACTGACGTAATAAATTCAAATCCTATCAAATCTATGAGGGGAGGGGGGATGCAATTGATAAAGTTATGAATAAAATTCGAAGGGAAAAAACCCAACTAGTGAGTACAATGGGTTAACTTGTACGGCTGTACTCGATTTAAGCATTTTCTAAATATATATATATATATATATATTACTTTTTGTTTTTTAATTATTTGAAAGTAATATACAAAGTTGAATATTCTTTCTTGGTGAAAAGAGAATTACATATAATTTTTTAGTTCTCTTTAATGGTATCCAATATTTTCTAGCATTCAAAGTGAAATTCTTAATTACTAAGTATTAATCTTGTCTTTTGCCTAAGAATTTGGAAGCTTTGTTGTGCACTTGAAGTTGGTTATACAGATTTCAAGGTTATTTAATTCATTTATAGAGTATTCATACTTGTAAAGTCTTAATTAAGCTGTCTTCTCCATCTTGCCTTCTATAATTAGTACCCACACCACCAATTTAAGGGACTTTACTTTCAGATTATTGATTTTTCCTGCAATTATATTAAAAATTGTGAGTAGTGAGGAGTTGCAGAAATTTTGAGAGAACATGTTTAGAGGGGATATTAGGATGCTCATGAAACATTTACTCCTCCTAAATCTTTAAACACATTCACTTATATACATTTGTACTCATCAAATTCTTCAAGACACTACACCAAGTAAGTTACATAATAACATACAATGTTTCACACTCAGCCACACTTGCACATAACTCCCTCAATCAATCAAACAGAAAATTGGTGAGTAAAAAGGGTTCAACATTGTGAGAGGAATCTAATTCACCATCAAGCTGCTTGAAAGAGATCTTTTTTTCTTTTTTCTTTTTTTGATAAGAAACACTTTCATTACTAAAAAATGAAGAAAACTACATAACATCCTTAAGAAGAGCTTGTTCAAGAAAACAAGGAATCTTTTCTAACCAAACAGAAAAATCATCAATGCCTAAAGCATTTTTAGTGAGAAGATGGGCTGGACAATTGCCTTGCCGGTGAACATGAGAAAAATTCACTTGACGAAACTCATGGGAAGCAATACAGAACTATAAATCACAGCAGCAATCGATGAAGGCGAGGAAGAGGTCTCTGAAAGGGCATTGAACACCACCGAAGAATCACCCTCCAAAACGAAGTCTTGAATCAATTGCCTTTGCCTCCACTTCCACTGCACCTAGAGGGAACCGAAGCTTCTTACGGCATGCTCCAATTAACACGCCATCTAAGTCCCTGACAATTACACCAATGCCCACCAACTTTTGAGCAGCAAAAACGGCTCCATCAACATTAATCTTATACCTAGTAGGCGGAGGAGGCAACCAGTTAGTTTGGTTGTTGGTGCTCAGAACAAAGACAGTGCAGCCACCTTCCTGAAATTCTGCCAAGAACTCCAAAGCACCATAAACCACCTGTTGACTTGATTTCTTGACACCCCCAACTTTGAGCTTATTCCGATTAGTCCACACTGCCCAAGCCACCATAACAATTTGTTCAATCTTGGTCTGCTCCCAATTGGCTTCCATAACCCCATACCACAACATATCCATAAAAGAATAAAAGTGGACCCGTGAGTTCAATGGAAACAGCTTTGACACTTCCCAGACCTCACGAACAAAAGCACAATCCTAGAAAATATGGCCCGATGACTCTACATCCACATGACGTACCTCACATTGTCCATCCAGCAGCACCTTCCTTCTCATGAGGTTCTCTTTGGTGGGGAGAATATCCTTACAAGCTCTCCACGCAAAGTGGCAAACCTTCGGAGGAATATCAAGCCCCCAAAGAGTCTTCCAAAAACATCACAGCCTGCTACCATCTGAAACAGCTCACTTCAACCCTTCTTCATTCATTTCCATAGCTACCATGTAGGCACTTCGGACTGAGAACCTAAAATTTGAAGATGGAGCCCAAACCAACCTATCCTCAGGTAAACAAGAGCTTAGGACCAAACCCAAAATTACCTCAGCCTCATGCAGTAAGAAAACATCCTGGATCAACTCTGAATTCCAAGAACTAGTGTCCTGATCAACCGGAGCTTCAGCCCCAAGTAGAGAAGGTGGAGAGATCACCTTATACGTCGAAGGAGTGGGAAGCCATCTATCTTGCCAAATCCAAATGCTCCTCCCATTACCCACTTGCCAACAAACCCCATTACTGAATGAATTCAATCACAAACTCATATCATCAATTCATCATGAAAATCTAGCAATGATGCTAAGAAAAACACTAGAGCCCACTTCAAGAGCTTTTTTCCAAATATTAATGAATTCATTCACTTTGAATGAACTTGTTCGAGACCAAAATTTCAACCATTGTGTATTAGCAAATTTATATCATCATATCTAACCATTTTAGAACGTAGAACCTTTGCAAGGTAGAATCCAAGCATCATCCCCTAGACTAAAAGTAGCCTTTGCACCTTTGCATAACCAACATAGCAATTGATCATGTAAAACTATCATATTTCATTACCATAAAAAACAATTGAATACACCAAAACTTCAAAGTACCTTCAAAACTCAACGAAGGCAAAACGAAGTACGAGATTAGGGAAACCACATATACTGCACTTAACAACCTTCACACTCAAAATCAAGTTGTTCAAGACCAAGATTTTAACCAACGTATCTGCAAAGCATTTATCAGCAAAATGAAGGCAGCAAACTATTTGTCACACAAAGAGAGGAGCTTTATGTTTCTACATATGAAACTATAACCAAAAAAAAAAAAAAACCCAACTTTAATCTGGGATCCAAAAGAACATTTTTAAAAAAAAAAAAAACAACCCTTAACAATATGTTACATATATTTTTTATTGATAGTTGTTTAAGAACAAAGGAATGCATCCATGTTCATTGAGACATTTTATCAAACAGGTACAAGTTTCCTTTCTACACTCAAAGGTTCATCTGGATTTTCTTTTGTTTGTTTAAAGATGAGTAATTTTGAGAAGAAAAAAGCATACAAAAAATATGTGAAAAATACAAAAATGAAACAGAACAAGAGGAGGAAAAAAGAAAAAACCTTAATGTGACATCGGGTGTTGAAAGCAGCAAGAAAGCTTCCGGTGTTGGGTGATGATGCTAGAAAGAGAAGAGTTTGGGGGTTTTCTGACGAGGCAAAGGCCGATCTTGCCGGAACTGACGATGTTCGGCAATGCTGTGCCGGCGGAGACACTGGGCAGTGGTTGTCGGGGTTTGTGGTGGTCGGAACTGGATGTTAGGGAGAGCGGTGCGGTGATGAAAAGGAAGCTTGTAGTTGTAGGTGGAATGGAGTGTGGGTGTGAGAGAAAGAGATGAGAGAGGGAGAAAGGAAATAGAGAAGAGTAAGCTGATTTGGGAATTTGATTTCAAAAAGCGGAAGGAGGAGAGAGGAGTCGGTGGGCGGGCTTTTGAAAACATTTCAGGGTCAAGATGGTCATTTTGTTTGGATTAATAGACAAATTTCAGCCATTTAGTGAAATATATATATATATATATACCAAAATAAATGCTGTGTTAATAATGAACCATGCTATACTTTTACTTTCTCCAAGATATCTATAATTATTATTAGGGGTGTGTAGAAAACTCACCGACCCGCCAAATCCGACTTAACTCAACCCGACCTGCCAGGTTAGGTCGGTTTTTAGAACTTAGTGGGTTGGATTGGGTTACAAAAAATTTTTTTATAGCAAGTCGGGTTGGATATGGGTCATAAAATTACAAACCCGCCAAACCTGACCCGACCCACCAACCCACCCATATTTAATATATATTTAAAATATATTATATATTTAATAATTTAAAAAAAAAAAAAAAAACTAGTTGTAGGGCAATTATATATATTTAAATATATATTATATATTTAATAATTTTTAAAAAAAAAAAAACCAGCTGTAAAGCAGCACTTCCTCAGTTCCTCCTACTAATACTAATTTAATATATATATATATATATATATATATTATATAATTAATTTTTTTTTTAAATAACCAGCTCTTCCTATCCCATATAAAAGCCAATTAGTTCACACAAATCTTAGTAAATTACTATTGTTATTTAGTAATTAGTGTTGTTTGCCTTTAAGGAGTTACATTGATACTAATCTTTGGGTTTTTTTTAATATATTAATATTTATATTTTTTTCTACTCAATTTAATAATAATAAAAAAAAAAATTTGTCAAACTCATGAGTTCAACCCGACCCATGTGGGTTGGGTTGGACTTATATGATGGGTTGGGTTGGGTCAAATTTTTTTTGACCCACCATGGTGGGTTGGGTCAAAAAATTCCCTCAACCCGACCCAACCCGACCCATACACACCCCTAATTATTAACGTTGTTTTCCTTAACTGTGGCAACTAGGGGTATCAATGTTTGACCTAACCCGCGAACACAATACGAACCCGACACGGGTTTTTTCGAGTTAGAGTTGGGCCTTAATGGGTTTGGGTCATAAACGAGTCGACTCGAAAGCGACACAATAAGAAACGAGTCATAAATGGGTCAACCTGTGTAACTCGCAATAGACACATTTGACACGCCAATTTATTTGTGTTAACCCGAAATGACCCACTTAACACAACCCGTTTAACTCATATAACAAATAAATATTTATTTTATTTTAGATTTGTCAAATACCTTTTATATCCAACATATATTTTAAATTTAAAAAGAAAAGTGAGTAATTACAAAAATTTACAATGGATATAATTGGAAATTGAAACTTTACAGACATTAGAACTACTAATACCCTTTTTCTTTTCTTTTTTCTTTTTTGTGGCATAGAACTTACACAAATGAAATTGGATGAACTTGTGGAAGATGTTATGAATTTGGACATCAACAAAGAATCTATGGATGATAATCGTGGTCATAGTCAGGATTAGTCTATTATTTGCTCAAATTCTTTCAATATTGATACTTAGGATTTGGCGAGTTCTAAGAATATTATATTTTTGTTGAACTATGTTATTTTATTTTGTGAAACTTTGTTATTTTGAATTTGGGTTGAAGTGTATGCACTTCTTTTTGGAGTGTAAAAAACTTATTTCTAGATCAATGTTATATTTTTGTTAAATTATATTATTTTGAATGTGGGTTGAAGACTTGAAGTGTATGTACTACTTTTTGGGATGTAAAAATAGTTATTTCTAGATAAATGTTATATTTAATATTATACAGGTTGAAATGGGTCGTGTTTCATTGGTGTCAACTCAACACGACTCGTTTATTAAGCGTGTCAAATGGATTAGGTCAGGTCAACCCGTCTTATTAACAGATCAGGTTAGGGTTGAAAGATCATAACACGATTATTAAATGGGTCAGGTTAGTGTTGAGCCATTTAGTCGAATACCCCTACCTCGACACGACACGAACCCGACACGCTAACTCGAATTGACACCCCTAATGGCAACATATAACTGCTTCATGAACATTGAGTATCGGGGCCCACTCAGGATTTTGCTCTTATTTTCTTCTTCTTTTTTAAGTATCAAAACGTCCGTACAGATTTAGGTTCGTTTCCGGTAAGTCAAGCCTTCCTTCTTCTTTTTTTCTTTTCTTTTTCTTTTCTTTTTTTTTTTTTTGATCAATCGGAAAGTCAAGCCTTGTAATTTCACTTGTATCCAGTGAAATGTTCTTTTTATGTTCATCCATTTACTGTTGTGTCAAACGGAAAATTTTGAAATTTAATAAAATATTTAATTGAATGAAAATAAAGTTAAAAAACTAAAATGAATTTCAACCATGCAATTTACCTTCTATTCTATAGTATATTACAATTGATTGAATAGAATATAAAAAATAAAAAATTAAATTAAATATGGAGGTGGTGGGTGATTCCTTGAAAGTTATCCAAGTCCTTGTTGCTGCCAAGCTTTCAAGGACTTTGTTTGGAAATGTCATTACTGATATTCATTGTTTAGTAGCTAGTTTTAATTGTAGTTTTTTTTCATGTTAAGAGAGAGGGCAATAAGCTTGCTCATGCCCTTGCCGTAGGGCAATTCTATCTGCGGAAAATTTTGAAATTTAATAAAATATTTAATTGAATGAAAATAAAGTTAAAAAACTAAAATGAATTTCAACCATGCAATTTACCTTCTATTCTATAGTATATTACAATTGATTGAATAGAATATAAAAAATAAAAAATTAAATTAAATATGGAGGTGGTGGGTGATTCCTTGAAAGTTATCCAAGCCCTTGTTGCTGCCAAGCCTTCAAGGACTTTGTTTGGAAATGTCATTACTGATATTCATTGTTTAGTAGCTAGTTTTAATTGTAGTTTTTTTCATGTTAAGAGAGAGGGCAATAAGCTTGCTCATGCCCTTGCCCGTAGAGCAATTCTATCTGCAGACTTAGATGTGTGGTTAGAAGATCTACCACGTGACTTGGAGGATGCTTTTCAGTTTGATTTGCCTTAAATAAAAATTCTTACCTAATTCTCAAAAAAAAAAAATATATATATATATATATATATATACATGGAATAGAGAATTTTATCTAATGGTACTGATAAGAAGAAAAAGAAGAAATATTATGAATTTATTCATCCGTAAGATAATTAATAGCTTTGTATGGGTTGAATATAAATTCTCTATTCCATATTTAATTTTATTTTTTATTTTTTATACTCTATTCAATCAATTGTAATATATTATAGTATAGAATATAAATTGCACTTTCAAAGTTTGACTGAAATTTATTTTAGTCTCTTAACTTTGTTTTCATTCAATTGAGTCTTTTATTAAGTTTCAAATTTATTCAATTCAAAAATTTTGTCCAATTCCGTTGAAAATTTTTCGTTAAATATGCAATTAACTAATTACAAATTTGGAAAAAATTCTCACACAAAAATATTTTTATTAATTTTACAGTTTTTTCATGTGAGAAAAATATTATTTTAAAAGCTATTTAAAAAAAAAATGGACAAAAGTCCTAAATTGAATAAATTTGAAATTTAAAAGAGTCAATTGAATGAAAGTAAAATTAGAGAACTGAAATGAATTTTAATCAAACTTAAAATGTGGAATTTTCATTGTACCCTATATTATATTTACATATGAGTTTTTCTATATTAAACTCTGGTTATTTTATGAAAAAAAAAAAAAAAAACTCAAAATGGGATAAAATGATTTTTATCCTATCGCTCTTGTCTGCTTGGGGCGTTGCTGCCTTTCGGCCCTTCTTGGTTCCTTTTTTCAACACTAGTTCCTTCTTGATCTTCTTTTTGGGTGTTTAATGCTGCGTTTTTCTGGCGCAACTGTTCTTCCAAGTCATGGTTTTGCTTGGTGAGGCATTTTACAGCAACGGCAAGAGTTTGAACCTGTCTCTCGAGGGCAGTCGTGGGTGGTTGCCATTGAGCGAGTGAGCACCATGCAACTTTTTTGTTCGAGAGGCAATGGTATGGCTTACAAATCACAAGTTCCCACAGACGACGCCAACTGATGATGCTGAAAAAACCACCAGTAAGTCACATGGTCTTCACGTGCTTGTAATGCAATTTGCACAACAAAAAGAGAAGACTTTACAGAGAGCACCAATGTGGTGCCAGCCAAATACCCTCCGAAAGTCAAGTCAGAACTTCTCACAACTCTAGAATGCCAGAGCTAGGGTGAATTATACGTACCTTGATTTGTGAGAGTATTGGGCTTTTATAGTAGTAGATGGTTGACATCTCTTCCTTGAGTAGGAAGTCTTTTCCTTATAGAAATCCTTATAAACGTATATTACAGGATCCTTTTCTTCTAGGAGACTAATACTGAGCGTGAGGCACAAGATATTTCCAAATACACACATGAGTGGTGGCCAAGTCAAGATTATGTCATAATCATCAGCCTCGTGTATCTCCTTCGGCTTAGTGGCGTTAACTTTCCATCCTCCCCACATTGACCTCGTCAGCTTAAAGCCGTAGACTCCCTACTGTTTTCACTTATAGGAATTCTTACAAAAGTATATTGCAGGATCCTTTCCTTGTAAGAGACTAATACTGAGCGTGAGGCACAAGACATTTTCAAATACACACATGCGTGGTGGCCAAGTCAAGATTCTGTCAGAATCGTCAACCTCGTGTATCTCCTTCAACTTAGTGGCGCCAGCTTTCCATCCACCCTACATTGACCTCGTCAGCTTAAAGTCGTAGACTCCCTACTGTTTTCACTTGTTGATGGACACAAGTAAAACCGACGGGTTTATTTGGAACGTCGCTTTATGTCTTCCCATTAGTGAGTGTACACTTACAATTTACCCTTATTAGTAAAAATATTCGCATCATAAAAAATTATTTAACTCATATCATATGGATCCTAAAAAGGCTAAAACAATAGTGCCAAGGTATACTATGGTGTGTGTGGGTGTATAGCCTCACCCTTGTTGAAGCAGCAACAGGTTTTGTTGGGAAGTGATGAGGCTCCAAAGGAAGAGGGACGGCTTGGACTGAAAACTTGTACAATGAATTGAGCTAAGCGCTCAAACACCAATCTCTTCATTGACTTCCTCTTCTTCGAAATCACACTTCCAAGCTTTTGTTTGTTTAGCCATGGCTTTGTATAGAACCCATCGGCCAATTCCGCAGCTGGGTTTAGCTTTACCATCTCCATCTGCAGCTTCTCTAACTTTGGCTTTCAGAGTTTTTTGTTCATAGCCATGTCTGTCTTCTCTCTAATTTTCAAAAAAAAGAAAGAAAAAAAAAAAAAAATTGTGGATGGGGCAATCAACAATGATTTCATGTATTTAAAGAAAGACAAAACTTTGTCACCAAGCTGACGAGAGAGAGAGAGAGAGAGAGAGAGAGAGAGAGAGAGAGAGAGAGAGAGAGAGAGTGAGTGAGTGAGTGAAAGTGAGAGTGTCACTAACTACATGGTTTTGAAACCAGACCGGACTGTATGATCCAACTGGAAAAACCTCAAACCTCTCGGTTTTGTGGTTTTTTTTTTAACTTCAAGAACCGCTCCATGGAAAAAAACCAAGGACCCGTGCAAATCGTGGTTGGACCGTACGATTCTGAGTTAGTATATAAAAAATAAACTTTGAGCATTTTATTGTAATAATAAATTGTCTATTTATTTCATTAAGCTAGGTGGAGCTGACACTTTGACGTTTCTTAATGGTGAATAAAGAGATTGGAATAGTAGTAGTTTTTTTTTTTTTAAAAGTCTTTAACCTTTAATCCTCTCAAAAAAAAAAAAAAAAAGTCTTCAACCTTTAAGATTGGATTTCCCTTTTCCCATTTGTGGCCAATTCTCTGTTTTTACCTTCTACTTTAAGATTCTTCTAGATGCTAAGAAGATAAAATGACATAGTAATCACTGCAGGTACCACCCCTCATTCTTTCATTCATTTTTATGTTTACTTGATTCAAAAGATTGAAGGTCCAAAATGGCAAAACGCAAAAAAAAAAAAAAAAAAAAAAAAAAAAAAAAACAACAACAACAACAACAACACACTTGTTAAAATTGTCTCTCTCAAATCTCAATGATGGTGGAATTGGCTAAAGCCTCTTATCTCAAGATAAATGGAAGTATAATAAGACATTTTTAGATGGTCGGTTTGCTTTTGCTTCTCCCATGGGTCCACAAATCCAATCCACTAATAATCATATGTTAATTGTTAATAAATATGAAATCAAACTTCTTTCCGAGCTATAATTAGATTATGATCTCGGATAATTCCTATATATTATATAGTATTTGACTCAGATTATGCGCTATTCCTGTTAATTGCCTATCTTTTGTTTATTATGGTAGTGGTTGATAGACTCTGACACTCTCTATCTCATTTAATTCGGTGGGTTTGTCTTTCTGTCTTTGTTTGTATTTAGATTGTGTGGGTTTCATTTGGATTATTTTATGTGGGCATGTATCCATTGGTAAACTTTGCATAGCAATGTGGTTGTGGGTTTCAATTTTTTGAGTTATTTGTGAGAATTGGTGAACTGAGTTGATTTAGTTTTGTAAAGATATTTTTGAAGATTTTATGTTTTTTACAGCTCAAGTGGCTCTAATTGAAATGCAATTAACTGTTTGATAAAATGCCTTTATGAGCTATCTATTATTGGCAATGTCCTCAACCTTATCTTTCTTTAACCCCAATGTGATACATGGTAGCCCCACACCAACTTGTTGTTCGTGTTGATTTTCTATCATGTTTTTTTGATAATATGTAACATGTAATTACTTATCAACAATTTCATGCAATTGATATGTGAAAGGGACTAGCTAAGCCATTTACACAAGTAATGAAAGAATTGTTTAGCTAAAACCTTGAATGACCAAATTTTGCACAAATGCATGATCCTGCATTGTTAGAATAGCTACACAATATGCATGATGCTGAGTAGTGGTTTGGGAAAAAAATTTATGATGAAAGTGATTTGGAACAATATCACAACATCTATATGTAGGATGCCTCCATCATAGGACTTCCTTTGTTACTAATGTTATTGTACGTGCCCAAATTCCCACACTGAACTGGGCCTAGTGTTTGGGCTCACAATTTACTTATATAGTGGGTAATGGGTTTCCTACTATGAATAGCTCCCGGGTGAGCTTCAAGAAGGAATTACCCCTTAGCCTAATCTCACTTATTCCCTCCATAAGCTTTTGTAGTTACTGATTTGCTCTCTCCCTCTTTTCTCTCTCCTTTCTCCCTCCAAAATGTCCAACCCCATCTCCTCTTTCTTCCTCCTATTTATAGCTTAAGGATAATGGAGGAGCCGTGATTACCCTCTGGTTCCACTCGTGTAGGTGGGACCCAAATTAATTATTCCTGACAAGGAATATGCTCCGTTGGAAATGGGGTCGAGGACGTTGGAACTGGTACTAGCCTCCAAAAATTGCTCGGTAGTGTGATTCCCCAAGGCACTCCCGGGCTGCCAAGGCATTGCCGCCCATCATAGGGATACCTACCAACTATTCTATATGCGGGTTGTGTTTGTATGCAGAGCTTATGAATAGCGGGCCGGTCATGACGTTGGGCTTGGGCTTGGTAATATTCATAGACTTATATTGCCTAGGCTCGAGATAAGTGGGCCTATAGCAGTACACCTTTCAACAAAATAAGCAGATCTCAAGCAGACTCTAAGAGAGCACATATCAAAGTTACCAAAAGCAATTAAAGAATGAACATTACCTCCAATAAATTACCGAGCGTCCCCTGACATGACTACCACATACCCCTTCGTGGAGCTCGGTTAAGAGCTCATTAACTTTACTTGGATGCAAACATAGCAAGTAAGGTCCCCGAAAAGACCTCCAGTACAACTTGTGGTCTTCAAACAACCAAAACCGAGCAGCGATTATGTATATCCTTTCAGCTTCTTTCTCATCGTTTGGTAAATAGTCCTCGGCTAAAAAGTCAATGATCGGATCCATTCAACATGGCTTAGACACCATAACAGTTGAGACATTCATCTTTACATCTACACTGGGCTCTTTCACAACTTTCACTTTGATCAACCGTGGTACCTCCTCGATCAAGGATGATGCCAATGTGGGCAAAGAGTCCACATCTCTATTCTGTCCTCGAGCAATTTGAACCAACCTCACTTTCTAGAACTGTCTCATGGTTTGTTTCACAAACCGCAAGTAGTCAATCATTTGGGGATCTTTGGCCTCAAAGCTACCCTCTACTTGGTTGACAACCAGCCATGAATCTGAGTATACCTCAACTTCTTATGCCCCCAGTTCAAGAACAGCTTTTAGTCTGATAAGTGGGGTTCATACTCGGCTCCATTCCTCATACAACCCAAAACAAAAGCCCTAATTTTTCAAACCTAAGCAAATCATCAAGCTTTATACTAAAAAAGGAGACCTAGTCACTAAACAAAACCCTAATGGATTCAATCACTTCTAAAAGGCAAATAAAAAGAGAAAAATAAAAAGTAAAAATAAAAGAGAAGATAATAAGGAGAAAGAGAGGAGGACCCGGCGACCATCAGTGGTGGTGGCACCAGTGATAGCACCTTTAGCGGCTGAAGAAGAGAGACAAGAATGTATCGGAACTACCATCGGTAGTGGAGGTGTGGGACGTGGTGGTTGCTAGCTGTAACCATGCAGATTCAACAATGGTGTGAGAGAGTTTTTGAATTTTGGGTAGTGAAACATTTGAAGAAGGAGAGAGTTTTTTGTTTTTTTTTTAGCAGCTAAAAGGCAGAGAGAAAAGAGCAAAGAAAGGGCAGAAGATGGGTGTCACACGGATTGATGAGCTATCCCTATTAGGTGTCAATTTTTTATGCGTTGGATTAAATAAATGGTTGGGATTGAAACTATTGCACGGGATATGAATACAATGATAAGATTTCTTTGGGCCCACCTTTAAATTTATGTGACTTTTAAAGTTTAAGCTTCGGTTTAAAACTAACAAAACTGCTAAAATCTCATAAGTGTAAGCATGTTATAGAGTTTAATATGAAACTGCTAAAATGTAATAAGTGTAAGCATGTTAGGTATTGCATATTTGCAATAAGGGGGGAAAAACAAAAAACAAAGAGAATGAGCAGAAAATACCCAAGTGAGCTCTTTTGTGAATATTGATACTTATGACAGGTGAAAGTAATCCATCAGCTTTTATGTCCTTAGAAAGACAATTTTCGAATTATGCCTTTTAGTTAACTCAATTGGTAAAATTTTATATTGTGTCGAATAAGTGATTAGGGTAAAGAGTAATCATCATTTGCCCAATGGGAAAAAGCAATCGTCATGGAACTGATGCAATAAATTCAAATCCTATCAAATCTATAAAGGGAGGGAGGATGCAATTGATAAAGTTATGGATAAAATCCGAAGGGAAAAAACCCGAGAAGTGAGTAAAATGGGTTATCCTATACGGATGTACCTGATTTGAGTCTTTTCTAAATAAATAAATAAAATATTTTACTTTTTGTTTTTTAATTATTTGAAAGTAATATACAAAATTGAATACTCTCTTGGTGAAAAGAGAATCACATATAATTTTTTTAGTTCTTTTTAATGGTATGCGATCTTTTGAGCATTCATATAACCACAATTATTTCTAAATCAACTTCTAGCATTCAAAGTAAAATTCTTAATTATTAAGTATTAATCTTGTCTTTTGCCTAAAAATTTGGAAGTTTTGTTGTGCACTTGAAGTTGGTTATAGAAATTTCAAGGTTATTTAATTCATTTATAGAGTAGTCATGCTTGTAAAATTTTAATTAAGCTATCTTCTCCATCTTGCCTTCTATAATTAGTACCCACACCACCAAGTTAAGGGACTTTACTTTCAGGTTATTGATTTCTCTTGCAATTATATTAAAAATTGTGAGTAGTGAGGTGCTACAGAAAATTTTGAAAGAAAATGTTTAAAGGAGATATTAGGATGCTCATGAAACATTTACTCCTCCTAAATCTTTAAACACATTCACTTATACACATTTGAACTCATCAAGTTCTTCATCAAATTCTTCAAGAAACACCAAGTAAGTTACATAACAACACACGATATTTCACGCTCAACCACATGCGCGCACAATTCCCTTAATCAATCAAACAGAAAACTGGTGAGTAAAAAGGTTCAACATTGTGAGAGAAATCGAATTCACCATCATGCTGTTCGAAAGAAATCTTGTATGCAAGAATAACGCCTCAACAATCCCCATATACATATAAAAGAATAAAACATGATTCATCATATTGGATAATATTTAGGGCTGTTTGGTATATGCACTTAAATAATAGTTTTCAGTTTT
The DNA here is from genome assembly GCA_963669245.1 of Quercus cerris. Classification (NCBI taxonomy): domain Eukaryota; kingdom Viridiplantae; phylum Streptophyta; class Magnoliopsida; order Fagales; family Fagaceae; genus Quercus; species Quercus cerris. The sequence goes on along the minus strand of OY770014.1, from coordinate 22,800,590 downwards.
TAAACAATATTATACGTATTTTCATACACTTTTCTACTCATTTGTATTTCTAAAAAATAAAAATAATATTACTAGAACAATATTACCAAACGAAACTATTATTAATACAGAGGCACAGTTTGTTTGAGATCTCTCATGCGTGCACTACCTACAAATCTTAAATATTTTTAAACGTCTACAACAATTTTACAACATTTTTACAACAAATCACAGGTGGTTAGTTGTTATTGGTTCAAATTTGAAATTAACATTAAGATTACTTTTTTGCCCCAATAATAACAACCAGTAACAATCTGCTACTTAAAATTTATTATAAAAATATTATAAAATTGTTATAAACATATCATTTCTCTTTTTAAAATGGCAAAAAAAATTGTCCGCGTGTGCCGTGTTCAGTACATTTTTAGATAGAGAGAGAGAAAGTGTCCAAAATAGTGTATAAGTATATTAATATTGTTTTCCTTGAACAGCGAGTATCGGGGCCCACTCGGGATTTTGCGGTTATTTTCTTCCTTTTTTTTAAGTATTAAAACGTCCGTACACATTTTGGTTCGTTTACGGAAAGTCAAGCCCTTTTTTTTTTTTTTTTTTTTTTTATTATTATTAATCCGAAAGTGAAGCCTAGTGGTTCCACTTGTATCTAGTGAAATGTTCTTTTTTGTTGTTTTTTGTTTTTTTGTTTTTAAAAGTAAAATGTTCATTCATTTACTGTTGTCATTCATTTACTGTTGTATCTAATGGAATTAGACAAAAAATTTGAAATTTAATAAAAGATTCAATTAAATGAAAATAAAATTAAATGACTGAAATAAATTTCAATCAAGTTTTGAAGATGCAATTTACATTCTATTCTATAATATATTGCAATTGATTGAATATAATATAAAAATTAAAAATTAAATTAAATATGGAATAAAGAATTTTATTGAATTGGTTTTTTATCTAATGGTGTTGATAAGAAGAGAAACAAGGAATATTATGAATTTATCCATCCATAAGATGATTAATGGCTTTGTATGGCTTGAATATAAATTCTCTATTCTATATTTAATTTAATTTTTTATTTTTTTATTTTTTATATTCTATTAATATATTATAGGATAGAACATAAATTACACTTATAAAGTTTGATTGAAATTCATTTTAGTTTTTTTAACTTTCTATTTTGTTCAATTGAATATTTTATTAAGTTTCAAATTTATTCAATTCAAACTTTTTGTCCAATTCCGTTGAAAAATTTTCATTAAGTATGCAATTAACTAATAAAAAATTTGGAAAAAATTCTCACAGAAAAATACTTTTATTAATTTTACAGTTTTTTTATGTGAGAAAAATATTTTTTTTAATAGAAATTTTTTAACAAAATTGGATAGAAGTCCTTAATTGAATAAATTTAAAATTTAAAAGACTCAATTGAATGAAAGTAAAATTAGAGAAATAAAATAAATTTTAATCAAACTTAGAAGGCGTGGAATTTGCATTTTACCCTATATTATATATACATCTGAGTTTTTATATTTTAAACTTTGGTTATTTTATGAAAAAATGACAAAAATAAAAATGCTCAAAATGGGATAAAGTGATTTTTATCCATGGCTCAATTACTACCCATAAATTTCAAGAATATCTTTTTTTATATTTAATGCTACTAAAATAAAATGATTGATATTCAAAAAAAGAAAAAAAAAAGGTTAATTGAACAAATCCACCAAAAATATTAGGATATTTGTATACTGTAATCAGATTAACTATTAAGATTAACAGTCACATGTAAGTCATGTGATCTAATAATAAAAACAATAATTGTCTTAGACTTAAGCTTTTAAAATGAAATATAAATTTTAATAGATTAGTTAGGTCAGTCATATATGTTTTTTTTTTCCACCATTCTTGTATTATAGACTCATAGAATATGATTGGTTATGTAACCTTAAAAAAATATAAATTCTTTTACCCTTACCCATGTTAAAATTACTAAATTACTTTTTCTATTTCTCAAACAAACCAAAATATCCACTCATTTCTTTTAGCAATTACACGGCAATTTTCCTCATAAATATTTAAGTTTTTTAATCCCACCCAATCGATGAAAGATTTGAATTCCATTCCATTCTGATTGAAATAAGTGAAATTTCATACTGATATACAAACTAAAACGAGAGACTCTTTTGTTCTACCTCCAAAAAAATAAAGTTGGATCCACTCCAACCCGTTTCAGCCATTCCAATAAAAATACCAGCAATATCTCTTTAGTCTTGAGTCTTTGACTTTTCTTCCCCGCTCATTTCCACACCACATTTAATGTGTTGTACCTTTTTTTAATAAAAAAAATTCTCTCACTCTCTCTCTCTCAGAGTCGGTCAAAACATAAAACTTCTACATTTTACCCTTTTTTATTTTTATTTTTATTTTTATTTTTATAAATATTTTTATTTTGAAAGAGGGTTGCATAGTTTTATACATTACTAGATATTGAATAACTATTAATACACAATAATATCATATACAAGCATTGGTTCTATGTTATATATTTTAAACTTTCTGTTTAGAAGAATTTTAAACCTATTTTAATAGTGATATATATATTATTTAATTAAAATAATTTACTTTTATACTTTTTTTTCTTTTTGCTAATCCACTAGCATGTGATATTAGGAGACAAATTGTCCCAACCCATCATCATTGGAATATAAAAAAGCAAGCCAAACCCCCCTGAATGAAAAGAAATCCTTCCCTTGATTTCCGGTGAAGATTCTGTTCGAAATGTAATACAAGTGCTCTTTCTAAAAAGGCCTTTTGCCAATGGTTAATCACTTTGACCCTTTTATGTTGAAGCCTAACACTGTGTTTGGGAAAACAGGGGGGTGGTGGGGAGGGAAAGATGAGAAGAAAGGGGAGAGGAGAGGGAAGAAAAAGGATAAATTTTTATTTTTCCTTTGTTTGGTTTATAAGGGAAAAATGGGAGAAAACACGTGTTATATATTGGTGCGTCTCATCTTAAGTACTCTCTCCTTTTTTAAAGAATATGGTAAGCCATGGAAGAATTTGTTTCCTTCATTTTCCTTTTCTTCACATCAATCCCTCCTAACCAAACAAAGGAATTTATGTTATTTCCTTCCATTTCGTTTCTTTTCTTCCCAAATCCCTCCTAACCAAACAAAGGGTAAATCTGAACCCCAATTCGATTTATTTTTTTTTTCCTATCGGTTTGGCAATGATGGCATTGCGAGCTTTCCCATTCTGAATTTGTTGCATAATTTCTATTCTATGTCGTAGCCTAGCCATACATACAAATGCTTATAACAATATGATCTGTTTTTTAGGGATTTTTTTTTGTTCTCTATTTTGCATTGATTTAAATTGAATTACTGGTCTGTTATTTTGCTGAATCAAATGGATTTGTCTAATATGTGCCCGTGGTTGTCGTAATCCTCCTCGGCCAACATGACTCAGTGGGTGACTGTAGTGAAAGGGGCACTGGTATAAAACGGATCCATTTATTATGTTGGGAAGCAAAGGCAAGGAATAGTAACAAAAATCAACATAAAGTAGGGATTTTGACTGAATTGCTTGATTATCTAAAACAATGGACCATCTCTATTAAAAATTTAACCTTAATGGTTGCCCTAAGGCAAAAACAAGCTGTGCTGTGAAGGTTGCCGTTGTCCTGTGGCTGTAATTGCTGAAAGAGTCAGCTGGCTGTTTTGGTTTGTCTGTGAAATTTATAGACATAACTTAGAATGGATTAATGTACTCCAACTGAAAAACGCAAATATTCCCTAATTTAGAATGGATTTATGTACTCCAATTGAAAATAGATAAAAAGTTTAAAAGCACACCCACAAAAGAGCTCTACAGTTACACTACAGTACAATTACTCCCACCGGCGGCGCAGTCGTGTCTCTTCCCAAGATCCGGCGGCGCTGAATTCCACACCGCCGCCGCCGCCAAACAAAGCAAACCCCCACTCGCGCACACAACCCATTCATCCGACCAAAACCAGACACAAACACAGCCACCCCATCGCTCCAAAACCACCCGACGGTCTTAATTGACATCAACACAACACAAATTTTCCGATCCGACCAAACACCCAGATCCAAAGAAAATCAAAAAGGGGGAAAAGCCTTTCTTTTTAAATGCTTTGTTCCATTTTTCTTTATAGGCAATTCGTAGAGTTCACTTACAATAATACACTAGACACACTTAGCAAAATCAAGGCAAACATTCAAAATCGAAAATTTTGCACTCCATAAATACTAAAACAAGGAAAATTATTAGACAGTCCCAGAGCACAGAGCTCCGGGACTATCTAATAATTTGCCCTCAGATACACTGCAGATTAGTAACAATATTGGCATCATAAAAAATTATTTAACTCATATCATATGGATCCTAGAAAGGCTAAAACAGCAGTGCCAAGGTCTGCTATGGTGTGTGTGGATGTATAGCCTCACCCTTGTTGAAGCAGCAACAGGTTTTGTTGGGAAGTGATGAGGCCCCAGAGGAAAAGGGACGGCTTGGACTGAAAACTTGTACAATGAATTGAGCTAGGCGCTCAAACACCATTCTCTTCACTGACTTCCTCTTCTTCGGAATCACACTTCCAAGCTTTTGTTTGTTCAGCCATGGCTTTGTGTAGAACCCATCGGCCAATTCTGCAGCTGGGTTCAGCTTTACCATCTCCATCTCCAGCTTCTGTAACTCTGGCTTTGAGAGTTTTTTGTTCATAGCCATGTCTGTCTTCTCTCTAATTTTCAAAAAAAAAATTGTGGATGGGGGCCAATCAACATGGAAACTTAGTCGCCAAGCCGACAAGAGATATAGAGAGAGAAAGAGAGAGAGAGAGAGAGTGAGAGTGAGTGTGTCACTAACCGTATAAACCATAAACTTTGAGCATTTTGTTGTAATAATAAACTGTCTATTTATTTCATTAAGCTAGGTGGAGCCGACACTTTGACGGTTCTTAACGGTGAAAAAAGAGATTGGCATAGTACTCTTTTTATTTTTTTTAGCTTTAAGTCTTTAACCTTTAAGATTGGATTTCCCTTTTCCCCATTTGCGGCCAATTCTCTGTTTTTTACTTTTTACTTTAAGATTCTTCTCGATGCTGAGAATATAAAAAAGACATAGTAATCACTACAGGTACTGCCCCTCATTCTTTCCTTCATTTTATGTTTACTTGATTCAAAAGATTGAAGGTCCAAAATGGCAAAACGCAAAAAAACAACAATACACTTGTTAAAATTGTCTCTCTCAAATCTCAATGATGGTGGAATTGCCTAAAGCCTCTTGTCTCAAGAAAAATGGAAGCATAATAAGACAGTTTTAGATGGTCGGTTTGCTTTTGCTACTCTGGTCCACAAATCCAATCCACTAATAATCATATATTAATTGTTAATAAATATGAAATCGAACTTCTTTCTGAGCTATAATTAGATTATGATCTAGGATAATTCTTTCTGAGCTATAATTAGATTATGATCTCGGATAATTCATATATATTATATAAGGACTTTGACCCAGATTATGCGTTGTTCTTGTTAGTTGCCTATCTTTTGTTTATTATGGTAGTGGTTGATGGATCTTTGTGAATGAATTATCATCTAAATCTTAGATATGGCTGTCTAGTATGTATCTATTTTTGCATGACGGTTTTGTTCCTTTGTTTTATTCTTTGGTTCAAATCATTCTCTTTTGCATTGATTTCATCAAAAAAAATGTATTTAATAAGCAAAGCCAAAATTGTTTAATGCACAAAAGACAAAACAACTATTAAGTGAGAAATACATAACTCTGGGCTACACAGCTCAAGACCCTCAAAACATAATTTACAATTGTATAAAACCTTATTAACAAACTATAAAGAAAGAGACTAGGCAAACTCAAGTTTACAATAAAAATTAAAATTTAAAAAAATTTAAAGAAAAAAAAAAAAAGAAGCAATCTAAGATCACTTAGAGATTCTTGAAGCATATCAGATGATATTGCAAAGCTCTATAATCTATTGATGACTGAGTTTTTCTCTTCCTACTTGGCAGCTTGGAGTCCACTTTCTTCAATTTGACATTGACTTCTATGAATGATCAGATATCTTTGGAGCCAAAGTTGGTTAACTGTAGAACCAAAGCCAGCTTGTAAATAATTGGCTTTCAAGCCTATCCCTTTCCAATCCAGCTTGTAAAAAAGTGTACTTCAGCATACAATTACGAATATTAAATGGAGGAGTGTATTTGAGTGTGAAAGAATATTTTATCATTCCCAATTTGAAGCAGAATTCAATAATCAAAGCAAAATTATATCAATAACCAATAAAAAATGGATTAGAAGACAAGCGTTATAAAACCTGAGTAGACTCTGGTCTGTCAAAAAAGCATCATTTAATGATGCTACTAGTATTTTTTGAGCATACGTCGGCTATTCCAAGTCCATTCTTTAGGCTTACTGTATTAATGTGCTTAAATTCATAATATTTATATGAATTTAGGGCATACATTAAATAGGAATTTAGTAAATCCCTATATATATATATATATATATTAACGTACTTACTTTTTTTTTTTTTTTAATGTACTTACTAATTTATTTTTCCTGTACTATTTGTATCACAGTACAGTATTAATTTTTGTATCCTTGAACTTATACTTTTATTTTTTGAGGGGGACCTTGAACTTATACTTCTAGTACAAGGCTTACCGTTTAGCCAAAAAAAAAAAAAAAAAAGGTACTAGGCTTACCTGCCTCTATATATAGGCACCCTCTATACGGTTTCAAAAATACCAAAATTTTAAGCAATGATGTGAGTCTTAAACTTCTAATCATATAAGTAATATTTTAATTTTTGGAAATTTTAACTTAAATATAAAGTATAGAATGAAATGAAATTGTGAGTTAGGATTACTTTCTCAAGATCATGAAGAAAATTTGATTTTTTTTTTCCATTGAATAACTAGTTAGGATTACTTTCTCAAGATCATGAAGAGAATTGAATTTTTTTTTTTCCAATGAATAATTAGTTTGGTTACAACTCATCAATGAATGGTTCGCATAAAAAAATACAATAAAAAAAAATTAGTATAAAAGCAAGTTTGTGTAACTAAGTGGAATATATATAATATCCAAAATAATTTGAATTTTCTTCTTGATAAAAATCTTTTGCACTTTTTTCATATTTTTCTTTGTGGCAAAAAAGGGATGACCAAAAAAAAAACAAGGATACAGGTGGAAAAGGTAATAAGTGAGAGTGAGATGTGTGGAAAATAGGGAGTATATATGGTTGACGCAATTACTTAAATAGTTAAATGTTTGTAATAAAGGGACTGCATGCTCTCGCAACTTTTATATATATAAGCTAAAGGGACTACATGCTCTCGCAACTTCTATATATATATATATATATATATAATCTAAACACTGAATCTCAAGATAGTATATAAAATAAAATAAAAATAAAAAAGTTGAAATAATTACCATAAGTTGTTAATTCCACAATTCAAATTGTTTCTCTCTTAACCCGAACCCTTTCTCTCTTAATCCTCCAAATACTTTGTACATTAGGAGTTGCTAATTAAGCTATAAGGGCTCTATAACAATATCTTATTAACTAGTATTAATAAATGTTAACTAACGGGATTTAATCACTCATGTATCAAGATAAAATCAAATTATGTAGTAATGTGGTATCAAACTAAGTGCTACAATAATAATATTTTAAATATTCTAATATCAACGTTAATTATACAGGACTCAATGATAAAATTTTTATATAGTTTCTATAAACAGAAAAATTAGTGCGACACTGTATGACTTTCCTCTTCAAGTTGGGCAAGAAGATGAAGGTTAAAGCTAATGCAGAAGGACATGGAATATCTTTGATTATACGGTGACTTATTCATCACGATTCGAGTGGCATTAGGCAACTAAGAGAGTAATCCTAAAGTTTGACCCGGTGGGGCTCCAAATCGAAAAAGGTGTATGAATTTCATTTTTCTTTTGATTTCAATGTCTCCAAAAAAAAAAAAGCCTTTTGACCCAAATTCTTGTTTTTTTTTTTTTTTTTGTTGAAAGGAAGTGGGAACTGGATGAGCTCCCTTATAGAATGTCACTGAATAATGTGAGACAAATAACAAATATTTTTCACTTTAGTGATTATTTATTATCACTTTTGTTATGAATACATTGTTGCAACATTATTGTAAGTGAGATTTTTTTTTAATTGCCTATATAGTACAACAAGTGCATAATAAATTCAATATGTTATTGTATAAGTAATGTTATTGTAATAAATCTTCAAGTTTCATCAGTCCTATTTGAATTAACATTGCTAAATTTTGACACATTTATTATATTTATATGTATTTTAGTTAATTATAATATTTTAATTATGAAATAATCACCATCTATTTAAGAAATTCCAGCAGCCAAGCAGTCAGGGCTGATGCTATACCAGCCACTAGATTTGCTGTCTCCAAAACGATAAAGCTCCAACCGTCCAACTATACACCAAAAGCTATCCAGAATTCCAGGACCAAGGAACTCACTTTCACAATGGTGCTGGATCATCTCTCTTTATGTCCGTTTTTATTTTTAAGATAAATTGTAATGAATATGATAAATTTATTAGTGTGTTCCACAACGTCAAGAAAAAAATTCTACTTATATTTTTTACACATCCCACATAATTTCTCATTTCTTAGATAGATTAATGGCAAATTTTGGTTCTTTGACATTCATGTCTTAATACTTAAAAGCATCTTATCAAATATCTACAAAAAATGTATAGTCTCAACCATACATGCATGAGGTTCCTTTCTCTCCGTTTAAGACAACGTTTTATATCTTAATCAACAGCTACAACTGAAGTCTCAATCATGATGGGGTTCATTTGTCTCCGTATAATTAAGACGTTTAGGTCCTATTCCTATTTTGGTGATGGATGAAAGATGCTTTGCTTTCCAACATAAGTAAAATAGGAAATCATATGAATCCAACCCGACCAACTTGAGATTTTTGCTAGGATATATCCAAAGATTAAGAACCACCACAAACGAAGCCAAAATTTTATACACAAGTTTTGTCAAATCCAAATACTAAGCCGAAAAACTGACATGATTTTTATTTCTAGCAATTGAGAGGAGAAAATGTTATTACAAACCCAACATGTAAATCCAACCCACAGGGAAAGAAAATAAACAGCCTCAAAAGGCTTATTGCTATGAAATACACGTCATTTCCTTTTGGAGAGACAGGTAGGGCTAGCTAGGCAGCGGAAATGAAGTTTTATTGCTATGAAATACGCATAAATCAAATTAAAGTTTAGAAAGGATGTTAGCCATAGAAGGACATGGAGTACAAACAGCCTGCAAAGGCTTAGTCTTTGACATAACAAATAATCCGGAACCTACGTACGGTCAAGTCCACCATTTCCTTCCCAACCCTTTCCCAATCAAAGCACTGAATGATTGCCATGCTAATGAAATCACACGCAATGCCAAAAAGATAAAGCTCCAACCGTCCGACTATACACTAAAAGCTATCCGGAGTCCAAGGAACTCACTTTCACAATGGTGCTGGATCATCTCTTTTTATGTCCCTTTTTATTTTAAAGATAAATTGTAATGAATATGATAAATTTAGTGTGTTCCACAACGTCAGGAAAAACGTTCTACTTATATTTTTTACACATCCCACATAATTTCTCATTTCTTAGATAGATTATTGGCAAATTTTACTGACGCAGTTGAAGTATAACAATTTAAATTCGTTATATTTTCTTATCTGATTTTTAATATATAACAATCCACACTCATACAATCAAAATAATTCTATAAAAAATCTTATTTCAATGTAATTTAACTTTAGAGTACAATAGCACTTCTTGGTGAGTAGTCTGTCATGATGACAAATCCAAGGGTTTGTGTTCATAATTTGAGGTCACATGGAGTTTTTTATTCGGTAGGTTTCGTTGGAACATTCTTCGAAATGGGACTATAATTAAGAATCTATTGAATCTTTTAAAAAAATGCGTTTCTATTTTAAATTTTATATAAAGTTTTAAAATCTCTTGTTTCTTTTTAGTAAATGGGGGAGTGCTTTAAAAAAAAAAAAAAGAAAGAGAAATTAGTCCGGGTGGACTGACCATAAGAGTACACATAAAGCAACTAAAGAAACAGAATTGAACCTCTTCCATTTGTTTCTTTTTGGAGGATGTACCATCGGTTATGGTATTGAATTGAACAAGCCCGACAAGTCAAAAAGGGTCATGAAGCTCTGGTAGTCAGGGCAGGCTACCTTGACAACTAGTTTAATTTGAATTTGACTGATCCACTAGGTCAGTCATATTGAAGTAAGGAAGTGAAGTTTGTACCCTCGATCATTGTGTAAAACACAAAAAGCAGGCCATGTCAAAATAAGAGTATTCTACCCACCTCATCTATTTGATAATTGTATAAAAATATCTTCATCCTAACATAATTTTTTTATTAAACGGGTTAATATGATATAGCCTATTTCAACTAATTTAATAGATAATTTAAATAAAAATTACAAAACATTAATTATTTTCTCATTGTTTTAGGTAAAAAAGTTAGGAACTTTAGAGTTTTAATAAATGAAACTTAGAATTCAAATTTATCAATATAACCAGTAAAATTCTTTTAATTACTTCATTATATTTATAATTCAAATTTATATACATAAAATAAAAATGAAACTTATTTATATTTATTAGATCATTTCAAGTTAATTGCTGGTTAAGCAAGTCAATACAAACTTGATCTATTTATTAATTGGGTTGAAGTGTATTGACCTATTTTTGACACAAACCCATTTGATTAAACACTAAATGGAAGAAAAAAAAAGTTGTTTCTTGTTCGTGTGTCATATATATATATATATATATATTTGATAGTTATAACAGGAGAGTGAAATTTAATAGTAGATGTCTTGTGGTTAATATGAACAAATTACAAAAAATTTCATTTTAATTTAATGAAGATATTATTACTACTTTTAGCATGATGAATACATTGTTGCAACACTATTGTAAATGAGGTTTTTCTTTTGTGCATCTATTATAATAATCATCTACCAATACCATATCATTGCCATGTATATATTTCTTTCAAACTTTTCTTTATATTAAAAAAAAAAAATTATATATATATATCTATATATATCTATTATCCCGTCATGTTATGCTTTATACGAGGCTAATTATTCTATAGTTTTAAAGTAGTACTTAGGGCTCTCACAATGACTGCAGGCCTCATGGTGGTTTCCATGTGTGGAGCCCACCCATAACACTGCTAGAGTCCAAACTACCCTATAAGTTTCCATCATACAAAACACTGTAGAACCCAACTGTGCTTGTATGTATGCTTGGACGTAAGGCATTATCCCTCCTTTTGAATCCTTTCACGTCAGTGTGAAAGTTGAAAGGTACTATGAATTACTTTTTATTTCTTTTCTTTTTTTGTAAATTATTAGTATACACATATTGTATAGTCATCGATTATTATTATTTTTCATATTACTTAAATTTTTATGGCACTGATATATATTGTATTGGTAGATGAATATTATGATAGATTCACAAAATTCATTAAGGGCTAATTTTTTTTTTCCTTTTCATGATATCACAATTAATTAGATAAGTAACTAAAATATAATAAATTGGTTCGAAAAGGACTCAAGGGGGGGCTGGTGCCTTACTGGCACCTACTAGATTTTGTTGCCTTCAAGACAAAATGACTTTTAACTAATTAATTGTTAAATTTTTACCGATTGTTGTGAGCCTATTGGTGTCGGTACCATCACTCGTCCAACTATACCTTTCACATAATTGCTGGATCATTACACCTGGATTCCAATTTCCATTATCTCCTTGGGTATAAGATTTGTACTTAAATTTTAGGTTTTTTTTTTTTTTTTTTTTTGAATTGTAGGTATATAAATTTTAATGTGATTCATCAATCATCATCCATGACGTTAAGAAAACCTGTCTGCACATATTTGTACCCATTACTCATCCTCATTGATTCCTCCGATTTGGACATTTGTGATGGTGAAGGTAGAGTAAAAGTCATGATGAAAAAGCCAAAGTTTTGTGTTCATATTTTGAGGTCACGTTAGAGTGTGAGAGTTTCTTCGTTTGGTAAATCGTAGGTTTGGTTGGAACATTCCTCGAAAGTTCGAAATGGATCTGAAATTTTTAATCTTTTAAAATAATGCATCTCTGTTTTAAATTTTACATAAAATATTTAAACCTCTCGTTTAATTTTGGTTTAGCACTAAAAGTAGAACTTTTAGAAGAAAAGAAAACTGAGAATAAGTCCGAGTGGCCTCAACAGAGTACATTTCAGAGTTACCTTAAGAAATTCATGATGAAACATTGCAAGTTCCAATAAAATCCCCGCTTCTATTTGTTTCTTTTGAGGATGGAACTACGATTATGCTATTGAACAATCCGATCATACGGGCAAATGGAACTCTGCTATAGTCAGTGCAGGCTTATGGGAGTTTGTAGAACTAGTAGTCCAAGTTTCTCAGTTTGATAATTGGTGTGAACTTGTAATATAAAACAGACAGCACGTGCTTTAAGGGCAATGAAAATCAAAGCGCAAGATCAATGGGAGTGTCAGCAGAGGCCATCAGGGTGACGATATTGGGATTGCATGAAATTTGACAAGTTGAAGGAAAATAGCATTATGATCAACGCTTGAGTGTCGTGGGTAACCCTAATTTAGGCGAATTCCTTAGCTATAACCCTAAAAACAGTATTTTTGCTATATTTAATAATATTTGTTTTCCTTAATAAATTTTAATTTAAAATTTAAAAAAAAGTCCAATTTGATTTAGAACGTCTCTTATAACTTATTTGGAAGTTTAGAGAGGGAGGAGAGTAAGGGAAATGGTTCCCCTCCACCTTGTTTGGATGTTTTTAAAATTAGTAAGGGGGAAGGGAATAATTACCCCTTATTTGGATGTTTTAAAAATTAAGATAGAGAGGAGAGGAAATGATTAAAATAAACAAATTTACCCTTATTTGAAAATAGACTTGCAACATTGGTTTATGATTAATCTAGAAATGATAAATTAGGGAATTTACTTGGACAATAATTTATCTACTCTACTCTCCCTCCAAATCTCTCCAATTTGGGGGAATTAAAAATGAGGGGTTAGAGGGAGTTGAAACCCCTCCAAACCCCTCCCACTCCTTCTTTAAAAGACTTCCAAATAAGGTAATTGGATTACTCTCCTTCCCTCTACTCTACTCTCTCTTCTTTTTTAAACATTTGAACAAGCCATTAAAGACAATATTTTCAATTTTTGCAATTATCTCAATTTTGCTATTTTTGGTAAAAAATACTATTTTGTCACCTAATTACAAGATTGGTGCAAATTAGAGATTCTAACTATTTTCTAGCTGCCATAGGTTTTTTTTTTTTTTTTTTTTTTTTTCTTTTACTATTAAACATATTGTAGCTTCTAGGGCGGTTTAGTTTTTTAGATTTAAAAAAAAGATAGACTTTGTCTATTATTTTTTTCTGGGGGATTCCAGAACCCAATCACCTTTTAGATTCAATAGACTCTTCGTAGATTTGAGATTTTCATTTAAGGGTCATTCTACCGTACCCACTTTTTTTTTTTTTTTTTTGTGGGTACGGTACCCACTTATAAATCTGGCCATTGATTTTACTTGTTTTGATCCTGGCCGTTTATGTGATTTTAATGAATTATCAGCTACCAATTAAGCAGGTAACATATAAAATCGATCACAGGAAGAAAAACAGACGTTTATTTTTTCTCTCTCGCCGTCTCTCGTTCTCTCTCTCTACTTCTCTGCTGCGTTCTTTTAATTCTGCCCCTTCTCATCATTCTTGGTCGATCTTCACCTCGTCTTCATATAAATCTCAGGTAACTATTCTTTATACATTTTCCCTGAATTTATCGGCAAGATTTGGGTTTTTGAATAATGGGTTTAATGATGTATTTCAAGTGAAAGTGAGAGTAGGACAGGCATTTTCTTCATCCCTTCTCCCTTTTCCCTGAATTTATCATCAAGATTTGGGCCTATTTGATTAGTTTTTGTTTTTTTGTTTTTTGTTTTTTGTTTTTTTTTTTTCATTTAGGAATTTTGGAACACAAGCATTAGTAATGTTGTGAAATCTGAATTGAAATTTCGTAGTAGGCAGATTCAAATTGCAAATCAAGCCACTTGCTTCGATTTTTCCCCAATGGAAACCCATGTGAAAATTTTCCATTGAAGAAAAAAAAAGAAAAGAGGTCAAAAATCAACATGAACAGAGACAATTCTCTTAAAGCAACTTCAAAATTTTCTGAGCAAAGTCAACTTCCTGTTATAAATGGTAAAGGTAATGGTCAATTGATGTATAAAAAGAAAGGGTCGAAGAAGACACAACATGATTCAAGTGTTAAAAATGGGAAGCCATCAAGTGTGTTCAAGAGGAGGGTATTTTGCTTCTCAAAATCCTTTCCTGAGAATAGGGTAAGTTGTTAAAATTCATACTTCAATTTTGCAGTACAAGAACCATGGCCTTGGTATAATTATCACTATTTAGAAGTTCACTGATGTGCCTCTGGTTATGAATGTGTATGTTAAATTGTAAATGTAGAAGAAATGTACACTGGGTATTTTTAATAAATCTTGAAAATAGTATTTATATCGTTTGCAAAAAGAAAATTTGTGAACTGAATAGGACTTGGAATGTGAAACATGAACTTGTAGTCTTGTGAACCTGCCTGAAAGCTAAAACTAAAGGTCTTTGGTTGCTATGTTAAGAATTCTATATTTAATGGTAGAGAACATATTGCTTTTATATTAAACAATTTCGATTTGGATTAGGCTTCTGAGTGCTTTCCGTTAACTTGAATTATATGCGAGGTTTGGTGAATTGAGTCAATTTAGCTCTGTTAAGAAATTGTTTGATGATATGTCTGTATGAGTTGTGTATTTTAATGCATGAGTTTTTTGCTTGAGATTTTGAGCAACTAAAATATTATTGTGAAATTTTATGTCTATTGCATTTTCTAGTACTATTATCTAGTGAGGGATTGGGGTCCTGATGAAGGTTGATGGGTAAAATGGCTTAAACATTGCAGTTTGGTTTTTTTGGAACCATCATTTTATTCTGCTGGGCAATCAAGTTGCTAGCTAGTTTTATTTTTTGTGAGTAGTTATGGATATGTGCTTTTAGAGCAGTCCATCTAGCCTTGGTCCTACTTGCCTATAGTAATTGAATTTGTTTCCCAATCTCTCTGAACTATTGGAAGAAAGTTGGCTTTTTTACCTTTAGTGAATGGGTCCAATAAGAGACTATTTTTATGTCTTACAGATATATAGATTTATCTTTATTTTCTATTTCTATTTTCGTTTGTGGGCCACAAACATAGGATCCCCTGCCTAGCATTGAACCACCCCAACACACCCCCCCCCCCCCCTCCCCCACAAAAAGAAATCCTCTCTTATCATATTCATTGGATATTTGGAATTTGGTTCTGTTATATTTGATTTTATTTGGTGAGAGTGAAATAGGCTAACGTTTGAGTATATGGAGAGTACAAGGAACTAGCTTCTAGCTTATTTTGTTGGGGACTCATAAATAGAGAGTCAATTCTAATGCTATTGAGTCTATCTTTTTGTACATAATCTTTTGTATTTTTTGTAATTCCTTAGGCTACTTCTTGCCTTTCTTTGCATGATGTAGTCTCCTTTTAATAAATTTTTATTACTTACCAAAAATAATTGAGAAGCATGCTTTTTTTTTTTGGTTAGTGGTTTGCTATGGGTTTGAAACACCCCTGTATGAGAAGAAAGAAACAAATAGCTCTTAATTCATTCAAAAGAACAAAAAAAATAGGATAGTTAGTTATGATTTCATTTGGCAAAATCACTGCAATAAGGCTCACTGCCACTTAAAAAGTTAGTGAATTACTAAATGTTGAAACTACATGTTCATGAAATCTTGACATTGATCTAACATGTCTCTTAACTTTCAGGATATAGACCCATAATAGCTGCCATTAAAGACAATATTGATTCAAATGGTTTGTAAAATGACGAGGAATGAATTTGTTAAAATGTGTCGATTAAAAGCATGCGAGATGAATGGACCTTTGCTCATTTTGCACATTTTCTTTTTGAATTAATCTTTAGGAATTGTGATGTTTTCTGGTATGATGTTCATGTTCTTTTTTATTGCAGCATTTGCACCTATGAATGGAGGAACTGCTTCTGAGTTACCTGATACAAACTCCTAGAAGCAACCATTTGATGCTCAGAGATACTTTTCACATAGTGAAAGTGCCTGACAGAACTGTGTATACCTAAATAAAGAAAGGGAGCAAGTTGAGACATTTTTCCTTCAGTTTTTCTCTCACTTTATTACTGCTGATGTCAATGCTTTAGCCAAGACAGCAGCTGGAGCCTGCCCCAATACTGTAGCCGAAAAGCCATAGCTTTTCTTCTTTTCTTTGTTGGATATTTGTGTAATTAGGTGTCATAGCTCTTCTTCTTTTCTTCTTTTCTTCTTTTTTATTTTTATTTTTTATTTTTAATTTTTTAGGGGTTTTCTTCTTTTCTTTGTTGGATGTATATGGAATTATATTTTTTTTGGGGGTACCCCCGAGGGGGGGGGGGGGGTGTGAAATCTAATTTAAAACAAAATGTTCTTAGTGAAAAAGAGAGAAGTATTATGACATGTAAACTTTTGTTTAGTTGAGAAGAAAAATGAGAATGTAGTAAATGTAATAATGTGTGAATTTATTGTTTTGCCTCTTTTACATAAAATTAGTTTTTTAAATAGTATATAAGAAGTAATATTTCTTCAATTATTACATAAGAAGTAATATTTATTAAAAATAATGTTGTGAAAATATATATATATATATATATGAGAATTGCCTTGTCTGAAACCATGATGTAACTTAAGATTTTGCCAAAGTGGCAGGAGATAATGGGACATAATGCACACTTGGAAATGATTTCAATAATATCACATTTTGTGTTAAAATTGTATTTTGAAAATATAATTTTTGTGTAAATGCATTCACTTTAAAGTCGTATTTTGGAAAAATAAGTTTAGTACAAAATTTGAAATTTTGTCTTTTACTTTGAAATTGTGTTTTGATATTTTAGCGTAAAACAAGATTTGATTTTTAAGTTCACTTCATAAAAAGATGCAAGTGAAATGGTAATGTGGAGAGAGTAAGATGCAACCATCTCCTCTCTATCTTTAAAACTGTCTTTCGCAATCCTCCATAGCTAGAACTCGCCTTGAGCTCTGTCCAAGGCTGAGAGTCTGGAAACCTATAATTGTACATTAGATTTTTTTGTAAAATCCTATATTGAAAACGTGGTTCAAGGAGAAGCTATTCACTATTTCTCCTAAATAATTTGTCCATAATGTTATTTTTAATAATTACTAGTATGTGACTCGTGCTTATACACATAAATGATGAATTGTAGTGGTGTTGCTGGACACTACATATACAATATCAATTCACTATCACTATCCATGAAATTATACTAAATACAAAACAAAATAATATAACATATTGGTTCAATAGTATCTCCTACATTGAATAAGGATAGGTACATGAGATCATTTAGCTCAATTACAATTTGTTACGTTCAATATCTTTGCATACAAAATATCTAAATAGAAACAATATATATATATATATATATATATACTCATTAGTTCTGGGGTCTTTTGGTCATTCTTAGGTTTCGGGGGTATTATGGTCAGTTTTTAGATTCTAAAGATATTTTGATCATTTAGGTTCTAAGGGAATTTTGATAATTTTGGAGGGAATTGAGGGAATTCTGGTCATTTTTTAGATTATGAGGGAATTTTGGTTCTTTTTAAGGTTTTCAGGATTATTTAAGTCATTTTTTAGGTACTATGGTTATTTCGGTCATTTTTAAGCTTCTAAGGGTATTTTAAGATATTCTCTAGATATAGGGGGCATTACGGTCATTTTCTCTTCTAAGGGTATTTTGGTCATATTTTAGGTTTCGTGGTTATTTTAGTCATTTTTTAGGTTTTATAGTAATTTCGGTCATTTTTTAAGTTTCAAGGTCATGTGGTAATTTTTTTTTTGTCTTAAGGGTATTTTGGTCTTTTTCTAGGTTTCATCGTTGTTTTGATCATTTTTAAAGTTTCAGGGTCATTCAATCAATTTTTTATTTGTTCTAATGGTATTTTTGTTATCTTTTAGGTTTCATGGTTTATTTTGGTTATTTTTTAGGTTTTATGGTAATTTTGGTTTTTTTTTTTTTTTTTTTAATAAGTTTTAGGGTGATTTGGTCATTTTTTAGGTTCTAAAGGTATTATGGTCATTTTTAGGTTTCAGAGGTAATATGGTAATCGGCGAGGGGAAAAAAAAAAACTATCGAATGTGACAAAAGTATACTCACATTTGAAGTTGGTATTGCCTATTGTGACAATGGAACCGTCGGATGTGAGAAAAAAATAAGGGTACAACCAAATGTGGTAAAAGTATAGTAAAAAATGATGTTAGTACTGCTTAATGTGACAAGTATAAATAAACAATGTATTAGCATGTGTTAGTGTAAAATACACAAGTGTGTTGAGTAAAAATACCTGTTACCATTTCAATGTGGGATTCTTCATCAATCATTTTTTGCTACAAACATATATATATATATATATATATATATAATAAGAAAGTAAAAAAGTGACTTCAGTGGTGGACCCAAATGTAAAAGTATGGTCAGATGTGATACTGGTACCACTCAATGTGACGATGAAATTGTCAAATGTGAGAAAAAAAAAGGAACCACTAAATGTGACAAAAGTACTGTCAAACGTGATGTTGGTACTGCTGAATGTGACAATAAAACCATCAAATGTGACAAAAGAACAATCACATGTGATATTGGAACCGCACAATGTGAGGATGAAACCATCAAATGTGAGAAAAAAATAAAGGAACCACTAAATATGACAAAAGTACAGTCACATATGTATTGGTACTGCACAATATGAGGATGAAACTGTCAAATGTGAGGAAAAAAAAAAAACCACCAAATGTAACAAAATTACTATCAAATGTGATGTTAAAACTGCATAATGTGATGTTGGAATTGCACAATGTGAGAATGAAACCGTCAAATGTGAGAAAAAATAAGAGAACTACCAAATGTGACAAAAGAACTGTCACATATGATGTTAAAACTATACAATATGAGGATGGTACCATCAAATGTGAGAAAAAAAATAAAGGAACCATACACAATGTGAGAATGATACCATCAAATATGAGAAAAAAAATAAGGGAATCATTGAATGTGATAAAAGTATAGTCACATGTGATGTTAGTACTGCATAATGTGAGGATAATACCATCAAATATGAGAAAAAATAAGGGAACTATCGAATATGACAAAAGTACAGTCACATGTGATATTGCTATTGCACAATATGAGGCTGATACCATAAAATGTGAGAAAAAAAAATGGAACCACTGAATGTAACAAAAGTACAGTCATATGTGATATTAGTACTACGCAATGTGAGGCTGGTACCATAAAATGTAAGGAAAAAAAAAAAGAACCCCCAAATGTGACAAAAGTACAGTCACATGTGATGTTATTACTATGCTTTGTGAGACTGGTACCATAAAATGTAAGGAAAAAAATAAGGAAACTACTGAATGTAACAAAAGTACAGTCACATGTGATGTTGGTACTGCATAATATAAGGATAGTACCATAAAATGTGAGAAAAAATAAGGCAATTATTGAATGTGACAAAAGTACAGTTGCATGTGATATTTGTACTGCGCAATGTGAGGATAGTATTATCAAATGTGAGAAAAAAAAAAAAAAAAACCACAAAATGTGGCAAAATATAGTTACATGTAATATTGATATTGCATAATGTGAGGATAGTACCATCAAATGTGAGAAAAAAATAAAGGAACCACCAAATGTAATAAAAATACAGTCATATGTGATGTTAGTGCTGCACAATGTGAGAATGGTAACATCACATGTGAGAAAAAATAAGAGAACTACCGAATGTGACAAACGTACAATAATGTTAGTACTACACAATGTGAGGATGATACCATAAAATGTGAGAAAAAAAATAAAGAAACCGCCGAATGTGACAAAAGTACAGTCACATGTGATGTTGGTACTGTACAATGTGAGGATGGTACCATCAAATGTAAGAAAAAATTAGGAAACCACCAAATGTGACAAAAGTACAATCACATGTGATGTTAGTACTTCACAATATAAGGATAGTACCATTAAATGTGATATTTTGGTAACCTAATATAGCAGGCTGTTTACTAGTGAGTACCGTACCCCTAAAAAAAAAAGGGAGGGTACCGTAGAATTACCCTCGTTTAAAAGCTAACATGTTAATTTTTATTTTTTATTTTTATTTTTTGGATTAAGAAAGTAATGGGTTTGATTTCTTCTAACTTCCACGATATCTACTTGATTGACCCACTAGAAGAATCACAAGTACATTGAAGTACGAGAGTACAAAAGTGGAAAGCGTGCACCCTAAATGATCGCCGTAAAAGACAAAAAGGTGTTCCATACAATGTTATAAAAATAGAAAGATCACAAATCTATGCAGCATATTTCATTAAGAATCATTCTTCGTGCTGCATACAACGTGTAATTTACAATTATTCATCAAAAACTAAAATGATAACTAACAATCAGTTGTTGAAAACGTTCACTACATAAAGAAAGGCCTAAAAATTGCCAATTTATCTTTAAAACAAAAAACAAACAAAAAAAACAAAGGCCTAAAAATAAAATTACAAGTACCCCAACAGAATGTAATAAATAATCAATGACAACAACAATCATGGCCGTGATGTGGGGTATAAAATCTTACTCTTCTTGGGATTAGATCATTTGAGTGTAGGAAAAATCTTGAAGCAGCCACTGTTGTTTTTAGATTGGGAGGGTTCAGAGAAACAAGGACTCCCAGAACCAGGACAGAGAATATTGGCAAGGGAAATGGACTATATAATCAAACATCATTCGCTTCACCAATGTTAGATTAAATCCGCCCAAGTTTTTTTTTTTTTTTTTTTTTTCCTGAAAAACGGTTAGTTTCATTGGTTTTCCAAGGTCACCACATATTGATGTTTTATGTTATTTTCGTTAAATTTATTGTTATATTACTTTATTAGTGATATATTTAATGCAATTAACCTGTAAATCAATCTAAATTCATAAGTTGTTAATTATTTGAAGTTGATTTATTCTACTGTAAAATCAACTGAGGGGCCTAACAAGTAAAAATCGTAACAACATCAACTTATCAAGGGCTATAAAAGAGAAAATTTAATAGATGCTTTAAAGACACTGGTTTATGAAATAATTTTAAAAACATTTTATAGAAAAAAAAATAATTGACTTTTTTTTATTTTATTTTACAAATTGTTATATTTTCCATGAAAATGGTATTAAAACAAGGTTTCTCTCCAAACTAATTTGAAGAAAAATCCTCCAAATGCATCTTATATCTTTTTATTGGATGTAAATTTTGAAAATCTTACCGTTGAATTATATATTATTTATATTCTTAAAATACATAACAAATTTCATTTAAATCCCATGTTATATAATATTTGATCAATAAAATTATTTTTTATGCATAATTTTAGAGCACAAAAATTTGAAATTTAAACATTTGATTGATGGAATAAGTTATTGATCTTTGATATTTCTAAAAATTTGCAATCATGGAGTATATAAAAAAAATGAAATTTTACAGTTAGATTTTCAAAATTCACATCTAATAAAAAGATATAAGAAAAGTTTGGATAGAAACATTTTCCTATAGGCCATTAATAAATACTCTAAGAGCACCCGTTAATAGAACATTTCACATAATTTCTAGATCATTACACGTAGATTCCATTATCTCCTTGTGTACAGATCTACAGAAAGTCACTCTTCTAAGATCTTTACATAAATCTTTGGTCTTCTTTAATTTTTTAGTTAAATTGTAAATATGATAATGTAATCTATCATCCATGACGTGAAGATATATAAAATGTCTGCACATGTTTGTACACATTGCACAATATGTTGTTACACATGATTTCTCATTTCTCTAATTCGGAGAGTAGGGATGGCCATACCCATTGGGTAATGGATATCCAACCCTACCCAATCCAAATAATCTAGGTAATACTCAGTTCTTAATAGGTAGAAGGTAATTGGGTAGGGTTTGGATATTACCCAAGGTTTTTAGGTAGGATTTGGATATTACCCATTTACTCACTTAACTAATTAAATCTAATCCAAACCTAACTCAACCAAATTATTATGGATAAACACCAACCCACCCAATTACCTAATAATCAAAATTACCAAATTGCCCATAAACTTGAAAATGAACAAACTAGTCCTAAAATCCTCTAAAATTGCTGAAATGCACCATAAACCTAAAAAATGACCAAAATACCCAAAAACCTAAAAAAAGACCAAAATACCCCAAAATCTAAAAATGACCAAAATACCCCATAAACCTAAAAAATGGCCGAAATACCCTAAAAATATAAAAATTACCAAAATACTCCCGAAACCTTAAAAATAACCAAAATACCGCCGAAAACTAAAAATTTCCAAAGTACCCCCTAAACCCCAAAAAAAAAAAAATCAAAATACCTCTAAAACCTAAAAAAAAATGACCGAAATACCCCTAAAACCTTAAAATTACCAAAATACCCCCTAAACCTATAAAATGACCAAAATACCCATGAAACCAATAAAAAAATTGAAATACCCCCCCGAAACCTATAAAATGATCAAAATACCCCTAAAAACTATAAAATGACAATAATGCTCCTAAAACCTATAAGATGATAAAAAAATACACCCTAAACATAAAAAATTACCAAAATACCTCTGAAACTGTAAAATTACCAAAACCCCTCTAAAACCTAGAAAATTACCGAAATAGCCCTAAAATGTGAATATTATTGAAATACCCCTAAAACCTAAAAAATGAAAAAAAAAATGACCAAAATAACCCCGAAACCTAAAAAATTACCGAAATTCCCTCAAAACATACAAAATGACTGAAATATTCTTAGAACCTTTAATTTGACAAAAATACCTCGAAACATCCAAAAATCCAAAACCTCTATTCTTGTAATTTGAGAGGTTTCAATTATATTTTTTTCATCTTACAGTTTAGGGGTATTTTGGTCATTTTAAAGGTTTCAAGGGTATTTTGGTCATTTTAGAGATTTTGAGGGGGTATTTTGGTCGTTTTAGTGGTTTAGGGCTATTTTGGCCGTTCTATAGGTTGCGGTGTATTTTTGGTCATTTTAGAGGTTTTAGGTTTTTTTTTTAGAGGTTTTGGTTATATTTTGGTCATTTTAAAAGTTTAGGGGTATTTTGGTCATTTTATGGGTTTGAGGGTATTTCAATCATTTTTTTAGCTTTAGGGTGTGTTTTGATCATCATATAGGTTTTAGGGGTATTTTTGTCGTTTTATAGGTTTTGGGGGTATTTTCGTCATTTTATAGATTTCAGAAATATTTCGGTCATTTTTAAGGTTTCGAGGGTATTTAATTCATTTTTTAGGTTTAAGGAGTATTCTGGCAATTTTCAAGTTTCGGAGGGTATTTTAGTTATTTTTTAGGTTTTGGAGGTATTTCGGTCATTTTTTTTAAATTTAGGGGGTATTTTGGTAATTTTTATGTTTCAAGGGTATTTCGGTCAAATTTTAGGTTTCAGGGGTATTTTGGACATTTTTTAGGTTTTGTAGGTACTTTGGTCATTTCTAAGGTTTCAGGGCTATTTCGGTCATTTTAAGGTTTAGGGGATATTTTGGTAATTTTTAGTGGTTTTTGAGCATATTTGGTGATTTCAAGAGTATCTTGCTCATTTTAAAGATTTTGGGATATTTTGGTCATTTTGGTGCTTTTTTAGTATAATTAGTGATTTTGGAGATATCAGCGGTACTTTAGTCATTTCAGATGTTTCATGGGCATTTTGCTTATTTTAGAGATTTTGAGGATATTTTGATTATTTTAGTGCTTTTTGAGCATATTTTATTTGGTGATTTTATAGTAATTGGGTTTAAGTAGGCTATGGATATTCATAGATAAATAAACTAGGCAGCAATTAGATATGGATATTAATTGGATAAGATAATTGAATATCAATGGATAAATTAATTGGGTCAAGTACAGAGATACCCTACCCATAGCCATCCGTACATGGTGAGGCCTCAATAGGTTGAGTAATGAAAAAGCCAAAGTTAATTTTGTGTTCATATTTTGTGGTTACGTGAGTGGTTTTTTTTTTTTTTTTTTGGATAATCCACGTGAGAGTTTCTTCATTTGGTAATTGGTAGGAAGTTTGGATGGAACATTCCTCAAAAGTTCGAAATGGGTTTGAATTTTTAATCTTTTAAAACTTTGCATATCTATTATAAAATTTACATAAAATATTGGAACCTTTTGTTTTCCTTTAGTAAACGGCAAACTTCCTCTTTCTTTTTTTTTTTTTCTTTTTTTTTTTTTTTAACACTAAGAATATGCCAATGGCGGCTCTAGAAAGTTTTTTTCAAGGTGATCATTAAAAAAATTAATTTTAAAAAATTTATTAATAATAAAACTTGAATATATTAACAGCACATAATAAAAACATATTCAAATACTTAAAGTTAAAAAAAAAAAAAAATTCACAAGTTTTTATATTTTAAAATTGTTGTGTAATATGATAGTTTCACTATTAATATTATCAACTACATATTTTTCAATATACACAACCAAGCAATTATTAAGCTACTAATCTCCTATTCAATTACTAACATATGGCTCAAATAAGTACTAATATAAACAAAATATATTATCTTTTTGAAAAAATATATTACATAAACCTAACAAATTTAGTTAAAGACTAAAATAAATACTAACAGACTAGCTATTTGAAAAGTATGCATTTTTTTTATATATAAAAAATACATATTTTAAAATATGCTAATTGAAACAAAACTTAAAAAATCACAATTAAACGTTGGATATGAGATTTTAGGCTAATATGTTTGTTTGAGCAATTTTTTAGAAATGTTATATCCACAATATTTTTACAACACTTTCACAACAAAACCAAGATTGTAAGTTTTTACTAGTTCTAATTTGAACTTACTACTGAAATTATTTTCTATTTATTTGTAACAACCTGTTATTTATGATTTGTTATGAAAATATTGCAAAATGTTATGAACATAGCATTTCTTGTAATTTTTTTTTCAACATTCAAGGGACAAATTTTGAAGAGGTTGAATTTTGTTTTTAATGGGCTCAATGTTATTAAGGGTGTTCAAGTGTTTTTTTTAGGGTAGTCGAGTTTTTTTTTTTTTTTAATGGTCAAAAGACCTATATTAATTTAAAACTCAAAATTTTTTAAGTTTTATATATATATATATATATATATATTTAAAAAAAAAAAAAAAAATTCAGAGTGGTCCTGTGGCCACCGTTACACACTTCAGCCGCCAGTGGAATATGCCCGAGTGGACTCAACTGAGTACAAATCAGAGTTACCTTAAACAATTAAAAATGAAACATTGCAAGTTCCAATAAAATCCCCACTTCTATTTTTAGTTTGTTTCTCTTGAGGATGGATACTTAGATTATGTTATTGAAACAATTCCAATCATATGGGCAAATGAAACTCTGGTGGTCAGGGCAGGCTTATGAGAATTTGTAGAAGAATCAGTACTAGAAGAATCACATGTACATCGAAGTACGACAGTGGAAGCTTGCAGCACACCATGAATGATCGCCGTAAAAGACAAAAAAGGTATATACCATATATACAATGATACAAAAATAGAAAGATACAAATCTATACAGCAAAAACAAAAAGGATAATCAACAATCTATTGTACAATATGTTCACTGCATAATAGGCAAAGGCCTAAAAATTGCCAGTTTATCTTTTAAAAAAAAAAAAAAACAAAGGCCTAAAAACAGAATTACAACAATTAATCATGGGCGTGATGCGGGGTATATAATCTTACTCTTCTTGGGATTAGATGATTTGGGTGTGGTACAAATCTTGAAGCAGCCATTGTTGCTGTTTTTGGATTGGGAAGGTTCAGAGAAAGAGGGACTCCCAGTATCAGAGCCAGGAGGACAGAAAATTTTGGCAAGGGAATGGAATATATAATCAAACATCATTCGCTTTACCAATCTTTTCTTTGCTGGAAAAACGCTTCCAATTTTTGGTTTGAACCGAGGCTCTGTCTTGCACTTGGAGTTATTGGACCTGGCCATTTCTTCACTTGGGTTAATTAGCTTCACTACCTTCTTCTCTAGCCCTTGCTCATCTGGGTTCAGCATCACCAACATTTCTTTCTCTTGCTCTCCCCTCATGTCTCTCTCTCTCTCTCTCTCTAGATATGATACTTTTGATTTTAGTTCTGAAATTTTATCTTTTATAATTCAAGCTCTGGGATACTGATGTCACGCTTCTCAAAAAAAAAAAAAGGGGATACTGATGTCACGGAATAACAACCAAAAAAAGCATGTTAAATGAAATACCAATGAATCAATAGGAGTGAAACTTGGGGCTCAAGATTCAAGAATCCCTTAGAAGTTAGAACCGTCCATTATCCGCCACGCGCTTTAAATCAAGGGACAAGAGTGTAAGCGTATAACACTATTACTTAACAGAGTGGAGGGCCACAGAATGACTTTATAAACAGAGACTCCCACTTGCATACTTAGAGCACGCCAACCCGCACATCACTGTCTAAACTCATCCATTACCCAACCCAACCATCAAACCACAGTCACAAAAAAATAAAAACATGGAAGTGATGTGTTGGCGTCAGCGTGGGAGAGCAGTGAGGGTAAGAGAAGAAAAGATGAGAGGTTGACAGAGTAGAGGATCGGGGTTTGAGTAAAAAAGAGAGGAAGATACTGATAGAGAGATGAGAGAGAAAAGGAATTAAAAAAATAATTAAAATTTTATAACATTTGTCCCTATGCTTCCATATTTGAGAGTGCATTATTTATTAATGTCAAATATTATAACATTTAAAACATCTCATGGGAGATGTTTTTTGGTGTTTGGTATGCCAAATATTTGACATTTGGCATATTTGATGGTAATGCTCTTATGACCGTACGTAAATTACATTATTTTGGTTAACCAACTAATAATGTCATTTTCGGTTTATTATACATTATATCTACAAAATAAATATCGGCACCTATTTAACTATTTAGCACTTAGAATTAGCACTTCACATTTCTGAGGACAAATATGGCCGTGGCCGATACGATGAGGTTGTTAACTTGTCATTGGATAGTTTGACTTTTTTGATATATATATTCTCTAGACTCTTTGTTAAATCTACTTATAAATATTATGAATTTAAAAGTGTTAAATTAAATGGTTAGATTAATAATTTTTTAACCGTTTAAATTTTTGGAACAATCTATAATTTAATAGGAGGTCCCAAGTTCAATTTTCTATCTCTTCCTTACTTCCTCTCATTTAAAAAATATTCATGCATTAGGCATCGGGTCAAGGAAGGCAATCCATACATGAATGGATCAAGAATATTTAATTAAATAATTGTATTTATCATTTCCTAACAACTTTAGGGTCCATTTGGATTGAGGAGAAAGAGAGGAGAAATGAAGGAGAGTAGAGTAGAGTAGAGTTAATTGAAAATAGACTAATTTTTGACAAATTTTACTCTACTCTATTCTACTCTACTCTCTCTCCTTTCTTGTCAATCTAAATGGACCATTAAACTTTTGAAACAATAAGAAATTTAACAAATACTATCTATAAAAATATAAATAATTTTAAGAGAAAGTATATCCATTAAAGATGTTGTCGCCCTCATGCTTTCTTGAACATTGTTGCCTAAACAAAAGCCATACACGTTCACATTCTTTTTTCCTATGAGAGGGAGAGTGATTCACTTATTAATATCTATCAACAACGTGGGCAAATAGCTGGCTAGCTAGTGATTTGATTTAAAAGATCCATCGTATTGGACCAATTGGTGTCATATACTGGACCACTTAATACAACAATATATATAGCCATGGTACTAGCGTGGTGACACGGTAGCTATAAAAAGAAAAGCAACAAAATATGATTTTCAAGCCTTTTCACTTTTCCAATCATCTTAAGATGCCATTGTCCACATACTAATGGTCCAATTCGATGTATCCTCATATTTTCCAAAGCCAAGTCATTATAGTATCTCCTACTTCAGGTATATCCGTATATGGCACTAGTTAAAGCTATAGTGATTACTATAGCTCCCCACAAGCTCATCTGAGGGCAAACATTGGCCCAAACTAAGTCCCTTTTCTGACTCTAGGAAGTAGTAGTAGTAATGTAGTACACTATTACCTTTGACTTAGAGCATCAGCATCCGGAAGTGGGAATGTCAAATGCAAGGGTTATTTAGCATTAAGAGCCACAAATCACTCAGCAATTGGAAGGCTATATGGCATATGTCAAATTTTTTTTGAGATTTTGCTACAGTACCATCTCAAATGTAAGATGGTACTGTAGCTGAATGTTATAAAAAAAAATAATTTTTTAATACTTTCATTTGTCTCTCCTCTCTCATTTTAACCCGCCAGCTTCTCTCTCCTCTCTCATTTTTTTCTTTTTCTTTTCTCTCTCTTCCTTCTCTCTCTTTCTTACTGCTCTCTCTTCTTCAACGGAATGGAGGCCACGGCGGCGTGGAGGCTCGATCAGAAAAGCTGCGGTGGAGGCGTGGAGGTCGTGGGCTTCCGGCGTTTGGGTGCTGTTTGGCGTTTGGCGTTTGGGTCGAAGATGGTGGGTCGAAGATGGCATTTGGCGTTTGGGTCGAAGATGGCGTTTGGCGTTTGGGTCGGAGACGGCGACCCTCTCTCTCTCGCCATCATTGCCGGTGAGAACAGATTTGGCTGGATTTGGCTGTGCCGTGTTGGTGTTGGTGGCGCTGTGTGTTTTTTTTTTTTTTTGGTTCAGCTACTGGGGTTTGTGGTTGTGGCTGGTGGGCCGACGGTGGAGGTGGTGGAAGTAGTTATGGATGGTGGGCTGACGGTGGAGTGGGTGTCTGTGGCTCCGTCGGAGTGGGTTTTGGGTCAGTGGGTGGCAGCGTGGGTTTGCTGCCTGGGATTTTTTTTTTTTTTTTTTTTTGGTGTTGACAGTATTATGGGTTGCTGCGTTGTGGTGGTGGATCGGTGGGTGGCGGAGATCGATGGAGCTGTGGTGGGTGTTAATGGGTTTTTGTTTTTTTTGTTATGTTTTGTTTTGTTTTTTTTTGTTTTTTTGTTTTTTTTTTTTTTCTAGGTTTGCTAGTATATGTGATCGGCGTTGTGTGGCTGTGGCATTGTGATAGGCGTGATGATTTTTTTTCTTTTCTTTTCTTTTCTATTTCACCGATCTGGGTTGATATGGATGATAGAGTTGTGTGGAGGAGTTGGGTTGATATGGATGATGGATTGGAGGAGGCTGGAAGAAGATGAAAAGTAAAGTAACGGAGGATATATTGAAGGGACAGGTGTGGGGTAGAAAATTGAGAAAAAATATAAAAAGAAAAAATATATTTTTTTATGTAAATATATTATTTTAATGAGTAGAAGAGGAAAATAGAGTTTTGGGATGTTGGAGTTTTGTAAAATTGTATTGTATAATTGATAAAGTTGCTTTTTGAGATGGTAAAATAGGATGAGATATAGAAATCGGCTGCGGATGCTCTTAGGAGGTACTACAGTAGTACGTATCTTGTAAAAACTATCACAATCATTAATAAAAAGACGGATTAGGATTCAGTGTTATACAGTTTTGCACTTGATGCAATTTTAATTTTTAATCTTAATCATTGAATAAAAAAAGTGAAAATGTTAAAAGTTAAAAAGTGAAAATAGTAAAAACAAATTGTGAGTAGAGAGGAGGGTAATTTATAATTGCACTCTATATCCTAATTCATAGAAAGATAATAATTCCAACTTATTGATTGCAGGAACTTGCTGAAGGCCTTTTGCAATCTGCAAGTGGAGCCTGTCTATAAAGAAACTAATCGATGCACAAATTATTTGGCTAGAATAGACAACATTAGTGTTGATGCTTATATTTTGTTTACTAATCCGCCACCTGTGGTGGATCATCTATGTACCCTTGATAAAAAGGGAATGGCTTGTACCGGACTTATTTCTATCAAATTCCGGCAAACTGTATTTACCACCCAAAAAAAAAAAAAAAAAAAAAAATCCAAGATATTCAATAAATTGGTATCCATGAATGCTCTAACCGTACATAAAATCAGATAATCTGATATCTCATTTACTGAAATTAGCAACAAAGAGGAAATCACTTTAAACCAATGCTCATGAGGGGACTTTTACCCATGGTGTCCAACTGAACCTATGCCCAAACCTTCTTGGGTACTGTCAATTGGTTTCAGCACCAGTACACCTATACAAACTCTGGTAATTAATGAAACGGCATATTAGTTTTTGGAAGAAAAAAAAAAAAACCTTGAGTTAAGATTGCTTATTCTTCTTTTTATTAGTATGACAGAGAGTATTGAGTGAATATGGTTTTAATGAGATTGTGAAATTGATTTGTATTGATTTTATTAGAGAATGTGAATATTGAATTGGGGTTTTACGTAAAATCCTTATAGACATTTTTCTTTTTAATATAGAAATTTATAGAATTTAAATTCTACTACGAAATTGTCTTTCTCTAACAAAGGAGTTAAACTTTTATCATTACCAAATTTATGGTCGCACATTTCATTAAATAATTCTACGAAGCAAGGGGACCTCAAGAATTTAATAGATGATGGGTGTGGATGTCTTCCAGGCCAAACAATTTAATTTTAATTTGCTAATTTCATGTTTATAGCTCTTATTTTTATGTAATATTTCATTGATTTTTAAAAATATTTTAAATGTAGATAATGGAGGAGAGGGAAGTGGGTTCTACTTCTAACCACAACCATTTGACACAACTTTGAAATACTACATTAAAAGCCTACACTCTTTCCTACCAAACCATAACGGCATAACTCCTATTGATTTCTATTACTTGGGTTTCGATTATATATAGAAAATACAATTTGAAAAATAGTGTTTACAAGTTACAAAACAATTATTTATGGAGAATATTTACTTTAAGGATAAAATTTAGTTATAAAATTGGTTGTAGCTTATTGTTACAACTTCCTTTAAAAATATTAACATTATTACATATTTTGAAAATCTAACAGTTTAATTGCATATTCTTTACGCTCTTAATACACATATTAAATTTTTTGTCAATCGAATATTATTTACTATATGATCTATAAGTTTATATTTTATGCATAATTTTAAACTACAAAAATTTGCAATTTAAACAATTTATTGATGACATACCTATTGATCTTTAATTTTCTAGAAATTTTGAAAGTATAGAGGATATAAAAAAAAAATGTAATCCAATGGTGGATTTGTCAAAATTCACCTCAAATAAAAAAAAAAAATATTGAGTAAGGTTATAGTTTTAGGATACAACTAATTTTGTAACTAAATTTTGTCTTTAATTTAATAGATGCAAAAACTTTAATTTAATAGATGCAAAAACATAATCCCCTGGGAAAGAGGACTAGTGATGAGTTGAGGTTCATTTCGCCTTGCCATCTCTTTGGAGTATGAAATTTTTATAAAAATAAAAGCATCATTAGCAGGACAGCAATGGTACTTTAGATTCTCAAAAAAATGGCACTTTAAAATTTCTAATTAAAAAATGGTCATGAAAACGAAGATAATTATTAATAAATTATTTTTAAAAAATTAATACCACTTTTATGAAAAAAAAAAAAAAAAAAAACAGTCAAACTTTAACATAGATAGGATATATTTTTTAATAAATTCACTCACACAGGTCTAGTTAATAGTTCAAAAGTCAAAACATATATCTAACTCATTATTGTATATTTATTAGAGGTGGAGGTACGGGTTGCATTAGAGATCATTGATTGAGGTAAGGCCATCCTAAAATAAATAAAAATTAAAAAAAAAAAAGGTAAAATCTATGAACATGCTTCTAATTTTATGATCGCACGCTCTTAATTTTCAATTGTTCGAATTACACTGCATGATTGGGACAATCAAACAACTTCCATCCATTATACCACTAATAATTGCTAATAAGAAATCTCTCGGGTATTTATTTGACATATTTATAAACCAAGATATTCGACTCGGAGGAAACTCTATTATTTTATATAAGAGATGTTACGTCTATAATAATTTTATAATATTTTTACAACAAATCACAGGTGGTTAATTGTTATTGGTTCAAATTTGAAACTAATACTAAGATTATTTTTTTGCTCCAATAATAACAACTAGTAACAACCTACAACTTAAGATTTGTTGTAAAAATATTGTAGACATATAATTTCTCATTTTATATATTTAAAATAAATAAAAACATCTTTCTTTATATATTTTATTTTTTAAAACTTATTCTAGATATAAAAGGTAATTGCATAAGATACACGTCATAAGTGACGTTTCCATCCATTAGTAAGCCACATGACATACTTTCATTGACGATTTATTAATGAAATATATATGATTAAATCATTCTTAAAGTATATAACATATGAAGAATTTTGGAAGTATCCTAAAAAGCCAAAAGAAAATGAAGAATTTTTCTTACATTCTTGGGAACAGAGCAGGCCTCACTTCGGACAGTAATGGTCCGTGTACACTTTATGTGACATTAAGAATTGGTGGA
The DNA here is from genome assembly GCA_963669245.1 of Quercus cerris. Classification (NCBI taxonomy): domain Eukaryota; kingdom Viridiplantae; phylum Streptophyta; class Magnoliopsida; order Fagales; family Fagaceae; genus Quercus; species Quercus cerris. The sequence goes on along the minus strand of OY770014.1, from coordinate 22,767,787 downwards.
TAAGACAGACCAAGGTACACCTCCCCCGGATTGCGGTGAGGAATTCTGACGATTCGTCTTAGTAATCAGGACCTGATTTCTGTTACTTAACATCCTCGTTCAATGACAGTTAAAAATGATTTATCGTGGAATTTATTTTATAAAAAATTTGTACAAATTGATAAGTAAATTTTTTTTTATAAAGTTTTAATCTTTATTGTCTGATCTGATGATAGTTTTTTATTATCGAACCAAAATATTAATCAGTTTTTGATGTAGGTGAGATTGAATCCAAAATATCTTATTCAATCATAAATTTTTTTTACTAATTGAGTTAATTAAAACTCACAAATTGATAAGTAGATTGAATATATTACTAAAATGTCTTTTTGAAACTCAAAAAGTTAGTTTTATTGAGTCTATATCCTATAAAGTTAGTAAAAAATCTAACATAAAAGAAAAACAAGTTGAAGTAAACCTCAATTCATCACTAGTATTCAAATCTAGCACATGATAGGCATGTAGAGTTATTATTTAGCATTAGCATGTAATTTATGCAAAGGCATGGGTGCATTTAAAATTAAACATAATTTTTATTATAAAAATATAAATAATTAGTTAAATTATTTATAAAAAAAAAAAAAAAAAAGGCATATAACACGTGCATACGTATAGATATATTTAAAATTAAACACAATTTTTATCATAAAAATATAAATAATTAGACAAATAATTTTTTTAAAAGTAAACGTAATTAGTCAATTATTAAAATTCTTACCTAAATTTAATACTACTTATGATCTTTTTTTAATAAGATAGAACATGTGATGATCTTTGTTGTGTGGTTATTTTTATTAAATATATATGATTGGTTATTTTTATTGGGCCATGCTAACTTAATAATCAATTTTAGGAAAATTTTGATATCATTTTTATGGAAAATGAAAAAAGATGTCAAAATATTAATTAATTTTTTTCATTTCCCATAAAAACTTTCTTTAAATGGATTATTAACCAATGCCCTAAGGGCACTTGTTAGCATTTCCCATTTTGATTTTATTTTATAGTTCATTAATATTAGATTCTTAATATTTTGCACTCATTAACTCACTTGACATAAAGATTAAAAACTTTAAGTGGACACATGGCATAAACTTAAGTGGATAATTATAGTATGATCCCCACATAAATTTAGACACATGACGTAAAATTAGATTTTAATTTTAAATTTTAATTAAACTTTCTCTAAACTTTACATACATATGTATTAAATAATAAGGGTTTTACCGGACCCATGTAATATATATATTTTTTGGGTATAAATGATATTTTTCTTTAAAAGAAAAAAAAAAAAAAAAAAACCCACGTTTTTTTTTAATTTTTAATTTTTTAATAATTCTAGCCAAAATTTGTGTGTTTCTTTTTTACACAACCAATTTTTATCTTAACCTTGGTTTATTAATCACCTTTTTCAAGTTATTTGAGATGGTTATTAATGAATTAGTGTTACCTCAAGATTGTTCTCAAGATATTGTTACTAGCTTAAAGTGCTATTTGACCTTAAAGACTAGGATCTGGAGTCGAAAAACGCCTAACTTAATGGGACTTTTAAAATATGCAAAGTTAACAACTAAAAAAAAATATAAAAAATTCCTAAATGACTAAGACAACTTGCAACACATCGAAAAGCAAAGAATTCGAAGAATCTTGACTGGAATTAAACTAAGGCATATCATCTGGATTAATTTCATATCACCGGAATTCAATTAATTCAATCCTAATCAGTGACGGAACTATAGTTGGACTAGGGGGCAGTGGCCCCCCTAAATTTTTTCAAATTTTTTTTAGTGTATATATATATGTGTGTGTATTAATTTTAGCAATTTGTTTCAATAAATTTGCACTTTGCCCCCTCAACAATATTATTGATATTTTTGAAACCCAAAAAAATATTATTGATCTTTTTAAAGGCTATAAAAAATTTTATTGATCTAAAATTTGAAATAAATTTAACAAGCTTAAAAACAAAATTTACCAATAACAAACTTAAGCCCAAATAACACTCCAAAACAAACCCGCACAAGACACAAACAAAAAATAAAATAAAATAAAAAACTCCTAAGTCAATTCTAACTAGTCTAAGTGAACACCCACACACATTTGACAATACACAAGACGCCCAAAAAAAAAAAAAAAAACTTAACTTTCTAAATTGAGAAGTGCTATGTCTATAACATTTTCACAACAAATCACATGCAGTAAGTTGTTAATAGTTCTAATTTGAATCCATAACTTAAATTACTCTTTAGCTCACTCATAACAACCAATAATAACCTACCACTTACGATTTGTTGTGAAAATATTGTAGACATAGTATTTTTCTTCTAAATGAATGCTTACTTAGAGTTTCAAAAAAAATTGTTTCTACTTTTGCCTCCCCTAACTCTGAATCCTAGCTTCGTCCCTGATCCTAATTAAATTCTTCATTTACTGTCACGTGTCCTTTACTGCATTTTTGTGCCATATGTCCCACTTATAATAGTCAGGACAACTTCGCTTTAACATCTCCCACATTTTCTTAGAGCATTAGTATTAGGGCTTGTAAAACCCCCAAAAATGGTATATTACAATCCACAAAAACTAAAATGATGCTTTATCCAGATTTCTATATCCTAAAAAATTTACAATACTGCTACAGTAGACTCTTATATATGCAACTTACTATAGTAGCTTGTATTTTTGTTTTATTCATACAGCCTCTCTCTTCGATAACTTTTTCTCCCTCTTTCACTAACTTTGGATTTAATTGGGTTTTGGGTTATATTATTTTATGAGCAAGGATTTGCTGCAAACAAAATGAGATGGCAACTTAGTAAACTAACATGTGTCCTAGGCCATGTGCATGTCACATGACCAGCCCAATTCACTTAACCACAGTTACAAATTAAACCACCAGCTTCTCTCTCTCTCTATCTCTCTCTCTTTCCCCACTAACCCAAGTAAAACAAAACCTCTATCATCTCTCTCTTTGTAGGCCTAGCTCCCCTTTCTCTCTCTCACGCCACCAATGTTCATTGCCGCCACCATCCCTTGGTAGTTGGTCAACTATTCTCAATTAAGCCAAAACACTCATTTCTTTCTCCATTTAATCTTACTCTTTTACAAAAAAGGGAAAAAATAGGGTGTGATTGACCCTTGGTTTATTTGGGTGGATTAGCTGTTGTTGGGGACGTTTTGCGATAAGGGCTGAAAATGTGAAAATGGCCTAAATCTTCCCTTGGGTTCTTTAAAGGTATTTATTGTGGAGAATCAAGTTCAAAATTTCAAATGTATAATGATCAAAAGGATAATGGTGCTTTGACAAGAGAGAATCAAAATGCTAATAACAAAAGTGTAGAAAAAGCATAAAAACATAACAAGTTTGAAAGTTCGACTCACAGTTACCGAGAAGAGGAAATTGAGAGAAGTTGTGAGGAAGAGAGAGAAGGTTCCCCTGTACTCATATTTCCACCCCTAAGGTTCAGAATTATGAGAATGTTTCCTAGCTCAGTGGGTTTTTGCTCTCAAATTTCAACTCTATGGGGAAAATGTGGTTCAACAGGTCTGAAATTTCAACCCACAGTTAGTGAGAAGAGGAAATTGAGAGAAGTTGTGAGAAAGAGAGGGAAGGTTCCTCTGTATTCATATTTCCACCCCCAAGCTTCAGAATTGTGAGATTGTTGATTGGCTGAATAGGTTTTTGCTTTGAAATTTCAAGTAAGTGGATAGAACATGGTTAGTTGATTTTAAATCTAATTGGAGCCTTTTGTATTGAACTTGAGGTGCTCTAAGTGACTGTTTTTGGTCAATATAAGAGACTTTGAACCCTAAGGTGTGAATCAAAGAAGTTATGGTCAAATTTGATTTAATTGGGTAAGAGGGATGCCTTGATTTTTGCATAATTTGGGAAATAAAGTAGCCTAAATTCATGGGCTAATGTTTCATAGACATGGCATGTTCTTAGAGATTTCATTTGGTTGTTGCAGCAGACCAGGCCAGCCACTTAGGGTCAGCTATGTGTTTTAGGCAAAAAATAGTATAGCAGAAAAGTTGGGCCATAGTCACCTAGAGCATAAAAGCTGTTTTGGGGTAGAAATTTCGAGTACAAGACCTCTACCATGAGCCTAAGGTGCTAACAGTGTTTCTTACCCACTTGGTAGCACGTCTATGTTGGGCTCATGCAAAAGGTATGAAAGGAACCGATCTATATCCTACAAACTACAGTTACTCAAATTTTTCCCAGAAGTTGTATGGGCTTGGGCCATGCTTAAAAGAATAAAATAAAATATAATACGTGAATTGAGCCCACAAGAAATTTGAGCTTGTACAAAATGTGTCGCAAAAATGGGTATCAACAGCTGTAAATATAACATTTGATTTACTTCAAATTTCTTGTGTAGAATTGTCAAGGTCAAAAGAAAAGAATTATTTTTGGGAGGTTGGGCTTAAAAATGGAAACTGAGAATATATAAATTGAATTCAAAAAATTAAAAATCCAAACCCAAATCTACTCATTGAGAAGTTTAACCAAATCTAAAAGAAAATTCTTTTCTTCCAAAAACCCAAAATTCTTTAAACTCATCAGCTTGAGCAAGTCGACCAAAAGATCAAAAGCACAATAGAGAATGGGTTCCTTTCTTCCAAGTTTAGTTCCATGTCCATATTCACTAGACTCTTTTGAGAAATGAAAGGAGGTAAATTCTAGGTTTGAAGAAACAAAAGAAGAAGAAGAAAAATAAAAACAAGAACAAGAAGAACAAAACCCAAATCTAGATCCTAAACCCTGCAACCCATTAACATGCTTGGCGTTCTTATCAAACTCAAAGGATAACATACTTGAGTTATTTAACTTTGCTTCGTTCTAAATCTCTAAATCTAGTGGCTTTGCAAATTAAAAAAATAGTCTTGTTGTTTTTTACTGTAATTTTTGAGGATGTGAGCATAGCTAACCGATGGTGGAGAGACTTTGAGAGACAGAGGAGTGTTGGATGACAAAGTGAAAGATGATAGGGGTTTTGTTTTTACTTGGGTTGGTGGAGAGAGGCCAGTGGTTTAAGTTGTAACTATGGTTAAGTGAATTGGGCTAGTCATGTGACATACACATGGCCAAGGACACATGTTAGCTTCATAAGTTACCACCTCATCTTGTTTGTAGCAACTCCTACAAACATGTTTGCAGCAACTCTTTACTCCTATTTTGTTGTGTAGATATATTATTTTAATGTGTTATATGATAAAATAAAAGTTAGGATGTTGAGTGAATTTTAAAATAGGTACAATAGATAAAATGACAAAGTTTAGATACAACATTGGTTATAGTCCAAAACTACAATCTTACTTAATATCATTAACATTATTACATATTTCATCTAACTATTGGATTGCATGTTTTTTAAGCTCTTAATACATGTGTCAAATTTTGTGTTAATTGGATATTATTTACTATATAATATATAAGATTATATTTTGTGCATAATTTTAAATTACAAAAACTTGTAATTTAAACAAGTTATTGATGACATGCTATTGATTTTTAATTTTTTAGAATTTTGCAAGCATGGAGGATATAAGAAGAAAATGTAATCTAATAGTGGATTTGTAAAAATTAACATCTAATAAAAAGATTTTAAACTACAATCTTACTTAATATCATTAACATTATTACATATTTCATCTAACTATTGGATTGCATGTTTTTTAAGCTCTTAATACATGTGTCAAATTTTGTGTTAATTGGATATTATTTACTATATAATATATAAGATTATATTTTGTGCATAATTTTAAATTACAAAAACTTGTAATTTAAACAAGTTATTGATGACATGCTATTGATTTTTAATTTTTTAGAATTTTGCAAGCATGGAGGATATAAGAAGAAAATGTAATCTAATAGTGGATTTGTAAAAATTAACATCTAATAAAAAGATTTTAAATAAAGTTGTAACTTTTAATTACAACCAATTTTATAATTAAATTTTATTCTAAATAAAATAACTTTTGAGATAGTAAAATGAGATATTTTTTAAAAACCGAATGTCAATGCTCTTAACAACAGCTAATATGTGACGGTTGCATTAACTACTTGTTACGTGTCTGATCATGTTATGTGCCTTTCACGTGATGCATAGTAACTGCACGCTTAGGCCTGTTTCCACTTTTCATAGGTTTTGTTCCCTGGAGCTTCAATTATAATACCGGAGGTTAATATTAGGCACATATTTACTCACTAAAATTGGTATTTGGCCCAATAGTCATTGCAATTAATTTTTGGGTCCAACATCAGTACATATTTGGATGCGTCATCGAACTATTTCGAGGACAGTCAAACCTTCCCAAGCAAAACCTACCCATTTCTTTGTACCCTAATTTTTCTGGTTGAAAATTGAAACTTTGAAGAGATGAAATCAAAATGCGAAAGGAAGTGGGTCCTCTTATTAACCTTTTTTTTAAAATAAAAATAAAAAATTATAGGAAGTTTCCACGAAACGTCCACGAAACTTCGTCCAAAGACGCAAAAAACGTAAATAATGAAAAAGTGGGTTAAAATTAAAGTGGCTGTAATCTTTTTTTTTTTTTGAATTTAGAGGTAGAATGCTCTTCTAGATGGTTTAAAATATAAATCATATTTGATGGAATTGCAATTCGTCAAGCAAGACCAAGTGACCAAACCATTTTTTTTGTCCCCTAAACTTTTCTGGGTGAAAATTGAAACTTGAAATTAAAAAGTGAAAGGAAGTGGTCCTTTTATTAACCTCTTTTTAAATTAAAAAAAAAAAAAAAAATTCTGAAGCTTCCTCGAAATGTCCACGAAGGTTCGTCCAAAGATGCAAAAACATATACTCTAATGCAAAAAAGGAATAAAATTAAAGTCTGAGTGGCTAGGATCTTTTTATGAAGTATAAGAGGCGTAAAAAGATTGCTCCTCTAGGATCTTTTGATTGATTTTGCAATTTGTCAAACCAAGATAAGGTTGTAGAATACCTAGTCACAAATGCCCCCGTTTCAATTGTGTTTTGTTTGATTTTAGCCAAAAAAAAGGTGTTTTGATTGATGATTGAACATTCATCCAACATAAGCACATAGGACAGTTGGCCACACCTGTCAACAAAATTTATTACAGTATTTCTTTTTAAAAAGTAATTTTAATAATTAAATAAATAATTGAAAGGTGTAGAACATAGGTTTATTATTTGGGTTATACTAACGAATGCCCTTAGAGTATGGTTAACAATCCATTTTAGGAAAGTTTTGATACTATTTTTATAGGAAATAAAAAAAACTGTCAAAATATTATTATTTTTTTTCTTTTTCCATAAAAACTTTCTTTAAATGGATTATTTAATACTCTCTCCGTCCTAATTTTTTTGTCCTGTTTGAAAAGTCAAACTTTTTAAGGGAACATCATTTATTGTCTTGTCTACATTTTAAAAATGTATAAGTTTCCAAAATTACCCTTAAAAAAATTTACTAAAAAATTGAATTAGTAAATTAATAGGGGTATAATAGGAATATTAGTAAATTAATGACTTTTATTTTTAGAAATAGGACAATATTTTGGGATATCTCAATATGGAATAGAAGACAAAAAAAAATGGGACGAATGGAGTATTATCTTAAGGGTATCCATTAGCATTTTCCTATTTGATTAGACAATGGGCACTTCATTCTTTGTCACATTGGATCCACCTAAACAAACAGTTATAATCATTAGCTCCTAATATCATCCACCAATTGCAACAAATACCAACTAGGTAAATTTGAGGACTCTATCCCTGCATTGATGACTATGTTTGCAAAATCTACTAAAATGGCCAATTTAAAGCCTTGACTAATTAATCACCAAATTCAGTGGCCTATCTCAATGCAGTAAAGGACACGTGGCGGTAAGGTATAATTTATTCTTTAAGTCTTAATATTAATATCACATCCCAAAATTTATAACAATTACTTATACAATAATAATTAATGAAATAATATTTTTACTAATTGCTATTTATAAAGCCTAGTAAAATAATAATTTTTGTCTTAAAAAAAAGATTGTTTATTTTTTATTTTTTAAATTCAGATTTAAGTTCTTTTGTAAACAATGAATATCTTGGGCATTTAAGATATTTCATGAAGCTTCTAGGAAGTTCACTCCCACCCATTACCCACGTGCATTTTGTCATTTTAGAGTCTCAACACTTTATCTTTCTGGAAGTTCCAAGCCTCGAAGAAGAGTGTCAAAACGGTAAGCAAACTTGAGCATCGTTCACAACTTCACATAGCTTGAGTTTTTGCTTTCTTCTCTTCTTCTCTTTTTTTTTTTTTTTTTTCCTAAAAAATCATTTGCTACCAATCTATGTAGTCTTCTTCTCTGGTTTTTTTCCCCCTAACAAATCATTTGATACCGATCTAATGTCAATCTAATAGTAGTGTATATCCAATATATAACCATTAAGGACTTTACTAATTGAACTAATTACAACCCACTTCCTTCTTATAATTTAAAAGTAAAAAATAAAAATAATTTTATTAATGGCCCCCTGCATTTATGACATATTTAGCTTGATTACTCATATATATATATATATATATATATATAAAAGACTTCCTATCAACACAAGTTTTAGTGTACTACGCAAAAAAAGAAAAAAAAGAAGGGAAATTATTATATGATGTCGGAACACAGTAAGTTGGTGCTCCCTCTCATTTTCATGGTAGATTCTTTAATAAATTTTATTAGTTAACTTTTATAAATATGAGAAAATAAAACACTATGTTATCTTATTTTAAGAACACCTAATAATTACTTAAGAAATACGGCATTAATAGGTTCAAATTATTTATCAAAATAAAATAATCAAGGGTGTTTAAATTTCTACTAATAAAATAAGAGAGGTCACTCTCTCCATCAAGGAGTGAGATTTGTGGATCCCATAATCCTCTCCTAATTTTTTTGGCTCCTTGTAAGTGGGCCCTAACCTTTACCAATTTTTTCTCTATTTTCTCTTTTCTTTTATAGGTAAATACTCTAATTTTTACCATATATTCTTCTACAAATTTTTATTTTTATTTTTTAGGGTATACATTTTTTAGTAATAGTACATCTATAAAATTTTTACAATAAATCTTAAATGACAAAATGTTATTGGTGAATAAAAAAAGTAATGTCAATGATATGTTCAAATAAGAGTTAGTAACTTTTTTTTTTTTTTTGAGAAAACAGTAATACTCATTATTTAAAATTTTTTATGAAAATATTATGAATAAAATATTAAGATTTAAGCATTCGATACAAATAATATCATATTCCATATAGTAAATCAATATTTACTAAACATATTCCATATATATATTAAGAATGCCTCATTCGTATACCATTAGCCAAGTCAAAGAAAGCACCCTTTTGTGTGTCATGACGAAAAAGGGAAAGGAAACATAAAAAAAAGTAATTGAAAAAGGGGAAGGAAACATATAAAAGTAATTTGTTTTTAATAGAAATGCATAAAACAAGAAAGATACATAATATTTTACATATTAAATAGACATGCTACAAAGTACCCCACTAACTGTTATCCAAATTCCAATGACAGTGATTGCCATTATGACTATACACATAGGGTCTACAAGCTGATTTACAACCCAATTAATCCAATGGAACAGCATAAGTTATCATATAAATTAGAGTACTACAATTAACACATTCTTAGACCATAAGCCAAAAGTGGGGGATTAAAAAGAAGGGAACCACTAATATTAGAGTGTTGTGATTCAAGAATGGTCATCTGGATATAGTGGAGCAGGCAATTGGTGACCTTCGTTGGGGAAAATCTTCATATTCTTCAAGTTCTTAGATGATTTTTTGAGAGGGGTTGAAGTCATTTCTACTTCAGAAGAAGAAGAAGAAGAAGAAGAAGGATGGTGATGGAGGCAAAGAAGAGTAGCAATGGATTTGACTATGAGTTCAAACATCATCCTTTTCACTAACTTTCTCTTTGGAGGAATTAAGCCACCTTTCTTTGGTTTGAACCATGGCTCAACTTCAGCTCCCACCATTTTTTCATCCATGTTCAGCTCCATCTCTAAAGCTTTAAGCTTATATGGGTGTGGTTTGAGAGTACTTTGAAGTGAGTTGGTAAGGGCTTTGATGTTGTTGAAAACAAAAGGGTACCAAGTGAAGAGGAAGCTTGAGAATGAGAGCACAACAACACAAATACCCAATAAATAAGAGGTATTATGGGTTTATTGGCATTAAGTCACATAAATCACAATCTTGAAAGTTAATGACAGCTTGCAGTCTTGTATTACGTGATTTATAAGGTGGGCTCCTAATAATAGACTTTTTGAGCATAAATTAACAAGATTCTTTGACCCACTTGTTAATTGTATTCCTCTAGATGAAAGATGGGTGGACTACTTTTTTATGACTCATAAGTACCCCTACATGTAGGAATTGGAAGATTTGAATCCTAAAGTAGCCTTTTGCATCTCTAAAGTTTACATGTCCCATCGAGTGAAATTTACAGCTCTCAAAAGTTCATGGATGATATTAAAATGCATGTCAGTGGATATTAAAGACAGACTTTCAAGGCTAATTCAAGCTGATCCTAAATGCTATGAACTGGATTTACTGGTGCTATCAATATCATAGCATTCAGGATATTATTTATCTATCATGATCGAAGAAAATTACTTTATTATAAAGTTTTCCAAAAATTTCCAAGGGTTATATATACACTATAGTTACCTTTATTTGAGATTGTAATTATTTCAATGGTTTGTTAACTATTTTGCTAAGAAATATACAAGTAATACCAATTCCTCTTCTCTAGGGACTAAAAGGCCCAAAGCTCAGTTATAAAATACATAAATAATATCAATTAAAAAATTAAAGTGACTCATCAAATCCAATTAATTAATTCAGTACTGCAAGTGAATCAAAGTCTAAATGTGAGAGAAAAAGCTACCTCAATGTAATATACTAAAATGCGTAAACAATTCAGAAAATGATGGTCAAAGAAGGACACTAGTAAACTTTGACTCAACATTCTGATTGGGGACAATACTCCCATATCAAATATCATGATAAATCATTAGTTTTTTTATAGACTCAATATTTTTAGCATTGACCTTAGATTATCATCATATCTTTTCCCCTTATGTACTGTATCTATTGAATGGTTAGTATGAAATATTTCAAGTTCAACTGCTCCAACCATAGCGAAACGAAACTAATAACTTTGATTTATTCACCAATTAATGGCGATGAGTGGATTGAAAGACAACAATTATTCGACTATTTTAGTTGTATAATTGAAAACTTCACTGTCTTTTTGACCGTGCAATTCCACCACTCCATTCTATGAGCAATTAAGCATTACTAAAAGGTCTCTCAAAAAAAAAAAAAAGCATTACTAAAAGGGAATGGGATAAAAAGAATAATTTGAGAACATTCTCTTTAAGTATATATAAAAATGGAGAATATTTGATATTGGCAAAAATGATAGTGTCCGCTTCTTATGAGAATTTTTAATCATCAAACTCTTATTTGATGATAAATTTTTTTATCAATCGAGCTAATTGAAACCCATGTTACAACTTAGTTGAACTATCACCAAAATGATGAAAATGCCTCATTTTTGGATTTATTATTGGTAAATAGTTGAATAAATATAGATCGTTTGGAATAGTTTACCTTCAATTATTGTTTTGGACTAATGCTTTGAAAGTATATTGATGAACCTTCTTATACGGCTTCTATTTGGGACCAAACCTCATTTCTATTAAGAAAAAAAAAATCAATTATTAACAAGATTACCATAATTTTCTCTTTCGTTCTGTATCAAGAAACTCACTTCCACACTAAACAAATATAAATTAACACATAAAAAGTCACTATTAAGGATTTTTTTGACTAAACAATTTTCTTAATGAAAGCTGTCTTATATATGGGACTAGTTGAAGTGACAAGAGCAGTCACACATGACGACCAGTCAACCCAATTAAACTTTCGGGCACAGCAACACCATGTCCAACCGTTAATAACTAGATAGCACAGACAATTAGCAAACTCAATCAAAGACAGCATGAAAAAGAATTTCAAAGTTCAAACCCACCACACAGGCCCCCTGGATTTCTTAGTTTGACCAATCCCTAGCCAGGAATTTAGCCCTACCTACCATGGCTCACTTCTTCTACTACTAAGTTTTTTTATTTATTTATTTATTTATTTTTTTATTTCAAACAAAGTAAATTCTCTTTCTTTTATTTTTCTCAATACCATAGCTACAGCTATGTTTGGTTGTAATTAAGAGAAGGAAAAAAAAAAATGAAAAGGGGAAAGGAAGGGGAATCAAAAGGAAAAAAGAAAAGAGAAAACATTTTCATTTGGTGCGTTTGGATATAAGATGAAAAGGAAGTAAGAAAGATGAATACTTTTGTTTGGTTTACATTTAATAATTTTATGATAGAAAAAAAAAATATCTAAAGTCATGTCATATCTCTCTCTCCCTTTTTACCCAATTTGGGTTGAAAGCAAAATCTTGAGACCCAGTAAAAAAATTTCACTCCAAATCAAATCCCTCTTCCCTACCCTCATCCAACCAAACCAAGGAGATAGTTTTTCTTCCCTTCTCTTCTTTTCTCTTTTCTCTTATTATTTTCAATCCAAACATAGCCTAAGATTATGTTTGGTTTGAAGAAAGGGAAGGGAAAAAAAGACAAAAGAATAAGAATAAGGATATGAAAGACAAAGGTAAAAGAAAATATTCTTTAAACTCTAACTCTTTGTTTAGTTGCAACTAGGGGAAGAGAAAGGAAATGACAAAGAAAGAAAAAATAAAATATTTCTCTCATGTATAATAGGAAACTAACACTATGTTTGGTTTGGATAAAACGATAGAAAAAGAAATGAACAAAATTTGTTAAGAAGTCTAGCTATCACATTAGTCCACATTTTTTCCTCCCCCTTGAATCATTTTCTCTTCTCTTCAGTTCTCTACCTTCAAACCAAATATAGGGTAAGAAACAAAGAGAAAATAAATGAAAAAATTTCCTTCGTTTGATTTGTAAGAGAAAGAAAATGATAAAAAAAAAAAATTATGATTTTTTACGTTTACGCTTGAATGAAAATAAAGATAATTGTGAAAGTTTATGGGCAAAATTGTAAGTTAAGAACCCTTAAAGTCAAATGGTGAAAAGCGAAAAGTGAAAACTAAAATATTTTCCCTTTTATTACTTTCTCTTCTGTCGAAGTAAAAATTAAATAATAAAAAATTATTTTATTATTTATCCTTATAAATGGAGTGGTGGGCTCTGGACAAATTTGATTTTTGTCAGAATTGAATACAAACAAGTGCACGTGAGATAGGCGAAAAAGTGGTATATTTGAATTTGACCGAGACATCCTCATGCCAGACTGGGCCCCCCGCATTGCGGCTTTTGTCAACCAACTTTATCAGTTATCTAATCTAGCTAAGAATCTAGACCTGCAAATGTTGGAGTAGTTATTTTTCTGTTTATGGACTGAAAATAACATGGTCTTGACACTGACACGTTTGCTCGTTCTGTTTTTTAATGTTTAAACTAATATATATATTTTTTGGGTGAAGATTTAAACTAATATTTTTCCTGTTGAGTTCTTTTCAGTCTATGTTGTGAATATTTTAAGATTAACCAATCATAGCACAAGCACAGGAAGTAAGGTTAAGAGCCAAGAAAGAATCCACTTACTAGGTGGAAGATTTTTTTATTTTATTTTTTCAAAATTATGAATAAAAATATTAAAATTTTGATGTTAATTATAAATATTAAAGTATGGACCTAAATATTTTGATTCTGTGAGTTTCATTCTAGACATTCCTCTTTACCTTTTCGTTCTTGCAAATCACTTATAGCTTGATTGCTATCCATGACATCACGTTGTTGATCAAAACTGCACCAGATTACGATTAGGGGAGAAAAAAAAAAGTGTATTCCGTGTATTTTTCAAACATATATATATATTGTTGGAGTGTGTGTATTTCAAAATTCAAATACTAAGGATAAAATTGGTTGTGTTGTTTAAACAATATAATACATATTTTGACTATACTTTTTTATCTACACATATTGTCATAATACTTAAACAACGTTATTAGAATAATATTATCAAACAGACCTTAAGCCTTTGCTTTGTGTCTCATATTGGTTAGGAGTGAACCTTGTTATGTGTTTATAAGCCTTTTCAGTTTTCACATCTTATGTTATAACTTGAAAATAATGAGCTAGGTGTTGGTCTTGGTCTTAGGCTTTGGCTTAAGCTTTGTTTATATATTTCTTGGGCTGTATTCTTTTTTCTTTTCTTTTACATCTAGCCCAATTCAATTCAACTTGTTAGGCATTAACCAAGCAACCAAGCAGCCCGTTAGGGGCATTTAATGGGCTACCCGTTGGGCATGCATAGTGATCGTTGTAGCAGCCTATATGTTCTCTATTTCTTTGCTATAAAACCCTTCGTTTTCACTCTTTTCTCTTCAGTTTTTCCAACTACACACAGCCGCCTCTCTCCTTCTATTATGCTCTATTTTCTACTCATCTCCATTGAAATTTCAGCATCAATTTTTTGGTTTTAAGGAAAGACAAATAAGGTTGTTCTTGGTTATTCTTGCTTGGATGTGCGTCCAACTTGAAGAAATAGTTATAGTCTAATATTGGGGGATTGTTCGGCCAAGAGAGCTATTTGCACCGAGTTTTACTTTGAGTGACATGAATTAGCCTTTAAGAACAACGCAATTTGCATGATTCTATAGTTTGTGAGATCTTTTTAACTCTATCTATTTATTTTTGTCATTGCTAATTTTTAGGGTTTATATTGTTTAATCAAAACTTGTTTTTCATATATATATTTTCCGACAGTCTTAAAAGTTGAATTTTGTTTTTCAAAGATGAAGAAACAAGTTGTTGATTCTCTTAAGGTCATTTTGGAAATTTCAAAACTTGAGGCTTTTGATGGAAATAATTTTAAACGTTGGAATATAAGGGTTTTGCCTATCTTGGAATTTACCGAAATTGACCGGGTTCTTTATGAGCCTAAACCCAAAGATGATCCTAAAAATATAGTAAAGTGGGAAAGAACAAATAAATTATGTGTTCATACTATTAAATGTGATTTATCTAACAAGTTGTTTGATAATTATTGTCATTTTATTTGTGCTAAACATTTATGGAATGAACTTAATGGTCGTTATGAGTTTGAGGATGAGGATGCTAAAAAGTTTTCTACGAATAAATTTATGTCTTTTCAAATGATTGAGGAAAAAAAATGTTTCTAGTTAAATTGAAAATTTTCGAAAATTAATATCTGAACTAGCTAGACAACTCAAGCGTGGCGCTCAAACCCAAAGATTTACTGCACTAGGCCCAGTAGTTTGGGGCCAGATTTTTGAACCCAAGAGATTGTGCCATTTTGAACTTATATGTCACCCAACCGTATACTGTGGAGGGTAGGACATTTATAGGCATTACTGACTGATCCACACAAAAGCCCAATCAGAGTTTTCTTCAAAAAAAGACAACACCAATCAGAGGTGGTACTCCTGTGTGACACTGATAGATTTTTGTGACTTTGTTTATTGTCCGGATCGAGGACCATCCTAGCATTCTTGACACTTATATTTCTCAAGATGTATTGAATTTATGAATAAAAAATCGCACTTATAAAAAAAAAAAAAAAAATCTCAATCTTCCCAGGGGAAAGAAGTTAAGGATATTCAATCCCATATAAGAAACTTTTTATCTTATCTTTTAGCAAATAATTAATTAAATCAGCAAAAAAAAAAAAAAAATACTAGATGCCAAAGCCAAGCTCATGGACATTTTTTTTTTAAAATTTAATTATTATAGTTATTTGTGCTATCATGTTATTACTTGTCTACTCCAACTAATAATTTGGCTAATTGTCAAATTTGAATCTTTTGACATGATTGGAAATTGCTTCGTTCTAAAATGAAGGAAATTACAAAAATTTCCATAAGGTTTATTAGAACCCATACTTTGGTTTTTAATCTTAAAATACACTAGTTTGCATAAAGTTAATTTGTTTCCTTTTCTTCTCAAAAAAAAAAAAAAAAATTGTTTCCTTTAAACATTAATTAATGATTTCTTTATTGTACTTAATTTGAAAGTCATAAAAATAAATAAAAATCTACTTAGGAAATTGGGCTGCTGCTAATGTAACCGTACTATTCCTAATTGCGAGTTTGTCATATCATGCTAGTCCCGCCCAATCTTAATCGATTGCATCTTGTCAATTTTACATGCTACTTGATCCCCCCTCGATTTTACATGTTATAATGTCAAGATATTTGTATGTTAGTTCATAAACGTTATTTAGCTTATTATTATATTATCATGTGAACCGTATTTGTGTGTTAGTTCTTAACCATTGTGAATTAAAAATAAAAATGTAATTTTCTATTGGAGAAACCTGGTACGTACTTGGATATCCTGGAAAGGACCATGCAATAGATTTCAAAGCAACATTAAAGTTGCAGATTTTTTATCTTGAGAACGTCTTGATCTTCATCAATGACCACTAGGATCCCAATAGAGTGGACTCTCCTTATCAACAAACCCTAGCTGTGTCGCTTAGAGGAAGAGAAAATTTTCTTCTCTTCCTTGAAGTAGGCGTGTAAGTAATGAAATAGCGATCAGGTTTTTTTTCTTTTTTTCTTTTTAATAACTAAAACTCATTTCTTTTATATGTCTAACATATAATGAATCATTTCTCAAAAAAAAAAAAAAAAACATATAATGAATCAGCTCATGGGCCAGTCCAAATGGGATTTAGTCATGTCATGTGGCTTGCAGTGGGATTAAAGGGAAAATAAAAACTTTAACTCCAATGGATCTTGGGCCTCCTATCAACCCTTGATAAGATCAAAGCAATCATTAACAAAAATTTATTCTACTAAAAAATTTTGGTTGCACTCTAGGTTTTATTAAATCAAATATTTATCACAAGACCCTATTATATTATAGCATCTAACCCCTCCATGAAACCATTCATAGCTAGTGAAACAAAGTCAATGATTATTGTCACTTTGTAAATAGTTACATCTTAATTTCTTGAGTCCCCAATTTAAAATTTTGATTATTCTTACATTTGTGAAATCTAATTTCACAAAATGCTAGGAGGTTTGATTTTTAATGAGATATTGGTTAAGCTTTGATCAATCGTGGTCAAATCAAGTCAACATTGGTAAAAAAGTCTCGGGACATGGTTTTATCAGGAAAACAAGGGTTTGGAGATTTCTTTGGGGCTTTGAAATGGTTGGACACTTGGACCTTGGGTCATTCTTGGTTGGACTCAGTTGATTGTAGCTAAAGTTAGTTCAACAATCACCCAAGCTAGGGTTTAGTGCTTCTAATCATTGATCCAGGTTTCATTCCATCTAATTGTCCTAAATTGATACCATTGACCCCATTTGCAATGATTTTGAGGGAATAACGTCAGTCATAGTTGTTAAAGTCAAATTGAGTCTTTTGCATGAAAATCGAGGAAAAAAAAAAATACAATGAAAACTTTATCTATTTCTATAAATATAAACATATTAATGAAGTTATTTATGATGTCATCTCTCTCTTTATATATATATATATATATATATATCTATATCTATATCTATATATAAATTTAAATTTCAAATTTGTATTAATTTTTTTAATGAAAAATTTGTTATTATAAAAATCAAAATTATTTTTGTAAGGGCACAGTTTACAGTCCAAACCCAATATGTATGGGATGAGGGTTAGTGAGTCCAATACAATAAATTTGTAGAAAGTTGGTCAAAAAACTAGGTCCTAGTGAATCTAACAATGGCTATGATGGATTTGAAGGACAATCATGCAAGAACAAAACACGTAAGGTTGGATGAATGCATTTTCTGAGGAGGCAAATATTTGCATAGATCAATGGAATTGATTTCAAGTGCAATTCTAGTTGTTACAGTGTTCCTCTTTTTCTTCTTTTTCGTGGAGGGTCTCTCTTATTATATAGTCCCTCTTGGACAATCTTTACCCTACACTTGTTGATAATTTGGGTTGCTACTTGAGTACTTGTCCCATCAGATATCTTCTCTGGTCTCTCTATGAGTTGCAGTGACCAAGGAAACACTATTCATGGGTTTTCTTCACATAAATGCGGCCAGAAAAGTAGATGCAGTGCATTTAATGCGGAGGTTGCACCCTTTCCTTAGATATTTTTGGGTATCCTTCCTTCTTGCGTGTTTATGTAACATGCATCTAACACTAGTGCCTCCATTGAGGTCATTCTTGTTGTTGGAATACGTATTGGAGTAATGTTCTTCATGGCCGAGGAGATATTCCTCCTTGGACCGCCTTCTACTCCTTTCTTACTCATGAGGCATTGAGCTGGAATCTGATAGGAGCTGTATGAGTGTAGTTGTATGAGTGTAGGTTCTATGGTGTGTGGAGTAGTGCACGTGCTAAGGCTGTGCTGTGATGAGCTGGAGGTAGTTAGAAGTAGAGCTGAGTTGGAGTTAGTTAAGAGGTTACTGTGATTAGTTGTTATACAGTTAGTTAGAGGATGATGGATTGTATAAATAGACCAGGGAATGAATTGTAAAGGCATAAAAGAAATGTATAAACTTGTTCTTCTGGTTCTTCTTCCCTTTGTTCTGTCTTATCTCTCTTTCTTCTTCTTTCTTTCTCTTAACTCTGTTCTTCCCATCTTGGAGGCCTAGTTTCCCTCGAAGAAACTACCATAGTGTACTCTTGGTCTTATTCAGTGGAACTTTCAAAAGCTGACTATGGAATTTAGCCATCAAGGTAATCCTGTTTTAATCACAGGATTACAACCCTCAGGCCTTGACCTTCAAGCCCCCAAGAAATTTTTCAAGCCCTCTGTGAAGAAAGGTTTGTGTCTGTAGATTCTGTCCACAACAGCTGCATCAGTGTTAGGGCAATCCCAAGCAGCCATTGAGGAGCTACTAACTGAGTTTGGGAAGGTTTTTGAGTTACCCACAAGTCTGCCACCACGAGGACATGAGCATCAAATACTTTTGAAGGAAGGCACACAAGCAATCTGTGAAAGACCTTACAGGTATCCATTCTATCAAAAATCTGAAATTGAGAAAATAGTGACTGAGTTGTTAGAGGCTGGTTCCATTAGACCAAGCCAAAGTCCCTTCTCTTCTCCTGTGTTGTTAGTAAGGAAAGCTGATGGTAGTTGGCGAATGTGCATAGATTATAGGTCACTTAATAAGGCAACTATTAAGGATAAATACCCAATTCCCTTAGTTGATGAATTGTTGGATGAATTACATGGTGCATTTTTTTTTCTAAGTTGGACCTTAGATCAGGATACCATCAGATAAGAATGAAGGAAGAAGACATTGAAAAGACTGCATTTAGGACTCATGAGGGGCATTATGAGTTCCTAGTTATGCCCTTTGGGCTCACTAATGCACCATCTACATTTCAGTCACTCATGAACCATATTTTCAAGCCTTTTCTTAGGAAGTTTGTGCTTGTTTTTTTTTATGATATTTTGGTTTTTAGTGCTGACTTGGCTGCCCATCTTGTTCATTTGAGACAAGTCCTTACTGTTCTGTTAGATAACCAATTGTTTGCCAAAAGAAGCAAGTGTGTGTTTGGTTGTTTGGAAGTAGAGTATCTTGGGCATCTCATATCTGGTCAGGGAGTCAAAACTGATCCTAAGAAAATTGAAGTAATGGTGAATTGGCCAGTTCCTAATTCAGTGAAGGCCTTGAGGGGTTTTCTTGGTTTAACTGGTTACTACAGGAAGTTTATCAAAGGTTATGGTGCTATAGCTGCTCCTTTGACAGCCTTACTTAAGAAGGATTCCTTCCAATGGTCACCACAAGCTGCCTTAGCTTTCCATTCCTTGAAGCAGGCCATGTCCCAGCCGCCTGTATTAGCTTTGCCTGACTTTACTAGGCCATTTGTGATTGAATGTGATGCCTCTGGAGTGGGCTTGGGTGCTGTGCTGATGCAAAATCAAAGACCCTTGGCTTTCCACAGTCAAACTCTCAAGGGAAGAAGTTTGCTTTTGTCAACTTATGAAAGAGAATTACTAGCTCTTGTCACTGCTGTTAAGAAGTGGAGACCTTACCTGGTGGGAATGCCTTTTGTTATCAAGACAGATCAGCAAAGTTTGAAGTTCATTTTGGAGCAACGGATTGTTACTCCTGCCCAGCAGAAGTGGTTTACTAAATTGCTTGGTTATTCTTTTGTGGTAGAATACAAGAAGGGTAAGGAAAATAAGGTAGCTGATGCTCTTTCTCGGTTGCTGGATACTGATTCTGCCCCACTTGTCAGTGATGTAACTCATTCCTTAGGGAGTGTTGCTGCTCAACATGAACATGGAGACCTGTTTCTTATTTCCTTTCCTTGCCCTACTTGGCTAGCCATGTTAAAGGATAGTTACAAGACAGATGTGGAGTACCAGCAACTGTTTTCTGCCTTGACTGGTAATACTTCAAGTCCAGCTGGTTTTTCCTTGCACAATGGCATTTTATTGTATAAGGAAAAGGTTTTTTTGAGTGCTGCTTCACCCCTGAAGTCCTTGATTCTTCATCATGTCCATGACAGCCCACTTGGGGGTCACTCAGGTTATCTTAAGACTTTGTATAGAGTGAAACAGGATTTCTTTTGGTGGGGTATGAAGAAGGATGTTAAGGATCATATTAAGGAGTGTGAGATTTGTCAAAGAATTAAAGTGGAGACTTCTAAACCTGGTGGATTATTACAACCTCTCCCTATTCCTCACAAACCTTGGACTGACATCAGTATGGATTTTGTGGATAGTCTTCCTAAGTCTCATGGGTATGAAGTTATATTGGTGGTGGTGGATAGACTTACCAAGTATGTGCATTTTGCTGCCCTTTCTCATCCTTATACTGCTGCTAGAGTGGCTGCTGTGTTCATGAGGGATATTTTCAAGCTTCATGGTATGCCTCAATCCATTGTATGTGATAGGGATGCTGTGTTCACTTCCAAATTTTGGGCTGAGTTGTTCAAATTGCAAGGCACGGATCTGGCCATGTCCTCAGCTTATCACCCCCAAACTGATGGCCAGAGTGAGGTGGTTAATAGAAGTTTGGAGCAGTACCTTAGAGCCTTTGTTCATGATAAACCTCACACTTGGTTTGAGTGGCCGCATTTGGCTGAATTTTGGTTTAATACCAATTATCATACTTCAACTAAACTAACTCCTTATGAGGCTTTGTATGGTTTTCCCCCACCTAAGGTCCTTCATTACATTCCTGGCACTACCAAAGTGGATGCCTTGGATAAGCTTCTTCATTCTAGGAGTCAGATGTTGGCTTTGCTTAAACAGAGCCCGGAGCAAGCTACTTGGGAGTCTTTGTATCAGTTGCAATCCAAATTTCCCCACCTTGTGGGCAAGGTGTTTTGACTGGGGGAGTATTGATAGGAGCTGTATGAGTGTAGTTGTATGAGTGTAGGTTCTATGGTGTGTGGAGTAGTGCACGTGCTAAGGCTGTGCTGTGATGAGCTGGAGGTAGTTAGATGAGCTGGAGGTAGTTAGAAGTAGAGCTGAGTTGGAGTTAGTTAAGAGGTTACTGTGATTAGTTGTTATACAGTTAGTTAGAGGATGATGGATTGTATAAATAGACCAGGGAATGAATTGTAAAGGCATAAAAGAAATGTATAAACTTGTTCTTCTGGTTCTTCTTCCCTTTGTTCTGTCTTATCTCTCTTTCTTCTTCTTTCTTTCTCTTAACTCTGTTCTTCCCATCTTGGAGGCCTAGTTTCCCTCGAAGAAACTACCATAGTGTACTTAATTTCAATCAATTTAGCAGGATCTTATCAGAATCCCTCTACTATTTGGCTCTCCTCGGACATTTCAACGGGATAAGGCCCAAGGTCTAAAATACCCTTTTTGGGCCTTGTCCTTACAATTTTATATATAATTTTTTTATTTAAGCAAATGAATTTGTTATTTTTTAGAATTTAACAATTAGGGGAGATCTTGTCATTTTTTTTAATCGTTATGGAGAGAAATTTTGGGCAAAGGAAAATGATATTACTTATGAGATTATTAAATTTATAAATAATTATTTTGTGCTAAATTTGATAGTTACAACGGGAGATGAGTGTTTTTAACCATGAATGTCTCTTGGAAAATTTATATCTAATTGAATGTTAAGAGAGATTCACAAAGAGTATATTTATATAATGGGTAAATTGTATAATTAGTCCATATCCTTTACTTCATATATCAATTTGGTCCATAACCTTTCAATTATGTCAATTTGGTCCCTAACCTATTAAGTGTTGTGTCAATTTAGTCCCTACCGTTATCATTTGGATTAAAAAATATGATGTGTCAAGTGGAATAATAAAAAATAAGTTTCCATGACACATCAACTGCCAACTGTACCACCATATCAGATTAAAAAAAATAAACCAAATTAAAATGTTCTATGAGTTACATCTCCCTAAATGGTTATAAAATTTGAAAAATCCCTAAAAGTTTCACCCTTTCGTTAGTCCACATCTTCATCTCCGCCTCATTCTAAATATGCAACTAGGTGAGAAGGTGACTGAATGCTAAATATGCAACTAAAGTGTTTTTCATTTACAAACAGAAACTCTATTGGTAGTTGGGGAAACAAAAAGGAAAATTAGAAATTTGAATTCATGGGCACCTATTATTAAGATTGCTTCCTATCCAGAATACTTTTTGATATTTCTTGGCTTGTTGCTTTTCATTTTCCCCCTTGGTGCCCAATATTTTCATATTGCCTTCCTTGATATCATCCCCTAATTTGAATGCTTAATATGCAACTATAGTGTTTTCCATTGACAAATAGAATCAGATCTACTGGTGATTGGGAAAACAATAAAGTCAATTAGAACATGCTTACACTTAGTTTTTTTACACTTATACCACTTCAATTTATTCCTCACCAAGTGAATTATCAACTAATGTTAAGTCAACTCCCACAAGTACAACCACCAAACCCACAAGAATAGCCATAAACAAATTGAAAACAACCCAAACCCCAAATGAAAATCCCTTTTTTCAAAACCTCCAAACTCAAATCCATCCACCGTGCTGAAGTCCTTGCCGCTGAAGTCGCCATCTACAACTTCAGATCTTGACTCACGTGAGCATGAGGATGAGATGAGGAAGAAGAGATGGAGATGTGGCCTAACGAGAGAGAAACTTTTAGGGATTTAAGTGACTCAGGTGTGAACATTTTAATTAGGGTTTTTTTTTTTTTTTTTTTGAAGTCTGATATGGCAGTACAATTAGCAGTTAATGGGGCATGAAAAATGATTTTTTATTATTCCGTTTGACACATCAAATTTTTCCATCTAAGGATAACGACAAGGATTAAATTGACACAACACTGAAAAGGTTAGGGACCAAATTGACACAGTTAAAAGGTTATGTACAAAATTGAAATGTAGTGTAAATGATAAGGACTAATTATGTAATTTACCCTTATATAATTATATAGGATATTTTAACAAATTTAATTGGATATGACTTGAGTCAATCATCAAGCCATGTTATATCTACTTATGAAATACAGTTTTATGATGTTATTCGTGTTTTAGCCCCAAACAAATATAGAAGAATAATTACTCTATTACAACTTCTAGTATTAATTATAAAGACAAAGTTTAGCTACAAAATTGGTTGTAGCCTTAGGCTACAAACTTACTCAATATCTTTTTATTAGAGGTGAATTTTGACAAATCCACCATTGGATCGCATCTTCTTCTTATATACTCCATGTTTGCAAAATTTCAAGAAAATTAAAGATCAATAACCATGTCATCAATAAATTTTTAAATTGCAAGTTTTTGTAATTTAAAATTATGCATAAAATATAAGATTATAGATTATATAGTAAATGATATCCGATTGACACAAAAATTGACATGTGCATTAAGAGCGTAAAGAACATGTAATTCAACGGTTAGATTTTCAAAATATGCAGTAATATTTATTTTATTAAGTGAGTTTGTAGCCTAAGGTTACAATTGATTTTGTAGCTAAACTTTGTCCTAATTATAATTCTAATATTAATTATAATTTTTATTTTTATTTTTAAATAATAATTATTACAATGTATCTTGTAAATTTAATTATACCATATTTATATAGTAAAATTTATAATATTCTAACTTTTTAGTTAATGTTCGTGACTTATAGATTATATAGTAAATGATATCCGATTGACACAAAAATTGACATGTGCATTAAGAGCGTAAAGAACATGTAATTCAACGGTTAGATTTTCAAAATATGCAGTAATATTTATTTTATTAAGTGAGTTTGTAGCCTAAGGCTACAATCGATTTTGTAGCTAAACTTTTTCCTAATTATAATTCTAATATTAATTATAATTTTTATTTTTATTTTTAAATAATAATTATTACAATGTATCTTGTAAATTTAATTATACCATATTTATATAGTAAAATTTATATTATTCTAACTTTTTAGTTAATGTTCGTCACTTACATTTCAGTTTTCACAAGTCCATGTGAACAAGTTTTATTCCATCCCATAAGAAAATAACTAAGGGCGGGTAAATTTCTATTAATAAAATAGGGGAGAGAGAGAGAGAGAGAGAGAGAGTACAGGCCCAGGCCCCATAATTTTTTTTGGGGGGGGAGGGGGGGGGGGGGGGGGGGGGGGGTGTTGTGTTTGCTTTAATTGGGTCCATAAGTAACCTTTGTCTGCTTACTTGCACTGATTGTATCGGTCTTTTAAGCATATTCTCTACTTTTTAGCTTATATTCTTATAAAAAATAATATCCTTGACCAAAAGTACACTTGGATTTGTATTTAAATTGTATGGTGTTTCCATCAAAAAAAAAAAAAATGTACGGTGTCTCTAATCTCTATGTGATCATATCATTGTAATGATCATGATTGTTAAATTTTAATCTCTATCATTCTTTATGAATATGAATAAAAGGTTAAGATTTAGGAATTCGAGACAAACGATATCATGGTTCCACATGTATGGTACAAACTAAAAACACCTAGTTTGTGTACCATTAGCTAAGTAAAATAAAATTAAAAGGCAAGAGCACTTTGTTTTGTGTGTTTCACGACTTAAAAAAAGAACATAATAAAAACTTGTAAAGAAAATAAGCTTTTTAAGGACGAAATTCTCAAACCAAGAAAGATAATTTATATTTTTAATTTTTTGACATGGTAAATGGACATTCTGTCCAATGACAGGGACTGCCCTTATGATTATACATGGTACACGAGTGTTCCACACGCTGAAATTCAATCGAACAGCAAGAGTTATCATATGATGAAGAACTACAATTAAGACTAATCTTTTAGACCATAGCCAAAGGGGAAAGGAAAACAAATAGGAACCAGTAATAGAGGTTAGGTTGACTACATTTTGCGTTGTGATTCAATAATGATCATCTGGATATGGTCGTGAAGACAATTGATGACCTTCATGGGGGAAAATCTTCATATTCTTCACCTTCTTAGGTGATCTTTTGAGGTTTTCAGAAAGATGGTGATGGGAGCAAAGAAGGGTAGCTATGGATTTGACTATGCCATCAAACATCATCCTCTTCACCAATTTTCTCTTTGGAGGAATTATGCCACCTTTCTTATCCATGCTCAGCTCTATCTTCTCTCTAGCTAGAGCCTAGCTTGTGGAGTGGTTTAAGTTGGTAAGGACTAAGGACTTTTGAAGAAGTTGTTGAAAACCAAGTAGCTAACTGAAGAAGAAGAAGAAGAAGAGCTTGAGAGCACAATTACACAAGATGACAAGACCCAATAAATAAGAGTAAAAGGTACAATAGGCATGCATTGCTTTGCTTCACAATGTTAAAAGCGGTCTAATAGACAGCTAGAGTCCTCATCATACGTGGAGTGGGTCCTAGAAAGACATTCAGTGAGCTCAGAGCTTGGTCATACTTCAATGTTGCTGCCAAATGCCAATTCTCTTCCTTTTATAGTTTTATTAGTGGAATAGTTGTAGGGCTACAACTTGTCATGTGAGAAATTGTGGTTGGTGGAAGAGAGATGTCCCTACATAAACCCATTATCATCCCTCCACCAACCATAACTCGTCGTATGGGCAAATTGTGGTACAAGTTGTACTACAAATTGTGGCATCAGACTTTTTCTTATTAGTAAGCTCAAAGCTTGTTCATACTTATAGTCAGTACCCTAAGTTAGGCCCCAAGATGTAGGACTCGGAAGATTTGAATTCTAAATTTGCTTTTTTAAACCCTTTAAATTGTCATTGCCCTAAAAGAGTGAAATTTCCAGCTCTCAAATGGAGATTGATAATAAAAATGCATGCCGAAGGTGGATATGAAGATCCTCTAACTTAGATGGATACTAATTTATCTATCACTTAGGTAATATTACGATGAGTTATACACTATACTAATCTTTATACTGCACTGGAAATATTGGGATTTGAAGATGTATCTACTTTTGGACACGTGTTCGAATTTTAATGTATCCAATACATTGATGCACTTGATAGTTGACACAAGCTTAATTCTTCTTTTTTTTTTTTGATAACATAATTCATCCTTGGTTTGTAATAAAACGTAGTTAAGATTTCATACCAAGCCCATTCAACTAACATCAATTACCCTTTTCCATTTGCTAACAAAATTAATTTGAAGTTATAATTTCATTTCAGTGTTTGTTTCAATTTTTTAATAATTGGAATCAACTTATTCGTATCAGATTAATTACATGAGATTAGTAAATCTCTTTGTTTAAATCTTCAAAAAAAAAAAAAACATCAAGTTTCCTCCATAAATTAACAAAATAGGATTATTAGTTCATACCATTTCAATTCAAAACAATACTTCAGAATTTTTTTAATAATTTTTATAAATTAAAAAATAATAATAATAATAAAACTTCAAAAAGTAGTGTAACAATTTCGTATAGGGTCAAGACTTAAGAGACAGAAAACTTTTTTTCTTTTTTGAGAAAAGAGACAGATATCAACTTGAAATGACTGAAACATGTTAAAATGGAAACCAACCAAATTTCGGAATGTGAAACATGGGAATAGGACTTAAGTGCATGTATCCATTTAGTAGTTAATAAGAAACATTTTGTACTACTCCAACCATAACAAAACGCAATTATTAACTTTGGTTTATTCATCAATGGCAATGAGTGGATTAAAAGAAAAAAATTATTCGACTAATTTAGTTGCATTATTGAATACTTCACTATCATTTTGACTATCCACGTCTTCATGAGCTGCAATGGTCGTTTGGCGACTCTCTTTTTTTTTTTTTTTTTTTACTAAAATGTGCAATTCCACTTCTCCACTCTTTAAAAGCAAGTAATAGAATAACTAAAAAAGAATATTTCGAGAATATTCCTTCAGGAAAAAGTAATTTTAAAGAAAAATATCGATAGTAAACTAATTTAGGCCTAGAGAACCTTATCCAAAAGAACTTGTGAACTAGAAAAGCCTAATGGATTAGTAAACACAAATCAATGAAATTTAATGGTTTGTGTTAGCCAACTAAAATTATTGTAGTGAGAAATCAAAGAAATCTAAATGCCTTGTGTTATCCTGTTATTGTCTAATGATGTAGGTAGCGAACAAGTAATCTCTTACCAAAGAAGGAAAGGATATAATAATGGCAAGAATGATGATTCAAAGAATATGTATGGGTTTAAGCAGTTGAAGGAGAACACAAACAGCCAAACTATCACACTAGAACAATGGAAATACCCCATAATTTGGATTTAGTTTGTGGACCATGGTCTTAGTTTGTTTGTTTCTTTTATTTATTTTATGCTAAGTGAGTGAGAGGTACAAAATCACAAAGAACATCCCACCTTCAATTATTGCTTTTGCCCTACTGTTTTAAAATAAATGACTAACCCTTATACCAACATTGACTAATTCAAATATCTTATTTTCCTTCTTTTGATGAGTCCAATCTCTCTTTAAAAAAGAAAAAAGAAAAAACCTATTAGCTATTCCTATTAGATAAGTAGATAACCATAACTACTCTATCATTCCAAATCAGTAAAAGAAAGAGGAAAAACATTAAGAAGTTTCTTGGGTAAACAATTTTCTTCATGAAATCTGTCTTCTATATCATAGGTAGGCTGGAGAGATAAGAATTTTCATGCATCCCAGCAAATCAGTTGGCCCAAGCAGCTATGTCCAACTGTAAATAACTAGATAGTATATGATCATCCAACTTTAAATGGGAGGCATGGACAAAGACAACATGAAAAAGATGTTCAAACTTCTTCTTCTTCTTTTTTTTTTTTTTTTTAATCTAGATGTTCAAACTTCAAACATAGGACCCTGGTCTTCTTAGTATGACCAATCTCTGTCCAGAATTTAGCCCTACCTACCGTGCCTTACTTCTTCTACCTTCCGCGTTCTATTTTTATTTTTTAAAATAAATTACTAAATTCTCTTTTTCAAGCAGCTAGAGTGGTGGTCAAATTTCATTTTTGTCATAATTTTATACAAGATGTCTCTTTGGGTAAAGACAAAAAACCTTTTGTCTTTTATTCTTTTATCTCATTTTTTCTTCTTCAAACAATCTATCTATTCTTTTAGAAATCAATTAGTTTTTGGTTTTTTTTTTTTTTTTTATTATTTCAAAATTTAATATTAAGCTACAAAAAAACTATCAAATAATCTCACATAATTTATAAAGTAAGGTTCAAGTTGGCCACACATCAAAGCTTTCAACATTTTATTTTTTCATTATAATAAAATATGAGTAAGGTAAATGTGTGCAATTAGGACATCCGTTAATCATTCATTTAAAGTGTATATATATATATATATATAATTAAAAAAACTGTCAAAAAAGTCAATCATTTTTTTCATTTTTTTATAAAAAATTTCCTAAAATAATTTAATGCCCCAAGAGCTTTAGTGCACTTGAGATAAAAAAAAATTGACCGGAACATAGTTTTTGAGGAAAAATTATTAGATCCATAAGGAATTGTTGAAATGATCATCATACATTTACATAAATGGGAGCGGCTCACCTCCAATTTTTATTTCTCCTGTTTTCTCCCGTTTTTAGATAGATGAATGACACCTAGAAGCAAACTAATCCAATGATTAAAAAAGAAGAAGCCAAGTTGGAAAAATACAACAGTGCCCTAACTGCCTCTTCCTTTTCTCTCTGGCTCTCCTCTTATTATGCAATTGTGCAGCATCACCACACCACTTTGCAACTATGCAGCATCACAACGCCAAACTGAAAATTTAGAGCATAAATGGAAAGCCCAAAACCGACCATACTAGTCAAACTAAAATCCCAAACTATCTATGAAAAGTTAAATCTCACCACTGACGACCCTATTGTGTGCTTGCAAGAAAATCAATTGTTTTCCATTTTCGATTTTCAAATAAAGTTTGAAATTAGTGAGCTTTTTCGTCATTGAGGTTTCAAATCTCAGATGCTTTTCATTAAAAGCTTACCCATAAAATTTTTCAGATTTCACATCCCCCTCTTTATCAAAATCTATCATTGTTGAAATTTTTCTTGAAAGAACATGTGTGATGAGGCTAGTATGGATA
Organism: Quercus cerris; assembly: GCA_963669245.1. NCBI lineage: Eukaryota > Viridiplantae > Streptophyta > Magnoliopsida > Fagales > Fagaceae > Quercus > Quercus cerris. The sequence continues at coordinate 22,738,193 of OY770014.1, read as the reverse complement.
GCCGTAGAAAGAAATAGATAAAGAAAAGGGAAAGCAACGCACAAATTGAGAGAGAGAGAAACATGGACTTTTTTTTACTTTTGGATGATTGGTGTGCCAAATGTCATTCATCTGTTTAAAAATAAAGGAAAAACAAGTGAAATAAATACCGGAGGTGAGTCACTCTGTACATAAATAACTTCATTTCTTGGAGGCCCAGTCCTTATAGCGGACTTAATAATTTGGCTAGAGATGGAATTCTTATTTTGACTCTAGAAAACCCACGTGAGATAAACAAATTTGTCCGAAACGTCGTCATCTCAGATGTCACGGCTCGAATTCTTATTTTGATGCTCTGATATTTTCTAACCAACCGTAACTTGATGGAACAATTAAGACTTGCCACGTGGATGGTTAGCCAGTTGTTGTGGGCCCCGAGATCGCGGCTTTGTCTACAGTCTGTGACTACTTTAGTTTAATCTAAAGAATCTGAGGATCAAACGTTGGATGTAGTTGAATTTGGTAGCTGGTTACGCCAAGAAACGTGAAGTTTTTCCAGCTGGTCCTGAGTCCTGACACTGACTGAAGCGAACTACTTCTCTTTTTCTTCGCAGTAATGGTATTGTACAGTGTACACACAATACTTTCCATCTCATTCTTCTCTTAAAGTTTAGACTCTAATTAATGTTTTCCTGCTAAGCTCTTTTCCGTCTATTTCATAAATATTTTTAAATTGACAGATCAAAGCACAACAGTAACAAGACTTTTGGTAAATTTATATCTAATTGAAAGTTAAATGAGATTCACAAAGAGTATATATAATTATATAGGATATAATAAGGAATTTGACTAGATATAACATGAGTCAATCATCAAATTATGCTATATCTACTTGTGAGAAACATGTTTATGATGTTATTCATGTGTTAGTACCAAACAAATATATAAGAATACTTACTCTATTATAACTTCTTGTATTTCTTATAATATTTATTTTTATTTCCAAATAATAATTATCATTATGTAGCCCAAGTGCTGTAAATTTGTAAAATTTGTATAATAAAATTTATAATATTCTAACACCACTTTTTAATTAATGTTCATTGCTTACATTTTCAGTTTTCACTAGTCCATGTGAACAAAGTTTTATTCCTTCCCAAAAGAAAATAACGAAGAGTGGGTAATTAAATTTCTACTAATGGAATTAGTTAATTAGATTATTCTCTCTGTTGTGTGTGAGAGAGAGAGACAGAGGGCCCCATAATCCATATATTTTTAGGGGGCAGGAGGTTTGCTCTTTAAGTGGGCCATAACCTTTAACTGCTTACTTGCACAGATTATCTTAATCTTTAAGCAAAGACTCTACATTTCAGCTTATATATATTCTACTAAAAAATAATATCCTTGACCAAAAAGTATACTATTGGAATTCTATTTTAAATTTTATGGTGTCTCTATGTTTATGGATAAATCTATTGTGATCATAACATCATAGACTCATAGTCATGATTGTCAAATTTTAATATATCTCTCTCTATATATAATTTTTTTTTTTTTTTTTATGAATATAATAAACGGTTGTGATTTAAGAATTTGAGACAAACGAGATCATGTTCCACATGTATAGTAAAAACTAAAAACACCTCATTTGTGTACCATTATCCAATTAAAAGAAAATTAAAAAGCAAGAGAACTTTGTGTGTTTCACAACTTAAAATAGGAAAGAGGCAAAAAAAGAAAAAAAAATACACATAATAAAAACCTGTAAAAAAGGGGGGAAAAAAAAAAGAAGCTCTTAAAGGACGAAATGCACAAACCAAGAAAGATACTTAATAACTTTCACATAGTAAGGACAAGCTAAAAAGTAACCCACAAAATGGAGATGCTGTCCAATGATATACATGGTACACGGATGTCCCACACGATGAAGTTATATCATATGAAGTACTACTATATATATTATTAACACAGCCAAAAGGGAAAGGACAATAAAAAGGAACCGCTAATAGAGGTTAGGTTGATTACATTTTGCTATATGAATTCACTAATGATCATCTGGATATATTGTAGCAGATAATTGATGACCTTCATGGGAGAAAATCTTCACATTCTTAGGTGATCTTTTGAGCTTTTGAGAAGTCATCATTTCTACTTCAGAAGAAGGAGGATGGTGATGGGGGCAAAGAAGAGTAGCAATGGATTTGACTATGAGTTCAAACATCATCCTCTTCACTAATTTTCTCTTTGGAGGAACTATGCCACCTTTCTTTGCCATGCTCAGCTCTATCTTCTCTCAAAAGCCTAGCTTGTAGAACTAAGGAGGACTAAAGGACTTTTTGAGTTTTGAGTTTTGAAGAAGTTGTTGAAAACCAAGTAGGAGTGGCTAAGTGAAGGGGTTGAGAGTTGAGAGCACAATTGGATTGCAAGAGACCCAATAAATAAGAGTTATCATGGCACGGGGTCTATTTGCTTCACAATCTTAATTAAAAGCGGTCTAATGGGTAGCTAGAAGTCAAAACATTATTGGTTTACCTGCATGTGGGTCCTAAAATGAAAAGACTTTTTGAAGTTTGAACATAAAAATGATAAACTAGATTCTCCGACCCACTTGCTATTTCCTCCAGCGTGGCAGCCAAATGCCAATTCTCTTCTTAATTATATCGTATGGTCATGGGCTCTGGTCATACTCAAAATAAGTATACCCCCCGACATGGGATGGGAGCGGACTCGGAAGATAATGTTTGGAATCTTAAATTTTATATTACGTTAGTATAAAATTATATAAATGTTATATTTACAACATTTTTGTAATAGTTTTACAACAAATTCAAAGTAACAAGTTGTTACTAATAAATAAAAAAGTAATTTTAATAGTGAGTTTTGATAAGTCCTTAGAAATCAGTGGGCTGAAAAGTCTTCGGATATTGTTGATCTTGAAGAATGAGTCCTGGAAAACCAAAGAAAATCGGAGAAGACCGGTGGAAGTCGGTCTTGAATCCTCCGATGGTAAAGTTAGTGGATTGAAGTAGAAAAGAGAGTACTTCAAAGACTTCACCAATTTTTTCTAGAATCCAAAAAAAAATGTCCATACCTCTGCGTAAAAGGGTCTTTATATAGTGTTAGCTTGACAGTTATTTCTCCTATCGTCATAGAGTTTGGAGGATTCAAAGGGTAACTTCCATAACTATCATGGGAGTCATCTCATCGGGACTTGTGTTCTGATTCAAACAATATGACTCTTCAACATGACTCTTGGCTTTTGGAAGAGTGTTGGAAGAGTGTAACTCTTGGTGAACCTCACTCGTCCATCATTAAGGACGGACGAGGTTCACTACTAGTACGTCCTTCATTGGACGAGTGAATGAAGGACGAATGTAAGAGGACGGCAAAGGAAGGACGAGTGTACCAGTCCTTCGTTCCCCACTTTGTACATCGCTATGGACGGCCATATGGACGAGCAATTAACTTGGCGTTTTTCTTGCACCATCAGTTGCCCCCTTGTCCATGTGTCGTCCAAGAAAAAATATAGTAATTTACTCCTCTGGATGGACGAGCTTTTTTAACGATCAGAGATGCCACGTGTCGCAATCTAATTGATGGGGGAGAGGAAAGAAAAAATCTATTGGTGCATGCCCATTATCCTCACTATTTGTTTTCTTATCTTTCCTTCTTTTCTTTTCCTTTTCTTTGAGTTTTTTCTTTCTATGTTTTCTCTTCCTCTGTTTTTCGGTCCCTTTTACAGGGCACGACAAGGGTCCTTTTATAAGGCCTGCCGTGATAGTTTTTTACCATTTTACCCCCTAACGGCCTTTGTCTGGTCTGGGCATGCTTGTCGACCACCATCTGTACACTGCTTACCATCGCCAGACAAAAACAGGTTGGTGTCGTTTCTGTCCGCTGTGGCACTGTCTTCTACCGTGGCTTAAATGCTCTCTCTCTCTTCCTATGGCATGCACCCAACGTTCCCTCCCCAACCTTACCTCTTTTGGGCGATCTGTCATCCCAGCAGGATGTACCTCCCAAAAGGGTTGGACAGGGAACGTAAAATAAATCCTTTCCCCCCTCCCCACCACCAAATCGCACCCCCCTTTACCTCTTTCCACTGACCCATGGCCCCACCATGACCCATATTGGCTGGGCACAGGCTGGTGGCACCTGGGCCTTGCGCATGCTCTCCTATTATGTACGTTCAAAAGCCCGCCTGTGGCCCATGTGTTTGTTGTGTTTTGGAGCTTTGCTTGCATTTGTCTGCCATACTTCTTTGTTCTTTCATGTGGGCCGTTCTGTACTTTCACTGCTTCCCTTTAGGATTGGGCTTTTCTTAATACTGGGTTTCACATCTCTCTTGGCCCATTTCTCGGTTTATATTCATGTCTTGTTTCATTACTTGGCAGGAAAGCCATGATGATATGTTCCTGCTAGGCCTCTTTCAAACCTGCCGTTCCATTCTTTCCCCCAGTGACTTAAGAAAGCCTACTGGTGTTCTTATTCATGGGCTTCATTGTCCCTTTCTTTTTTCCCTTTAGGCCTGCGGCCCTTTTACTTTCCTTGGGCTTCCTCGGCCCATTTATTGACTTTGCTTTCCCATGGGCTTTTACTAACTTGATTGGGTTTCCCCGGCCCAATCTCCTCATACTTATCCTTGGGGTTCACGAGCTTGCCATCAACCCCTACTTTCTTTGTTTACATTGCCTTGGGCCTGCCGCGGCCCATTCTTGCTTTTTCATACCATACATTGCCCATTGGTGTCATTTCTCTCTTTCCGGGCCCTTTGGGCCCATTTGCTTCCTCAAGACCCATTTATTCATGTTATGGGCCTGTGTTCTATTCTTCCTGCCGCTTGGGCCTAACAGTTTTATTCTATGCCTACCACTGTTATTGCCTGCTTTGTTGGGTTGGGCTGGCTTTACAAAAATGACCCTCAACAAGAATATAACAACTTATCAACTAAGATTTATTATAAAAGTGTTTTGACATAAACTTCTTACCATAAAATTAGAGCATTGTAAAATTTTTCTAGAATTTTCCGTTATCTTTATTTGTGATGGTAATTATTTCATTGGTATTTTAACTATGTTTCTAATAAAACATATTTATTCTTCCAAATATAAAAAATGTATTTAAGATTTCACATTAAATTCTTACAAGTAATATCAATTTCCGTTTAAAAAAAAAAAGTAATATCAATTTCCGTTCCCTTAGGCCTAAAAGGCCCAAGAATAAATAAATAAATAATATCAATTCCAAAATTAAGTTTAATCAAATCCAATTCATTCCAATTAGTTTAGTACCGCAAAACTTAGTCTTAAAGACTTAAACTTAAGAGAAAGCTACCCTTCAATATCAACAAATCCGCATTAAAAAAAAAAAAGAAAAAAAAAGAAAAGAATTTGTAGACTTCAACATTATCATCATTGGAAGCATTTTCTCAAAAATAAAATCTCAATGGAAGCAATACTCCCATCTGTTGAGGGTCATTTTTGTAAAACATAAAAAAAAAATTTAAAAAAAAAAAAAAAAAAGGGAAGGAGGCCCAATCCAGCAATACATGCAGCAAATAGGAGTGGCAAGCATAGAATAGAACTATTAAACCCAAGTGGTAGAAATAATGGGTCACAGGTCCATAAAATAAATAAATGGGTCTTAAGGAAGCAAGTGGGCTCGAAAGGCCCGGAAAGAAAAAATAACAAACCCATAGGCAGTGTATAATGTGAAAAAGTAAGAATGAGCCGCGGCAGACTCAAAGTAATGTAAGCAAAGAGAGTAGGGAATTGTTGGCAGGCCCATAAACCCCAAGGATGAGTATGAAGTAATTGGGCCGATGAAGCCCAATGAAGTAAGTAAAAGCCCATAGGAACACAAAGTTAGGAAAAGGGTCGAGGAAACCCAAAGTAAGTAAATGGGCCGATGAAGCCCAAAACAAGTAAATAGGCTGAGGATGCCTAAGGGAACACAGGAGCCCCTAAGTAAGAAAGCTCATGGTCATGCAAAGCCATTTAGGGTAGAGAGTAAAGTGGCAGGTCTAATAGAGGACCAGCAGGACCAAGTCATTATAGCAGGAATGACAAAATAATATGGCAGGACATGAGGGCAACGAAGAAATGGGCTAAGGAAAATGTAAAACCCAGTATCAAATGAAGCCCAACCCCTAAAGGGAACAGTAAATTATGAAACGGCCCACGTAAAAGAATAAAGAAACGCAGCAGATGGTGCAAACAAAGCTCCAGATCGCGGCAAACACATGAGCAGCAGGTAAATTTTAAACATACATGACAGGAAAGCACGCGCAAAGCCCAGGCACTACCAGCTTGTACCCAGCTAATATGGGACGTGGAGGGGCCCTGGGCTAGAGGTAAGAGGTAAGGGGGGTATGGTTTGGTGGTGGGGAGAGGAAAAAAGATCTATTCCGCGACCCCTGCTCAAGCCCTTTTGAGAGGTACGTCCTGCTGGGATGATAGACCATCCAAAAGAGGTAAAGTTGAGGGGGGACCGTTAGGTGCATGCCATGAGGGAAGGAGAGAGAAAAGCATTTACACCGTGGCAGGAAAGAATGCCACGGCGCACTAACAAAACAAAACAAACCTGCCTCCGTCTGGCGAGGGTAAGTGGTACACAGGCGAACTCCTTGGTAGTCAGCAAGTACGCCAAGACTAGACAAAGGCAGTTAAGGGGTAAGGTAAAATCCAGTCGCGGCAGGCCCTATAAAAGGACCCTTGCCGTGCCTTGTAGAGGGGATCGAAAAACAGAGTATCACTAAGAAAGAGAAAACAAAAGAAAAACTAAGGAAAGAAAAAAGATAAGAAGGAAAATAGAAAACAGAGGGAGATAATACAATGGGCATGCACCAGTAGGTCAATTTCCTTCTCTCCCCCTCGAAATCCTACTCTCTTTGAGATAAGCAAACAAAAGAGATTCCTTTAGGCACCAACCATTTAGGTCCGGTTCCCTTAAAGTTATTAATCTTCACGACGGGATCTTTTCCTGGGAGATTAGTTTCATTAAGAGGAGGCGTTCTTCCTCCTGGGTCTTTGCCTCCACGGACCCAAACTTAACTTGACATTTATTTTCGATTAACTCATATCATCACTTAATCCTTTATCTCTTTTATAAAGCTATTGTTATAACTGCCATTGCCATTACTGTGATTGGTATAAAATAGAGATTACTTGGTTATTTTTCATTAAGAAAAGGTCATTGTATTTTTGTTCTTTTGTTATTGTTTTATCTGCCTGCCGTAAATCATTTGCAGGCTCTGCAGCACTCGCAACAACAAATGATGGAAGAAATCCGTCAACTAAAGACAGACAAAACGAAAGAAGAGGGAAGCCAGCATGATCCAGAACATATAGTAGAAGAGACACTAGTAGGAGGTGTCCCACAGAACACGGATCAATGTTTTATTACTATGGCTGAGGTAGCGGCTCTCCTAGAGCAGGAGAGAGCCAAGGGACCAAAGGAGAGATTCTATGCACGTAGGCCTTTATACCCACTAAGGGTGCTCAGTAAACCATACCCTGAGAGGTATGAGCCACGAGTTTTCACACAATATGATGGCAGGAAGGGAAGTGCCGTTGAGCACGTGAGCAAGTTCATTGATACGCTTAGCCCTTATGCCGCAGACGAGGACTTATGTCTTCGAGAATTTTCTAAATCACTGTGTGACCGGGCTTACACCTAGTACATTGGCTTAAGCCAGGATCGATCCCAACATGGGATAATATTGTGGATGTATTTTGTACCAAATACTTTCACTGAGAAGAAACGGTGACACTTGCAATCCTGCAAGCGACCAAACAAAGGAATGGAGAAGACTTGATGGAGTACATCAAGAGATTCAGGGACATAGCACTCGACTGCTATGACTATTTTGAAGAAATGACACTGGTGGAGATGTGTATGACGAATATGATCAAGGAGTACAGGGCAGTCTTGGAGAACTTAGAAATCTCCCAGTTCGCACAATTGTTGCAAAAGGCGAGAAACACTGCCCAGTTCGTAAAGCCAAGCATGAATAAAGGAGTGCCCCACAAGCCATGGCAGTGTCTACTGGTGAGTGGAGAAGAAAGATCAATGGGAGAGAGTACGATACTCCCCCGCCAATACCATGCACCTTAAAGGAGTTAGACGTACTACTAGACAAATGGATAGCAGATGGAATTTTCAAACCTAACTAGGTTGCTAGAGAGCCCCCAGAGGAAGAACGGAGGAACCCACGTTTTTGTCGTTTACACTATTATGTCTAACATTCTACCGCAGAATGTTGGGCACTCTGCAGACTAGTGCACTGCAGGATCAAAGAAGGGACTCTAGAACTGTCCCAGCAGGAAGTCCAAAGAAATCCACTCCCAAACCATAAAGGGATGGGTTTAGCTGCGGTGGTAATTTGCGCAGATCTAGGAGAAGACGAAGAATAAAACTTGGCCTTGCCCGCAACGGCGATTACCACTTTACAATAGAGTTCCAAGTTCAAAAATTTGTTCGACCAGCTGGGACTCACAGCAAAGGAAAGAAAGGTAGCCATGGAGGCTTTGGTGAGCATTACCTCCGGTGCAAGAGTAGAATGTCTATCGGCAGAAATACCAGATGATGGGGCTCTCTTACAGGAGTTAACTGAAATCACTTTTAGTGATGAAGATATGGAGGTGGGACACCCAGATCACAGGAGGCCCTTATACTTGGCAGCGTCCATAAATCAAATCCCCATAAAGAGAGCCTTGGTAAATACAGGTGCTTTTGTGAATCTTATTCCATTGAGCATTATACAAGTAGCAGGAATTTCAAAAAGGAAGATTTAGGGGTGCCCAATGGAAGTGACAGGGTTCGGCAGAAGGGGCGAGTACACAGTAGGCCACATTCAGCTGTGGTTGAAAGTAGGCCCCATAGCCTCTTTAACTCGGTTTCATGTGGTGAAGACAGAAGTATCATATCACGTGCTTTTGGGGAGGCCATGGTTACACAAACACCGACTAGTCCCATCCACTTATCACCAATGTGTGAAAGGAAGATTGAATGGCAGGATGATATGCATAACCGCGAACCCCTCACTATTCAAGCAGGTAGAAGCCCACTTAGTAGAAACCATGTTCTACGACCAATGGGCTCCATCTGGGGAAAGTTCAGTATCAAAGCCACAAGGTACCATCGTGCTTAGGTGAGAAGATGTCCAGGATGACCCAGAACCCGATCTAAGGGAATTATTGGCAAGAAAGTGGAAGAGGAAAAAAGCGCCCGCTGCAGGATCTGATGACACACCCCAATGTGTCAAGATCCAAGGACCTGATGACAGGATCGTATACAAATTATGAAGGCGCATAGGGCCCGCGATTGAAACACAGACAGGTTCCACCCATGAAGGGCAGCACGAGAGTTTGACATGTTGCAGAGTTCAAGTGAGTTCAAAGGAAGAGAATGATAATGATGAAAGCAAAAGGGTTGCGGCAAAAAAGGAGTTACAAGTTACGGCAGAAGAAGAAATGAAGGAAGTTGACTAAGGTTCTGCTTTGCAAGGGCCGAGGCCCATCTCAATTAGTGCAAGTCTGACAAAAAAGGAAAAAATAGAGTTGGTACAGTTGTTGAAAGAATTCAAAGATGTATTCGCATGGGACTATAGTGAAATGCCAGGGCTAGACCCTGGGTTGGTTGCATATACGTTAAATGTGGACCCACAGACCAAGCCAGTGGCTCAGCCTGCCAGGATATTTCACATAGAAATAGAAGGGCAGATAGTCAAAGAAGTGCAAAAGTTGCTGGCCGTAGGATTCATCAAGCCTATTCAACATCCCCGCTGGCTATCCAACATAGTACTAGTGAAGAAGAAGAATGGCCAGATAAGGTGTTGTGTAGATTTCAGAGATCTCAATAAAGCGTGCCCAAAAGACGAGTTCCCATTGCCAAATATGGATCTATTGATAGATTTTGCGGCAGAAAGTGCTATGTTCTCATTCATGGACAGTTTCAGTGGGTACAATCAGATCAGAATGGCACTAAAGAACGCGGAGAAAACTGCTTTTAGAACACCTATGGGAAACTTCTACTACATTGTGATGCCATTCGGGTTAAAAAACGCAGTTGTAACTTATCAACGAGCAATGATGGCCATATTTCATGAAATGATGCATCAAGAGTTAGAAGACTATGTGGACAACATAGTGGTTAAGTCAAAGAGAAAAGAAGAACACTTCCATGTGTTAAAAAGGGTGTGGAAAGGGCAAAGTTTTGAATGGGGAGAAGTGCAGCAGACGGCTTTCAAGAGGCTGCAGCAGATCATGATGAACCTTCTCACAGTACAAGCCTCAATCCACAAGAAACCATTGCTACTTTACATGACCACCAATTCATATGCCATTAGTGCATTAATCGCCCAAGAAGATGGAGGTGGCGTCGAGCAACCAGTGTATTACATCAACCACGCCTTAAAAGATGCAGAAACTCGTTACCCAAGGACGGAAAGGACATGTTTGGCTACTGTGTATGCCTCACAGAGACTACGCCATTATTTCTTGGCCTACGAAGTATGGCTGATGACCAAGTCCCATGCCATCAAAACTTTGCTACAACAGCCAATCCTCTTTGGCAAGATATCCCAGTGGTTGTTACAATTGTCACAGTATGACTTGAGAATGGGGGTGCCTAGAGCAGTGAAAAGTCAGGCTATAGTAGACTTATTGGAAGAGTTTCCACGAGAGGAAGAATTTTCGCTGGATGACAAAGTCCCGGGGGAAGTAGCCATGGTGGAGGAACTTAGAGAGCAATGGGTAATGAATTCGATGGGTCTTCTACCACCAAGTCTGGAGGAGTTAGTGTAGTTTTGTACCATGAAGAAGATAAAGCAGTAGCACTATCATTCAAGTTAGGATTCCCCTGTTCAAACAACACAGCAGAATACGAAGCCTACCTAACTAGGCTGGCCACAGCTCTCAAAATGGGAATCAAGCATTTAAGGGTACTGGGTAATTCGAATTTAGTAGTCTGCCAGACCAAAGGGAGCTTCTCCCTAAAAGAGCACAGCCTAGCCCTGTACAGAGCAATGGCCCAGAAAATGGAAGAAAAATTTTTAACTTTTGAAATAGAACATGCCCCAAGGAACGAGAATTGGTTTGCCGATGCACTGGCCGTACTAGGTTCGCAAATAGTGTTCAAAGGGGGAAGCACCAGAGTAAAGATCAACAAGAAAGAAGAATCCATAATTGAGACATTGAAAGAAAGGTTCCAGGAGGAACAATGCGAAGGGGATTGGAGGATACTTATAAGGGAAGCTTTGATGGGAGAAGAAGAAGCCATGGAGCTAAAAATACTCAAAGACTATGCCCTGGTGAAGGGAGAACTATATCGCAGGATGCCAGCTGGAGTCTTGTCCAAATGTGTGGAGCAAAAAGAGGCTCAGAGAAAGTTGAAAGAAGTACATGAGAAGACTTGCGGATCCTGCGGAGAAATTAGCCTTTACCATAGACTTCAAAAGGCAGGCTTTTATTGGCCAACCATGGGTAAAGATGTGGACCAAGTCCAAACCCAATGTGGAAACTGCCAACTTCTGGCAGACAGAGAGAAAAGTTACGCTGTGTTCATCAGTGAAGATTGGAGAAGTCCATTTATATAGTACCTGACAGAAGGCATCCTGCCACAAAAGCACAGCGAAAAATATAAACTCAAGAGGTTAGCAATGCGTTATTTTTTGCATAATATGGTCCTTTTCAAAAAAGGGTATGATGGAGACCACTTGAGGTGTTTGGGCCCTGAAGAGGCGAGAGAAATGGTAAAAGAAGCACACTCAGGAGAGTGTGGGGAACACCAGGGAAAGAAAAGGCTTTATAGATGCCTGCTGCAAATGGGCTACTACTGGCCTACCATGAAAAAAGATACGGCAGAATTTGTGAAAAGATGTCACAGTTGCCAAGTACAAGCCAATTTGATTCACACTTATCCACAGAATTTGCATAGCATGGTCACACCATGGTCCTTCCACACTTGGGGGCTTGACTTGGTTGGACCGGTGAATCCACCGCCATGAGGATACATATGGATACTAGTGGCTACGAAATATTTTACTAAGTGGGCAGAGGCAGTACCACTTTGTAAAGCCACAAGAGGAGCAATGACAAACTTTATCAAGAAAAACATAATTGTGAGGTTTGAGTTCCCCATAGGATCATCAGTGACAACGGCACACCTTTTGTCAACAGTGATGTGAGGAAAATGTTAGAGTTCTACCAAGTCAAGCATCACTTGTCATCACTTTATTACCCTCAAGGAAATGGGCAAGCAGAAGCGACAAACAAGACTCTCATAAAGATTATCAGTAAAATGAGCCAAGAATATACGGGAGGATGGGCAATGCACCTTCTAGACGCGTTTTGGGCTTATAGAAGTTCACCTAAGTCAGCCACAGGTTTTTCACCTTTTTCCTTGGTTTACGGAACTGAGGTGGTGAGCCTAGTAGAGAAAATAACCCCATCCTTGAGAGTCATGCAGATGTAAGAAAAAGAGAATGAAAAAGAAGTCTTTGCGGCAGAAAGGTGCGAAGACCTGGAAGGACTTGATGAAAGAAAAGAAAAAGCCCAAGAACGTAGCCGCAGATACAGGCAAAAAATGACCAAGGCCTATGGCAGGATGACTAAAGAGAGAGTGTTTGTGGAAGGACAACTGGTTCTGAAGGTGGCAGATTATGTTAGGAGAGGCCTGGTAGGACCATTGAAGTTTGCACCAAAGTGGGAAGGACCTCTTGTGATAAGAGAAGCGCATCTGAGTGGGTATTACTGTTTGACTCAGATGGATAGTAGGAACTTAATGAATCCCATCAATGGGAAATGGTTGAAATGCTACTACGCCTAAGAAGAAGAGTCATATGATTATCCCTCTCTTTTGTTTTGTTGAAAAGGCTCTTATATTTCCTTTTACTTTGTTTTTTCGTCTTTCAAGTGACTATGTCACAAGAAAAATTTTTGTAACTTGCTTTCATGAGGATGCAATGAAAAGCACGAAGTATTATCATCATATGTCATAGCAAAAGCAAAAACAGTAGCAAAGTGTAGCATCATAAGTTACAAACTCAAATGTGGCAAACTAGCCCAAATAAGTACTATAGGAAATATAATGTACTAAATAGAGTATTAAGGTGAAGGAAACAACAAAACAAAGAAGAAACTGCATCATCATCAATGAAGTCCAGAAATGAGCGGCTGATCTCCAAAACGATTGGACCTGCCTACGCTAGAAAGAAGGTGCTTGCGACGGCCCTCCAAGTCTGCCACTTCCTTCCTCAGAATCTCAAGGCGTGAGTCAATAGCATCAACAATAGGCTGGACTCTCCTTATGAAAACGGCCCGAGCAATCTCTCGAAGGTGGTCCAAGATAAACTCCACGGCAAAACCAACACTAATAAGCTCCTGCACCGCAGCCTTCCACTGCAGGATTCTCTCGGTGGAGACAGTGTCAACAAAATTGTGCTCAATATCATTCAGCACACTCCCTAACATCCTCAAGCAATGCTCTCTAGTGGAGTGACCGAGTTGAAATCCTTGCATGAAGTCCCCGCGGTTGCTGTAGATCGTCACCAACTGAGAAGCGCAGTCCTCAGGGATTCTGAAGCCATGAAAATCTATGTAAGGAGGTCCAGAGCCCTAGAAATCCACAGGTCCGAGATCATTGACTTCAGGTTGGTCAAAGCGTGCAAAAAAGGCTGTAGCATCGCTCACAGGATCTGGAATGGTGGTGGAGCTACTGCCCACTTCAAATTGAGAAGGCACTGTAGGAGGTGGACTTGTCAAAAGGGCACAAGGTTTGAAATGAGAAACCTTGGTAAAAAAAAGAAGAAGTGAAGGAAGAAGAAAATTTACCAGAGCTAGTGGTAATGGGGGCTGTGAGGAAGACAGAGGCAGGAACAGAAGGGACAGCAGAAACAGAGGCTGTAAATATGGCAAAAACTGGTATATAAGATGCAACAGGAATGGATATTGTGGGCGCGGCAGGAGGAGTTGCTGCAAACACCCCTACGTCTGCTACGATTCCTAAACCCTCAAAGGTCTCTATAAATAGAAAGATAGACATGAAACAAAGAGATAGACATGCAAATAAAAGGGAAGAGTGAACTTAGCAAAAAAAAAAAAAAAGAGGAGAAGGGTGAACTTAACAAAGAAAGAAGAGAAAGGAAGGAAGAAAGCACATACCCATTGTCTCGGGTGGAACACTCCCTTCTTCCTCAGATTTAGAAATCCCCCTCCCCAAGACGGGCTCATCCTCAGGATCCTCAAGGATTTCCTTAGACTCCTTTGAGGACAAATCAGCATCGGGCCCACGGGTGGCAGAAACAGGAATGGAGGAAGGAGTAACAACCAGAGAAGAACCATCCTTCACAGCCTGAGAAAGAGCAGCGAAGGGGTCACCTGTGGAAATGACGAGGGCTGTGACAGGAGTAGCCTTGATCTGAGTAGCAGCAGGAGGGGTGGCTCCCCTTTGAACAGAGGGTATCACGGCAGGAGTGGGGGAGACCTTACTAACCTTCCCAACATGAGTACCATCATCTATAGGTACCAGTCTAGTGGGAGAGGTAGTTGCCTCAACAAGAACTCCATGTGTGGCTACAGAAGGGGCAGGTTTTGCAAATTCAACCCCACCACGAAAGCCCTCCATAGGTGTACCCATGGGGGCAGAAAGTGTTAGGGTTTGTGCCCTAAAATCCAATTTATTGGCATGTTGAATAATTAAGTTGCTTAATTCTAAAATCCAATTTATTGGCATGTTGAATAATTAAGTTGCTTAATTATATGAGACTATTTATGAACTAGTGGGACATTATCTTAGTCCATGAGATGCATAGTATGTGATCTATGTGAAAAGTCACAGAAAGATATAAATCACAAGTTCTTTGTAAACTCAGAATTTTAGTTTGTAGTCGGTGATGAAATTGGGCATTTCATCTGCGAAGACTATAACATATCAACTAAGATGATTTGTCTTGATCATGGAAGTGGAGACTTCTAGTTGGTATGTTAATATGTTTTAAGAGTTAAGACATATTGAACTGGACCGCTGTGAGATTTATTATTCTCCTAAAGACTGTCAATTGAATAATAAATCTCACAACTTCTATTTACATCAACTGTAAATCTTGAGAGAATAATGGACCTGATCATGAGATGTAGGTTGCTTTGATATATCAGGAGTGAGATCTATAAGTTATGGTCAAAACCACAGTATGTTGGGCAACCACATTTAGTGTTGATGGAACATATATTCTTAAGATGGAATTCATAATCTCTTAATGGAGATATAAAATATTCCCTTGAGATAAGTTTAATGAGTTTGATTATTCAAAGTGTTGGGCCCAACCACTTTAGTAAAGAGTTACTAAAGTATATATTTATGGAATTGGATTTCATAAATATATTATGAATAACATAAAGGATTAAACTGGGTACTCAAGGATTAAGATGTAGTAATCTTCAAAGTGGCAGTCAATATTAATGACTTTGTATTACTACGAATATTTTAATGAAGGGATTGAATGTATAATAAAGTTTTGGGATATAATTTATAGATAAGGCCTAGAGTGCAATTATATTCTTATAGTGGTATTGAATATAATTAATGATAACTTTGGACTTATCAAGAGTTGACGGAAAAGCCCAAGGCCCATTGGAGCTAGTGTCTTATTGGTCCCTTTGGTCCCATCTCAAGCCACAAACTAAAGCCCAATTGGGTAGGCCCAAAAGGCTAACCCAATTAGATAATCAGTCATTATTTAATAAGTGTTATTAAATAAAGAAACTAAGAGAATGGTTAAAATGTATGTAAGATGAAAAGAAAAAGAAATCAGTTTTTTCTCCACAAGGAGAAGAAGAAGAATTTTTCTTTGAGAATCTATGTACAAAAGGACTGATTGAGAGACCACACATCTTGGGCACCATGTGGAATTGAGATGAAGATTAAAGGTATTCTCAAGTCAAGGTTTTGAAATTCACTGCATCAAGGTACGCTTTCTATTCTTTGATTCTAGAATTCATGGTTACATGTTTATCTTTCATGATTGAAGTAGATCCGTGTTTTGTTTTTGTTGCTTCCGCTGCATGTGTTTTTGTATGAGATACAAAACCAAATTTTTCCAACAGAAAGTTTCTCGGTAGTGGGGCGATATATGGAAAGAGGCTCAGGCTCATCCTAGAAGACAAGAAGAAGAAGAAGATATGAAAATAAAAAAATAACCTTTTGGGTGAATGAGATAACCGAGAGCGTATGGCAGACTGGACACATGCAAATAAAAAAAAAAGGGAAGAGAAGAAAAGAAAGAGTAAATGTACCCTCGATTCAGTTTCCTTGAGCATAATAGGGTGGGCGGCTGATGTATTCTCCTTGTGCTTAGACTGCAAAGGAAAAGGGGATAAGAGACAGAGTCAAAGAAAGAAGTCAGCAAGCATGTCAGAATTCAAGAAAAGCCGAAAAGAAGAAGAAGTATATATGTGTACTTAAAAGACAAAGTAAGGAAAAGAAAGTTTTTTAGTGACGTACTCTTCGCTGAACGGCAGGCGCAGGATGGGGAGTTGTCTTCCTCTTACTGCCTCGTGTTCTGCTGGCAGGAGTAGCACCTATGGGAGGCTGAGGAGTGGCAGACTTAGGCTTGCTGGCAGATTTAAGTTTGGTAGGAACTTTCTTGGCTGGTGTAGGAATGTTTACTACTTTAACCTTCTTTTTCCAACCTGGGGGGTAATCACCTGTATGCCAATACCATCTTTGCTTCTCCTCCTTCCATTCAAAGATAGCAGGCCGACTCTATTTCCTGGCATAAGCCAACACAGATCTGGAAGGAAGGAGCAACCGAGGATTGGGAGAGACAACCATGCTAAGTCCCTCAGGAGGTATGAGAGAGAAGCCGTGACTGCCAACCAACTCTTGCTCAAATGAAGTCATTACAGCCTGCTAATAGTCGTGCATAGCAGGAGTGCAAAGGCCCTCTCTCAGAGAACCAGGAACCGTAACCGCACTGAAGCGCTATCTCCAAAAATCAAAAGCAGCGTGCCACAGAAAAGGTCTAACTGAAGTAAAAGACTCTGCGAGGAAGGAGAGGTCATCAGGGATATCCTGATCCACCCCAAATTGTCTCCTTACTCGGTTGGCAGGATAATGGACAAACCTAACACCTTCATCTAACAAATAGGGCAACCATCCGACATTGGTGGTTGCCAGATAGGTGATACCAGTCTTATCAAAATTGGTTAAAGGGGTGGTAGTACCAACAGTGTCAACAAATGAACCCATTGAAGAATCAACGCAAGTATAACCAGAACTCAAATGTCTATAAGCTCTCTAGGAAAAACCAATACCTTCATCAAAGGACTCAATGACAGAATGATCGATGGGCTTCAAACTGAACCAATGAA
The DNA here is from genome assembly GCA_963669245.1 of Quercus cerris. Classification (NCBI taxonomy): domain Eukaryota; kingdom Viridiplantae; phylum Streptophyta; class Magnoliopsida; order Fagales; family Fagaceae; genus Quercus; species Quercus cerris. The sequence goes on along the minus strand of OY770014.1, from coordinate 22,720,845 downwards.
AAGCTAGAGGAAAATCAGACTCGAATTTGCCACAGAAGTCAGTAATTACCTGCGGACAGGATTGGTACTTCTCTTTAGCAAATCTGACGGGCCTACACTTCGCCAAGTATTGAGCACAACGCTCGAATAATAACTACTGTAGGATGGTACTATATACAAAGGAAGTGACTATGTGGCAGGAGCTAGCCTGACTCTCGTCACTTCGTAGGATATCCAGTTGATCATATAGATGCCCTAAGAGCATGGGGGCCAGCGGCAGACTCACTCTAGCAGATATTTTTATGGCCAAACGAAAATACAAAGGCTTTATGGTATAATGGGGATGGGACCCAAAGACAAACTTGCAAAACCAAAAAATAATGAAAGCCGCACAGCGGGCAACAACAGAAAATTTGGAAGAAGAACTAACCTAGTAAGATAACTTAGCATTTCCAGCCATCCTCTTCTTCAACTCCACTTCAATAGCTTCTTCTTTCAGAGAAAGCTCAATGGTGGCAGGATCAATGTCACCAAGGATCACCAAAAGCAATTGATTACCCACGTCCTCAAGAGTAACAGTGAGTTTGCCGCAGAGAAGAGGAATGTGTGAGTGGTGGCACACCACCGGCGAACCAAATGTTGAAGGTTATAGTGGTCTTAGAAATTGGAAAGAGTACGAGATAGAACGAAGGCCTTTAGAACACCGACCCTCTGAAGTAAACCCATGAAACCTGTGTCAGATAACTCGCTATCAACCCACTCTTTCCAACCCGACGCAGTGCCTGACCCAAACTCGAAATGGATGGGTACAGGAAGCGCGACGCCTTGATGAATGACCAGATCAGAGATGGAGGAAGACACTAGAGCCCAAGAAAAATCAAGGTTTCACCGGTAAAAAGCGAGCCACATGTGGCCTGGCGGCGGCGACACATAATCACCAAGAGTCTTGGGGAAGTAAGGACTGATACTATACCATGGATCGATCAGAAGGGTGCACTCACTATTTGGGTCACGCCGTGCCTCTTCCTCATCAGAGTGGTTCGAATCGGAGTGCACGGCCTCTTCTTCCATTTCTTGTTCGACCGGAGGATCGAAAACGACACCTTTCCCTTTACGGCGGGAAGAGGCTTGAGTTTTCACCGGTGCCATAGCGAGAGAACTTGATTGGAGTAAAATGGGGATGGGTGTTCGAAAAGAAGAAAACAGTGGAGGAAGGAAAACAGATAAGATATTCTGAAAGAGAAGCAGTTTATGTCTAGATTGGAAAGGGACTTTCTTCTTAAATACCTGGGTTATTAATACCGGCATGGAGGGAGGCGACTGGCCAGCCATCGTGAAAAGAATGAAATTAATGAGGCGGCGGTTATGTTTTAAAGCAACTGCCATTTTGGGAAATTCGAAGAGTTACTACTGTTCACAGCAGGAAAAGAAATATATGTATGAAAAGAAGTCCATAGTTTTAAAAAGCCCGCGAAAGAAAAGAAAGAAGGAAAGTGAAAAGGACAAGATGGTCTTTTTCATTCACATATGAACTGCAAAAACACTCCATATGTTCAAGGGGCTAAATGTTGAGGGTCATTTTTGTTAAAAAAAAAAGAAAAAAGAAAAAAGGAAGGAAACCTAATCCAGCAATACAGGCAGCAAATATGAGTGGCAAGCATAGAATAAAACCATTAAGTCCAAGTGGCAAGAATAATGGGTCACAGGTCCATAAAATAAGTAGATGGGCCTTGAGAAAGCAAGTGGGCTCGAAAGGCCCGGAAAGAGAAAATAACAAACCCATAGGCAGTGTATGATGTGAAAAAGTAAGAATGAGCCGCGGCAGACTCAAAGTAATGTAAGCAAAGAGAGTAGGGAATTGTTGGCAGGCCCACAAACCCCAAGGATGAGTATGAAGTAATTGGGCCAGGGAAGCCCAATGAAGTAAGTAAAAGCCCATGGGAATACAAAGTTAGGAAAAGGGCTGAGGAAGCTTAAAGCAAGTAAATGGGATGAGGAAGCCCAAAACAAGTAAATAGGCAGAGGATGCTCAAGGGGACACAGGAGCCCCTAAGTAAGAAAGCCCATGGTCATGCAAAACCATTTAGAGAAGAGAGTAAAATGGCAGGTCTAAAAGATGACCAGCAAGACCAAGTCATTACAGCAGGATTGACAAAATAATATGGCAGGACATGAGGGCAACCAAGAAATGGGCTAAGGGAAATGTAAAACCCAGTATCAAATGAAGCCCAGCCCCTATGAAACGACCCATGTAAAAGAACAAAGAAACGTGGAAGACGGTGCAAACAAAGCACCAGATCGCGGCAAACGCATGAGCAGCAGGCAGATTTTAAACGTACATGACAGGAAAGCACGCGCAAAGCCCAGGCATCACCAGCCTGTACCCAGCCAATATGGGACGTGGTGGGGCCTTGGGCCAGAGGTAAGAGGTAAGGGGGGTGTGGTTTGGTGGTGGAGAGAGGGAAAAAGATCTATTCCGCGGCTCCTGCCCAATCCCTTTTGGGAGGTACGTCCTGCTGGGATGACAGACCATCCAAAAGAGACAAAGTTGAGGGGGGACCGTTAGGTGCATGCCATGAGGGAAGGAGAGAGAAAAGCATTTACACCGTGGCAGGAAAGAATGCCACGACGCACTAACAAAATAAAACAAACCTGCCTCCGTCTGGTAAGGGTAAGTGGTACACAGACGAACTCCTTGGTGGTCGGCAAGTACCCCTAAACCAAACAAAGGCGGTTAAGGGGTAGGGTGGTAAAATCCAGTCGCAGCAGGCCCTATAAAAGGACCCTTGTTGTGCCCTGTAGAGGGGATCGAAAAATAGAGTATCACTAAGAAAGAGAAAACAAAAGAAAAACAAAAGAAAGAAAAAAGATAAGAAGGAAAACGAAAAACAGAGGGAGATAATACAATGGGCATGCACCAGTAAGTCGATTTCCTTCTTTCCCCTTCGAAATCCTACTCTCTTTGAGATAAGCAAACAAAAGAGATTTCTTTGGGCACCAACCATTTAGGTCCAGTTCCCTCAAAGTCATTAATCTCCACGGCAGGATCTTTCCTTGAGAGATTAGTTTCATTTAGAGGAGGCGTTCTTCCTCCTTGGTCTTTGCCCCCACGGACCCAAACCTGATTTGACATTTATTTTCGATTAACTCATATCATCACTTAATCCTCTATCTCTTTTGTAAAGCTATTGTTATAACTGCCATTGCCATTACTGTGATTGATATAAAATAGAGACTACTTGGTTATTTTTCATTAAGAAAAGGTCACTGTATTTTTGTTCCTTTGCTATTGTTTTATCTGTCTGTCGTAAATCATTTGCAACAACTCTACCTGCCATAAGTACGCTCCTGGTAGACGAGGCCTAGTTTGCGCACAAGAAGACTCAAAGTGAGTTACAGTTGGACTGGTCTCAACTCTCCTACTCAGAATACTCGGGCCCATCACCGCAGGAGGCAGCTCAGTCCAACCTGCGACGCAAAAAAGGCCCCTACACCATCTAATATCATGATAAACCGTTTATTGTTTCATAGACCTAATAGTTAAGAATCAAAGTATAAAATATATATATATATTTATATATATATATATATATATATATATATATATTTATATATATATATATATAATAAAATAAAAAAAAGGGTGCGATTCATAGTAATGACCTTAGTAAAAGATTAGTTTATCTCAAAGTTATAATTCCATTTCATTGATTATTTCGTTTTATTTACTGAAACAAAAATAATTTTGTATCAGATTATCCTCGTCTATTATATTAGATTAATATTTCTCTTTATTTATAAGCTTGAAAGAAAAGTATACTTGTTAACAAAATTAGTTAATTGTTCATACTTGATACCATTCAATTTAAAACCATACATTAGAAATTGTTACTATCATCATTAGTAATTTCAATATGGGTTGTTAATTTTTACAAACCTAAAATTTAAGTTTAAGTTTTAAAACTTCAAAAAGTAGTGAAATAATCTCATATTGGGGTCAGGAGACAGATATCAAACTGAAACAAACCAAAATTTAGAAATATAAAACATAGGGGTTAATTAACATTTAACTATATCCATTTAGTGGTTAATAAGAAATATTTTGAATGCTCTCCAATCATAACGGAAAATTTTAACTTTGGTATATTCGTCAATGGCGATTAGTGGATTGAAAGACAACAATTATCCGACTATTTTTTTAGTTGCATAATTGAAAACTTCACCATCATTTTTGACTGTCCACATCGTCATGAGCTGCAATGGCTGTTTGGAGACTCTTTTGACAATAATTCGTGCAATTCCACCTCTCCACTTCTTTAAAAGCATTTACAAAAGCAACTTATAGAGTAGTTTAGAAGGCATAATTTGAGAATATTCTCTTCGGGTAAATGTAATTTTTAAAGAAAAATGTTGATAGCAAACTAATTGTGACCAAGAAAAACTTATCCAACAAAAATATTGTGACCTACAACTACAAAAAAGAAGGTAATGGATTAGCACACATAAATAAATGAGCTGCATACTATAAGTATAACACCAACTAAAATATTCTAGTGAGAAATCAAAGAAATTTAATGGCTTGTGTTAGCATGTAGTGTCAATGATGTAGTAGGTAGCAAGCTTGTAATACCGAAGAAAGAAAGGACATGATATTGACAAGAATGACCGCGGAGATGATTCCAAGATGTTTAAGCAGCTGAAAAAGCAGGAGGTATACCATGCATGTATCCTCCCTCTCACATCAAGTATGTGAGGTCCACCTTTATGTAAAAAGGAAAAAACATACACTGAAACATATATGATATATTTTCTCCTAAAAATGAATGTAAACAGTCAAAGTATCACAACAAGAACATTGGGAATATGCCCCATGTGGATTATTTTGTGGTCCATGGTCTTAGTTTTTGTAGAAATGCCCCACCATACAAGATCACAAAGCGAGATTCGGATGCAAACTCGCCTAGAGCCCATTGGCGTGGTTTTAATTTGTTTAGATTGTTTGGAACAACCAACCTTCAATTATTGCTTTTGGCCTACTGTTTTCAAATATATGGTGAACCTTATTTTAAACCATTAGTAATTGGAATTAATCTCTTATTCTCCTTCTCTTTGAACCACATCTCATAATATATTTCAAACGTATTAGCAATTAGATGACCATATCTCTTTTGTTCCAAATCAGCAAACTCACTGTCACTAGTCACTTGCACGCTAATAAAGTGTAAGTAAGAAAAAGGTTGACAATTACTATAAAGTTTCTTGGATGAAATTTTCTTCATGAAAGCTGTCTTCTATATGAGGCAATTAAGCTGAAGATATGAGGATTGTCATGGCTTACCATCTAACCCAACTAATCTTTAGCCCCAGTAGCTAGTCATCATGTCCAACTGTAAATAACTAGGTAGTATGGCCAATTAACCAACTTTTCGTGGGTATAGACTAAAAAAAAAATTCTAGTACCAAAAACAAATTAACAATTTTTGCCATGATTCTCCTACATAGCTTATTGTCAGTGACGAAGAAAAAAAATGATAAGTCCGTTTAATAATTGGTAATAAAAGTGACAGACAATTAATTAATCATAGTCTACTGCATAAGAAAATTTTGATAAAAATTATGAATTTGTGTGTAGTACAATAAAAATTCAAAGACTAAAGACAACACGGACAAGAGAGTCTATTTTAAGTGGAGCGGTGGGCCATCTATTTTTGGACAACATGAGAAACAAGTTCAAACATAGGCCCTTGGCCTTCTTAATATGACCAATTACTAGCCATGGTCTAGCCCTACCTACCATTGTGCTTCTTATATTATAACACTCATATCAGTACATGTATAATAAAAAAAGTGTTAAAAAATTATACATTTAAGTTCAAAAATTACCTCTTTCATAAAAAACAAAATTCAAAAATTACTCACATCATTCAATCTATAAATGTTTATATTTACATTATCATCTATATATATATAAAACTGAAGTCTTTGAAGCTCCCATAATTTTCCACGTCAACAATATTAAAAAAAATAAAAATAAATATTATAATTTATAAATATTATATAACCAATATCATCCCTTTTAAAAAAAAAATAATAATAAAAAATAGTTTCAGCCTTTTTAATTCCTTCGATTTGCTACCCGACTTTTTTTGTGAAACAGTTCTTCTCATTGCTGCCCAGCTTCTCATCCAATTCATAAAATTGTCTTAGACAACCCCTTTAGAGAAGGAGGAAGATGAGAGGTATGTTACCCCCAAATTGAAAACCTAATAAAGACCCACTGTATATGGTGAAAACCTTACGAAATCTCTGCAAGCTCAAACACAAAGTAATCCACTTCGAGTGCGAACTGCAAAGCCTCTGTGAACAACAAAATCTCCTCTAGCGAGCCATGAAGCCTCCTCATATATGAAGCTTAATCCGAGACCATAATCCTAGAAAGTTTGACCTCTTGAGCCGGCAAAAATTCGTTTGAGCTCGCACCATGAAATCTCATTGCATGCAAGTTGTTAACGTGTATAGTGTTGTGGGCTTTAGGCCCAACTAAATTACTTGTATAGCACACATTCTTACTTGTATAGCACACATTCTTACTTGTATTGCACTCATATGCCTACTATATAAAGGCACTCGTGTATATTCTTTCAGTGAGAAATATAATACAATTATTCAATATTTCTAATATGGTATCAAAGTCATTGCTCAAATTTCTTGTGTCTTGCAGTCTTGTCTTTGTTGGTATTTTTCGCTGTCTCGACTTCTTCAGCCAGTAAACCTTTTATGTGCCCTCTCCTGACTGCTCCACCACCGTCAAAGGTGCCCAAGGTTGAATCTTCACCGCCAGAAGTTTGATCACTGCCACCAAGATCACTGCCTTCGTCGGATCTTCCACATCGGACCTCCGATTAAGACATAAGACATATCAACATGTAGATTTTCAACCGATCTACACAAAGCCGCTGGAATCATCATCATCTGTTCCTCCATGCGCTACCACGTGCCAGTCAAAGATTCGGAAGGTTTTCCACGTGTCTCACGCACCTTCAGTATTGCTCCGATCATCTCACTACCACCGTCATCAAAATCGTCCTTCTCCGATCTACATTATCGGAAAAGAATCGGCCTTATCGGAATCCTCACGCGCCATCCAAAGCTTCGACGAAGATTGAACCATATGCCTCACGTGCCCCACGCATCATTGGGTCACCTGCTGATGTCATCACTACCACGTCAATATCCACATAAGCCCTAGCTAACGTCATCTTGATGACGTCATCACAGGTGCTTTTTACCTAGTTTTTCGTGTAAATTTCATTTTTGCAGTCTATTTTGCATATTTTGCTTCTAAATGAATAATAAGGACAGGTCTTCTTCTTGTTATTACAATAACCATGTAAATATACACTATTACTATTTATACATAAATCCATTTTTAATAATTCTTTACTCATTTTCTTAAAAAGAGGAAGATGATTTGAGAGAGTAAAAAAAATGGATAAATAAATAATATTTTAAAAAAATGTAGTGTAAAATAAATAATTTAATATGAGTATTTTTGAAAAATGATTGTATAAAATAAAATATATTCCTATACAAAAGTAGAGAAAATTATACTATTTTATTTTAGTTTTTGAAAAATTATATTATTAAATTATCTTTTAAGTTAAACGGTGGGCCATCTATTCTTTTTGCTTATACTGGGAAGTCTATTAAGAAAACAGAGGAAGAAGAATTTCTGTTGTAATTGAATTGATTGAATTAATTGATTACAATAGTGCTCTGTTTATATATATACACGAGTAAGGAAAAAGAGGGGAGTCTAACTAACTTACTACCCTCTAACAGAATTAACAACCTAACAGAACTAACAACCATCACATGTTATTCACATGCCAGTTACTAAAGCTATATAAAATAAAACAAAAGCTACAAGTCGTATAAGGCAGAATAAGAACAAACATGCAAAACTCTGCTCACTGTCGTTTAAGCAGAGTTGTGAAGTTTCTTCTTCTCTTGGTCTTGTAACTTGTCCTGAGCCTTGTTGTTCTTCTTTGTAGTATCTTGACACCCCCCCTCAAGTGGAAGAGGGGCATGAATGTTGACCATATTCAACTTGCACACAAGAAAGAAAAATTGATGAGCATTTAAGGCCTTTGTTAATAAATCTGCAATTTGAGCATTTGTCTTCACATGCAGCATTCTAATGAATCCTTCCAAAACCTTATCTCTCACTAGGTGACAATCAATTTCAATATGTTTTGTCCTCTAATGGAAGACCGGATTTGCAGCAATATGTAGAGCTGCCTGACTGTCACAGAAGAGAAGAGCAGCTTGAGGATGTCTGACTTGAAGATCACCAAGTAAATACAAAAGCCAAATGACTTCACAAACAGCTACTGCCATGGCTCGATACTCTGATTCTGCTGAAGATCTTGAGACTGTTTGTTGCTTCTTAGATTTCCAGGACACTAAAGACTCACCAAGAAATACACAAAAACCAGTCACAGACCTTCTGGTGTTAAGGCAGGAAGCCCAATCTGCATCTGTGAATGCCTTTAAGTGCAGGTCTGATTTGCTTGAAAAGAACAAACCCTGACCTGGTGTCCCTTTGAGATATTGCAGTACCTTATTAGCTGCATATAGATGTGGTTCTTTAGGTTGAGCCATGAATTGACTTAACCGATTCACAGCAAAAGTGATATCTGGTCTAGTTATAGTCAAGTATAAAAGCCTTCCTATCAACCTCCTATAAGAGCTTGGATCTTGCAAAGCCTTGCCTTCATACTTACTAAGCTTGACATTAGGATCCATTGGAATCTTGGTTGGTTTACATCCCAACATGCCAGTATCACTCAACAAATCTAATGTGTACTTCCTTTGACACAAGCTGATGCCATTTGTTGTTCTTGCCACTTCAAGACCCAAAAAGAACTTTAAAGCACCCAAGTCCTTCAATTTAAATTGCTGATCAAGCAGGACTTTTAACTCATCAACTGCCTGCTTGTTATCACTTGCAATCAAGATATCATCTACATATACTAAAAGAGCAATGAATGAAGTAGAAGTTTTCTTGACAAACAAAGAGTAATCAGCCCTGGATTGAGTAAAGCCTAGCATGAGTAAGGCAGTGGAGAACTTGGCAAACCATTGCCTACTTGCTTGTTTGAGACCATACAATGACTTAACCAGCTTACATACAAGCCCCCCCTTGCTGTGAAAACCTAGTGGAAGATCCATATAAACCTCTTCCTTCAAGTCTCCATGAAGAAAAGCATTATTAACATCTAATTGACAAAGATGCCAGCCTTGCATAACAGCCACTGCAAGAAGGCATTTGACAGAAACCAATTTGGCAACTGGGGAAAAGGTTTCTAGATAGTCAAGACCTTCCTTTTGAGTGAAGCCCTTAGCTACCAACCTTGCTTTATACCTTTCCACACTCCCATCAGAATTATATTTCACTTTATATACCCATTTACACCCAATTGTTTTCTTATGAGAAGGTAGAGAAGTGAGGATCCAAGTATGGTTAGCTTCAAGAGCAGAAATCTCAGCAGCCATAGCATCTCTCCACTTGGAATCCTTAACTGCCTGGTGATAGAACTTAGGTTCCTCAATAGAGGAGATCATGTTACAGAAGTGCAAGTGTTTAGGGGATAACCTGTGAGATGACAAATAAGAAGACAAAGGGTGACAAGTGCTGGAAGAGATCTGATTACACCTGTAACCAGCCAAATAGGCAGGTTTAGTACTGACCCTAGCAGATTTTCTAAGGGAAACAGACTGAGGAGGGGGCAAGGAAAGAGATTGATCTGGTAAGACAACAAGAGGTGCAGTAGGTAAGGATATGAACTGATCAGGCAACACAGCAGGTGTATCAATAGGCAAGGAAGAGGACTGACCAGGTAACACAGCAGGAAACTGATCTGGAACAGAATCAGTGTGAGGAGTAGGCAAGGGTATTGGTAAGGAACCAACCAAAATGGAAGAAGGACTATGGGAAGTACTGAGAGGTGTACCTGTAGAAACAAAACCATGACTAGAAGAAATATCAAAGGTAGGATTACAAGAAGTAGGTAGAGGAATTGATAGAGGGGGAGAATTAGACAACAAGGATGTATAGGATGGAGAGAAAGGAAAGATTGATTCATGAAAGATGACATCTCTAGAAATAGAAATCTTCCTAGTATGCAGATTAAGGACTTTGTAACCTTTCATATTGAAGGGATAACCAAGGAATACACAAGGCAATGCTCTAGAATCAAATTTCAATCTATGAACAGAAGGAGTGGAGATGAAGCATAAACAGCCAAACACTCTAAGATGATTAAAAGATGGTTGTTTATGAAAAAGAAGTTCAAAAGGGGACTTGTTGTGTAGCAAGGGGACAGGTAACCTATTGATGAGGTAGGTGGCAGTGAGGATACACTCACCCCAATAGGCAGAAGGAAGGTTAGATTGAATTTTGAGTGATCTGGCAACATTCAAAAGGTGTTGATGCTTCCTTTCAACCACAGAATTTTGCTATGGTGTATATGCACAACTCTTTTGATGCACAATACCATGAGCATTATAAAAATCAATCAAGGAGAATTCAAGGGCATTGTCAGACCTAATGGATTTAATACTAGTATTAAATTGGGTGTGAACCATGGTATAGAAAGAAGTTAAAAGATGCTTAACATCAGATTTTGATTTCATAAGGTACACCCAAGTAGATCTGGTAGCATCATCAACAATTGTAAGGAAAAATTTGAAACCATCATGGGTACAAATAGAATATGGACCCCAAACATCCACATGAATTAATGAAAAAGGTTCATTACACATATTATTTTGAGAAGGGAAAGGCAATCTTTTCTGCTTAGCTAAAGGGCAGATGGTACAAACATCAGTACATTGGGCAGAAAAAGAAGGTAATACATTCTGTAAAACTGACATTCTACTCAAAGATGGATGACCTAATCTAAAATGCCATAGGATTGACATGTCTTTATGAGAAACAGAAGAAGAACAAGCAGATTTAGGAAACTTGTGAATGGAAAGATGAGCTGACAGGGAAGGTGGAGTCCTGGAAGTGCTTTTCTGTAGCAGATACAAACCATTATGGACTTCACCCACTCCAATCGTCTTCCAACATGAAAGGGCCTGAATGAAACAGTATTGGGATAAAAACACAAGACATATGGGCAATTTCTGAGTAAGATGGCTCACAGACAACAAATTGAATGAAAAAGAAGGGACACAAAGAACATGATCAAGAATGAGGGAATTAGATAGTTTAACAGTGCCAATGTGAGTGACATGTATTGCTTCACCATTTGGCAATTCCACAACACAATGAGAAACAGTGGTATAAGACTGAAAAAGAGATGTGGAACAAACTATATGGTCACTAGCCCCTGTATCCATGACCCAAGTATCTATACCAAAGGCAGTTCTGTTCACTAGTTTAGCAGAAAATATGGAGTGCTTGAGATTACCTGCTAGGGGTGTAGACTGAGAACATGAAGCTTGATTGAAAGCCACATTATTTGCCATGGCAACAGTGCTGGTCTGAGTCTCATCCCTTCCAATCATGGCAAGTAATTTTTTGCATTGCTCCATTGTAAAAGGAAAGACTTGCTGAGTGGTAATTTCTGAGTCATGAACAGCATCAAAGGATGAAACTTGATTAGCCCTTGGTTTGGTCTTGTAGCCAGGAGGATAACCATGGAGTTTGTAACACTTCTCCATGGTATGTCCATGCAAACCACAGTGGCTACAAGTTGGTTTCTCCTTTCCTTTCTTGAAGATCTTGGAATCAAAGTTCCACAAAAATACCATTGTTGCTGCCTTGCCCTACTGACCTTTGCTTTTCATCTTGAATCAACAAAGAAAACACTTTCTCAACAAATGGGATAGGATCCATCAGCAAAATTTGCCCTCGAACGTGAGAGAAAGAATCATTGAGACCCATCAGAAATTGCATAACAGCTTCTCTGTGGTGAATCTTCGAGATCTTCTCATTCACATTACTTACACATTTCTCACAAGAACAGGTAGGAAGTGGTTCATAGTTCTGTAATTCATCCCATAGAATTGATAGAGTGGTGAAAAACTCAGTCACAGAGAGTTCACCTTGAGAAACACTTGCTAGATCCTTCTGCAATTGATAAACCCTAGGTCCATTACCTTGGGAAAACATGCTTTGAAGCTTATTCCAAACCTCCTTAGCAGTTTTACGATACACCATGCTTGTGGCAATCCTGGGAGAAACACAATTGATGATCCAAGAAACCACAATATCATTGCATCGTGCCCAGCTTTGAACCAAAAGAGGAACTTTCTCCATGGCTGAGGTTAGAGGAACTGATCCATCAATTAACCAGAACTTGCTTTTGATCCTGAGAGCTCTCTCCATAGAACATGCCCACGTAGGATAGTTTTCACCTCCAATCAATGGTTGTGAAACTAATATCGCACCAGGATTCTCAGCATGGTGAAGAAAGAAGGGATGCGATTCATCAATAGTGATGCTCGTAGAATCAGAGGAAGCCATGGATAAAGCTTCAAGACTCTGATGAGGAAAACCCTAACTTTTGGGGAAAAAGAAATTGGGAATTTGAGAAAACTTAAGTGGAAGCCAAAAATAGCTCTGATACCATATTAAGAAAACAGAGGAAGAAGAATTTCTGTTGTAATTGAATTGATTGAATTAATTGATTACAATAGTGCTCTGTTTATATATATACACGAGTAAGGAAAAAGAGGGGAGTCTAACTAACTTACTACCCTCTAACAGAATTAACAACCTAACAGAACTAACAACCATCACATGTTATTCACATGCCAATTACTAAAGCTATATAAAATAAAACAAAAGCTACAAGTCGTATAAGGCAGAATAAGAACAAACATGCAAAACTCTGCTCACTGTCGTTTAAGCAGAGTTGTGAAGTTTCTTCTTCTCTTGGTCTTGTAACTTGTCCTGAGCCTTGTTGTTCTTCTTTGTAGTATCTTGACAAAGTCCACGTGAGAGACACGAAAAAGGAACTGAAACGTGAGGCTCCAAATTTTATGAAATTTTTTTTTTTGGTATGAATTTTCTAGAAGACCGTAAAAAGACTTCGTGGAACTATCAAGGATTGCCACGTTGAAACTGAGCCAGTTGTGGTCCGTAGGATTGCGGCTTGTGTTCGAGTCAAGAGTCAAGAGGTGTTAACGAATGTCCTTAGAACACTCATTAATAATTTATTAAAGAAAATTTTTATGAAAAAAAAAAAAAATAATTAATATTTTGACAGCTTTTTTTATTTCTCATAAAATTAATATCAATTTTTTTTAAAAATAAATTATTAATAAGTGCCTTAAGAATAGTTAGAATAATCATATAAGGATATAGATTGTAGACCAAATGTACGTTAGCAATTAAGGTTTGGTAGCTGGTTTACTCTAAGAAGTGTACTTTTTCCGCTGGTGGTGGACTGAAAATAACAACTAGGCTTATGGGCCACACTCCCTTATCCACTAATTCTCCTTTCTCCCTGTATGTAGTATATTTTAAGGAAAGGCAAAATACTTGTATTGTATGTGAACAATTCTATATGCCAAATATCGGATATAAAGAAGCATAATGTAACCACGTATTAATTTGTTCTAAACAACTTACTGTTCATCTAATTCTAAAGTATATTATAACCCACCTATTAGTATTTGTATTCTAGACTCAATTTGTTTCGGCATAAATATTTTTTAGTTGAAGAAGTTATTGTAGTTGTAATTCCTCAAAAGAGAAAAAGATTGTTGTATTTGAGTGTGTGTATAAAAAAAAATATGATGGCGAAGGATAATTTGCATTCATGAAATTGGTTCAAGTCTTAAATAAAATAATTATTAAAGACTTAGTGCCGCACCTTGATATTCACCTCTTTTTTCTTTTTTTCTTTTTTTTGGGTTCTTGCCACCTACTTATATAGTTTGATTGCTCTCCACAACCAATTCTTGTTTTATTTTCATCTGCATGATGCATTTCACAAGACTTTTCAGTTTATTTGTTTTCAATTAGGAGAGAAAACCACCACACCATTAGAGCGAGTTGGTATCTCCCCTAACTGCCTGGGGGAGCCGGGGATATGAGTGTCAGTATTTCCAACCATCTCAAAAGAAAAGGGGATAAAAAAAAATGGTTTCATATTCCATATACTTTTCAAACATTTTCCAATATTGCTTCAAGAGGAAATGTTGTTAGAAACAAAATTGTTACGTGTATGATATCCTTGCAATACAACTATGTCTAGAATTTTTTTTTTTTTTTTTTTTTTTGATAATTTTAAAAATCATTGTTTAAGAAATTCCAAATCTTTGGCCAAAACAATTAAATTTTTTTTGTTTTTGGTCCTGGAAAATAATCTTACTTTCTTTTCTTGGGCCGTGAAATGTAAGTAGGCTCTTGTGCTGGGAAACTCAAGCATGGCGGTCTAACACAAAGACGTAGTACACTAGGCCCAGTACTTTGGGGCCAAATTTTTGGACCCAAAGAACGGTTATGCCAGTCTGATCTGCACAAAAATCCTAATAAGTGAAATTTGAGGGTATCCAATCCCATAAAAAATAATCAATGCTCTAATTTGATATTTTCAACCACCAATAAAAGTATCATGTGCAATGCACATAATTCACTATATATATAAAATTTAATATATATATATATATATATATATTAAACGATCATTTTCAATTCACTTCCATTTAAAGTCAAATATGCAACACATATAATTTATTTATTTATAAATATTAAGTCTTACATCTAAATAAAAATAAAAAATTATTCTAAAAAAATAATAAAATTATAAAATGAATCAAAGGATTCATTGAGAAGGGATTTCATCTTATATATATTGTGGGGATAAGTGAGCCAAGTAGGAGTGTTGGGCCATGGGCCATGCCTAAGGACATATAGGTTCGCAAGGATGAAATAAGTATGATGGTCAATGGGTCGAGGACAAGGACAATTAATAGTGAACAGATCGATGATGTCTCTCAAGGATCCGAACTTCCTCAAGAAAGCATTATGGAAGGTTGGAGCCCGGTCGCCTAGAGGGTACCGTGCAAGGGGTAACCATAATTCTGAGGATAAGCTTCAGGGAAACGAGCCAACAATAACCTAAGAAATATCTGAGAAGAAGACTGCTACCACCGCATTAAATGCTCTGCACCTAATCAACTGGCCGTATTTATGTGGAAATGACCCCTAAGTAGCTGTAAACGAGTCAAACTTTGCCGAGTAGTGTGTGTTTGAGTTTGGCTTGTCAATAAAAATCAAATGCTCAAGCTTGGCTTGAACTTGAGACAAGCCTAAAAACAATGTTTGAACTCGAGCTTGTGAGAATTCCAAAAATCTTGAGTTTGGCTTGGCTTGGCTTGATTAATTAGTCAAGTCAAGCTTTTTAGCTGGGGATCCAAAAAAATTGCATCATCAAATGCTTATATCACCAAAAATCAAGTAAGCAAATATATATATATATATATATATATATATATATATATATATAATATACTCATTTTATCATGCTATTAACACCCATGATTAGAATTTGTTCAAATTACAACTTTACATAATTAAATCCATCCATCATTATTATTGTCTATAGCTTGAGTAATTGTTCAAAATACAATTTTACATCCACATTTGTTATTCGTACAACTATAATCTTCACAAATCTAAATAAATTAACATTCCAAAACATATATATATATATAAATATATATATATATATATATATATGAATAAACAAACTATAAATTAACATTCCAAAACATATGTGTAATGGAATAATAATAAGTTTATTTAGTAAATATATATCAAGCTATAAACGAGCTTAACCTCGGCATGTTTTGTGTCAAGCCCTATTGTTCACGAACAATTTTTTTTTTTTTTTGAGCTCAGCTTGTTTATCAAACAAGCCTAAAACTAAGGCTCAAGCTTGGCTAATTTGTAAACAAATGATCATGAACGAGCTTTTTATCGAGTCGAGTCTGAGTTGTTCATGAATAGCTATGTTTGTTTACAGCCCTACCCCTAAACAAAGATATTTCAGTTCACAGTTACTAACAAAGTTTCTAGGAGGTTTTTGATGAGACAAGCATCCAAGAGATCACTTACATGATCAACAAGTGGAAGGCTGGGATTGAAAGGAACGGTACTATATAAGGGAAAGGCCCTCGTGAAAAAGGAGGCATGTAATCTGAGGGAGAAAAAGAAGAAAAGAAAGAAAATAACACCTTGTATTAGATAACTTGAGTAAAATATAAGAACACCTCATCCTTGGGTACGACCGAGGAGAGCTTTCCTTAACATTGTGTTTGTCTTTTTGGCTTGAATCCGAACAATTAAGGTCTATACTTGATGTATTGAGCTACTCTCTTATATAATCCATTCTCTAACAAATTTATTGTGTTGAGCTTGTTGGGCCATCATCCACTGTTCAACTGTTCCACTGTTTGTGGATTGGAGGTCAAATCTAGTCCTTACACACACACACACACACATAAGATTTAAATATATCGTGTAAGCTCCATTTTTTTTAATATCATGTATGCCACAAATTGGATGGGAATGAAATTGTAACTTAACTACTATTTCATTATTTCTTAATGTTTCATTTTCAACCTATAAGTAATTGTTCTAATAAGTATTACTATTTCATTATATATAAAATAGGCTACTACTACAAAGGTTAGACCATTTGTAGTGGTAATCTGATTATGTAATATATTATAAGCCTGTTTAAAAAACTTTATATACTACTTTCGTGATTGAGGGTTCATTAGTATCTTGCAGAATCCTTTCATTATAGGAGTCTTCTTGATTAGGATTGATCGTGGGGCGCTAAATATTTCCTTATATACCTATGTGTGTAGACCAAGTTATACTGAACCTGTTAGCTTCATCCCGTCAGTTTTGCTGTTCGTCAACGCATTATGATCGTTTCTATTCCATACGTTGACGATCGTCAGGTGTGCCGGTTAGTCTTTGAGATGGGTCGTCAGCTTTTTAGAGTCGTTTACGGCATGTAAGCAACATCGTCCGCTACTATAGGTTTGTCAGCTTTACTTCAAGAATTTCTACCTATCAATTTTCATCTACATGATGTAGTTCACAAAACTTTTCAATTTATTTGTTTTCAATTAGGAGAGAAAACCACCACACCATTTGAGTGAATTGGTATCTCTCCTAAGTGCTTGGGGGAGCCAGGGATGTGAGTGTAAGTATTTATAACCATCTCAAAAGGAAAGGGGATAAAAAAAAAATAATGGTTTCATATTCTATATACTTTTCAAACATTTTCCAATATTGCTTCAAGAGGAAATGTTGTTAGAAACAAAATTGTTATTTGTATGATATCCTTGCAATACAACCATGTCTAGAATTTTTTTTGTTTGATAATTTAAAAGCTCATTGTTTAAGAAATTCCAAATCTTTGGCCAAAACAATTAATTTTTTTTTTTGTTTTTGGTCCTGGAAAATAATTTTACTTTCTTTTCTTGGGCCGTGAAATGTAATCAGGCTCTTGTACTGGGCAACTCAAGCATGGCGATCTAACACAAAGATGTAGTACACTAGGCCCAGTACTTTGGGGCCAAATTTTTGGACCCAAGGAACGTGCCAGTCTGATCTGCACAAAAATCCTATCAGAATTCAGAGGGGTACTCCTGTTTGAAGTTTGAACTGATAGTGTTTTATGTTACTCTTTCTTTTTCTTTTCTTAAAAATCCTAATAAGTGAAATTTGAGGGTATCCATTCCCATAACAAATAAACAATGCTCTAATTTGATATTTTCAACCACCAATAAAAATGTCATGTGCAATGCACAGAATTCACTATATATATAATTTAATATATATATATATATATATTAAACGATCCTTTTCAATTCTCTCCCATTTAAAGTCAAATATGCAACACATATCATTTATTTATTTATAAATATTAAATTTCTTACATCTAAATAAAAATAAAAAATCATTCTAAAAAAATAATAAAATTAATAAATGAATCAAAGGATTCAATGAAAACGGATTTCATCTTTTTTATATATATATATATATATATAATAAGATTTAAATATATCGTGCAAGCTCCATTTTTTTTAATATCATGTATGTCACAGATTGGATAGGAATGAAATTGTAACTCAACTACTATTTCAGTATTTCTTAATGTTTCATTTTCAACCTGTATTTTAAAATTCAAATATTTACTTTCCAAATGATATTTTTAGAATTTAACGAAAATATTCAAGATTTAATTCTCAAATTATCACCAAAAAAAAAAAACCCTAACTTTCCCAACCATTGAATTATAAAAATAAATACATAAATAAAAGAAAAGTGTATAGATTTTAATTAAAACATGATTTAGAAATCAGAAATCAGAAATCCGACAAGAGGTAACATAGTCATAGACACACAAACCAAAGTCTTCCTCTTCCTCTTCCTGTTCTCTGCCTCCTGAGGAACTCTGAGAAGAAATTAAAGCCCGCAAAAGGATTACAGAGACGACGAAGATGAAACTGACATGGAAGAACAACAACAATAAAAGCAGCAAGAAGCGCCCAGTGCCCACCACATCAAATTTACGAAACCTCCCTTTTGATTTTGATCAACAACAAAACCAAGACCAACCAGTCCCACTACTACTAGTACCAATACCAATACACAGTTGAATGAGGAATTGGCTTCTCTCGATTCCTCTGACTCATCTAACACCAAGCTATTTGTATGTTAGTTCATAACCATTGTGAATTAAAAATAAAAATGTTTTCTGTTGGAGAAACCTGGTACGTACGTACTTGGATATCTTGGAAAGGGCCATGCAATAGATTTCAAAACAATATTAAAGTTGCAGCTTGTTGATCTTGAGAACGTCTTGATCTTCATCAATGATCACTAGGATCCCAATAGAGTGTACTCTCCTTATCAACAAACCCTAGCTGTGTCCCTTATAGGAAGAGAAAATTTCTTCTCTTCCTTGAAGTAGGCATGTAAATAAAGCAACAGTGATCCTGTCTTCAGTTTTTTTTTTTTTTTTTTTTAATAACTATAACTCATTTCTTTTATATGTCTAACATATAATGAATCAGCTAATGGGCCAGTCCAAACGGGCTTTAGTCATGTCATTCGGCTTGCTATGGGATTAAAGAGAAAATAAAAATTTTAGCTCTAATGGGCCTTGGGCCTCCTATCAACACATGACAAGACCAAAGTAATCATCAACAAAAATTTATTCTACTAAAAAATTATGGTTGCATTCTAGATTTTATTAAATCAAATATTTATCACAAGACCCTATTATATTAGCATCTGACCCCTTCATGAAACCATTCATAGCTAGTAAAACAAAGTTAATGATTACTGTCACTTTGTAGATCGTTACATCTTAATTTTTGGAGTCCCTAGTTTAAAATTTTGATTATTCTTACATTTGTTAAATCTAATTTCACAAAATGCTAGGAAGTTTGATTTTTAATGAGATCTTGGTTAAGCTTTGATCAATCGTGGTCAAATCACGTTAACCTTGGTAAAAAAGTCTCGGGACATGGTTTTATCATGAAAACATGGGTTTGGACATTTCTTTGGGGCTTTGAAGTGGTTGGACCTTGGGTCACTCTTGGTTGGACTCAGTTGATTGTAGCTAAAGTTAGTTCAACAATCACCCAAGCTAGGGTTTAGTGCCTCTAGTCATTGTTTTTATTGGCAGGACTTGAACCTGCTCTCAACAAGTGAAATAACATGTCCTGCATGCAAACCATTGGGCCTCGCACATCTTGTTGGTCAGGAATGAAAAATTAATAAATATATACTAATTTAAGTATCCAATATATTAAAAAAAAAAATTTAAATGACACATTACGGTTTGAACTTGGTTAAACCTCGGTATGACCTCAGAAACTTTGAACCTCTCTCTTTCCCGGTTCATTAAATGGTCTGAGTTTCAAAACCATGCTTCTAATCACTGATCTGGGTTTCATTCCATCTAATTGTCCTAATTAATTGATTCCACTAATCCCATTTGCAATGATTTTGAGGGAATAACGTTGGTCGAAGTTTTCTGAGTCAAATTGAGCCTTTTGCAAGAAAATCGAGGCCAAATATGATACAATTAATATTGAAAACTTTATTTATTTCTATAAATATAAACATATTAATGAAATTATTTATGATCTCTCTCTCTCTCTCTCTCTATATATATATATATATTTAAATTTCAAATATGTATTAACTGTTTTTTAATGAAAATTTTGTTATTATAAAAATCAAAATTATTTTATATATAATTTTTTTATCTAAGCAAGCGAATTTGTTATTTTTTAGAATTTAACAATTAGGGGAGATACTATTTTTTTGTATATATAATCTTTATGGAGATAGAAATTTTGGACAAAGCAAAATGATTAAATTTATAAATAACTATTTTGTGCTAAATTTGATAGTTACAATGAAAGAGTGATGTTTTGAACCATGAATGTCTGTTGGAAATACTAGGAGATACTAATTGAGCTAAAAGGTTCTTGGAAAATTTATATCTAATTGAATGTTAAGCGAGATTCACAAAGAGTATATTTATATAATTATATAGGATATTTTAAGAAATTTGATTGGATATGACTTCAGTCAATCATCAAGCCATGTTATATCTACTTATGAAAGACAGATTTATGACGTTATTTGTGTTTTAGCACCAAACAAATATAGAAGAATAATTGATCTATTACAACTTCTAGTATTAATTATAGTATTTTTTTTATTTTTAAATAATAATTATTACAATGTATCTTGTAAATTTTGTAGTGAAATTTACACTATTCTAAACTTTTAAATTAATGTTCCTCACTTACATTTCAGTTTTCACAAGTCCATGTGAATAAGTTTTATTCCATTTCAAAAGAAAATAACTAATAGCTTGTTTGGATGGAAGGGGAGTAAAGGGGAGTTAAGCAAGGTTTTCAGACCCAGACCGTTCATTGAACCGTAAAAGGGAGATGTTCAAGGTTTTTAAGGTTGAACCGAGGTTGAACCGGGGTCGAACTATGATAACGACATAATTAATTTAATAATTATTTAAATATAAATAAATATATTAAATTAGTATAAATAGAAAAATTAAATTAAATGACCTAATTAAATATAGAAATCTATCTTTCAAATATATTTTTTTATATCATAACTTTCATAGGACAAATAAGAAATATCATATCCTAAGCATACATAGATATAATATTTCTTTGTTTATTTATATGTTGATTAGTTAAACTCATATTGTAATAATATAGGAATTAGAAGGACACTTAGTAATTTTAAATTAAAATAATTATTTAATAATTGTTATAACTTAATTATATTCGTTGACTCACTACTTTTCTCCTACCATTCAAATTTTGCTACATTATAATTGTGACCAAAAAGTTGTGAAATATTTTATAATACTATATTTTTTTTATTTAAAAAAAATTGTAAATATTAACTAAGAGTACTTATAATATTTTATTTGTTACTTATCAATCTATCAATAGTCACATCACAGGCTCAAAACTACAAATCTGGCTAAAACATTTTGCCAATTTCAAAAATCAAAAGTTTTCTTGTTTCCTGATGCCAAGTCATGTGTAGGGCTCTAGATTCTTTCCCAATGCCAAGTCACGTGAACCAATGTTAAGTCACATGAAGGGGCTTTGGAAACATAAAAAAGAATGCAAAACAAACCCAAACAGAGAGAAGGTGAGAAACCACAACAGTCTCCATGGAAAGAAGAAAGAGAAGAAGGAGAAAAAGAAAAAAGAAGAAGAAATAGAAGCAGAAGATGAAGATGAAGGTTGTAACTGGCGATCTGTGCTGGGTTGCTAACTTGCTATTTCAACTTCGCACAACCCCCACTTTGTCATCTTCTTCCTCTCAGTTTGTGTTTTTTTTTTTTTTTTTTTTTTGTTTTGTTTTGTTTTTGTTTTTGTTTTTTTTTTTTTTTCTTTTCCCTCACAAATCTTTTGGTTCCAGATCTGAAAAAAGCCCAATGCATGCCGGCCAAGTGGTCTGATCACGGTTCTAGAATTTAAAGCTTGTTTTTCTCTGTGTTTTTTATTTTTTTTATTTTTTTATTTTTTGTTTATTTTTATAAAAGGTTCAGATTCAAAGGGAAGTAGGCAACTATGAGAAGTAGTCTGATCATAGTTCTCAAAACCGTGAGGTTCGACTGCAGTTCGCATGTATCCCTGCTTTTTTCCCATAGAGCGGTTCTTGAGGCTAAAAGATCTGCAAAAATGAACGGTTCAAGATTTTCCTGATTGGACTGTATAGTCCGATTGGGGTTTCAAAACCTTGGAGTAGAGAAGAGGGGAGGGAGAGAAGTTTTTTTTTTTTTTTTGAGAGAGAGTAAGTTAAATTATCTTATTTGAATGTTTTTCAAGAGAAGAGGGGTTTGAAGGGGTTCTAACTCTTCATTTTTAATTTCCTAAATTGGAGAGATTTGGAGGGAGAGTAGAGTATAGAAATACTTGATCAAATGAATTACCAAATTTACCCTTATCATATTAACAAAATTACAAATTATAAAAAAAAAAAAAAAAAAAAACTAATTATTCCCCTTCCATTTACTTGATTTTAAAAATATCTAAACAAGGTGGAGGATTACCACTCTCCTCTACTCTCCTCTCCCTCCAAACTTCCAAACATAGCATAATGGTGGGTAAATTTCTACTAATAAAATTGGAGAGAGAGAGAGACTGTTGGCTGATTTGCTCTAATTGGGTCCATATGTGACCTTTATTTGCTTACTTGCACTGTTTTTATTGGTCTTTTAAGCATATATTCTACTTTCAGCTTATATTCTTATAAAAAGTAATATCCTTGACCAAAAGTATACTTGGATTTGTATTTAAAATTGTATGGTGTCTCTAATCTCTACGTGATCATATCATCGTAATCATGATTGTTAAATTTTAATCTCTATCATTTTTTATGAATACAAATAAAAGGTTAAGATTTAGGCATTTGAGACAAACGATATCATGTTCCACAAGTATGGTGCAAACTAAAAACACATAGTTTGTGTTCCATTAGTTAAGTGTTCAGGGGCCTTTTTCGGTTCCTCGGCCATGTGTGGTCCATTGGAGGGATGATCTTACTAGGTTCGAATTCTTTTTGGGGAGTTGCCTTCGGAACTCAACATTGGGCCATGTGGTCCAATGGCTACCAACGTATTTTTTTAAGCCTACAAAACCATTAAAGTCAAATTCTAAGAATCACGATAATGGTCGAATAAATATATAATATGCTTTTAACATGATAGATTTGATTAGTTGTTGTAATAACAGTTGAAATATAGTAGTATTTAGAGGTAAAGTAATCATGTACTCAATGATATAAATTTATAGATATGGAAGCGAAGTCACTTATCTTTATATGGTTTGTAGCCCCAGTTGTACAGCTTCTGTGAGTTGATAATATCCCAGCAGAGTGCCGGTGGTAGAGGCTAGTTAAGCTTGCCTCTCTTATCATACATTTAAATGAGTTTAAGCCTTGGTTAATAGTTGTAATAGTAGTTGAAATAAAGTAATATGTATTTAAATGTGAAATAATCATGTATTCAATGATGTAAATTTAAAGATATGGAAGCGAAGTCACTTATCTTTGCATGATTTGTAGCCCCAGCTGTACAGCTTTTGCGAGTTAATAATATCTCAGTAGAGTGACCCCAGCACTAGAGAGGAAGTTTGCCATGATAACTTCAAGATTGAGGGGGGAAAATGGGTACAACTGGAGGGAGAGAGAGTATGTCCAACTGTGTGTAAAGGCTGATTAAGCTTGCCCCTCTTATCATGCACTTAAATGAGTTTTTCCATTGACAATGCTCTTTTAGTTGTGAATAGTGTTCCCTTCCATGAGAAGGGCTTTATGTAAGATAGATTTGTGCCTTCTGTGAGAAGGGTTTTGATATGAGATTTTGGTGCCTTCTAGGAGAAGGGTTTTAATATTAGAAGTTTGTGCCTTCCATGAGAATGGCTTTTATAAGATAGGTGGAGAAGAGTATTAAGATGTGTTTATGGGCAGCAAAATAGTAGAATTTCAGAGTGAGAGAGTGTGAGAGTGGAACTTAGAAGAGTTGTGGTGTTTTATATGTAATGGTGTAGTAAATGTGTATGAGATTGTGTAAGAGAAGTGAAGAAAGAGATGTTTAGAGATATGAGCAGCAAAATATATATATTTTCAGAATATGGAGAGTGAGATAATGAGTATAAGAGAGTAATAGTATTGTAGTGTGTTTAGCAAAGTTGTTGGGATTTATTGCTAGGATCTTCTGCTGAAGGATGTATGAAAGCTTATAAAGGGCATTTATGAGCTAAGGGCTGAAGAGTTTAGTTCCTAATTTAGAAACTAAAAACTTAGAAGCTCAGAACTTCATTGAGAGCTTAAGAAGATCATTAGAGGGAGAGAGAAGTTTATGAGAGAGATTTTCTCTATTGGTGTCCCCCTTGAGGTGTTGATGAAGGGTCGCCTTTAGAGCTGAGTTTAAGGGGGTATTTTAGGAAAGAATATCAGCTAAAATTTGTCCCAAATATCAATGAATTTTCAGAGAATCCATCTTAAGATTTGGCCAAAAATGGTATGTTTAGCTTTAAGGTATTCTTGCTATTTTGGGTAACATTTGCTGGGGAAAGAGCAGTAGAAAAGGAAGGTATTTTGGCAAGAAAAAATAGTTACTTTAGTTGGTTTTGGTTTTAGCCAAATGTGGAAAATCAGTAATGCTAAGACTGCTGGGTCAGCTGTTACATCTGTTTTGTAAAAGCTACCCCAACTGTCAGGAAAACCTGTGATAGCTATCACAAGATAGCTGTCACAGTTGTCATAAGACAGTTGTTACTTTGGGCAGAAGCAGATGAGGTCAACTAGGTAATTTCAAACTGCTATAGAGGACATTTAGCATTCATTTCATGGATTTAGCTGAAAATTGTGAGATCTCTTTCAAGGGTATCTTGCTATTTTGGGTATAACAGCTGGTTACTAGGATTTTAGCATTAAATGGCTGATTATATCACTTCCAGTTAAGTGTCAAGTGCTGAATATACTGCTGGGGTTCAATTGGAAATGTTTCCTTTTTTTGGTGTTTGTGTTTTTGGTTCAAGGTTCTATTACAACACATTTTTAGCAAGTAATAGAAGGATTGGTTGAAAGTTAATGAAGTTTTAGAGATTTAGTCAATGTCTCATTGTGTTGTAACATAATCTTGGTGAGCAAGAAGAGTATTTAATGATCTGCTCTGGCAGCTAGTAGAGAAATATATGGTCTAATTGTGGCAGACAGCAGCTGAGTATTAGAGATATCATGAGTATTTTGTATATAGTTGGAGATTAAAGATAGCCAATCAGATTAGGCCATATGTTTGAGTTGGATTTTAGTTAAAAGTAGTAATAAGATTTATGTAGTATAATATAATGAAATTTCTAAATTTGTATAGTCACAGTTGGGGATTGAATGAACAGTTATTTTCTCAGCAGTTAGATGACTAAAGATATTGAGTATTTGTCATATGATGAATGTTAAGTTTTAGGAAAAGAGTAATGGGGAATCTTATAATTTTAAGTGATATGTGATCAGAGATGCTTACCATATGTTACCCGCTACACACAGACTCGTTAGAGTTTAGGGAGTTGGAGAAGACATGCCAAGCAACATGTCTCTTTTATCAACTTTAAACCACTGGAACTTTACTGAACATACCTCTTGGCCCTCCAAACTATAACTCCCAAAGTTTCCCTAAAGAGACTAATGAGCTTGGATCATAAGCCGAAAATGAGATGACATACCTTGGGTTTTGTTGTCATTTTGTGTAAATATAGGCTTTTGTTAAAGAAGCCGCTTGCCATGAGTGTAAGAGAGATAATATGGGCCATGAGCTTTGATTCATTGTGTGAGCTTGATCCATATGTTGATGTTGATGATATCATGAGTTATGATCCTAATTGATGAAAATGAAATGTGGACCATGAATCCGCCTCTTAAAGTAAGGATCTCACGCGCCATGTGAACCCAATTCATGTAGTTAAATGAGATATGAGCTTATTTTGGACTTTAAAGATATTTACCCAAAAAATCAATAATATGTTGATGTGGCATGAGTTGCCAATGAAGTAATGCCATGTGAGCCGAAAAAAAGCCCTCAACACTAAGTAAAATAAAATTAAAAGGCAAGAACACTTTGTTTTGTGTGTTTCACGACTTAAAGAAAGAACATAATAAAACTTGTAAAAAAAAAAAAAAAAAAAAGAACACTTTAAGGACGAAATTCTCAAACCAAGAAAGATAATTTATATTTTTAATTTTTTACATGGTAAATGAACATGCTGTCCAATGATAGGGACTGCCATTATAATTATACATGGTACACAAGTGTTCCACATGATTTTTTTTTTTTTTTTTTTTTTTTTTTGGGCTGAGACGAGTGTTCCACTGTCCACACGCTGAAATTCAATGGAACAGCAAAATTATCATATGAAGTACTACAATTAAGACTAATCTTTTAGACCATAGCCAAAGGGGAAAGGAAAACAAATAGGAACCAGTAATAGAGGTTAGGTTGATTACATTTTGCGTTGTGATTCAATAATGATCATCTGGATATGGTCGAGAAGACAATTGATGACCTCCATGGGGAAAAATCTTCATATTCTTCATCTTCTTAGGTGATCTTTTGAGGTTTTCAGAAAGATGGTGATGGGGACAAAGAAGGGTAGCTATGGATTTGACTATGTGATCAAACATCATCCTCTTCACCAATTTTCTCTTTGGAGGAACTATGCCAACTTTCTTATCCATGCTCATCTCTATCTTCTCTCTAGCTAAAGCCTAGCATATGGAGTGGTTTAAGTTGGTAAGGACTAAGGACTTTTGAAGAAGTTGTTGAAAACCAAGTAGCTAACTGAAGAAGAAGAAGGAGAGCTTGAGAGCACAATTGCACAAGACCCAATAAATAAGAGTAAAAGGTACAATGGGCGTGCATTGCTTTGCTTCACAATCTTAAAAGTGGTCTAATAGACAGCTAGAGTCTCATCATACGTGGTTTACCCGAGTGGGTCCTTGAAAAGACTTTCAGTGAGCTTAGAGCTTGGTTATACTCAGGCCGGCACAAAGTATTTTGGGGTTTAAAGTGATAATTTTAAGTTAAGTCGATTTTTATTTTTTGAATATTAATAGAATATTTATTTAACTTTTGGTTTTTTATTTATTTAAAATCTATTTTTTAGAAAATATTACAAATTAAAACGAACCTATTGCATTATTCAATGACTATATAACTCAAATAAACACTATTCATTAAATGAAGTAACCAAATATTAAAAAATTATGATTCAAAATTTTAATAAAGTTATATATTTGATATTTTTAAATAGAATTTCAGTGTAAATTTATTTACTAGTGTAAGATTAATGAGTTCTTTTAACATTTATATATGAGAGATTAAATGATTGACCCATCCAATGAAAATATTTTTCTTTAACTCGTTTTTCTTTGATAAAAAACTACTTTTTATTTATTGGTGAATATTTAGGGCTTAATTAATACTTTTATTGGTACAGGAATATCTCTATCGGTAAAAAATTTGGGGCTTTTTTTCATTAGGGGCCTTAGGCCGGTTACCTATTTGGCTTACCCATTGAGCCGGCACTGGTCATACTTCAATGTTGCTGCCAAAGGCCAGTACTCTTCCTTTAGTGAGCTCAGAGCTTGTTTATACTCATAGTCAATACCCTTAGCTAGGCCCCTAGATGTAGGACTCAGAAGAATTGAATTCTAAATTAGCTTTTTTAGAGCATTGACATTGGTGGAGTTCTAAGTTTAGCTATTTGGCTCCACCAAAATTTAGTTTATCTATTTTACTTTCTCACTTTACAAAACACCCCAACATCAATGGTTTTATTTTAACTTTCAACACAATAAAATATCATAAACAACACAATAATATAATAAAAACCAAACACCACAGTCACCTCCCCTAATAGCCACATCCACCTCCACCTGCCACAACCACCACCACTAGCCACAACCACCACCCTCCATTTTTTACTCTGAAAACATATGTAAACAAACACAAATCTTAAGAATCTCAATTCTCATGCTATTCTATTGGTAATTTGGAACTAACCCATCAGTTAAAGAGTCAAAAAAACAAAAAAGTATGAATAAAAAAAAAAAAAAAAACCTAATGATTTTCTTTTCCCAATTCTATTACTCTTCCTTATAGGAAAAAAGAAGAAGAAGAAATTGAGACCCAATTGATAGAGAATCATCATGGAAAGTTTGTATAGAGGAACTCTCTCTCTCTCTCTCTCTCTCTCTCTCTGTTGTTGTCACTATTGTGATCTTGAAGGCTGAGATTCAACTTTGATTAACTAAGATCAAAGCCACAAAAAGTTTCTTATAGTTTAAAAACACTGAGATTTAGCTTCGGCTTTCACATTTAGGCGAAAAAATGCCAAAGTTTTTACCCTCACCCTCACTATAATCATCCACCATAGCCACCAAACCAATATGAAAAAAAAAAAAAAAAAAAAAAAAAAAAAAACCCATCGCAACAAAGAGAGAAGAGAGATGGGTGGCTTAGGGCTTGGGTTGGCAGCTTGGGCTTGGGTCAGCGAAGTTTGGTCAGCAAAGTTGGGCACAAAGAGAGAGGCACAGAGAGAGAGAGAGAGAGAGAGAGAGAGAGAGGAGTTCTAAGAGCATCCGTAGCAGATGTTGTATAAAAATGTCATTTTGACACATTAAAAGCCAACTTTATTATTTTATCACATCATTTTACAATATTCCATTTATCAAATGTTTTATCCTTCAATTCTATACATTAAAATAATATTTACTACACATTAAAATAATATATTATCTCCTCCTTGTCATCACCATCAACAACATTAACAACAACAACGGCACATCCACCACTACCGCAACAACAACCACCAACGACCACTGCTGCAACAACACCGATCTGCCACCACTGGCACAAACTCACATCCACCAATGCCACCTTTAAAAAAAAAAAAAAAAAAAAACACACACACACACACACACAACTAGGGAGATTGGCATGGCAAATCAAACAAACCCAAAAGCAAAACCCATATCAAACACAACTAGAGAGATCGGCACGGCAAAAAACACAATCAAATCAAACAAACCCAAAAGCAAAACCCACCACTGCAGGTTGATTAAGAGAAATCCAGTGAAGGAAACCACCCCAAACCCCCATTAGAACCCACCTATCTAAACCCACTCACCTCTGCCGTGAGTCCGTGACCTACCTCGTTGTGACCCACCTCACCTTGACCTACCTCGCCACGACCTAGCTCACGACGACCCAGCTCGTCGCAACCCAGCTCGCCATGACCCACCTCACTGCAACCCACCATGACGCCATACCCACGACCCACACCATCACCTGACCCACGTTGGAGCCCACGCCAGAATATACCCACATCGGAACCCATCCTTCACTAGAGAGAAGGCGATTAGACAGAAAGGGAGGAGAGAGAGCAGGATCCGGAGAAGTGGAGATAGAGTGGCTCAAGGTGGGATGAGAGAGAAAGATGAATAAAAAAATAATTAAGTACAAATGCCATTTGAGTCCATACCGTGTCAAAATGCAACAGTACTGTAGCATGTTGCAAAAGTTTGACACATTTAGCACATATGATAAAGCTCCGTTTTTGTGTTTGATATGCCAAATGTGCCAGATATTTGGCATTTGGCACATCTGCTGTAGATGCTTTAATGGGAGTAATGAGAGAGAGAGAGAGAGATAGACAAGTTGAAAAGAATGAAAAAATGTTACTGTAGCATGTAGCCAAATATTTTTGGCTATAGCACCACCAATGTGCACAATATTTTGTAGTTTGAGGAGGCAAAAATAACATTATAGCTATATGCCTCCACCAATAAAGATGTTCTTACACTTTTAATAGCATTCCCATCAAACTTGCTAAGTTTTTTATCATTTAATATCTCAAAATGTTATTTTATCAATTTTAACTATTGACTTTACAATACACACTATATCAAAGGTTTTATTTTTCTATTAGCTAAAAATTATTCATTTTTTATTCATTTCTTTCTTTCCCTTTACTGTCCCTCTATCGTATTCTCTTCGCATGATTCTTCACCCATCTTGCCACACCCATCTTGCCACCTCCACAAACCCACAACCAACCACCACAAGGCACAAACATCCACAACCCCCTACAATCAGATTCCAAAATCTCTTTCTATCCCTCAGATAAGAACTCTCCCTTTGACCTCTTTCTCTTTGAAACTCCATGGCCGAAGCTCAAGGAGCTCAACCACAATCACCATGAGCCGCCACCATTACTGTGGCTCCTCTTCTTTTTGACACCATCTCGCTTTGCCCCATTCATCCTCTCTCAGCCTTGCAAAATGTCGTCGTCGACGGACTGGGCTATGGTCCTTCAATGGATCAGACCCATTTAGATCGAACGGAATGGATGGATTCTTGGATTTTTGATACCCATTTAGATCGGACCTGATTCACTATGGAGCCTTGCTTCACTTTCTTCTTCTTTGCTATGGAGAAAGGGAGAAGATGAGAATGAGAGAGAGATATGCATAGCTGATGTGTGACTGAGGAGCAAAATAAAGTGGGATTATTTTATTTTTAACACTCAGCTACAGTGAGCTGTTAGAGATAACAGCTCATCGTAGCTACATGTCAAATTTTCTTAAGTTTAAGAGCTTTGATGTAGTGTTGTTTTTAGTGGGTTGGGTGCTATTAATAGGATTTTAGCACTTTTAGCATTCTTAGAGCATCTGTAGTATATATTCTATAAAAAATGTCATTTTAACACATCAAAAGTCTACTTTATTATTTTACCACATCATTTTACAATATACTATTTATCAGATGTTCTATTCTTTAATTCTATTCATTAAAATAATATTTACAACACATTAAAATAATATATTAACTCCTCCAACCATCATCATCATCAAACACAACAACAACAACGGCAACAACACACAACCACCACTGTCGCAACAATGGCCACCAACAACCACGGCTGCAACAACACCGACAGTCACCACCGGCGCAAACCCACATCCACCAACGGCAACTAAAAAAAAAAAAAACACAACCGAAAAAAAAATCCACAACAAGCCACCACATTCACAAACCTCAAAACTCATCCCAAATCAAACAACCCCACAACCACCACTGTCGCAACAACACCAACAGCCACCACCGGCACAAACCCACATCCACTAACCCCACCTTAAAAAAATAAAAATAAAAAAGCCCAAACTTACATGCAATCTCCACTAGCACGGCCGATCTCAATGGCAATGGTTTAGGTGGAAAAAAAAAACATGTGATAGAAAAAAGAAAAAAGGAAAAACAAAAAAAAGAAAAAAGAGAAAAAAAGAAAAAGAAAAAGAAAAAAATAGAAGTGAAGCTTTTGGAGAAAGAAGAAGAAAAGAGGAAAAGAGAGTGACAGAGATGGAGTGACGGAGAAAAAGAAAGAGAGAGAAGAGAGAAAGTAAAAAAGGATGAGAGAGAAATGAATAAAAAACTTTTTTTTTTATTTTTTTATTTTAGCATTCTCGTCCGTATTGTTCCAAAGATGGAACGGTACTGTTTACATATGGCAAAAATTATGAGATTTGAAACATCTGATAAACGGGGGGTTTTTTTTTTTTGTTTGATGTACCAAATGTGCCAAATATTTGACATTTGGCATTTGGCACATTTGATTTAGTGTTGTTTTTAGTGGGTTGGGTGCTATTAATAGGATTTTAGCACTTTTAGCATTCTTAATGGAAATGCTCTAAATTGTCATTGCCCTAAAAGAGTGAAATTTCCAACTCTCAAATGGAGATTGATAATAAAAGGCACGCCGAAAGTGGATATGAAGATAAAACTTTCAAGTTGATCCTCTACCTGAAATGGATACTAATTTATCTATCACATAAGTATATATTATTATGAGTTATACACTATACTAGCCTTTATATTGTACTGGAAATATTGAGATTCGAAGACGTATCCACTTTTGGACATGTGTCCGAATTTTAACGTGTCTTGTACACCAATGCACTTAACACAAGCTTAATTCATCCTTTAAAAAAAAAAAATATATATATATATATATATATATTTATTTGATAACATAGTCATCATTTGTTTGCTAACAAAGCTTAGTTAAGATTTCATACCAAGCCCATTCAAGTAACATCAATTCCCCTTTTCCATTGCTAACGAAATTAATTTGAAGTTAAAATTTCATTTCAGTGATTGTTTCAATTTTTTAATAATTGGAATCAACTTATTCGTATCGGATTAATTACATGAGATTAATAAATCTCTTTGCTTAAATCTTCAAAAAAAAAAAAAATCATCAAGTTTCCTCCATAAATTAACAAAATAGGATTATTAGTTCCAACCATTTCAATTCAAAACAATACATTAGAATTTTTTTTAATTTTTTTTTAAGAAAAAAAAAAAAAAAAAAAAAAACTCCAAAAGGTAGTGTAACAATTTTGTATCGGGTCAAGAGACAGATATCAAATTTTTTTTTTTAGAAAAGAGACAGATATCAACTTGAAATGATCGAAACATGTTAAAATGGAAACCAACCAAATTTTGAAATATGAAACATAGGAATAGGACTTAAGTGCATCCATTTAGTAGTTAATAAGAAACATTTTGTACTACTCCAACCATAACAAAACGAAATTATTAACTTTGGTTTATTCATCAATGGCAATGAGTGGATTGACAGACAAAAATTATTCGACTAATTTAGTTGCATTATTGAATACTTCACTGTCATTTTGACTATCCACGTCTTCATGAGCTGCAATGGTCGTTTGGCGACTCTGTTTTTTTTTTTTTTTTTGAACTAAAATGTGCAATTCCACATCTCCTCTCTTTAAAAGCAACAAATAGAGTGTTGATGATCATTTTGGGAAGCCCAATAGAAAGAAAAAGCCCAGCAACATGGGCAGAAAAGAGTTAGTAAGTGGATAAAAACACCATTAAGCCCAAGCGGTAGGAATAATGGATTGCAGACCCATGAATAAACAAATGGGTCTTAAGGAAGCAAATGGGCCTAAAGGAGCCTGGAGAGAGAAAAGTGGCAAACTCATGGACAGTATGTGATGTAGAAAAATGAGAATGGGCCACAGCAAGCTCGAAGCAATACAAGCAAATAAAGCAAGGGGTTGATGGGAAGTCCATGAGCCCCAAGGATGATGGATAGGGTAATTGGGTCAGGGAAGCCCAAATGAGTTAGTAAAAACCCATAGGAATGTAGAGTTAGGAAAAGGGCCAAAAAAGCCCAAGGAAAGTAAATGGGCCAAGGATGCCCAATAAGAAACATATGGGACACGGGAGCCCACAAGTAATGTAATAAAAAGCTCAATGGCCATATTAAGTCATTGAGAAGAGAATAAGTAGCAGGTCCAAAGAATCCCAGTAGGCTGGGGTCAAATAACATCACAACAGGAAATGGTAGCAAGATTGCAGGAAAGAACAAAAGAGTAGGTTGAAGAAGGAAAAGCCTATAATCAAACAAGGCCCGGTCCCTAAGGGGAGCAAGCCATCAAAGAATGAGACATCAGAAAATAGCTCACGCCATAAGAAGTCAAGGATGAATGCTAGACTGCAGACGAGCCTCTAGACCACGGCAAACGCATGAGCAGTAGACAGATTTCTGACATACATAAAAGGGAAGCATGCGCAATGCCCAAACATCACCAGCCTATACCCAGCCAATATAGGACATGGTGAGGTCATAGGTCAGAGGTAAGAAGGCATGGTTTGGCGGTAAAGAGAAGGGAAAACCTATTTTGGGGTTCTTGCTCAGGCTCTTTTGGGGGAAATGTCCTGTTGGGATGACATACCGCCCAAAAGAAGTAAGGATGAGTTAGAATCACTAGATGCATGCCATGAGGGATAGGAAGAGAGAGAGAGCACCCACATCATAGTAGATAAGAGTGTCACAGCAAAAAAACAAACAAAATAGCCTTCTTTGTCTGATGGCATAGCCAACACAGGTAAGTGGTGATGGCTGGGTGGTTGACAAACTAGTAGGGGTCAGTAAAGACACCCATATCAGGAAAAGGTAGTAAAAGGTAGTTAAAGGATAAAATAGTAAAAACCAGTCACTGCAAACACTATAAAAAGGACCCTTGCCGTGCACAACAAAAGGGGGGAGAAATGGTAATAATAACCTCTAGGAGAAAATCACAACACAGAAACAAATACTGAGAAAAGGAGAGAAAAGGAAAGAAGAAAAGGAAAATTAGAAACAATGAAAGAAAACAGAGAGAGATGGAATGGCAAGTATGCACCAATAAGTTGATCCCCTTTCTCCCTTTAAAGCCCTATTCTCTATCAAAGACAAATGATCCTCATTGGACATAAACCATTTAGGCCCATTCCCTCAAAGCAATTAATTTCTTTTCTTGGGGAGATTATTCGCATTGAGGAAGTGGTCTCCCTTCTTGGTTTCAGCTCCGTAGCATTACTTGGCATGGCAGACTGATTTTCCCCTCTTTGATCTAACAAGCCTATTATTATTATTCCCCCATTTATTTCTTTACTTTTTTTTTTGTATACAGGGTGTTTCTTGATGCTCCTTTTTATTCATTTTGTCTAGTGTTTCTTGTGTTATCTTTATTATATATGCATGCCATAACTTCCCTGTAGCGGCTTTGCCTGCCATTGACATGTGATCAAAGTTTGGCAAACGATGTGTAATTTGTGCACAAGCCGAACCAAGATGGGTCGCAATTGGACCGGTCCTAACTCCCTTATCCAAAAAAACTTGGGCCTAGTACGGCAAGAGGCAACCTAGCCCAGTATTACAAAAAGGCCCACCACATAGAGTAACTTAAAAAGAAAATTTGGAGAATATTTCTTTTAGGAAAAAGTAATTTTAAAGAAAAATATTGATAGTAAACTAATTGAGGCCTAGAGAACCTTATCCAAAAAAACTTGTGAACTAGAAAAGCCTAATGGATTAGTAAACACAAATCAATGAAATTTAATGGTTTGTGTTAGCCAACTAAAATTATTGTAGTGAGAAATCAAAGAAATTTGAATGCCTTCTGTCAGCCTGTTATTGTCTAATAATGTAGGTAGCGAACAACTGAACTAGTAAGAACAAAGTTTTTCTCCAAACTAATTTAGAGAGAAACTTTACAAACTCCTCATATATCTCTATATTGAGTGTGAATTTTGAAAATCTAACCGTTAGATTGCATGTTCTTATTATATTCTTCATGCATGTAAAATTTTAAGAAAATCAAAGATCAATTACTATCTCATCAAACAAATGTTTATGATCTAAAATTGTGTATACAAAATAAGTTTCTTAATCGAATAGTAAATAATATCCAATTTGAATGAAATTTGATATGCATGTTAAGAATATAAAGAATATGAAATTCAACGGTTAGATTTTCAAAATTCACACAAAAAAAAAAAGATATATAAAAAGTTTAAAAAGTTTCTCTCCAAACTAATTTGGAGAGAAACTTTGTTCAACAAGTAATCTCTTGCCAAAGAAGGAAAGAATATAATATTGGCAATCATGATTCAAAGAATATATATGGCTTTAAGAAGTTGAAGGAGAACACAAACAGCCAAACTATCACACTAGAACAGTGGAAATGCCCCATAATTTGGCTTTAATTTGTGGACCATGGTCTTAGTTTGTTTGTCTCTCTTATTTATTTTATGCTAAGTGAGTGTGAGGTAGAACTAAACCCACATAAAAAATCACAAAGAACATCCCACCTTCAATTATTGCTTTTGCCCTACTGTTTTAAAATAAATGACTAACCCTTACCAACATTGAGTAATTCAAATATCTTATTTTCCTTCTTTTGATGAGTCCAATCTCTCTTTAAAAAAGAAAAAGGAAAAAACCTATTAGCGATTCCTATTAGATAAGTAGATAACCATAACTACTCTATCATTCCAAATCAGTAAAAGAAAGAGGAAAAACATTAAGAAGTTTCTTGGGTAAAAACTAAAAAGTAAACATTAAGAAGATTCTTGGGTAAACAATTTTCTTCATGAAATCTGTCTTCTATATCATAGGTAAGCTGGGGAGATAAGAATTTTCATGCAACCCAACAAATCAGTTGGCCCAAGCAGCTATGTCCAACTGTAAATAACTAGATAGTATATGACCACCCAACTTTACATGGGAGGCATGGACAAAGACAACATGAAAAAGGTGTTCAAACTTCAAACATAGGCCCCTGGTCTTCTTAGTATGAACAATCTCTGTCCAGAATTTAGCCCTACCTACCGTGCCTTACTTCTTCTACCTTCTACGTTCTATTTTTATTTTTTAAAATAAATTACTAAATTCTCTTTTTCAAGTAGCTAGAGTGGTGGTCAAATTTCATTTTTGTCATAATTTTATACAAGATGTCTGTTTGGGTAACGACAAAAAACTTTTTGCCTTTGTTCTTTTATCTCATTTGTTCTTCTTCAAACAATCTATCTATTCTTTTAGAAATCAATTAGTTTTTGGTTTTTTTTATTATTTTTTTTATTTCAACATTTAATATTAAGCTACAAAAAAACTATCAAATAATCTCGCATCATTTATAAAGTAAGGTTCAAGTTCGCCACACATCAAAGCTTTCAACATTTTATTTTTTCATTAAAATAAAATATGAGTAAGGTAAATGTGTCCAATTATGACATACATTAATCATTCATTTAAAAAAAAAATTATAAAAAAATGAAAAAATTGTCAAAAAGTGTCAGTCACTTTTTTTTTTTTTTTTTATAAAAAATTTTCTAAAATAATTTAATGCCCCAAGAGCTTTAGTGCACTTGAGATAAACAAAATTTGATCAGAACATAGTTTTTGAGGAAAAATTATTAAATCTATTGAGAAGATTATTAAAATGATCAACTTGATCATTTTAACCAATAAAATGTTATTATTTATACAAATGTGATATTATTTAGTGATTTTTTTTTTATATTTATTAAAAATTTGACTCGCACATTTACATAAATAATATATATATATATATATATATATATTTTTTTTCTGAGTCCTCCTAGACTTAATAATTTAGCCTAGGAAGGAATTCTTATTTTGACTCTAGAAAACCCACGTGAGATAAACAAATTTGACCGAAACGTCGTCATCTTGGATGTCACGGCTCGAATTCTTATTTTGATGCACTGCTATTTTGTAGCTAACCGAAAAAAGGACTTCGAGGAACGATTAAGACTTGCCACGTGGATAGTGAGCCAGTTGTATTGGGCCCCGAGATCGCGGCTTTGTCGAGGTAGCTGGCCACTCCAAGAACTGTGAAGTTTTTCCAGCTATATATATGTATATGGTCCTGAGTCTTGACACTGACTGAAGTGAACTACTTCTCTTTTTCTTCGCAGTACTTACCATCTCATTCTTCTTTTAAAGTTTAAACTCTAATTAATGTTTTCCTGCTAAGCTCTTTTCATCTATTTCATAAATATTTTTTAATTGGCAAATCATAGCACAAGAATACAGGGCCACAAAGGTTAATAATAGTGAAATCATACTCAGCAATTGACTCATTTCGATCCAACTAATTACTTGGTGGCACACACAAATTTTTATATATATAAGAATAATTACTCTATTATGGTGGGTTGAGTTTGTAACCATTGAGATAAAGTTGAATATTTTAACGGACTGTGTTAGATTCTTTTGCTAATGAAAAGTAATAAAATCAAGAGAGCTACTATTCATGAATTTTTTTTTTTTTTTTTTTATAGCATTTTAAAAAGACAATTGGAGCTGTATTTTAAGGATTTACATTTACTCTATAAAATAGAGAGAAATTTGGTTTTTGCTCATCTTGGAGATGCTCTAAGACAACTATATTTAGATTTTAGGCATTAAAAAAAAAACTATCTTATCTTTTTGTTTGATAATTTAAAACCTCACTGTTCTAGAAATTACAAGTTCGAAAAAAAAAATTTCTTGTCATGGATTTTTTTTTTCTTGGTTAGGAATGTAATATTCAGTGGACTTCATATTGAGCTAAACAACTCAAACGCGACGCTCTAACCCAAAGATTTACCATACTAGGCCTAGTATTTTGGGGCCAGATTTTTTAACTCAAGGGACGGTTATGCCATTTTGATCATATGGGCCGTTTTAAAGCATCCACAACCAGAAATCTCATCTCATCCTATTTTACCATTCCAAAAAGCCACTTTATCAATTATACAATACAATTTTACAATACTCCTAGCATCTGAACTTTTATTTCCCTATTCTACTCATTAAAATAATATTTCTACACAATAAAATAATATATCCCACAATCACTATCATACAATACAACACATTATTTATTCTTTCTCTCTTGTTCTTTTTGTTCAAGAACCATAATCACCACCACCGCTGCACTACACACACTTGACACCACCACCACCACTAGCAACCCATAATCAATCGACCAAAAAAAAAAAAAAAACTCAAAGAAAAGACTAGACCCACGCCGCTGCACCTACTGCCTAAGTCGTTGCACCACTAGACCCATGCCGCTGCATCCACTGACCACGCTATTGCCCACCAAAATCACACCTATTGAAATCAACCCACTGCCACCCACCGACCCAAAACCCACTCTCACATGAATCACAACCCACTTGACCCACACAACCCACGCGACCCAACACTAACCCACCGTGATCTCCATTGCTAACCACTGCGAAGCCACACAATCTTCACCCACAAACACGACAAAAATTTATGAAAATCGGATTGCTCAATTCGTCGCTGGGTAGCTCGATTTTGTTGAAGCTCGAAGGAAGCGGATTTGCCGCTAGGAAGCTTGAAGGAAGTTGATTTTGTTGAGCCACGCGGAGAAGGAAAAATGAAAGAGAGAGAGAGAGTTGCCGAAGAAGGAAAAATGTGGAGACCCACCACCGTTGATCTCGCTAATCTAGAAACCCACCACACCAATCTCCAACTCAACCGCACCACCATACCAATCAGAGAGGCGAAGAGGATGATGACTGCTTGCGTTGCGTTTCCATTGGGTTGATAAGAGTTTAGTGTAGAGTGAAGGTAATGAGAAGTATCAGAGAGCAAAAAGAAGAGAGAGTAGAAAGAAAGAAAGAAAAGGAAGAGAGAGAAGAATCAGAGATAATATAATAATAATTTTTAATAATACAATGTTGCTACAGTACCATCTTAGAAATAAGATGGTACTACAGCAGTATTGTAAAATTTTTTACAATTGGCACATTTTGCAAGTCCAGTTGGAGCAATATTCGAAGGCTATGATGGTAAAATATCTCAACATATACCATATACCATATACCATTTGGGCTACAAATGCTCTTATAGAAACATTTATAGGCATTCCAGTCCATATGCTGGCACAGTATGCAAAGAATGTTTTATGGCTTTCAAAGTGATTATTATTGTTGCTCATATTGGCAATTTTGATAGTTACAATAGGGAAATGAAGATTTGAACTATAGATGTTACCATCAAAAACACTAGGAGATACCAATTAAGTAATAAGACTTTTGGTAAAGATTATAAATATAATTATATAGGATATTATAAGGAATTTGATTGGATATGACAGTGAATCAATCATCAAATTATGCTATATCTACTTGTGAGAAACATATTTATGATGTTATTCTTGTGTTAGTACCAAACAAATATATAAGAATATTTACTCTATTATAACTTCTTGTATTTCTTATAATATTTATTTTTATTTCCAAATAATAATTATCATTATGTATCCCAAGTGTTGTAAATTTGTAAAATTTGTATAATAAAATTTATAATATTCTAACACCACTTTTTAATTAATGTTTTTTTTTTTTCTTTTTGTAAGACTTTTTAATTAACGTTCATTGCTTACATTTTCAGTTTTCACTAGTCCATGTGAACAAATTTTTTTTTTTTTTTTTTTTGGATGAACCATGTGAACAAAGTTTTATTCCTTCCCAAAAGAAAATAACGAAGGGTGGGTAAATTTCTACTAATGAAATTAGCTAATTAGATTATCTCTCTGTTGAGAGAGAGAGAGAGAGAGAGAGAGAGAGAGAGAGAGAGAGAGAGAGAGAGAGAGAGAGAGAGAGAGAGAGAGAGAGAGAGAGAGAGAGAGAGAGAGAGAGAGGGCCCCACAATCCATATTTTTAGGGGGCAGGAGGTCTGCTCTTTAAGTGGGCCATAACCTTTAACAGATTACTTGCACAGATTTTCTTAATCTTTAGAGCATTCGCATCCTGAATTCCAATTCTAATCTATTTTATCATTCCAAAAAGCTACTTTATCAATTATACTATACCATTTTATAATATCTCCAACATCTCAAAACTCTATTATTTTACCATTTTATTAAAATATTATTTTTTAAGTCCTAAGGCATGAAGGCAAACATAAAAAAAAAAAAAAAAAAAAACAACATTTTTTTTATTCGTCCTCTCTCATTTTTTTCATTCCTTCCTATCTCTCTCTTGTCTCACTTCTTTGTTACTTATCTAGGTTTGATTGTGCTCCGGTTCGTGCCTGTGAGATCGTGGGTCGTGAATCGTGAATTCGTGATATGGGTTTTTGTTGGTTGTGATCCGGTGGGTTTTTGTTGGTTGTGGGTTTTTGTTGGTTGTGCTCTAGTGGATTTTTGTAGGTTATGAGGGTCAGATTTGT
The DNA here is from genome assembly GCA_963669245.1 of Quercus cerris. NCBI lineage: Eukaryota > Viridiplantae > Streptophyta > Magnoliopsida > Fagales > Fagaceae > Quercus > Quercus cerris. The sequence goes on along the minus strand of OY770014.1, from coordinate 22,680,129 downwards.
GGGTTTGGTTGTGCTCGATGGCGTCGCCGTCAATTTGGCTGTGGGTCGTGGGTGTCACCATCAATTTGGCTGTGGGTTGTGGGTGTCACCGTCGATATGGCCATGGGCCATGGGTTGTGGTTGTGGTGCTTGGTTTTTTTTTTTGCTTGGGTTGATGGGTAGCAATGGTGGTTCGGTGTCTAGCTATAGCGATGGTTTGGTGGTTGGTTGTGCTTGTGTCGTGGGTTGCCATCTGATCTGTGGTACTGGGTTGGTTGTGTTGTGGGTTGCGGTCTGGTGAAGCTTCAGTGATGGAGAGACAGAGATGAGAGATGAGAGATGTGTGAATGACAGAGAAAACTGATATTTGGATAAAATATTAATATTTATTTTGCAATTGTAGCATTTTAGAAGTCCAGATGAAGCCACTTTTTTAGGTGAAAATGGTAAAATGGGCTTGGCATTGGCATTTAGAACGCCCAGTGCGAATGCTCTTAAGCAAATACTCTACTTTTCAGCTTATATTCTACAAAAAAATAATATCCTTGACCAAAAGTACACTATTGGATTTCTATTTTAAATTTTATGGTGTCTCTATGTTTATGGATAAATCTATTGTAATCCTATCACCATAGTCATGATTGTCAAATTTTAATCTCTCTCTCTCTCTCTCTCTCTCTCTCTCTCTCTCTCTCTCTCTCTCTCTATATATATATATATATTTTTTTTTTTTTTTTGAATATAATAAATGGTTGTGATTTAGGCATTTGAGACAAACGATATCATGTTTCACATGTATAGTAAAAACTAGAAAAACCTCATTTGTGTACCATTAGCCAAGTAAAAGAAAATTAAAAAGCAAGAGCACTTTGTATGTTTCACGACTTAAAATAGAAAAAAGGCAACCAAAAAAAAAATACACATAATAAAAACATGTAAAAAAAAAAAAAACACAAACGGACTAAAAAGGACGAAACGCACAAACCAAAAAAGATAATAATAATTTTCACATAGTAAATGGACATGCTAAAAAGTAACCCACAAAATGGAGATGCTGTCCAATGATATACATAGTACACGGATGTTCCACACGCTGAAATCCAATAGATAACAGATGAAGTTATATCATATGAAGTACTACTATTATTAGCACAGCCAAAAGTGACAGGACAACAAAAAGGAACCGCTAATAAAGGTTAGGTTGATTACATTTTGCTTTGTGAATTCACTAATGATCATCTGGATATATTGTTGCAGACAATTGATGACCTTCATGGGAGAAGATCTTCACATTCTTAGGTGATCTTTTGAGCTTTTGAGAAGTCATTTCTACTTCAGAAGAAGAAGGATGGTGATGGGGGCAAAGAAGAGTAGCAATGGATTTGACTATGAGTTCAAACATCATCCTCTTTACTAATTTTCTCTTTGGAGGAACTATGCCACCTTTCTTTGCCATGCTCAGCTCTATCTTCTCTCTACAGCCTAGCTTATAGAACTAAGGAGGACTAAAGGACTTTCTGAGTTTGAGTTTTGAAGAAGTTGTTGAAAACCAAGTAGGAGCGGCTAAGTGAAGGGGTTGAGAGCACAATTGGATTGCAAAAGACCCAATAAATAAGAGGTATCATGGCATGGGGTCAATTTGCTTCACTATCTTAATTAAAAGCGGTCTAATGGACAGCTAGGAGTCTCAATATCAAACATTTATTTACCTGCATGTGTGTCCTAAAAAGAAAAGACTTTTTGAAGTTTGAACATAAAAATGATAGACTAGATTCTATGACCCACTTGCTATTTGTTTCAGTGTGGCAGCCAAATGCCAATTTTCTTCTTGGTTATATCATATGGTCATGGGCTCTGGTCATACTAAAAATAAGTATACCCCCCGACATTGTATTGGACTCGGTAGATAATGTTTGGAATCCTAAAGTAGCCTTTACCTCTTTAAATTTTCCATACTGATATTTTCAGCTCTCAAAAGGTCAACATTTTTTTAACAAAAGTCATGCCTGAAGAGGATAGGTAATCCTAATTTTTATATCACGTGCATATAAAATTAAATAAATATTATATTTATAACATTTTTACAATAATTTCACAATAAATTTAAAATGACAAATTATTATTGGTAAGTAAAAAAGTAATTTTAATTGTGGGTTTCAAATTAGAATATAACAACTTATCAATTAAGATTTGTTATGAAAGTGTTTTGACATAAACTTCTTACCATAAAATTAGAGCATTTTAAAATTTTCTTAGAATTTTTCGTTATCTTTATTTGTGATTGTAATTATTTCAATGGTATTTTAACTATGTTTCTAATAAAACATATTTATTCTTCCAAATATCAAAAACGTATGTAAGATTTCACTTTAAATTCTTACAAGTAATATCAATTTCCGTTTAAAAAAAAAAAAGTAATATCAATTTCCGTTCCCTTAGGCCTGAAAGGCCCAAAAATAAAAAAATAATATCAATTCCAAAATTAAGTTTAATCAAATCCAATTCATTCCAATTAGTTTAGTACCGCAAAACATATATAGTTTAAAGACTTAAACTTAAGAGAAAGCTACCTTCAATATCAACAAATCCGCATAAATAAATAAAAAAAGAATTTGTAGACTTCAACATTCTCATCATTGGAAGCACTTTCTCAAAAATAAAAATAAAATCTCAACGGAAGCAATACTCCCATCTAATATCTTTTTTTCTTTTTCTTTTTTTTTTTTGCAAAGGTATCTAATATCATGATAAACCGTTTGTTGTTTCATAGACCTAATAGTTAAGAACCAAAGTATAAAAAATAAAAATAAAAAGAAAAGAAAAAAAAAAGTGCGATTCATAGTAATGACCTTAGTAAAAGATTAGTTTATCTCAAAGTTATAATTCCATTTCATTGATTATTTCGTTTTATTTACTGAAACAAAAATAATTTTGTATCAGATTATACTCTTGTATTATATTAGATTAATATTTCTCTTTATTTATAAGCTTGAAAGAAAAATATACTTGTTAACAAAATTGGTTAATACTTCATACTTCATACCATTTCAATTTTTTTGAAGAGCATACCATTTCAGTTTAAAACCATACATTAGAAATTGTTACTATCATCATTAGTAATATTAGTATGGGTTGTTAATTTTTACAAACCTAAAATTTAAGTTTTAGTTTTAAAACTTCAAAAAGTAGTGAAATAATCTCATATTGGGGTCAGGAGACAGATATCAAACTGAAACAAACCAAAATTTAGAAATATAAAACATAGGGGTTAATTAACATTTAACTATATCCATTTAGTGGTTAATAAGAAATATTTTGAATGCTCTCCAATCATAATGGAAAAGTTTAACTTTGGTATATTCGTCAATGGCGATTAGTGGATTGAAAGACAACAATTATCCGACTATTTTTTTAGTTGCATAATTGAAAACTTCACCATCATTTTTGACTGTCCACATCGTCATGAGCTGCAATGGCTGTTTGGAGACTCTTTTGACAATAATAGGTGCAATTCCACCTCTCCACTTCTTTAAAAGCATTTACAAAAGCAACTTATAGAGTAGTTTAGAAGGCATAATTCAAGAATATTCTCTTCGGGTAAATGTAATTTTTAAAGAAAAATGTTGATAGCAAACTAATTGTGACCAAGAAAAACTTATCCAGCAAAAATATTGTGACCTACAACTACAAAAAAAAGGTAATGGATTAGCACAACATAAATAAATGAGCTGCATACTATAACACCAACTAAAATATTCTAGTGAGAAATCAAAGAAATTTAATGGCTTGTGTTAGCATATAGTGTCAATGATGTAGTAGGTAGCAAGCTCGTTATACCAAAGAAAGAAAAGACATGATATTGACAAGAATGACCGTGATGATGATTTCAAGAAGTTTAAGCAGCTGAAAAATAAGGAGGTATACCATTCATGTAATGCATGTATCTTCCCTTTCACATAAAGTATGTGAGGTCCACCTCTATGTAAACGGAAAGAAACATACACCGATACATATATGATATATTTTCTCCTAAAAATGAATGTAAACGGTCAAACTATCACAACAAGAACATTGGGAATATGCCCCATGTGGATTATTTTGTGGTCCATGGTCTTAGTTTTTGTAGAAATGCTCACCATACAAGATCACAAAGAGAGATTCGGATGCAAACTAGCCTAGAGACCATTGGCATGGTTTTAATTTGTTTAGATTGTTTGGAACAACCAACCTTCAATTATTGCTTTTGGCCTACTGTTTTCAAGTATATGGTGAACCTTATTTTATACCATTAGTAATTGGAATTAATCTCTTATTCTCCTCTTTGAACCACATATCATAATATATATGAAGCCTATTAGCAATTAGATGACCATATCTCTTTTGTTCCAAATCAGCAAACTCACTAGTCACTTGCACGCTAATAAAGTGTAAGTAAGAAAAAGGTTGACAATTACTATAAAGTTTCTTGGATGAAATTTTCTTCGTGAAAGCTGTCTTCTATATGTGGCAATTAAGCTGAAGAGATAAGGATTGTCATGCTTTACCATCCAACCCATCTAATCTTTGGCCCCAGTAGCTAGTCATAATGTCCAACTGTAAATAACTAGGTAGTATGGCCAATTAACCAACTTTACGTGGGAATAGACTAACAAAAAAAAAAAAAAAATTCTAGTACGAAAAACAGATAAACAATTTTTGCCATAATTCTCCTACATAGCTTATTGTGAGTGATGAAAAAAAATGGTGAGTCCGTTTAATAATTGGTAATAAAAGTGACGGACAATTAATTAATCATAGTCTACCACATAAGAGAATTGTGATAAAAATTATGAATTTGTATGTAGTACAATAAAAATTCAAAGACTAAAGATAATACGAACAAGAGAGTCTATTTTAAGTGGAGTGGTGGCCCATCTATTTTTGGACAACATGAGATACAATTTCAAACATAGGCCCTTGGCCTTCTTGTTATGACCAATTACTAGCCATGATCTAGCCCTACCTACCATTGCGATTCTTATATAATAGCACTTATATTAGCGCATGTATAATAAAAAAATGTTAAAAAATTATATATTTAAGTTCAAAAATTACCTCTTTCTTAAAAAACAAAATTCAAAAATTACTCACATCATTCAATTTATAAATGTTTATATTTACATTATTATTACAATAATCATGTAAATATACATAATTAATATTTATATGTAAATTTATTTTTTAATAATTCTTTACTCATTTTCGTAAAAAGAGAAAGATAATTTGAGAGAGAAAAAAATTGATAAATAAATAATATTTTAATAAAATGTAGTGAAAAATAAATAATTTAATATGAGTATTTTTGAAAAATAATTGAATAAAATAAAATATATAAAAAATTCTTATACAAAAGTAGGAAAAATTATACTATATTATTTTAGTTTTTGAAAAATTATATTATTAAATTATCTTTTAAGTGGAGTAATGGGCCCATCTATCCCTTTTGCTTATTATACTGGGAAGTCCACGTGAAAGATACGGAAAAGGAATTGAAACGTGAGGCTCCAAATTTTATGAAATTTTTTATGGTATGAATTTTCTAGGAGGCCGTAAAAGGACTTCGTGGAACTATCAAGGATTGCCACGTTGAACTGAGCCAGTTGTGGTCCGTTGGATTGCGGCTTGTGTTCGACTGTAATATAAGAATCTAGATTCTAGACTAAATGTCGGTTCGCAGTTAAGGTTTGGCAGCTGGTTTACTCTAAGAAGTGTACTTTTTCCACTGATGGTGGACTGAAAATAACAATTAGGCTTATGGGCCACACTCCCTTATCCACTAATTCTCCTTTCTCCCTGTATATTATATATTTTAAGGAAGGACAAAATACTTGTATTGTATGTAAACAATTCTTTATGCCAAACAACGGATATAAAGAAGCATAAGGTAAGCACTTTCAAAATTAGTTTTGTATATGTGAATAAAAATAAGCCTTAATGAGTTTTTACTTGACAACTTTTTATTCTTTGTAGAGGTGTCTAACCACGTATAAAGTTCTAAAGCATATCATAACTCACCTATTAGTATTTGTATTCTAGACTCAATTTGTTTCGGCATAAATATTTTATAGTTGAAGAGTTCCTAAGAGCAAAGATTAGATCTACGCTATTAAAGCTAATCGAAGATGCATCATATTTACTTAGCTATCACAATTAATTGCCTAAATATGAAGGCTGTAGCAAAAATAAATGGAAAAACATTTGTTTAGACAAATAGAACATGAAGAAAATAGAAATATCTATGATGAAACATCTAATATACAATTTTAAGAAGTTATAGTAATATTTTAGTTGTAATTCCTCAAAAGAGAAAAAGATTGTTGCATTTGTGTGCATGCGTGTGTATATATATATATAATATATAATGGCGAAGGATAATTTGCATTCATGAAATTGGTTCAAGTCTTAAATAAAATAATTATTAAACATTTTGTGTCGCACCTGATATTTACCTTTTTTTTTTTTTTTTTTTTTTTTTTTGTGGTTCTTGCCACCTACTTATATAGCCTAATTGCTCTCCACAACCCATTCTTGTTTATTTTTATTTGTATGATGTAGTTCACAAAACTCTTCAGTTTATTTATTTTCAATTATGAGAGAAAACCACCGCACCATTTGAGCGAGTTAATATCTCCCCTAAGTGCTTGGGAGAGCCGGGGATGTGAGTGTAAATAATTCCAACCATCTCAAAAGAAAATGGGATAAAAAAATAATGGTTTCATATTCCATATACTTTTCAAACATTTTCCAATATTGCTTCAAAAGGAAATGTTGTTAGAAACACAATTGTTACGTGTATAATATCCTTGCAAGACAACTATGTCTAGAATTTTTCTTGCTTGATAATTGAAAAACTCATTGTTTAAGAAATTCCAAATCTTTGGCCAAAAAAATTATTATTATTATTATTATTATATTTTTTTTTTTGGTTCTGGAAAATAATCTTACTTTCTTTTCTTGGGCCGTGAAATGTAAGTGGGCTCTTGTGCTAGGCAACTCAAGCATGCTGGTCAAACACAAAGATGTGGTACACTAGGTCCAGTACTTTGGGGCCAAATTTTTGGACCCAAGGAACGGTTGTGCCAGTCTGTTTGAAGTTTGAACTTTGAACTGATAGCGTTTTTATGTTACTATTTCTTTTTCTTTTCTTAAAAATCCTAATAAGTGAAATTTGAGGGTATCCAATCCCATTAAAAAAAAAAAAAAAAAGCTCTAATTTGATATTTTCAACCACCAATAGAATAGAAGTGTCATGTGCAATGCACATAATTCACCATATATATATATATATATATATTTTTTTTTTTTTTCATTTTGGTTCCTTAAATATGATTTCATATTTTCATTTTAAAACAGTCTTTTTATCCATCTCCATTAAGTATCAACTATCAAACTCCCAGAGAAAATTGGTAGCTCGTCATTAAAGTTGCAAAGAAGAAGCCTAAAAGAAGTGGTTTCACTTTTATAAAGCAAAGAAGTTGGAGGGAGCAACTGTCTTCATTGGTGGAGCAAGTATACTACAACACCCTTGTTAGTGTATAGATTAGGTTAGATTAGCCCATTGGGCTTAGCCCAGTATATTACTTGTACTGCACTTATGTTACTTGTACTGCATAAAACTCTCTTTTGTACATTGTTTTACACACATCAATATACAAAACTATTCAGTCATTCTCTTTCACTTTATATTGTTGACATGGTATCAGAACGATAAGGGGGAGGAATACTTATCCGAGTGGAATGACGAAGTTCAGGACCATCAGGAGACTTAGGAGAGGGTGGTGCCACAAGATCCAAGACAGGCGGGTCATATGCCAGGGACAGAACCGGAGATGAGTCGTTTGGAGAGGCAGCCGATGTTGAAGAATCCTCCACAAGTTCAGGATAGAGAGGGAGGAAAGATCAGTAAAAATAGAAGACTCAGAGGAAGAGGATGTAGGAAACTGCTGAAGACTTGTGAAAGAACGATGTTCCCAAAACTCAACATGATGGGAGACACGAAGACGATGAGAAATGGGATCATAACAGCGAAACCCCTTTTGAGATACACCATAACCAAGGAAACAACAGAGACGAGCACGAGGTTGGAGCTTTGTTCGTTCATGAGGAGGAAGAGAGACAAAGCAAGCACAATCGAAAATTCGAAGAGAGGAGTAATCGGGGGTTTGACCATAGAGAAGCTCAAATAATGATTTGTTGTGTGTAGTTGGTGAAGGGATACGATTAATGGTGTATACAGCTGTGAGTGTAGCCTTACCCCAAAAGCGCTCAGGAAGAGAGGCAGAAATGAGAAGGGTGCGGACAACATCAAGAATGTGACGATGTTTTCGTTCTGCACGACCATTTTGTTGAGAGGTGTAAGGACAAGACTGCTGAGTAAGTGTACCATGATTGTCTAAAAAGGATAGGAAAGATTTATCATTATATTCTTGAGCATTATCTGATCGAAAAACTTTGACGGTGCGATTGAACTGTGTTTCAATCATTTTATGAAATGTTTGGTAAATAGACACAAGTTCAGACTTATGGTGAATCAGATAAATCCAAGTATATCGAGAAAAATCATCCATAAATATGACAAAATATCTAGATCCCCCCTCAGTAGGAACAGGTGTAGGACTCCAAATATTAGAATGTATAAGATCAAAAGGTATAGAAGAAAATGAGTTATTATTATTAAAGGGTAATTTTGTTTGTTTGCCAAAATGACAGGAAGTACAATCAAAATTTTGAAACTGAACTGAACCTAAATGACTTTGAGAAGATAACAACTGAAGACGAGATAAGGATGGATGACCAAGACAAGCATGACATAGATCAGGTGAGGAGGTGGCAGTGGTAGCAGCTGCAGAAATAACTTGTGAAGGACTCTTCAAGTCATGAACCTCAAACATGCGATCAACCTTACGGCATATCCCAAGTACTTGACCCGTCCGGGGATCCTGCACATGCACACCATGATTAGTAAATAGAAGATCTACGCCTAATTCACAAAGTTGACCAACAGAAAGCAAATTGAGGGATAACTTTGGGATATGAAAACTGTCGCTAAGGGATAAACAAGGAGAAGAGATTGTTCCTTTATGACTAACAGGCATAGGAGTTCCATCAGCAGTGTAAATGGTGATTGGATGTTCTAAGGGTGCCTTATCGGAAAATTGGGATTCATCAGGAGTCATATAGTTACAACATGCAGTATCAAAAAACCAAGGTTGTTTAACTGAGGTGACAGAAAGGGCAGTGAAAGTGCGGGATAAAACCTGTTAAACAACTGCCTCAATATCAGCCGTAGTAAGTGAGGAAGCCAAAGATGGACCTGTAGGAACCGATGGATCAGAAGGACATACAGCAGCTGCCCGAGGAAGAGAAGCTTTATCTTACTCTTGCATAAATTTCTGTAGTTTGTGACAAACTGAGATGTCATGCCCTTTAGCACGGCAAAACTCGCAGCGAGTACCTTTGGAAGACTGAGAGGTGGGACGCCCAGAGTTTATTCGTGGAGGAGCAGTGAATGCAGCAATGGGGGGCTGCAGAGATGGTGTAGCCAATACATGATCAGATGATGACATGTGATGAGTAGGCCGACGGTTTTCCTTAGAAATGAGCTCCTTGACTGCAGCATCAAGGGAAGGAGTAGGGGACTGGCTAAGCAGAGAAGCCCTAGTAGGCTCAAAATCCTCACGCAAACCCATCATGAAGTGCATAAATTTACGGCGATCCCGATATTTGACAAAGAGCTTAATGTCCTTAGAACACACTAATGGAGGATCTGCAACAGAGAGTTGTTCCCACATAGTAGAAGTCTGAGAATAAAAATAAGAAATAGGCTGACCTGTCTCTTGGCGCATTTGATAAAGTTTTGATTCAATGTGGAACTCCAAGCTTGAATCATTAGTACAATTATAGCGATCAGCCAAAAATTTCCAAGCAACCTCAGCAGTCTCAAGACGAGGAAGAAGATTATGAATGGAGGGAATAGAGGTATTGATAAACCAAGACAAGATCTTACTCTAAATACTCTCACATTCCTCTAGGCGTTCTTCATAATCATCTGTTGTAACTGTAGTCTTGGAAAATTCTTTAGTAGCTGTGGCTTTGGACTTAGGGTTTGGTACTGGCTTAGGAATTGAACCAGTCACATATCTCCACAGTTTATAACCCTTGAGAAAGACAGTCATATTCTGAGACCATGCATGATAGCTAGTAGGACCATCCAACATAATAGTGATAGGACGTATGATGTCTCGTTCATTTTGTTAGCCATAATGAAGAAAATGACCAAAAAATGAGATTTAGAGACCTCAAATGCAGAAACGGATCCTAAAATCGGAATCTACGTGAAAAACTAAGCAAGACAGATCCTGTTGAAAAATTTTGACTTTGGTCAAAGTCAACGGTCAACGGTCAACACTGCTAGTCAACGGTCAGAGTCAACGGTGCTGTCTATTGACGTCACTGGATGACGTGTGATGCTGACGTGGTGATGACATGCTAGGGCTGATGTGGCACTCAGAGGAGTTGGGCGCGTGTAGCGCGTGGCATGTGAAGGAAGTATGTCAGGCGCGTGGGAGCGCGGGTAGCTTCGCGGCGGCGCATGGGAGCGCATGTAGTGCGTCTTCGATAGCCAAAAACTTGGGGCTGTGCGTGAGGGCGCGTGAGAGCTCATTTGGGACAATTTCTAGCTGAGTTTTGATCAAGGAAGTCTGATCTATCACGTCGTATCTATGGTTCAACGATTTGATTGATGAATAGACTAGATTCGAAAGGTAGTGGTTGGGTGTGACGGCGGTGACTCGCTTTTGACGGTGGCTACGGTGAAGGTGAGGGCAGCGGAAAAACGCCGAAAAATACCACTAGTTAGTGTATAGATTAGGCTAGATTAGCCCATTAGGCTTAGCTCAGTATATTACTTGTACTGCACTTATGTTACTTGTACTACACACATACCTAGTCTATATAAGGCTCTCTTTTGTACATTGTTTTACACACATCAATATACAAACTATTCAGTCATTCTCTCTTACTTTATATTGTTGACAACCATCATCATATAGAGCAATTCAGGAAGCATCCATAAAAGCTAGAAACCTTGGGTTCAACCCAATTTTGTTTCTTAGAAACTACAGAAGATCAGTCCAAATTTGCAATGGTCATAGTTCACCTTCCTAGCCACGACTACACATCTTCCTTCTCTTTCACAAGAGAGGCTGACTTTTCATGTTTATTTTTTTGTCCCCAAGGTCATATTAGATATAGCCTCTTTAGCAACTGGGATGCCTATCCACTACGGTTGGTCTAACCCAACAATTTTGTAAACTCTTATATCCTGTCTTGCTTATTTTCCAAAGAATGGAAAAATAAATAATAATAATAACAACAACGTGTCGTTAATGCCATTTTCTACTCTCTCCCTCTTAATGCTCTGAATCTCTGATTGACAAAGGAAATAGGCGGAAAACCATTTTAAAAGCGGACCAAAATAAAAAAAATAAAAATCTGAAAATTAAGAAATCAAAATGAAATATTCACAAACTTTTATTGTCAAAAGTATAATTTAATTTTTTTTTAATGTCATCTATGTTATATATATATATATATTAAACAATTCTTTTCAATTCACTTCTATTTAAAGTCAGATATGCAAAACACACACACACATATATATATATATATATATATATATATATATTTTAATGTTACATGCCTTGTATCTAAATAAAAATAATAAATTTAAAAAATGAATCAAAGGATTCAATAAGAAGGGATTTCATCTTTTATATATATAAATAAATACATAAATAAAAGAAGAGTGCATAGATTTTAACTTTTTTTTTTATAGAAGCGAATAGATTTTAACTAAAACATGATTTAGAAATCAGGAATCAGAAATCCGACAAGAAATAGACACACAAACCAGAGCTTTCCTCTTCCTCTTCCTGTTCTCTGTCTCCTAAAGAACTCCGAGAAGAAATTAAAGCCCACGAAAGGATTACAGAGACGACGAAGATGAAACTGACATGGAAGAAGAACAACAATAAAAGCAGCAAGAAGCGCCCTGTGCCCACCACATCAAATTTACGAAACCTCCCTTTTGATTTTGAACAAGAAGACCAAGACCAACCCACTACTACTATCACCAATATCAATACACAGTTGAATGAGGAATTGGCTTCTCTCGATTCGTCTGACTCATCTAACACCAAGCAACTTGCCCTGTCCTTTCAAGCACAAGGAGATAAGCTAGCCGAGGTATCTACTATCTACTCTCTAACCCCACAAAATTTCCTTTACTTTTTAGTATTTGATATGTGATTTTTTGTTAATTGAGTAAGGGGATAGCTACCCAGTAACCCAATTGGACCAAAATGGAGAAAAAGAATAGAAAGCTCCAATCTTGATAAAAAGATTAATTAAAAGAAAAATGGGTTTACTCCAACTAGGAGAGAAATTGAGTTTGCCTTTTCAGCTTATGGCTGGTCATGAAGTTTGATGGTTTTTGTGTCCATGAGTGTAAGTGTCAGAAGTATGAGGGTAAGTGTTAGAAGAATGTGGTTAAATGATTAAATTTACTGTATCCCAATAGCTTAAGCTTTTGGAACAATTGGTAATTTAACGGTAAGAATCTGCGTTATTCTTGATTCTATAACTGTCATGTTGCTGCTGTTGTGTAATGACATTTCATTGTTCAGACTCTTTTGTGATTTGCTCATATTAAGAGAACAATATGTGTTTGTGGTAGTCAAAATATTATTTTATATATAAGTAATGTGTATTAGTAATTTTGATAATTTGCCAATGAAGTCTTAATGCAACATATGTATATTAGGTTTCCATAAGGAGAGTATATAGAAGTAGCAGTAGGCAGTAGCTTGAAGTTTCAGTAGAACTTCAAAAGATTTTGAGAAAAAAGTTGTGAGGGTAGTTAAGGTTTCTGAGCTTTTTTTTGGTCAATCTTCTATCGTAAAATTATTCATTCTTCTCCTATGAAACTTCCCAAATGCTCATGTTTCTCCCTGCAACATACTCTGTTCTGGATATGAAACTTGCCTTATGTAGTTGACTCCCCTTGGAAGGAAACAATACAGGTCAGGCAGAGAGGGATTGTCTGCTTGTTCATAAATGGCTTTCCATTGATAAACACTGATTATCTCAGTGATTTCTAGATACAGATTGACTAATCTTTGAAATTATGTGTATTGAAATATGAACAAAATAATATCTTAAAATACCTTTCTCTTATGTATCGGTGATGAAATGTATGATATAAAACTAATTTAGGCAGATTTGTTGGAAGTTTTGACTGGTGTCTTTGCATCCAATATCAAACTGGTGAAAATTGATAAGGACTTCTTCTAGAGCCAACTTCCAACTCATGATTCTCAAATTACCCACCAAGGGATAACCTTAATAAGTTAAATCTTTAAGATTTTTTTCATCTCCAGGCCTCAACCATTCTTTGAATCAGTAGGCATTACCCTTTTTTAACTAATCAAGGAATCTACTTTTCAATTTTTAACCCCAAACACAAGTCATGAGAGTTGACCATTGATTAAGTAGCTTAGACCAAGTTCCTTGGTCGCAAAGTGATCCCATCTCCACTTAAAACACCATAAAGTAAAATAAAAAGAAGTGGAAGTGTTGATTATCTTAAAGGCTTGGGCTTTCTATTGGTAGTTTTAAGCATGTGATTTTGAAATTGTCTATAAGACAGTAGTCTTCCATTGTCTTTGTTGAATTTTTTGTATTTCCTACACTGTTGGTTGTAATGTGAGGGGGATACTTTAGTACGCAGCCTATGTACTTTATTTCTTCCATCCTTGTTTATTATTATTTATCTAAAATTGAAATAGGATGGTTCATCCACTTTATCACGAGGTCCCTCCTACAATAGTTTAGTTTCCATGGATTCAACCTTTGAATTTATTGCCTTTTGTATGCCAAGTGCCTTGTATCTCAATTTCCACTTCCTGGTGTTTCCAATAGAGACATCCAGCATTCAAATCCCCCTCCTCCAACTATTGAATTATGAAAAAAAAAAAAAATTTGCCTTTTGGATGCTATTTACGAAAACTCCCCCCTTTAGTTCTTTCCAACACAATGAATATTTTATAAAAATTATTTCATTGAAAGAACAAAGAGTTCTTTCCAGCAACAACGTATCATATGATATCTAGGTTGCTTATAGTTTAACATCAAACAACATTCTAGATAGGGTTGTTTGGCAAAATAGGATTTCATGTGGGCATCTTTAGATTGGTTGGATAAGCATGGTTTTTAACGAGGACTCTATTTTATAAAGAATTCGCTACTGAAAGCTTAGTTTGACCTTACAAAATTGGGGAAGCTTGACTTAAGTTGAAGTTAAGTTCTTTGAGATTGGATTTGATATTTGGAATTTATATACTTGTATCTATGGCTGAGTCATTAACCCTTAGGTGCAAACAAAATTTCAATCCTTTGTTCTATTTGGATTTGTCAAGGCCGAGTCGCAGTTGTTCTGCAATTATGCAGGCATAGTGCTGCTAACCATGCATGCCTTCAGTTGCAGATACTTATTTTGTTGAAATGGTTCATTGAAAGTTTTCCCTGTATTTTCTTAATAAATTCTGCTTGCGTTTTCTGAAATGTACTCTTCACAGCTGTTGATCAATTTCCCCCTATTTAAGTATAATACAAAGCCTTAATTATGACTTCTACTGTGTCACTGGATAATGGATTTTTTCTTTAGTGTTGGAAAGATATCCTGGCTAAAATATGTTTTTCCACTGAATTACTTTTCTTCGCTGTAGTTCACATAAGCACTTAAAAGGTAGTAGTTTCGTTCAACTGTTGCTGTTTATTTATGTCCTACCACATGATTTAATGGCTTAAATCTCGTCATATGTCTTTTTTCTTTTTTTTCTTTTTTTAAATTATAGGATGGAAAATTCAGGGAAGCTCTGGGAAAATGGGAGGCAGCTCTTACTTTGATACCAGAAAATGCAGTACTACACGAACAAAAGGCCCAAGTTTTACTTGAAATTGGAGATTCATGGAATGCTTTGAAGGCAGCCACTCGTGAGGCCCAGTTCTTGTTCCACTTTATTTTCATTTTCTTGATAGATATGCTGAGGCTGTGAGGCATTCATAATTGCAAGAGAGTTTGATTATGAATGACAGCACTACATTTTTCTTATGCCAATCATTGAACTGGGTTTTGATTTATAATTCCTTTTGAAATTTTGAAATGTCTTATTTTCTGCAATTCATATGATGCAGTTCATTACAATTTTGCCTCCACTCCACACTTTCCTTGCTTAAGCAAGTCTTTTTCAATCACTCTTTTGCCCTTTGGGGTTCTAGAACTGTTTATTATTAAATTGAGAGAGCCTTCACATACTTACGTAAGATTTCTATCTTGCAGGAGCTGCTGAATTGGAGCCATCATGGGCTGAGGTATGTCATATATTTATGCTTCCAGTTTTATTGCTCCCCATGTATTAACTTGTTTGCAAATCTTAAGCTATGATGCTTCATTCACCATTTTGAAAATAATGAAGAAGAAAGCTCCTTTTTTGATTTGTTTATTAAATATCTAACTGGTGCTAATAGTTAAATACTTTAGCAGTTGACAGTGGGGTTACATATAGTTCCAACTAAGCTTATATACATGAATCTAGGGTTCATAATTGATATTAGATTGATAAAAGCTAAAAGGTTTGTTTCAAATTTGCATGAAGGTAGTAAAAAATATCTGCTGCTCATAATTTTTGAAATCATTTTTAATGCATGCAATCAGATATTCCTTATGAGGCACATTATCTCCCTCGTGTTAGTGATAGGACTCCTCATAATTTTTTTTTAAAAAAAAGTTGCTTGTACTGTTCCCAAATAGAAGAATCTTACTTAACAAACTTTTCATTAGGCAAGTATGTAGACTTCAAAGGAAAATTTTCGGAACTAAATCTAGTTTGGAACTAAAATTTGTAGCACTTTAAGATTATTATTTGTAAACTTAAAATTTCCTTTCAAATTGTCTTCAAGCTTCTACTGAAAATGCTCCAGAGAAAGATGAACGTCAGAAAATGATTCATGCTACCAACTCTAATTAATTGGATATAGGGTTTGTTGAGGTAAATGAATTTATGCAAATATCTCATCCCTTATTACCGTTTAATTTAAAGCTTCAGTGAGTAGTATTCAAGTACATATTGTGGATAATAGAGTAGTTGTCATATTTAGATATGAAATTTATATATAGTTATGCCATTTGTGGATAATGGAGTAGAAGTTGTGTGAATTTTAAATCGTTTTGCCATTTACATGAATAGGCAGCTTTCCTTAGTGAAGTTAGAGTTCACAAACTGCAATAAGATATCTAACCTCAAGGCGTTACACTGGATTTTTGGTTTCCTATAGTTTGACTTGTACTTTTGTTAAAGCAAGTCAATAGTCATTACTCTTTTGCACCATTTCTTTTCTTCTTATTTTTCTCTCTTTCCACAACCTCCCCCCCCCCCCCTTCTTTTCTAGTGTGTATCATGTATTGTTGGTAGTAACAAAATTTGCTAGCCTTCATTTTTTGTTGATGTATATTATAGTTGACACACATGATATATAAAAATTTATATAAAAGCTGGTTGGCACTTCCAGGCTGCCATGCATACAATGAAAGTCTTAGCTGATGCTTTATCAGATGTACTTTATCACTTTTTCATTATGAACTACATTTTATCACAGTTCACAGAATATTAAGAACCTTGTCCATTCATGATTAGAGTAGGAAGTCAATCTTTGTTTCTTACTAAAATTGTATCCTTTCAGGCATGGATCACTCTTGGCAGAGCACAGTTGAACTTTGGGGAGCCTGATAGTGCTATTGAAAGCTTTGATAAAGCATTAGCCATCAAGGTAATTTCTGAAATTTCTTCCTTTTGTTTTTGGGATCACGTTTTGCCAAAGCTATTGAGCTGAAATATGGGTCCTGGCACGGGAAATTTGATGCCTGTAACCCCTAACGGAAGATAGCTACAACCGGGAGTGGCTAGCTTGAAATCAACATGGTTACATAGTTTTGAAACATTAATTTTTTAGATTAGTTTGTGTGTTTCTAGGGATCAAAAACCTAAAAGGAATTCATGGTCAGTAACAAGGAACTTAAAAGGAGGAAACATTTAAACAGGCAGAAACAAGATGGAACTGGAAGTTCTAATTTTTCAACATTTATTGGTGTGATATATTGAATGCCTGGCTGCACTATTATCACGTTTTTCTTCACCTTTCCTAGAGTAAGATATACCTCTTTGTATGTTTTAATTATTAAAGTTTAACTGCATATGCAGCCCGATTCTGAGGAGGCTCAAGACGATAGGCATACTGCATCACATCTTATAAAGAGGCGAAAACAGCTTCATTCAGCAGGCTTGAGTACTAGTCAAAATCGTTATGCTGTTAGTGATAAGACGAAAAGCTCCTGAGTTCATATGATAGGAAAACAAAATGTTTCTTTGAGCCAACCAGGTTATTTAATTGGCCAGGCACTTCAGGGTTGCATGTGAATTAAGCTTCTACTTGTTCATGAGAGAGGTATATTTTTGGGATGAAGGCATACTATACCTTTTTTATCTACCAGGAAAGATGAAAACTAGGGAGAGTCAGAACTCAGGACAAGCTCATTCCTAAAACTGACACGTTTCTTTTGTAAATTATGATGAGCTAAGTGCTAACCTATATTAAACAAGATGGGGAAAGTGATATCTATGAGCCTGTTAAACTAGTTTTTTTTTTTTTTTTTGGTTTAATATACCCCGGATTATTTCTCAGTATGAAATTGGTGGTTTGTATAATAGAGAGTGTTTCACATTTTTCAGAGAAATTCAGAATCTTTTTCCAGTCCCTGGTTTTTGTTTTTGTTTTTTGTTTTGTTTTGTTTTGTTTTTTTTTTTTAAGTGCACAATACATTCTTTTTGTTGGGGATAGTTTTGAATTTAATTCCTCAGGTTTAACAATTTTGATTTTAGTCCTCAATTTTCAACTCCGTTTTTATTAATAGGTCTCGATTTATTATTTAATTTAAATAATTTTTAATTTTTATAGAATAGGTCTTATTTTGACGCAAATAATGTAATGTAAGAAAAAGATTGTTCATTGAAAGTTCAGTTCCCTATCGTTTTGGGAGGCCTGTTTTGTCCCTAGACAAATCAATATGTTAGTCCACATTGTAGCTGTTTGGGCCTCTGGGTTTTCCACTTAGGGCCCATTCCCATCTCTTCTCATCCAGATTGGGATCTTTCTTACTCTGAGATGGACTGTTTGTATCTCTATTTGTTTAATAATATTGTCTCATTTGAAAATAATAATAAGGAAGAGAAAGTGTACGTGTAGTTTGTTAGTTATTACTTATTAGATATTATAGCTTTGATAAATTCACTTTTTATGATCTGGTCAATTAATTGATTTGTTAACCAAAGAAAAAAAAATTTTATTTGCAAAGATTCGATGAAGATGAAGATGAATGTAACTTTTCTTTGGGGTTAAGTAATATAATTATCTTCAAGGCTTGATCAATCATGAGGGTTTTTTATTTTATTTTTTAAATAATTATCTTAACTTGTTGACATTTGAGAAGGCAAGGTTAAAGTGTGGATTCTAATTAAAAATAATAATAATTTAAATAAACTATTAGTTTAAATTGTTGTCAATGGCCTGGAAAAAAAAAAAATTACGCAGGCAGATTCCCAACCCCTAAATTACAAGCCCCCCCCCCTCGCCCTTACCATCTCTTTATATAAATCACTAGCAGTCTAGCACTGCTTGTGCTAAATACTAATACTGTGATGCTGCTTCAATCAAGAAGTTAATACTTAATCATAATTTTTATTTATTTATTTATAAAATTTCAATCGATGGAACTCTTATTCCAACGACAAGAGATATTGATTGAATTAACTAAAATTCCTTGTAATTAATTATATTTAAAATTTTACTTTATAAATAGAGAGTGGTGTCATTTAAAATTTTAAAGGAAATTATATCTAACAAAAATCATGAAATGGATCAAATAGACATCAAGAGTAATAAAAGCCAATCAAAAAGTTTAGGAACACATCTAGTTTCACAACCACTTTCACACCCAACCAATATGTTATGATTGGTATATAATAAGTTAAGTATCGATGATGGACTCATGTGAAAGTGATGTTACTTCTATCATAGGTTAATAACTCAACAAGGTACCATTGTGCACCATTCGTATGATGGTCACTCTACAAGTATAAGTGTTTATGGAGGGTAGGGGGACAAGAGTTGGGGTTCAAATTTTTTAGGGAAGTGTTTCACACACATATACACTTAAATTATGCTAGAGTAAAATTTCTATCTTGTAAAAAAAAAAAAAAAAACAACAACAACAACAACAACAACTCCACAAGGTGAAATTGGTGTCAAATTAAGTGTCTTTGTAAGATTGTTGATTTCAAAATATCATAATGCTTAATAGTAAATTAATTGATATTTAAATAGTAGTTAAAATATCAATATCACTAGTTTAAGCAAATCAGTGTCTATTTATTTATAAGAAAATATATTGAGTTATTTTAATTTTTTAGAAATTAACTAAATACAATTTAG
Organism: Quercus cerris; assembly: GCA_963669245.1. Lineage (NCBI taxonomy): Eukaryota > Viridiplantae > Streptophyta > Magnoliopsida > Fagales > Fagaceae > Quercus > Quercus cerris. The sequence goes on along the minus strand of OY770014.1, from coordinate 22,660,506 downwards.
AGATTAATGTCCTCATATTGTTCAACCAACTTCATCCATGTGTCCACCGGAAATTTCCTACAAATTCTTGTTAGGACTTCAAATTTGTAAGAGTTAAATAAGATCACCTTCAGTTAGGAATTTTTTCTTTTCTTTTCTCTTTGTTAAGAACCTTAACATTTTGGAACATCACTTAACCTAAGATTTTAAGTTAATAAATTTGTCTAACAATGTTATATCAATCATTCACCATTTGTTATTATTATATAAATAAGTGGAATTTACTATTTTGCTAATCAAAATACTCAAACGGATCAAACCTGAATATCACTTATCAACTATTCTATACATGATTCATCGAAAAAAAAAACTATTCTATACATGAATTGGAATGATGGTAGAGAATTGCAATGAAGATGGGAGGTTATTAAAGTCGACAAGAATAGAAAGTATAGCTGTAGTTTGTTAAATATAATAGCATTGATGAATTCTCTTTAAAAGCTCAAGATGTAGTCAATTAATTGGTTGGATAACCGAAGAAAAAACTATTCACTTTGCAAAGATTCGATAAAGCTAATGACACTTAACAAAATAAAATTGTCTTAAAGGTTTAACAGATCACAAGTTTTTTTTTTTTATTTTATTTTATTTTTTATTTTTTATAACTATTTTATATTTTTAAATTGTCTTAGCTTGGTGAGAACTAGAAGGCAAGGTTAAGCTATGGTATGGGTTGAGGTAATAAGGGAATCGATAAAATATTAAAATTGATATACAATTTAGATCTCATATAAGGATTACTAATCCTGGTAATGTGACGTTGAGAATACTGACTCCTTCATTGCCTAAAATTACATATTGCTTAACCTATTTGGAAAAAAAAAAAAAAATTATATTACTCAACCAAGTGATAAAAAAATATTCATGCAATAGTATATATGAGGAAAAATAAAAAAATAAAAAAAATTGGCTGCATTGTATCAACTCTCAACCAAATCCAGGGACAAAACCAGAACATGGAGTTAGGGGGGCAACTCTATTGCTGTCCTCTAGCTTTGTTGTTTCTTACCCGTTGAGTGTTATTTATTTTATTTTTTTGTGTCTTTGATGGGTAAAATTGATTAATTGAGCTTTATTTTTTTTTAGCTTTGTTATTGTCAATTTTTGTTGTTGGACTAATTGTTTTGGGCTTGTATATTTTTTTTAGATTTTAGATGTATAAATTTTTTTATAGTCTTTAAAAAGAGGAAAAATGTTAGAGTTACAAATTTATTTACCAGTTATTGATATGATGAGTGATTATTGGTAAATTAAAAAGTGATGTAAGTGGCGAGCCCGGATGTGAACTAGTAATAATTTGTACCTCATTAGTTTGTAAAAATGTTGTAGAGAAATTTGTGATTATAATATTACTTTTAAAAGAATTAACTATATTGTTTAGGGAGGTAAAGTGTAATTTAAATAAAAAAATTGCTAAAAATAGTACATATATTTATAGTAGTAATTTTTTAAAAAATATTTGAAAGCCCAAGTATGCCTCCGTCCTTGATCAAATCTCATTTCTATCTTAGTCATTTTTCTAAGAATTTTTTTTTTTTTTTTTTTTTTTTTTTTTTTTTTTTTTTGAGAATCGAAGATCATATATAAGAACTAATAACTCATCTTATTAACACCTCTATTATTGCTGGTGCTCTTAGTCATTTTTCTAAGCCAAGATTCTTCCGAGAAGCTGCATGAGACTGCGTGTACAGTTACTATGATGTTTGAAATACCAAAAAATATATAATACAAATAATTGTGTTGTTAAAATCTGAAAGGAGTTACTACTAAAATAAACAGTACCAATTACTCACGCCAAAATTGAACTTTCAATACATGTACCCAAGCGATTGCAAAATTATTTTAAATTATAAAAAAAAAAAAAATGATATTATAAACTAATAGTTGCATTGAGTTGTCAATGGCTTGTATAAAAAAGTGTAAGGTTGTCAATAATTCTGAAAAATAAAATGTTTTAATAAATAGTAATATGATAGTAAATAGTAATATGATCGTTCATAAAAGGTGTCATTTTGTAATTTCACAGTTTTTTTTAAAGTAAGTTATAAAAAAATAATAAATAAAAAACCACAAGAATAGATTCCCAAGACAAGAGATCCAATCACAACAAATTATCTTGACAAAGCATTTAAAGGTCTCAATTACTTATGGAAATTTTGTTGTAAGTACGATATTGCTTGCATTCGAAAAATTAGAAATCATATCCTATATATACTATTACTACAAAACTGCTTCAACGAACGGTAGAGATAATATCAAGAAAAAAGATACAGCAATTGAAAAAATAATTTTCGTGTAGTTTTAGTTATATAATTTACTTAATAAATTATGTGTCTTGTTTAATAATACACATATAATAATGAATAGTCTTATAAATCTCTGTGGGGGCCTTTTTTGCTATGTTGGGTCGGGCTGGCCCTTTGTGAATGTAGGCCCAAGTGTTCTAGGTTGCAGGAGTCGAGTCCGGGCCAACTGGAACTCAACTTGGCCGGTTTGTGCGCGAACTATGCCTCGTCTGCCAGGAGGGTACTTACCGCAGACTGAACTGTTCCAGAGAAGAACTTGCGGCAGGCAGATACAATTGATAAAACAAAATCATATGTTTTGGAATAACCAGATAGTTCTTTTAACAAGAAATGACCAAACTACAATAACATTTAACAATCTTTGACAAATAAATAGTAAGGGCAAATGGTAATGAAGATTTAATCCACAGTTTATGTAAATAAATTCAGTTTTGGCCTGCAGGAGTAAGGCCAAAGAGAAAGAACGCCCCTTCTCAACGCAATTAACCTCCTAGGAAAGGAAAACGGGGTTCCTGCCGTGGAAGTTAATAAGTTTGAGGGAGGCGGACCTGAATGGACACTTTTCAAAATAACTGTAGAAGAAAGCGGTGATTCGAGAGGGAGAGAAGGGAAGGGGCCTATCGGTGCATGCCACTCTCACTTACTCCGTTTTTTCTCTCTTTCTCTCTTTCTTTTCTCGTCCTTTTTAGTGATTTCCACTTTGGTGGTTTTTTTTAGTATTGTTTTCCTCTGTTTTTCTAAGCAAGTTACAGAGTATTCTCTTTTTAAGTTGCGTTGTATTGCTCCTGTACCTCTTGTTGTTCTTTGCGCATGGCAGAGGCGCCCTTTTATAGAGCCTGCCGAGGTCGATTCTTTACTATTTTACCCTCTAATCGTTTTTTGTCTGGTTTGGGCGCACTCACAGACCCTTACTGCTGTCTGCGAGCCCCTCTGCCACAGACACAGACAACGTTTTGTCTGTTAGTCCGCCACGGCACCTTGTCCTGCCGCGGTGATGTTTCTCTCTCTTATCCCTCATGGCATGCACCTATTGGTCCCCACTCAGCCTTGCCTGTTTTGGGTGATATGCCATCCCAGCAGGACGTATTCCCCAAAAGAGTCTGAGTAGGGACCTCAAAACAGGTCTTCCCCTCTCCCCACCTCCAAACCATGCCCTCTTACCTCTGACCCATGACCCTACCATGCCCTGTATTGGCTGGGTACAGGCTGGTGGTGTCTGGGCCTTGCGCATGGTTTATGTCTGAAGGCTGCCTGCTATTCATGCATCTGCCGTGGGTTGGAGACATTGCTTGCATTTGCCTGTTGTCCGTTTCTGGCTTCCCGCGAGTTGTTGCTCTGATTTCCTATCCCCATAAGGCCTGGGCTTTGCTGAGTACTGGGCCTTGTGTTCTTTTTCAACCCAATTCTTTTCCCACCGTGTTGTTTGGCCTTTTCTGCCGTGGCAATTTGTTCCTGCTAGGCCTCTTTTCAGGCCTACCGTTCCTTTCTTTCCCCCAGTAGCTTAATATGGCCACTGGTGTTCTTGCTCGTGGGCTCCAGCGTCCCTCTCTTTTCACTTGGGCTCATCCGTCCCATTTACTTTTTTTGGACTTCCTTGGTCCATTTACTAACTTTGTATCCCATGGGCATTTACTAACTTAATTGGGCTTCCTCAGCCCAATTTCCTCATTCTCATCCTTGGGGTTCATGGGCTTGCCATTATCCCCTACTTTCTTTGTTTACATTGCCTTGGGCCTGCTGCAGCCCATTCTTGCTTTTTCATAACATACGTTGCCCATGGGTGTCGTTTCTTACTTTCCGGGTCCATTGGGCCCACTTACTTCCTCAAGACCCATTTATTCATGTTATGGGCCTGTGTCCTACCTTTTCTCTCACTTGGGCCTAACAGTCTTATTTCATGCTTGCCACTCTTATTGCCTGCTTCGCTGGGTTGGGCTGGCTTTACAGAAATGACCCTCAACATTTAGCCCCCTGAACATATGGAGCGTTCTTGCGGTTCATATGTGAATGAAGGACCCTTTTGTCTTTTCCCACTTTTTCTTTTCCTTCACGGGCTTTTTGAAACCACAAACTCCTTCCTGCATAGATATATTTTTTTTCTTGCCGTGCACAGTGACAACTCTTCGGATTTCCCAAAATGGTAGTCGATTTAAAACATAACTGCTGCCTCATTAATTTCGTTCTTTTCTCAATGGCCAACCCGTCGCTTCTTTTCACGCCGGCCTTAATAACTCAGGTATTTAAGAGAAGAATCCCTTCCCAACGCAGACACAAACTCCTTTTATTTCAAAATATTTTCCTTTCCTCTTCATTATCTTCTTCTCGAACACCTATCTCTCCCTTGCTCCGTTCAAATCCTTACACCATGGCATCAGTGAAAACTCCAGCTTCTTCCCGCCGAAAAGGGAAAAGCGTCGCCGTGGATCGTCCGGTGGAACCCGAAGTAGAAGAGGAGGATGTGCGCTCCGATTCGGACCGTTTCGAGGAGGAGGAAGAGTGGCGCGACCCAAACAGCAAGTGCGCCTCTCTGATTGATCCTTGGTACCTTCCTAGTCCTCACTTTCCTCAGGCTCCTGGGGATTATGTACCGCCACCGTCGGGCCGTGTGTGGCTCGTTCTTTGCCGGCGAAACCCCGATGTTTCTTGGGCTCCGGTGTCTTCCTCCATCTCCGATTTGGTCATCTGTCAAGGCGTCGCCCTTCCTGTGCCTATTCATTTTGAGTTTGGGTCTGGCACCGCCTTGGGTTGGAAAGAGTGGGTTGACAGTGAGTTATCGAATATGCAGTTCATGGGTTTGCTTCAGCGGGCCGGTGTTCTAAAGGCCGTCGTTCTTTCCCGAAGCCTTTCCAACTTCCGAGACCTCTACAATCTTCGCCATTTAGTTCGCCGATGGTGTTCCACCACTTATACATTTTTCTTCTCTTGCGGCGAAGTTACAGTCACTCTCGAGGACGTGGCTAATCAGCTTCTTTTACCTATTCTCGGGGATGCTGATCCTGCCACTATTGAGCTTTCCCCAGAAGAAGAAGATATTGAAGTGGAGTTGAAGAAGAGGATGACCGGAAATGCTAAGCTGTCTTATTGGGTTAGTTCTTCTTCCAAGTTTTCTGCTGTTGCTCGTCGTGCTGCTTTTATTGCTTTTTGGCTTTCTAAGTTTGTCTTTGGGTCCTATCCCCATTACACCATAAAGCTGTTGTATTTTCGTTTGGCCATTAAAATATCTGCTGGGGTGAGTCTGCCGCTAGCCCCCATGTTTTTGGGGCATTTATATGTGCAACTAGATATCCTGTGGAGTGACAAGAGTCAGGCCGGTTCCTGCCACATAGTTGCTTCCTCTGTACACAACACTATTCTGCAGCAGTTGTTGTTTGAGAGTTGTGCTCAATATTTGGCGAAATGTAGGCCTGTCAGATTCGCTAAAGAGAAGTACCAATCTTGTCCGCGGGCCATTACTGATTTTTGTGGCAGGTTTGGGCTCGATTTTGTTTTGGCTTTTCGTTGGTCTGGTTTGAAGCCTATCGATTATCCTGTCGTTGAGTCCTTTGATGAGGGTGTTGGTTTTTCTTGGAGAGCTTATAGACAGTTATGTCTTGGTTATACTTGTGCTGATTCGGTGATGGGTCTGTTTGTTGATACCGTTGGTACTACTACCCCGCTGGCTGGCTTTGATGAGACGGGCATCACATATTTGGCTGCCACTAATCTTGGATGGCTGCCCTATTTGGCAGATGAGGGTTTCAGGTTCGTTCATTACCCTGCCAACCGAGTGAGGAGACAGTTTGGCCTGGAACAGGATATCCCTGATGACCTCTCCTTCCTCGCAGAGTCTCCTACTTCGACTAGGCCCTTTCTGCGGCATACTGCTTTCGATTTTTGGAGAGAGCGTTTTAGTGCGGTCACAGTAGCTGGTTCCTCGAGAGAAGGCCTTTGCATCGCTACTATGCACCTCTATTGGCAGCTTGTTATGAACTCGTTTGATGCAGAGTTGGCTGGTAGTCGTGGTTTCTCTCTTATACCTCATGAGGGACTCAGTATGGTTATCTCCCCCAATCCTAGGTTACTCCTTCCTTTTAAGTCCGTGTTGGCCTATGCCAGGAAACAGAATCGATCTGCCATCTTCGAGTGGGACGAAGAGAAGAGTGGATGGTATTGGCACACTGGTGATTACCCTTCAGGTTGGGAAAAGAAGGTTAAAGTGGTCAACATTCCTGCGCCGGCCAAGAAAACTCCTGCCAAGCTTAAATCTGTCAGTAAGTCCAAGTCTGCCGCTCTTCAGCCTCCTGCAAGTGCTACTCTTGCCAGCAGAACACGAGGCAGCAAAAGGAAGACAACTCCCCATCCTGTATCTGCTGCTCAGCGAAGAGTAAGTTCCTAAACACCTTTTCTTGCTTTGTCTTCCAAGTACATGTATAGATATACACTTTCTTCCCCTTTTTTGACCTACTCTGAATCTGCCTCACTTTTTTCTTGACTCCTTTTCTCATCCCTTTCACTTTTGCAGTCTAAGCAGAAAGAGGATACGTCAGCCGCCCATCCCCTTATGCTTGAGGAACCCGAATCGGAGGTACATCTCTTCTTGCTCCTGCATGTGTCCAGTCTGCCACAGTTTTTTTTTTTTTTTTTTTTTTTTTGTTTTTTTTGTTACTTCATTCGCCCAGAAAAATAACCCGGTCTTTACACCCTTTTTTTTTTTGTTTTGTCCTTTAGGATGAGCCTGAGCCTTTTTCCGTATATCACCCTACGGTCAAGGAGCTTTTCGCCCCTATGGGCATTCCTACAGAGGGCACTTTTGGTGGGGTCGAATTTGCAGCACCTGCTCCTTCTGCAGTCGCTACCTCTCCTACTGAACCGGTACCCATGGATAAGGGTACTCATATTAGGGAGGTTAGTGAGGCCACCCCTTCTCCTGCCATGACATCTTCTGTTCAAAGGGGAACCACCCCTCCTGCTGTTGCTGAGGTCGAGGTTACTCCTGCTACACCTCTCATCATTTCTACTGGTGACCCTTTTGCTGCTCTCTCTCAGGCAGTGCAGGGCATTTCTTCCTTGGTAGTTACTCCCTCTTCTATTCCCATTTCTGCCACACGTGGGTCTCGTGCTGAATTGTCCTCTGAGGGGTCTGAGGAGGTCTTTGAGGATCCTGAGGATGAGCCTGTTTTGGGGAGGAGGATTTCTAAATCTGAGGAAGAGGATATTGTTTCGCCCGAGGCAATGGGTATGTGCTTTCTTTCTTAACTTTCTTCTTCTTTCTCCGTTAAGTTTCATGCCTTTCCTTTTTTTATTTGCTTGTCTATTCTTCTGTTTGCAAAGACTTTTGAAGGGCTAGGCATTGCACCAAGTGTAAGTGTGCCTGCTGTAGCCATTCCTGCCGTGCCCACAGTACCCACTCCTGTTGTGCTTTATGCGCCAGTTTCTGCTATATTTACAACAGCGGTGTCTGCCATTCCTTCAGTGCCTGCTTCAGTTCTTCCTGCAGCCCCTAGTGTTGCCAGTTCTGGTAAGCTTTCTTTCCCCTGTCTATTCTTGTTTGCTCTCCTTGGGTTTGTTTCCTTCCTGTTTTCTCTCTCAGTTTCTCATCTTATGCCTTGTGTTTCCCTTGGCAGGACCCCTTCCTATAGCCCCACCTCTGTTTGAAGCGGGCAGCAGTTCCACTACCCTTCCAGATCCTGTGAGCGAGGTTGTTGCCTTTTTTACTTGTTTTGACCAGCCCGAAGTCAATGACCTCGATCCTGCAGCTTTCTGGGGCTCCGGGCCTCCTTACGTGGACTTTCATGGCTTTAGAGTCCCTGAGGACTGTGTTGCTCATTTGGAGATGATCTATAACAACCGCGGTGACTTCATGCAGGGCTTTCGACTCGGCCGATCTGTTAGAGAGCATTTTCTAAAGATGTTGGGGAGTGTTTTGAATGATATAGAGCATAACTTCATTGACACTGTTTCTACTGAGAGGATCCTACAGTGGAGGGCTACGGTGCAGGAGCTTATCAGCGTAGGTTTTGCTGTGGAGTTTATCTTGGATTACCTCCGAGAGATTGCCTGTGCTGTTTTCATGAGGAGAGTCCGACCTACTGTTGATGCTATTGACTCGCGTCTCGAGATCTTGAGAAAGGAGGTGGCAGACTTGGAAGACCATCATGAGCGTCTTCTTTCCAGTATTGGTGGGTCCGATCGTTTTGGAGATTAGTCTCTTATTTCTGGTTTCCGTTGATGCAGTTTTTTCCTTGTGTTGTCGTTCCCTTTTCCTTATGACTCTATTTAGTACGTTACGTGTTGTTGTAGTACCTATTTGGCTGGTTTGCCATGACTTGGGTTTGTAACTTAACATTGTGATGCTATACTTTATGTTTTGCTATGACATATGATAATAATACTTGGTGTTTTTCGCTACATCTTACCTAAAGCAAGTTACAATTTCATGTTGTGACACAGTCACTTGGAAAAAACAGTAAGGAAGAAAAGAAAGAAACATAAAGGTTTTGTCTTTTTTCTAAACAAAACAAAAGAAGGAAAAAGGGACAATCATATAAGTTTTTCTCCTCAGGCATGATATTGCTTCAACCACTTCCCGTTGATGGGATCCATTAAGTCTTTGCCATCCATCTGAGTTAGACGGTAGTACCCGCTTGGGTGTGCTTCCCTTATTACAAGGGGTCCTTCCCACTTTGGTGCAAATTTGGACGGTCCTGCCAAGCCTCTTTTAACATAGTCGGCCACTTTTAGGACAAGCTGTCCTTTCGCGAACACTCTTTCTCTAGTCATCCTGCCGTAAGCTTCAGTCATCTTTTGCCTGTATCTACGACTGCGTTCCTGGGTCTATTCTCTTTTTTCGTCAAGTCCCTCTAGGTCTTCACACCTTTCTGCCGCAAAGACTTCTTCTTCTCTTCCTTTCTCTTGCATCTTTCTGACCCTTAGGGATGGGGTCATTATCTCCGCTGGGCTTACCACTTCGGTCCCACAGACCAAGGAAAAAGGTGAAAAACCTGTGGCTGACTTAGGCGAATTTCTGTAAGCCCAAAGGGCATCTGGCAAGTGCATCGCCCATCTTCCCGTATACTCCTGACTCATCTTACTTATAATTTTTATAAGAGTTTTGTTTGTTGCCTCCGCTTGCCCATTCCCTTGAGGATAGTAAGGTGTTGATTGGTGATGCTTAACTTGGTAGAATTCTAACATCTTCCTTACTTCACTGTTGACAAAAGGTGTGCCATTGTCACTGATGATTCTGTGGAGTACCCCGAACCTCACGATTATGTTTTCTTTAATAAAGTTTGCCACCGCTCCTCCGGTGGCTTTGCGAAGTGGTACTGCCTCTACCCATTTAGTAAAATACTCCGTAGCCACTAATATCCATATATATCCTCGTGACGGTGGGTTAACCAGTCCTACTAAATCAAGCCCCCAAGTATGGAAGGGCCATGGGGTTACCATGCTGTGCAAATTCTGCGGATGGGTGTGAATTAAGTTGGCTTGCACTTGGCAACTGTGGCACTTCTTTACAAATTCTGCCGTATCCTTCTTCATGGCAGGCCAGTAGTAGCCCATTTGCAGCAGGCACCTGTAAAGCCTTTTCTTCCCCTGGTGTTCCCCGCATTCTCCCGGGTGCACTTCTTTCACCATTTTTTCTGCTTCTTCAGGACCTAGGCACCTTAAGGGGTCCCCATCATACCCTTTCTTAAAAAGGACCATATTATGCATGAAGTAGCGTGTTGCCAACCTCTTGAGTTTATATTTCTCACTGTGCTTCTTTGGCAAGATGCCTTTTGTCAAGTACTGGATAAATGGGCTTCTCCAGTCTCCGCAGGTGAACACAACATAACTTTCTTCTCTTTCTGCCGCGAGTTGGCAAGCCCCACACTGAGTTTGGGCTTGATCCGCATCTTTGCCCATGTTTGGCCAATAAAAGCCTGCCCTTTGGAGTCTGCGGTAAATGCTGACCTCTTCGCAGGATTCGCAAGTCTTGCCGTGTACTTCTTTCAACTTTCTCTGGGCCTCCTCTGATCTCACACATCTGGTCAAGACCCCACCCGGCATCCTGCGGTACAATTCCCCTTTTACTAGCGCGTAGTCTTTTAGTACTTTCAGTCCTGCGGCATCATCCTCATTCATCAAGGCTTTCTTTATGGGAATCCGCCAGTCTTCGTCGCACTGTTCCTCTTGGAATTTTTCCCTCAATGTATCAATTATAGATTCCCTCCTTTTGCTGACCTCTACCCTGGTACCATCTCCTTCGAACATTATCTGAGAGCCTAGCACGGCTAACGCGTCCGTAAATCGATTTTCATTCCTAGGAGCATGCTCTATTTCAAAAGTTGAGAATTTTTCCTCCATTTTTTGGGCCATTGCTCTGTATGGGGCTAGGCTAGGTTCTTTCACGGAGAAGCTCCCGTTGGCCTGGCAGACCACCAAATTTGAATCGCCTAATACCCTCAAGTGCTTGACTCCCATTTCAAGAGTCGTGGCCAGCCCAGTTAGGTAGGCCTCATATTCTGCGGTGTTGTTTGAACAGGGGAATTCTAGTTTGAAAGACAGTGCCACTGTCTTTTCTTCTTCGTGGTACAAAACTACCCCCACCCCTCCAGATTGGGCGGTAGAAGACCCATCGAATTTCATCACCCATTGCTCTCCAACTTCCTCTACCATGGCTACCTTCCCCGGAACCTCATCATCCAGTGGGAAGTCTTCCTCGCCTGGAAATTATGCCAATAAGTCCGCTATGGCCTGGCTTTTTACTGCCCTGGGCGTCCCTATTCTTAAATCGTATTGCGACAATTGTAGCAACCATTGGGATATCCTGCTAGAGAGGATCGGCTGCTGCAGCAGAGCTTTGATGGCATGGGACTTGGTCATCAGCCATACTTCGTAGGCCAAGAAATAATGGCGCAACCTCTGTGAAGCATATACTATGGCTAAGCATGCCCTCTCTGCCCTCAGGTAACGAGTTTCTGCATCTTTCAAGGCACGGCTGATATAGTATACTGGCTGCTCAGTGCCATCTCCGTCCTCTTGGGCGATTAACGCACCAATGGCATACGAATTGTTAGCCAAGTAGAGCAACAGTGGCTTCTTGTGGATTGGGGCTTGCACCGTGGGGAGGTTCATCATGATCCGCTGTAGTCTTTTGAAGGCTGTCTGCTGCGATTCCCCCCACTCGAAGTCCTGCCCTTTTCTGAGCAGCTTGGTGAAAGCGGAGGTGATTGATGCCAACCCGGGGATAAATCTTCGGATGTACGAGACTTTCCCCAAGAAGCTCTTTAACTCCTTTACTGTTCTTGGAGATTTCATGGTTGCAATGGCCGTGGCTTTGGCTGGATCCACATCTATTCCCTTGCTATGAACTAAGAAGCCTAGGAACTTCCCAGAGGACACTCCGAATGCACATTTGAGAGGGTTCATCCTCAGTTTGAAGGCTCTGCACCTCTCGAATACTCTTCTCAATACTTGGAAGTGTTTTTCTCTTTTCCTTGACTTTACTACTATGTCGTCTACGTAATCCTCTAGCTCACGATGCATCATGTCATGAAATATGGCCGTCATTGCTCTTTGATAAGTGGCACCTGCATTTTTTAACCCGAAGGGCATTACAGTGTAATAAAAATTGCCCATGGGTGTTCTGAAAGCGGTTTTCTCTGCATCTTTTGGAGCCATCCTAATTTGGTTATACCCGCTGAAACCATCCATAAACGAAAACATGGCACTGCCTGCCGCAGAATCTATTAGCAAGTCCATGTTTGGCAAAGGAAACTCATCCTTTGGACAGGCCTTGTTGAGATTTCTAAAATCTACACAACACCTTATCTGGCCGTTCTTCTTCTTCACGGGCACGATGTTGGACAGCCATCGGGGGTGTTGGATAGGTTTGATGAATCCTGCGACGAGCAATTTCTGTACTTCTTCGATTATTTGCCCTTCTATTTCCGTGTGGAATGTCCTGGCAGGCTGGGCTATTGGCTTGGCCTCTGGGTCTACATTCAACGTGTGTGCAACTAGCCCAGGGTCTAACCTCGGCATTTCACTGTATTCCCATGCAAAGACGTCCCTGAATTCTTTCAGGAGCAACATCAACTCTGTTTTTTCCTTCTCTGTCAGGTTTACGCTAATTAAGATAGGTCTTAGTCCCTGTGAAACATATTCCAAGTCAACCTTCTCCATTTTTTCTTCTGCTGTAACCTATACTTCTTTTTCTGTCGCAACTTTCTCATTCTCTTTTTCAATGCTTTCTTCTTCTGGCTTCTCTTGAGCCATGCAACACCTTGAGTCCTCGTGCTGCCGTTCAAGGGTAGGGCCCTTTTGCATTTCACTCGTGGGCCCCGCGCCCCTTCATAACTTATACACAATCCTACCGTCAGGACCTCGGATCCTGACGCAATGAGGTGTATCCTCTGAGTCCGCGGTTGGTGCTTCCTTCCTCTTCCTTTTTCTGGCCAGCAACTCCCTTAAGTCGAGCTCGGGATCGTCCTGGATGTCTCTCCATTTAGGCACGAAGGTGCCTCGTGGCCTTGACACTGAATTTTCCCCGGATGGTGCCCATTGATCGTAGAACATGGTTTCTACTAGGTGAGCTTCTGCCTGCTCAAATGGTGAGTGATTCGCTGCTATGCACACCATCCTGCCGTTCATTCATCCTTTCACACATTGGTGATAGGTGGATGGAACTAATCTGTGTTTATGTAACCATGGTCGTCCCAAGAGCACGTGGTATGATACTTCCGTTTTTACCACGTGGAACTGAGCTAGAGAAGCTATGGGTCCCACTTTTAACCATAACTGGATAAGGCCTGCGGTGTATTCTCCTCTCCCACCGAATCCTGTCACTTCCATTGGACACCCTTGGATCTTCCTTTCTGAAATTCCTGCTACTTGCAGAGTACTCAATGGAATGAGATTCACTGAAGCACCTGTATCTACTAAAGTTCTCTTTATGGGGATTTGATTTATGGATGCTGCCAAGTACAAAGGTCTCCTGTGGTCTGGATACCCCACTTTCATATCTTCATCACTGAAGGTGATTTCGGTTGACTCTTGCAAGAGAGCCCTTTCATCTGATACTTCTGCCGACAGGCATTCTACTCTTGCACTAGAGGCAATGCTCACCAGGGCCTCTGTGGCTACCTTTCTTTCCTTTGTTGAGAGTCCCAGTTGATCAAACAAATTTCTGAACTTGGAACTCTGTTGTAAAGTGGTAATGACTGCCGCAAGCAAAGCCATATTTTCTTCTTCGTCTTCTCCTGGGTCAGCACAAATTACTACTGCTGCTACACCCTTCCCTTTATGGTTCGGGAGTGGGTTTCTTTGGACTTCCTGTTAGGACAATTCTAGAGTTCCTTCCTTTATCCTGCGGTGCACTAGTCTGCAAAGTGCCTAACACTCTGCGGTGGCATGTTGGACATAGTTGTGTAATCGACAAAAACGTGGGTCCCTCATTTCTTCCTCGGTGGGCTCCCTAGCAACCTGGTTAGGTTTGAAAATGCCATCCGCTATCCATTTGTCCAGCAATACATCTAGCTCCTTCGCGGTGCATGGTATTGGCGGGGGAGTATCGTATTCTTGCCCTTCAGTTTTCCTTCTCCGTTCATTGGTGGATACCGCCATGGCTTGCGAGGCACTTCTTTTATCCGTGGTTGGCTTTACAGACTGGGCAGTTTTTCTTGCCTTTTGTAACAGCTGTGCGAACTGAGAGATTTCAAGGTTTTCAAGGACTGCCCTGTATTCCCTGATCATATTCGTCATGCACATCTCTACCAGCGTCCTTTCCTCACAGTGGTCATAGCAGTCAAGTGCTATGTCTCTAAATCTCTTGATGTACTCCATCAAGTCTTCACCATTTCTTTGTTTAGTCGCTCGCAACGTTGCAAGCGTCACCGTTTCTTCTCCGTGAAAGTACTTGGTGCAAAATACATTCACCATATCATCCCATGTTGGGATCGATCCTGGCTTCAAGCCGATGTACCAGGTATAAGCCCGATCACATAATGACTTAGAAAACTCTCGAAGACACAAGTCCTCATCTGCGGCATAAGGGCCGAGCGTATCAATGAACTTGCTTACGTGCTCAACAGCACTTCCCTTTCTGCCATCATATTGTGCGAATACTCGCGGTTCATACCTCTCGGGGTATGGTTTGCTGAGCACCCTTAGAGGGTAGGGGGGTCTACGTGCGTAGAATCTCTCTTTTGGCCCTCTGGCTCGCTCTTGCTCTAGGAGAGTTGCTACTTCTGCCATAGTAATAAAACGTTGATCCGAATTCTGTGGGACACCACCTACTAGTGTCTTTTCTGCCCCGTGTTCTGGATCATGCTGACTTCCTTTTTCTTTTGTCCTATCCGTCTTTAGTTGACGAATTTCTTCCATCATTTGCTGTTGTGAGTGCTGTAAGGCCTGCAATACTTCAATGAAGGTGTTGGGGTTGTCTGCGGGGATCCTCGGAGGAGGTTGGGGTCCAGCCTCCATCTCGTTAGCACCTTCTGCCTGATTAGGCTGTGGCGTTGTAGGCCTGGACTCTGCTTGTGAGGGTACAGCACTCATGTTGCACGTAGTTCTGGACTTTGGAGGCATCTGTTTGTGAGGGCTATTATCTCTGAACTATTTCTCAACTCCCCAGTGGAGTCGCCAATTTAATGTGGGGGCCTTTTTTGCTATGTTGGGCCGAGTTGGCCCTTTGTGAATGTAGGCCCAAGTGTTCTGGGTTGCAGGAGTCGAGTCCGGGCCAACTGGAACTCAACTTGGCCGGTTTGTGCGCGAACTATGCCTTGTCTACTAGGAGGGTACTTACCGCAGACTAAGCTGTTCCAGAGAAGAACTTGCGGTAGGCAGATACAATTGATAAAACAAAATCATATGTTCTGGAATGACCAGATAGTTCTTTTAACAAGAAATGACCAAACTACAATAACATTTAACAATCTTTGACAAATAAATAGTAAGGGCAAATGGTAATGAAGATTTAATCCACAGTTTATGTAAATAAATTCAGTTTTGGCTCGCAGGAGTAAGGCTAAAGAGAAAGAACGCCCCTTCTCAACGCAATTAACCTCCCAGGAAAGGAAAACGGGGTTCCTGCCGTGGAAGTTAACAAGTTTGAGGGAGGCGGACCTGAATGGACACTTCTCAAAATAACTGTAGAAGAGAGCGGTGATTCAAGAGGGAGAGAAGGGAAGGGGCCTATCGGTGCATGCCACTCTCACACACTCCGTTTTTTCTCTCTTTCTCTCTTTCTTTTCTCGTCCTTTTTAGTGATTTCCACTTTGGTGGTTTTTTTTTAGTATTGTCTTCCTCTGTTTTTCTAAGCAAGTTACAGAGTATTCTCTTTTTAAGTTGCGTTGTATTGCTCCCGTTCCTCTTGTTGTTCTTTGCGCATGGCAGAGGCGCCCTTTTATAGAGCCTGCCGAGGTCGATTCTTTACTATTCTACCCTCTAACCGTTTTTCGTCTAGTTTGGGCGCACTCGCAGACCCTTACTGCTGTCTGCGAGCCCTTCTGCCACAGACATAGACAACATTTTGTCTATTAGTCCGCTGCAGCACCTTGTCCTGCCGCGGTGATGTTTCTCTCTCCTATCCCTCATGGCATGCACCTATTGGTCCCCACTCAGCCTTGCCTCTTTTGGGTGATATGCCATCCCAGCAGGACGTATTCCCCAAAAGAGTCTGAGTAGGGACCTCAAAACAGTTCTTCCCCTCTCCCCACCTCCAAAACATGCCCTCTTACCTTTGACCCATGACCCTACCATGCCCTGTATTGGCTGGGTACAGGCTGGTGGTGTTTGGGCCTTGCGCGTGGTTTATGTCTGAAGGCTGCCTGCTGTTCATGCATCTGCCGTGGGCTGGAAACATTGCTTGCATTTGCCTGCTATCCGTTTCTGGCTTCCCACGAGTTGCTGCTCTGATTTCCTATCCCCATAAGGCCTAGGCTTTGCCAAGTACTAGGCCTTGTGTTCTTTTTCAACCCAATTCTTTTCCCACCGTGTTGTTTGGCCTTTCCTGCTATGGCAATTTGTTCCTGCTAGGCCTCTTTTTAGGCCTGCCGTTCCTTTCTTTCCCCCAGTGGCTTAATATGGCCATTGGTGTTCTTGCTCGTGGGCTCCAACGTCCCTCTCTTTTCACTTGGGCTCATCCAGCCCATTTACTTCTTTTGGACTTCCTTGGTCCATTTACTAACTTTGTATCCCATGGGCATTTACTAACTCAATTGGGCTTCCTCGGCCCAATTTCCTCATTTTCATCCTTGGGGCTCATGGGCTTGTCATTATCCCCTACTTTTTTTTGTTTACATTGCCTTAGGCCTGCTGCGGCCCATTCTTGCTTTTTCATAACATACGTTGCCCATGGGTGTCGTTTCTTACTTTCCGGGTCCATTGGGCCCACATACTTCCTCAAGACCCATTTATTCATGTTATGGGCCTGTGTCCTACCTTTTCTGCCGCTTGGGCCTAACAGTCTTATTTCATGCTTGCCACTCTTATTGCCTGCTTCGCTGGGTTGGGCTGGCTTTACAAAAATGACCCTCAACAATCTCTACGTAGTTGACTAAAAGAGATTTCTCTAAACTAGTTTAGAAGTAATATTTGTCCATATGAAATAAAAATTAACACACCCATTAACTAGAAATATTTGTCCGTATGGAATTGGAAGTACTTCCAATTCCATGACAATTACAAGTGCAATTCCAAAATCTTTTTATAAGAGGCTGGGGTAACCTATAACAGCAATTCCAAAATCTTTTTTGTTCTGACCCAAAAAAAAAAAAAAAAAAAGTTCTTAAATACTGTTGACTTCATGCTACCAGATTAGGGAAAGTATTTCAATATCTTAAGAGTATAATAGGTTAAGTAAGACAGGCTTGGAATCTTCCCAACCTTCTAAGTTCAAAAGATTCTTTTCAGGTCCTTCCAAAACTTCAAGTCTATAAAAAATAAGATATCGAGTTCTGAATTTACATGCTTCCCAAACCTTATACAAAAAACGAATAATATTCTAGTGTACAGTGGTGACTCTAGGAATTTTTCTCAGGGTGTTCATGGGTGGGCTTACTCTATTACAATTTATTTTTCTTCAGATTCTCTGTTACAATTTTTTCTTTTTTAGATTTTAGATCTTTTTATTTTTAGCTTTTTCTTTATGCTTGGAAGCAATGTTATGAATACTTTTTTGGTTTGTTTAGTGAAACAGAATATTTCGGTACTGATTTATTTCGACGTACCATTTCAGGGTGTTTCGGAGTTTCTAAAAAAAATTAAAAATAATATATATTTATATTTTCTTATACAACATAAAATTATTGATCCAAATAAGTAAACTTCAAATAAAACAAATCATTTAGTTTTTCTTTTTTGACACTCAAATCATTTAGTTATTACATAACAATTACTGTTTTAGAATATTAAAACATAAATATGTAATTAAACCATGAAAAACAACAACCAAAAATAGTACAATAAGGGTGTATATATGTATATCAAGGGAGTGTAACCTATTCAATCAATCAATCAATCAATCAATAATAATAATAATAATAATAATGGTGATCTATGATTTCAAAACTTAAAAAACCAATAATATATAATCATATATATATATATATATATATATATGAAAATATGGAACCTTTATTACAATAGGTGAATATAAGTACATTGATGTGAAAATAGTATAGAGGGAACCATTTATGAGGACTTGAATCACCTGAATGAAAGGCTAAAAGCTTGCCTCATGGCCATCTGTCCAAAGCTTTAACCCATATGTCTTTTCACTTGGTCACATGACCATGTGGGGGTACAGAGTGAATATAAAGACAAAGTCCTCTCACTTCCCTTCTCAATTTAAATTTCCGTTAGAAATTCACGTGGGGTGAAAACCAAAAAGTGAAATGGAAAAAAGAGAAGAGGCTTGACAGGTGTGTTGGTGAGAGCGAGACCGAGAAGAAGAAGAAGCAAAAGTAGCAGCAATGGTGTTTTGCAGCAACAACGTCTGCTAAATCTGGTTTTACAAAACCCTCTTCTTTTTACTCCTTTTAACCCTCTTGTTTCCCAAAAATTTGCAAAGAAATCAAAACTTTTGTTTCGCTCCAGTATCCAGTGACCGTGGTGTCGCCATTGCTAGTGTGATTTGGCTGTCTCTTGTCGGGGGTTTCACCAAATCAAGGAAAAATAATAAAAGAATAAAATGAACACATCAAGTAAATAGAAATTAGTTATTGACTTGGAGGCACAATTGAATGTTATTCTTAAACAATATTTGTCCTCATATGTAAGTTGCTAAAAGTTTCTATAAACTTGTCTTTAAGATACAACAAAGTTTATTGGGTTTTACAAATAACAATTTTAGAGAATACCCACAAAATTTCTTGTGTTTCTTAGAAACTAACTTTTTGGAAGAGAAAAAGTAGTTGTCAAGTGAATATAAGCCACTATTTATACTCAAATGATTATAACCCTTCAATAGGTACCTTTTCGTTTAATAGGTACCTTTTCATTTAAAAAGTACCTTTTGGTCAAAAGACACTTTTGATATATATATATATATATATATATATATCCAACATGAAAGATTGTGTCTTTTCAATAGACACTTTTTCATCAAAATGTATTTTCGATACATATCCAATATGAAATGTTACATCCTTTCAATAAACACATTTTCGTATATATATATATATATATATATATATATATATATATGGAACTTGAATTTTCACAAAGAAAATTTCAATACTTGAATTTTCCACTTTAGTCATTTTATAAATGTATACTCTCCAATCTTATATTATGATTACAACATATCCTTATATATACCCAATGATAGAGCCACTTAAAGGCGGAAGGAGGCCTTGCCCTCCCTCAACCCCCCCCCCCCCCCAAACCCAAAATTTTTGAAAAAAATTTCAAAAATTTTAAATAATTTGAAAATTTTTAAATAACCTTATCATTTTGCCATCTATACCTAATGATACCCATATAAATCTAAGAAAGTATAAAAATAAACATAATTTTCATTTAAATAAAATACAATCCACAAATACATATGTCAATTACCTTAACAAATAGGTATTTTATCAATTACCTCAACAAATAAAAGGAAAAAAAAAAATTCATCCCAATATATTTAGGGCTTACTTGTACACAGCTAGAAAATTGAAAAGTCAGAAATTTTGTTGATGTGCTGCATCACCAAGTCTGCCACATAATGTTTCTCACATAGGTGACTCTCTCTCTCTTGCTCTCTCTATCTCCATTTGGGACTTGGCCTTTGTTGATGTGCTGCCACTGTTTCAATTCTTTGCCTTCTTCTTTGCAAGTTTGCCTTCTTCCTTGCCATCTTCTTCTTCTTATTTATTTATTTTTTATTTTTTATCTTTTC
The DNA here is from genome assembly GCA_963669245.1 of Quercus cerris. Lineage (NCBI taxonomy): Eukaryota > Viridiplantae > Streptophyta > Magnoliopsida > Fagales > Fagaceae > Quercus > Quercus cerris. Next base: position 22,640,811 of record OY770014.1, on the reverse strand, counting down.
AGATTTCAGTTCTTTCCTTTTCCTCCCTTTGATTAAAAGTAAAAGTTATTTAGTAGTGTATTAAACTGTGTGTTCAAACAAGACAAGGAAGAGTGACTCAATTTGTCACTGTCATTGTCAGTGACTCAGCGCCGTGGGTCCCTCAATTGTGACTCTATTTGTAAAGCTTCGTGCCTTGGCAGGCCCCTCATCCCCGACTGAGTATGTGCAATGTGCAGTGCTCTATCTATGACTATACCCCTAGCTAAGAGTGAGACCGGCAGACCCATGCCCATTGTTTTTAACTCTTTCAAGTGCAATTGCTTTTGTTTTGATTTCTTGATTTTACTTTTATTGCTTTCTTTTTTATATTCTTTATAATATATTCTTTATTATTATAATAATCAATATATTATAAACAGTATATATACATGTTTTTGGCAAAGATGTTTAACTTTTATATTATTGTATTATATAATTGATTAAAGATATTAAATTGTTTTTTCAATCTTGTCTTATGATTGTTTAATTTTAATTAAATATATTTTTATTTATAGCACATATTCAGTTACGAAGTATTGTACATTACTATTTTACATTTCACACACACACACACACAAATTTATATATGGCCCCCCCAAAGATAAATTTCTAGCTCCACCACTGTATATTCATATATATATATATATATACAACAATCTCCCACTAGGTTGTAATAATATATATCTTACTTATTGATATTCTATCATGCATAATGGAAGGTGTTTTTCAACTTAAACCTCCTTTTAATGTAATTGCTCAAGAAATCAACAGAGTTAATGATGGCTTGGTGTTTAAACCAAAACTCTTATGTGTTGAAATTGGAAACAGCACACACATGAGAATATCCACAACACATTTAGAAATCTATGTTGTTAGCACTATTATGGCCTTGTGCTCTTCCCCGTTTAATGAACATGTATAAGAAAAAACCATTTTACTCTTGCTAGAAGTGACACAACTTCTATGTTCACAAAGATGAATTTCCTTCTTATATCCCTGTTACACAGACATTTATGATTTATGAACTTCATTAGGAGTTCAAAACTCATCTTCTATTTTCATTGTAACAGTCTGCACTAATCCATCCTAAATGAAACACAAATTTAGTGCTTTTACTAACCATGGATCAATAACTTGTTGTTACCCTTTAAACCTCTTGGATTAAATCAATTTGAAGTTGGGTTCCCATTAGTGGTGATTCTCTTAAAAGAAGGGTTTTAATCTCATTCCAACGCATGTTATCCTTACCAAGTCTCGAGACACACTTTGGTAAAGAACCTATTTTGAATTTACGTAGGCAATGGACTAGTCCAACCACACTTGACTTGCCTTACATATTCTTGTCTCAGACTTTTAAATCTAAGTTCACTTTGTATACAACTCATGTATACCATATGCATAGTGGTTTCACAACTATACAAGGAATGGGTTACTATGGTCGTGGCCACAACACTTTATCAAAACCTTAGCCATTTTCGTTCATTACCCGTTACCATTATAATCAATGCTTTCAATTTAATTCTATAGTAGAGTAAGAAATACACCTTATTTCTTTAATGCTTACACATAGCAACCTCACCCCCCCCCCCCCCTCCTCTCTCCCAAGTAGTGATTATCTAACTAGACATAGATATTATCACTCACATCAATAATAGATATTCATCACAATTAATTACTTTTTAGTGATCAACCTTAAATTTTAGAAACTTTGAAAGTCTACAAATTGTGAAGGCAATGTCTAGTTTTGCTCCATACATGATACGCAACATGTACTTAATTCACTAGCAAACTTGAGCTATGCATCCACCCTTCTAGTATTCTCTTTATTTATTATTAGAATCAGAGTGTCTTTGCTTCTTTAACGATATTAAAATCTAAGAAGTAAGTTCTCAATGCAATGAGATAACACAGTTCTCAATAAAATGAGACAACACTAATCTCAAAACGAGATTATATTTCTTTACTTGATTCTCATTCATAAAAGACTTTCGTTTAATTATTTAAGGAAGTACAAACACGCAAGTCTTTCAAGCAAACATCCTTTCTAAGATCACTATTTAAGAAAGTTACTTCACATCAATATGATGCATACTCAAATTATATGTGGGAGACACAATCCAATATTTCATTATTGATCCTTGAATGTTCAATTAATGAACTCACTTGTACTCTCTTTATTTCACAAAGAGATACTTTCAAAATAGGATCACCACATGTGCTTGATTAAACTTGAGACATCTATCACACATGGCAGAATTTATTCACAATGAGTTTAACATCCCTAGATGTTAATTCTCAATACCTTAACAAGAACATCTTTGATGCTTATTAGCATATCCTTATGAGTTCATGAATCTTTTGAGGGTTATGTCCCCACACTTCTTAAATATCATAATTCCACAATTTGAGTTTCTAAACCCCCATATTTGGGTTTTCAACCATTCCAAAATTCATACACACACACACACACACATTGTAATTACATACATCAAAATGTAATAATCAAACATAGTGAATTTCATTAAAATTGTATGAATTATTTAAAAAAAAATCAAAATAATAACACAAATATTTATTAGTGCATAGATATCAAAATCTATTTTTTCCCTTTTGTTTCAAATCTTTTACAACTAACTTTAGGTCAAAAGATTTTATATCTTGTTTTAATACCTCACTCTCAACCAATTGGTTTTGAAACTAGAGGTAGATCCATTAAGACCCAATTATTATTAAATATTATTGAGTCTATCTAAACATTAATAGTTTTTATATCAGAAAGTTACATCTTTTAGAGGCACAAAACTTTTTCAAAGTTTAGGATCACTTCCCTCAAAGAATACTATAGGCATTTGTTTAGGACTACACTTTAATTACCTTCAACAATGTAAACAAGAGCTTTTAATGAAATAAAATTTGGATCAAAATCCTTTTATTTCTTACACTTTGACTCCACCTGTTCACTTGGTGAACTACATTTAAATCTTTAATACCACTTAATGTGATATTCAACATTGGAGTCATTTATTTGTGTTTAAGAGCATTAGCATTCGGGGATGCAAAAAAGTTCTATTTTGCATTCTCAGAACTTACTTTTTCTATTTTACGAACCAATTATACAACTCACCCTAGATCCCAGTTTCTATTTTTATATACACCCCATTAAAATAATATAAACTACACCATCAAATAATAATATATATATATATATATATATATATATATATATATATATTTCTCTCTCTTCTCTCTTATCTCTCTATTCTACCCAACAACTCTTCTTCTTCTCCACTACTACTCGCCAACATCACCCACAACTCATACATCTAAAGAACCACTACAAACCCAGCAAAACACCAAGACCCACCACCATTCATACAGCAGACCACTAAGAACCGACCAAAAAGCCCATACCAAACCCACTAAACCACCACCACAACACTGCCAAACACCACAACAAACCACCAAACCCACAAAATCAATCAAAACATGCCAAACCAAAACTATACCGAGATAATTCAACTCATCACCACCAAACGATTCAACCCAAAACCACCGTGACCTACACCTGAACCATAACCATGAACCACATCGTAAACACAAACCTCAACCACAACCCACTGCCTCCACGCTTCACCACAGACACCGATGTCCACCATAGACGTCGATCACCACAAACCCACACCCTCTACCACGCTGATCCACAAACCCAAACCTCCACCATGCTGATCCCCACAAACCCACGCCCTCCACCTCACCACCACAGCAACACCCCACCACCATGACAACACCATATGCACAGAAACCCACCCAAAAAAAAAAAAATCAAAGGAAAATCTACACAAAACCCATAAGCACCGAGCAAGTAAAGAGTTGAGAAAGGAGAGTTTCAGAGAGTTGAGAGAGAACATAGTTTCAAAGGGTCAGAGAAAAATTAAGAGACAGAGAGCAAAAAATGAATAAATTAATATTATTTGGGTTTAGAAACTCGTGAACAGTGGGTTATAAATATAGGTGCTTACTATTCACGGGTTGTAAAATTTTTAGGTTTTGCATATCAGGTTGGAGCACGTTTTTGGGTTTTCAGTGGCTAAAATAGCAACTGGGGGGGTTTTTACACCCCCCAATGCTAATGCTCTAAGTAGATATCGGGGTATCCTTGAAATTATCTTTGAATTTAAACTCAATAAATTCAATCTCTTTTGATTTCACTCTTATATTAGACATAAAGTCTAATAAATTATATACCCATGAATTTACACAAAACCTACATATACACTTTATATAGCTTTTTGACTAATTAGTCATCTTTGGTCAATCATTTTACAAAAGATTAAACACCCCCACATTTTAAAATGATAAGTATTTGGTAACTTTCCTATTCCATAACACATATGAAATACCTTTGAGATGGAACGCTATTATGCAGATAGCATCTACTAAGCAAAGCTTCTTCCTATTGATCAAACAGGAATTTACTGATTACACTCAAGATTATGGCATTCACCATATCAACTAGAGTTCTCTTCTCCTCTCTTTTTAACCAAAACATTTTATTAAGGTGTATAAAGGACTGCACTTTGGTGTAATATGACATGTTCCTCACAGAATAATATCTATTTAGAAATGTTCACCATCTCTAGTTAATACACCATTCAACTCAAATCATGCTTATATAAAATTATATCATGCTTTGATATAAACTTCAAGAATTTAAAATTTAAATGTTCAAGTCTAGCATGCCATAAATAAAAGAATCAACAATATAAGCACAATCAGAAACATTTTAATTAATAACACTCAGTTTGAACATGTCATTAGTAGCATATCCATTTTCTACTAATATTGCATTCTTGGACAAGACCATTCTTAAATAACAAATTGGCTTTTCTTGATATCAAGTACGTGAAAAACATTGATCAAGAGAACTTCTTTCCAAAACTCAATTTCACTTCAACAATGCACTTTCCATGAACTTTTGTCTTACTGTGGATGTCCACAAGCACCTTTAGTTCTATGGAAGATGTTAGGACATATGTGTTTCACATGTTAGGAACATATGTCACTATTTTATGTAATTGGCTAATCTTTTGACAAAAAACACTTTACTTGTATTTGAGTAAATCTAGGATAAGTTTAATACTTCAAGAAATTTTGTTTCAAGTTTAAGTGTTAAAGCCATGCAAGTCTGTTCAAGATTCAAGTGTAGAAAGTGCTATTCATTAAAACTCGACAACTAGCTTGTCAGCTAGCCATCTATCGAGACTTGAAGAGCCGTTCTAGCCCGTGGCTCGATAGCAGCTCGACAGATAGGGTATCTGTCAAGGTTTATGAAACTCAATTTTTCAAAACTGTTTTTCATCCAATCCATGATTGTATGATTGGGCTTTCTTTTCTCACAACCCTAGATATATAAAAGGATTATTTTAAGGGCCATTAAAGGTGATACAAGTTGCATAAGTGTTGAACAAAGTTTGTTCAAGCAAATTGTGACCGGAGACAGAATTTGCCCTAGTTCATCTTTCTTGTGAAGAAGCTGCTGTGTTTGTACACCGTAGGGTTTTGTGACCAAGCATCTTCTCGATCTTCATCGTGTGATGAACTGAAGAACTTTGCAGCCAACAACCTTCTCTAGTTAGTGATTGAAGTCGCGTACTGGGATTCGCGCAATTGGTTAGTCACATACTGGGAGCTGTGCATTACAAGGAGAGATTGTCACTACAGAACACGTCAAATTGGGTATTGGGGTAAGGGTTCAACTGTAGGTTGGTATAAGGTACTGGGATTCCTTTACTTGTAACCGCTTGTTGTAATAATAGTAGATTTTCAGGAGTGGTGACCTTAAATTCACCTGGTGGGGTTTAGCCTCGGTGATTTTCCTCATTCAAAAAACAAATCACCTATGTTAAATTTATTTTCCGCTGCATTTAACTTAGTTGGTGATTTGTTTGTGCTACCACGTATATTGCATGTAATCAATCTGATTAATTAACTTGGCTAATTAATCAATTAATTCATCACAAGGGGTCAATTTGTTTTTGGGTCTCAAGTGTTCAAAGTGTGTGAGATTTAGTTTGAGTGATAGAGAGATTGGAGGTGGAGGAAGCTTCGGCCATGGTGGCCATGGAGCTTCAACATAGAGGAAAGGAAAGATTTAGTTTGTTATTGTGTTCTTTGTGTTTTTAAATTTGAGTTTGTGTTTGGTTCTAGGTTTATACTCTTATGTTCCTGTGTTAATGTTTAAATCTATGATCATGTTCTTGTGTGTTCTTATTCAAAATGAATTAGATCTAAATTTATGTATTTTATTGTTTTTAATTCTGTTTTTTTTTTATTTAGTTAAAATTGATAAATTATTTATAAAAAAAAATTAGATGCTAATGTGGCATTTTTTATAATATTTTAATTCCTCCATCAACCACCTTAGATATTTCTATCGGTTGACTGACGGAAATGATGAAAATAATACGCATTAATTGGTTTAGAGACTAAAAGTGGTCAAATTAAAATGTAGGGACCAAAATGGAAAAATGCCAAAATGTAGAGACTAAAAGTGCATTTACACCTAAAATTTGTAGGATTTTTAACACTAGTATAAAAATAATAAACGACTCAAGTCGGTGTTGCATGACATTCCCAATGTATTAGTGAAGTAATTTGCCTTTTTATGTTACATTTTCACTAACAGGTGAGAATTCAGAAATAAGAAAATGTCATTTCTACCTTACTGAGGAGATTCTAAAGGCAAATCCGAAGATTTGTACTTACAATGCCCCATCTCTTGATGCAAGCCAAGACATGGTGGTTCCTAGGGTACCAAAGCTTGGCAAAGAAGTAGCATTGAAAGCAATCAAAGAATGGGGCTAACCCATCTCAAAGATCACCCACCTTGTATTCTCCACATCAACTGGTGTGGACATGCCTGGTGCTGATTTTCAACTCACCAATCTCCTTGGACTTAATCCAAACATAAACAAGTTCATGATCTATCAACAAGGTTGTTATGCAGGTGGGATTTGTCTTTGCCTTGTGTTGAGGGCCAAAATTTCACAAGAAAGCCCATTCCATGAAAAGTAAGGAAAGACCATGGGCTTTAACAAAAGAAAGCCCAATTCATGAAGTTAAGAAGGACCATGAAGGCCCAAAATACCAAAAAGAAGGAAAAAAAGAAAGAAATAACAATAATAACAATAAAATAAAAAAGAAGAGGATCTCGGTCAGGTTAGAGGACATGCAGCAAGGATACTGGTTGGGCCAAAGGATATGCAGCAAGAAGAAGGGTCCTAGTCAGACTAGAGGATATGCAGCAAGATGTATGTTCATATTTCCAACAAAAGCCATTAAAAATCTAGCAAAAAACCAGGTATTATCTTTGTAACTCATTGTCCAAGCTCGTGGGATCTCGAGTGGATAGTAAGGGAGAAATGGTTTGGTAAATAAGGGAGTGATTTCTGGTGAAAGAAGGATCCCGAGGGTTTCCATTGGTTCATATATTTGCTTGGAATGCATGAACCAATGAAAAAACTCAATTCCCCCATGTGCATGACACCTCCTCACAATTTCCTCTCAATTGTCATTTTCAACAAAGCTGTCACAGTACATTAAGCAGCCCACCTATTCCTCTGACTTTTCAAGAAGGAATCTTTTATTTATACCTAAAGCCAAATGCCCCTTTTGAGTTATAATTTCCTAAATAAGCTAAACCTTTGCCCAATGCACATTTCAGGTGCCAGAGGACATGGTATTACCCAACAGACCTAGGGCGTCCTCGCCTGGGGTGCCAGACCAGGTCTACTATAAAAAGAACATTAAGGCATAGCAGTAAGGGGGATTTTGAGGGGAGAAAAATGGGGATTCAGGGGAAGAGTTCAGAGGTTCAAAACATATATTCTTAGAGTTTCAAAAGCTCGGCAAGAAAGAGAAAGAAAGAGACAAAATAAGAGAGCCAAGGTGGAGGAATTTGTCCCATATCCTTAAGATCATTCAAAATATCACTTAGCCTCCAAAGAAACATATGCCAAAACATGCACACATCAGATATCACTCTCTCCCACAAAAATCCTCCTCACCTAACTATCTTGGAAGGTAATGCCCAAGCAAAGCCACTTGGATTTAAGTTCCAAATCCTACAAGTCTTGTGCAAAAGCACTAAGTCTATGAGAATTGGGGCCAGGATCCTTGTGGCTGAATCATTCTCATGAAATTTATTTACATATATGTGCATGTATTAAGATGTATATCCTAATCTAAGAAACTAACAATTATTTGAAGATATGCATATTGTATAGTGTGTTCTTATGCAAGACCTATAGAGGTAAAGGGAAATGACAAAACTCTATTACATAATAAGCATGGAGAAAGATTGTATAGTTCAGAGAATTAGCGTTCTGAGTTCTTACAGGCCTAGTACCCCGGGGTACCACGACAGTATGCTCGGGGTCCCACGATAGTACACTCGGGGTACCAAGTGAAGGAACTCTTTTAAATGTTTATACAATAAAAGATAAGTCTTAAATATTCTATTTCAATCTCTTTCTCGTTGTGAATACTATGAATACTTATTTTACTTATTTCATAAGAGTGAATGGTCATTTTATGACACTAAAACACTTATAATGGTATTTTATTGCTTAGGAGGAATCGCATTTTTGCCTTGAGGAGATTTATGTGACTTGCGCACAACTTGGTTCGTAATCAGCACCCATTTAACTACGGTGAACCAAGCCCAGTCCACCAAAACAACAAATATTTGGCCTGGGATCCTTGTCTCTACTTGGGCTTGTGTGCTAAGAAAAAAAAGCACTCTCACATTTTGGCGACTCCACTAGGAACCGGGAAAAAGGAGAGGGAAGAAGCAGTCTCTTCACAAGCATGGCTCCCAAGCTAGGAAACACCAAGAGGAAGGAAAGTTCTTCTTAAAGTGCAGGTTCCTCCAAAGAACATCCCACTAAGAGACTCTATATGGAATTTTAGGGAACTTCCCAACACAAGATACGTTTTATGCGTCATTATTTTCTCCATTTTACAATTTGAACATAATGGATCATTGCCTACTCTCTTAAAAAAAAAGGGGTAATGTTGTAATATTTAAACAATCATTATATTATCTCATTGCTTTAAAGAAAAAATGGAGAAGTGAGCAAATCATAAAAAGATTGCTGAAATGTAAATTACATAGCAAAGAAATTTCCTCACTTTGTGGGGCTAAAGAATTTTTGCAGCAACTTGATAATAATATCATATGGCGCAGGTTAGCAAAATGGAGTAGTTCCATGATCCCAACAAAAGCCTAGGAGATCCTTGACTCCAAGAAAGTAAAGCCTGGGAGATCCTTGATTCCAGTGTAAAAAAGAAAAAAAAAAAAAAAAAAAAAGAGTTGTTCCTTGATGGAATAGTTTTTTGATTCTAGCAAAGTGGAACAGTTCTTTGGTTCCAAAAAAAGTTGAAGTACTTCCATGGATCCAGCGAAGTAAAATGGTTAAAAAAAAAATTGGAGGTATCCAGAAAATGGATAGAAGTTCCACAATAGCTTCAAGAGAAGATGGATTAACCATGATTCAACTACAGCCCATGTCTAGGGGGCTAAAGCCTATTGTGCGGCAGACCTTGAATATATTTTGAAGAAAATCAATAGAAACACTAAATTGCAAGTTAGCAACAAAATCAACATTATTGAAAGCTCAACAATTATACAGTGCATCTATCATTTCTTACAGCTCAACAATTGGGCCCACCCATGGAAATAACAAGATTTGGAGAAGCTATAAAGTCCACTGAAGGACACGTACAACTAGCTCTAAAGGCCGACCATGGAATCATAAGTATCGCCTAATCCTTTCAATGTACCATTGGTACATGAAATAGGGACCGAATGGGAAGCCCACAAAAATTGCTGCCAATCCTAGTCCCTTCATCTAGCACAAAGTAAACTTTGTGGAAAACATAATCTGTGATGAGTTAGCTCCAACTGAAGAATATCCCATTGTTACGATCCCAGGGGGCTCCAATCCTAGAAGAAGAAAAACCCTGGAGGGAAGGCACAATATTGCTTATGAAGGCATGCTAAACCTGAATATAGCCTACAAGAGGATCTCGAACCACTATTTTACATGATAACCTAGGAAGGATGAGTCAGAACATCCCATCTCTAGTATCCTGAGGAGGGCTCCTATCTTAAAAGAAGAAGAAACTTGGAGGGAAGGCTAATATACTGCTTATGAAGATCCTGGAGAAACTTATGGATATGGAAAGGAAGGCATAAATCCTACCAAAGGAAAAATTAGAAGAGGTGAACTTGGGGGTTAACCCAAGGAACCTGGGGCCTATCCTAATCAGTAGTCAGTTATCGATACAAAAAGGATTCAAAGCCCAAGTCTATTAAAAGGGTTGAGCTCACCACAAAAGAAAAGGATGGTAGGCCCAAGTTTATTAAAATAGATTCAAAGCCCAAAACCCATGAAGGGATAGGCCTCAGAAAGAAACGAAGGAAGGAAGAAGCCCAGCCTATCAAGATCAGAAAATCAAAAAGGGAGTCCAGTGATAAGAACTAGACCGGGATACCAAGGGACTACCAGAAGCCCGAGGTCCTTGAGACATGTAGCAAAACTGGGATGAGATTAAGACAACTAAAAAAAAGTACCTAGAAAACACAAGAAATGAGGAACAGATACGTCTTTATCAGCCACCCAATGATGCAGAAAGGAATCAAAGAACTTGAACTAACAATTCATAAACAAAGGGTTGGTACCTCGGGGAACCCAGAAGGAAGAACCGTGAAGGGTAGTAGTTGGGAAAACTTTCAACCTGGCAAAGATGGAATTAGCTCACTCGAGAAAAATGACAAAATGAAAGGTAGCCAAAAAGCTGAATCTGAAAAGGTGAGGTGTAGAAGCCTTGAAGGAAGAGAGATTAGAAGTAAGCTCTCTAGGAACACCCCAGAAAGGAAAGTCAACAAGGAGCTTTTAGGGAAAAGGCATCAAAAGAAGAAAATTATGAGAAAATGAGGAAGGGACCAGCCACCAAAGCAGCTAGCAAACATTCTCCTTTTTTAACAGTTTGGATAGTCCACTAATGACCAAGGCTAGTCTTGGTGTGAACTTCCTAATGTAAGAAACTCTTTCCAAGCTCTTGAGTTCCTTAACCATGGTATGCCTCTTCATGGTTGATATTGTTGTTGCCTTAGTTGGATCTATGAGGAGATCGATGTTAGGCAAAGGAAATTTATCCTTTGGACACGCCTTATTTAATTTGGAGGAGTCTACGCCACTAAATCTTCATATTTTTTAATAGCTCCACCAGTTGCTCTTTTTTTTTTTTTCTTTTTTTTTTTTTGTACCAATAACTGACTGCTGATTAGGATAACTATCCAAGTTTCTAAGATTTGCAAAGTTTGAATCCCTTTGAATCCAAGTATGTTCTATAGTGGCTATTTCGGGATACTGAGCGATATTCCTCTTTCTTTTACTACTTTCTTTGAGTTTTTGACAGAGTTTTCTCAATAATTCTATTTTGATTCACTCTTACTAAATGCCCCTCCAATGTTAGCTGCTCTGGGATCCCGATCCCAAGCATATAGACATTAAGGGATACCGAAATCAGGTATCCCAACATAGAAAAGGCGTGTTTGGCAGTCATGCATCTCAACAATTGAATCATTACTTTTTTTTCCCACCAAATTCTATTGGTGATAATCTCTCATCCAATAAAAGCCCTCCTCTATCAGCCCTTGCAATCTTGAAGAGTGGCCCAGTGGCTAATATTAATTTCCCAATACAACATAGGTCTGAAAGATCCCCAGAGCTGTCAAGAGCTAAGCTGTAGCAAGCTTACTAGTCTAGTTCCCCGAAGAAGAGGAGTACATATTGAGTGAGAAGATCCCTAGAAAAGTAGTAATAGTAGAGATCCCTGGAAAGAAACAACTTATGAGGTTTGTGAAGTCAACTTCTAACGAGCATGACTAAAGGAAGCCTTCCTTTTCTAGGATCCTTGTGAGAGGATCCCCCACCTGAAGAAAACACCATGATAGAATCATTTTGGTGAAGCTCCTTCTAGCCACCAGTTCACCAGTGAGAGCAACTTTAGAAGACTCATAAAAGAAGAGTATTTTCATGAAGGATTTGTTCACAGCCAAGAGAGGATATTTTAGAAGATCCTCGAGGAAGGAAACAAATCCTTAACCCTTTCAAGAAAAGAAAAGAATTCAGTTTAGTAACCCCACTTGAGAATAGGGGCCTGCGAAGGAACATTTTCTGAAGATTGAAAAATTCAATAGCCATGAACAAATTTTCCAAGTGACATGGCCCAGGACTTGGGAAGAGTGAACTTTCCATGTACTTGGCCCAGGACTTGGCCAAAACAGATTTTTTCCAAGTGACATGGCTTAGGATTTGGAAAGAGCAAACTTTCCATATACTTGGCCCAGGGCTTGGCTAGAACAAATTTTCCAAGTGGCATGGCCTAGGACTTGGGAAAGGGAAAAATTTTCATGTACCTAGCCCAGGACTTGATCAAAATAGAAATTTTTCAAGTGACATGGCCTAGGACTTGGGAAGAGAAAACTTTCCATGTACCTAGCCCAAGACTTGGCCTAGAACAAATTTTCTAAATACATGGCTCAGAAATTAGCCAAGAGTAAAAGTTTCCAAGTACGACCAAGAAACTGGTCAAAAGCAAAAGTTTATGGATACAAGCCATAGCACGACCCAATAATGCGTGCAGATTGTAAGCACATCCCAGTAATGGGTACAACTTGCAGCACTTACCAGTAATGGGTACAAGCTATAACATGCACTAGCAATAGATACAAGTCGTAGCACGTCTTAGCAAAGGATGCAAATTGTAAGCAAGGCCCAACAAAGAGTATAAAGGGAAAGAGCCTCGAATGGGTATGAAAAATCAGAAGTGGGTGTATAAAGTGCACAAGATTGACCTCCTTAAAAAAATTGGTTCAAGGGAGCCTAAGGAAGCAAGGAAGGCATAGTTAAAAAAAAAAAAAAAAATTCCAAGAGTACATCACTCGAAGCCACAAAAGCATGGATACTTTTGCAAATCTCTATACAAAGAGATTAGTCAATGACATTGCAAACCAGCTAGCAACATTTCCCTCCTCCTACAAGGTGCAAACTCACCAAAGGCTTGGAGGTACTTCAATTCAATGAAAGAAAGATACCCTTTCGGTAAGCCCACTCATTAATACCATGTTTGAATATATCAAAACACTACAAAAAGTTGTGCAAGAGGTATCACCCATGCACTAATACTTTATTTGTGTAGATTAAAATGAAAATTCTAATATTTTGGTCTTCTTACTTGACCAATAATTAAAAATCAAAATTTGAATTCTTGTGTGGTTGAAATCCTCACATGGTTTCATATACATGAAATAATTTTTTTTATTGCTATATCTTATTTGGCAATTGGCTTTTCCAGTGCATACACTGGGTCCTAAGATAAGATTAAAATTTTTCCTTAGATATATCTTTCACTTGATAAAATTGAGAAGTCTAGTGCAAAATTTATTGTACATAAGTTTAGCCATTGTTATTTTCTTTGGCTCTTGAACTATATGGTATGTAGCAACAACAACAATATAATTGGTGGCATGATATGTGAATAATTCACTGCAATCTGAAATATTATACAATCTCTCACAATTTGGAGAAAGAATAAGGCAAAGATCAAGAGCATCCACAAGAAGAGCAAGGTCTTTAGCTAAAGCAAGGCATGGTGATGTTCTTAAGCCTTCTAAGCCATGTCCTCAGGGAAGTTTCTATCTCTTAATACATTTTGAGAAGAATAGCTAGCCTTGATTAGACTTTAAATCAGCATGTTTATATGATTCAATGACTTATGATATCATGGTCTCATTGGTAAGTCACTATTCATGGACTAAAAATCCTCATATGGCAAACATCTTGGTGTAATTCACCTTAGCCATAGCAAGCATGTACTACAATGCATAGAATATCTTTGGCAAAGTTCATGGGGGCTTCCCTCGCTCAAATTATTTTGTAAAGCAAACAAAATCTTGTTGACAAAGCAATGCTTTCTTATATTGAGATTTAATTTTTGTATGCTACTTTCAAAAAAGCATATCCTAGAATTGCTAGCAAAAACACTAATGCTAGAAATATACTCTTGGCATCAAAAGCCATAGCAATATAATTTTGGCTATATATGAATACCTCATTGTCGGCTTGACAAAATTGATTTGTTTTATGGAAAATTGAATACCAATCTACAGCTTAATACTAACATGAAGGTGAATTCTAATCTTTCGCAACATGTTAGTTAATCCCATGAAAGAAGTGTAGTAATTCCTTTAGAGTTTCCCTCAAGAATTATTTGATCTACACATTGGTTCTACAAACCATGAAAGTGTCCAAGAACAATTTATTTTCTCACGTGTGGGCTATAGGTAACCCACGAGCTCAGGGGGCTAATGTTAAGGGCCAAAATTTCACAAGAAAGCCCATTCCGTGAAAAGTAAGGAAAGACCATGGACTTTAACGAAAGAAAGCCCAATTCATGAAGTTAAAAAGGACCATGAAGGCCCAAAATACCAAAAAGAAGGAAAAAAAGAAAGAAAATAACAATAATAATAATAAAGAAAAAAGAAGAGGATCTCGGTTAGGTCCGAGGACATGTAGCAAGGATCCTGGTCAAACCAGAGTATATGCAGCAAGAAGAAGGATCCCAATCAAACCAAAGAATATGCAATAAGATGTATGTTCATATTTTCAACAAAATCCATTAAAAATCCAACAAAAAACCCAAGTATTATCTTTGTAACCCATGGTCCAAGCCCGTGGGATCTCAAGTGGATAGTAAGGGAGAAATGGTTTGGTTAGTAGGGGAGTGATTTCTGGTAAAAGGAGGATCCCGAGGGTTTCCATTGGTTCATATATTTGATTAGAATGCATGAACCAATGAAAAAACTCAGTTCCCCCATGTGCATGACACCTCCCCACAATTTCCTTTCAATTGTCATTTTCAACAAAGCTGTCACAGTACATTAAGCAGCCCACTTTTTCCTCTAACTTTTCAAGAAAGAATCATTTATTTATAGCTAAAGCCAAATGCCCCTTTTGAGTTATAATTGCCTAAATAAGCTAAACTTCTGCCCAATGCACATTTCAGGGGGCCGAGGACATGGTATTACCCAGCAAACCTAAGGCGTCCTTGCCTGGGGTACCAGACCAGGTCTGCTATAAAAAGAACATTAAGGCATAGTAGAAAGGGGGATTCAGAGGGGAGAAAAATGGGGATTTAGGGGAAGAGTTTAAAGGTTCAAAACATATATTCTTAGAGTTTCAAAAGCCCAGCAAGGAAGAGAAAGAAAGAAACAAAATAAGAGAGCCAAGGTGGAGGAATTTGTCCCATATCCTTGAGATTATTCAAAATATCACTTAGCCTTCAAAGAAACATATGCCAAAACATGCACACATCAAATATCACTCTCTCCCACAAAAATCCTCCTCACTTAACTATCTTGGAAGGCAATGCCCAAGCAAAGGCACTTGGATTTGAGTTCCAAATCTCACAAGTCTTGTGCAAAAGCACTATATCTGTGAAAATTGGGGCCAGGATCCTTATGGCTGAATCATTCTCATGAAATTTATTTACATATATGAGTATGTATTAAGATGTATATCCTAATCTAAGAAACTAACAATTATTTGAAGATATATGTATTGTATAGTGTGTTCTTATGTAGGATCTATAGAGGTAAAGGGAAATGACAAAACTCTATTGCATAATAAGCATGGAGAAAGATTGTATAATTCAGAGAATCAGCATTCTGAGTTCTTACAGGCCTAGTATCTCGGGGTACCACGACAGTATGCCCAGGGTCCCACGACAGTATGCTCGGGGTACCAAGTGAAGGAACTCTTTTAATTTTTATACAATAAAAGATAAGTCTTAAATATTCTATTTCAATCTCTTTCTTATTGTGAATATTATAAATACTTATTTTACTTATTTCGTAAGAGTAAATGGTCATTTTATGACACTAAAACACTTATAATGGTATTTCATTGCTTAAGAGGAATCGCATTTTTTTCTTTAGGAGATTTATGTGACTTGTGCACAACTTGGTTCATAATCAGCCCCCATTTAGCTGTGGTGAACCAAGCCCAGTCCACCAAAACAACAAATATTTGGCATGAGATCCTTGTCTCTACTTGGGCCTGTGTGTTAAGAAAAAAAGAGCACTCTCACATCTTGCTAAAGATCTTGTAGAGAACAATGTAGATGCACGAGTTCTCATGGTGTGCGCTGAGATCACAACCATTTTTTTTCCTATGAAGCATGGGTGCATTTCTGGATTCGAGTGTAGGTCCGAGACTTGGCAATTTTTGAAAAAGTAGAATGCGGGTGCGGCGATTAAAAAATTATTAAAAATATTTTTATTAAAAGCAAGACTTAGGTACAGTACTTATGTGCTATTCCTTAAATTCTCTTTTTAAAATTTTGCTATGTGGATTTTTTCTCATGGGATGGAAGTGTATTTTTAAGTTAAATAACCACATGGCTGAATCTTAAGAGGGAAACTTAAGGAACAGTATCTAAGATACTATACCTAAGTTTTATCCTTTTATTTATATTTTCTATATATTGCTAAACATACTTTTTCACATTATATAAGCATATACCAAATTTAAGAGTAATAGTAGATCATAACTAAAACATGATGGTCATAAATTAAATACAACCCACAAGTTTGAAACTAAAACAAAATAAAAGATAATAAAAAAGACAATCAAATACAAGCCTCATCATCATCATCATCAAGATTAATAGCTTCACTTCGAACTTCACTTTCACTACTAGTAACACTAGTGCTAGCATTCCTAATAACCATGGCCTCCAACTTTGGCTCATCAAGTGTAAGGATAGCATGCTCAAGAATTCCAGCTCCTCCATGTATGTTACTATCATTCCAAGAGTCTCTTGTTATATCCCACATCTTTGTTGCTGCATTTACGTACTCCTCATTGCGCCTTGACAAGAGTCAAAGATTAGAATACACATATACCAAATCCTCAACATGTGCAAGAGCCATTTTTTTTCTTTTTAAGAAATGAATGAATTTGTATGTGCTCCAATTCCTCTTAGCACATGAGGATGAATAAGGTTGTCCAAGAAGTTTAATGGTAAGGGTTTGAAGAGTTGGAAATAAGAAGGAGCCATGGTATTGCCACTGAACCAAAGGTTGTAAGGCCCACCTATCTATCAAGGCATCTAGTGAAGGAAACCTCCCTCCTGAAAATGCTGTAAACTCAATTTTCACCACCTTTAATTCACCCTCATCTTCAAAGTATCGCTCCAAACACTTGCTCCTTTCCATAGAATTTTTATAATCCTGATATGGAGCGATGTGTTTAGGATTCTCCGAAAGCCATTCAATGGAGTAATACCTAGTTAAAGATTAAAAAAAAAAAAATATATATATATATATATATATATATATATATATATATATATATATATATATATATATATATATATAGATGATGAAACGTGTGTTTTACTAGAAAGGGAAACTAAGGAAAAGAGAAAATGAAAGTACTTACTTAGGATTTAGGAAATGAGCCAAGAATGTAGTGGTGTACAATTTTTAGTCCATCAATCAATGAGTATATCATACACCACATTAAAAAATGAGCTATACTCATCATCTTCCAAGCCTTCATGCCGATATATTGCTGCCTTCACCTTCTCTATCATTGAATCCCAGATTTCATACACAAGATAAAGACAAGGCCTATCTGTGTCAGCTACTCTTAGCATATCATAAATAGGTGTTGTGAATTCAAGAATATATTCAACAACATCCTGCCAACGATCACTTAGAATCATTTCTTTCACCTTTTGAGTTTTTCCAACATCATCCTCCCTATAAGCAGCCTATTGGTCACTAATAACCATGG
This sequence comes from Quercus cerris, assembly GCA_963669245.1. Lineage (NCBI taxonomy): Eukaryota > Viridiplantae > Streptophyta > Magnoliopsida > Fagales > Fagaceae > Quercus > Quercus cerris. The sequence goes on along the minus strand of OY770014.1, from coordinate 22,622,860 downwards.
CTTGAAGGTATCTTTTTATCAACTTCAACCTTCTTAGCATTACAACAATTGAAGAAAATCTAGTATCAGCAACTTGGAGCAGTTTTAACAGACAAAATTCATTAAAAATTGCCAACCTCATTGAATGGTTCATGATAAAAACACATATGAAGGTTGCATCATCAGCAATACTTGTAATCCAACTACATTCTTCATATGTAACTTCATTCTTTTCAGTGTCTTTTGTTGCACAAATATTCTTCAAAGCTAGATTGAGAGTGTGGACAACACATGGTGTCCAAAATATTTTGGGATACTCACCTTCAATAAGAGCTCTAGCAAACTTCATCACACTAGCATTATTAGTGATGACTTGGACAACTTTTTCATGTTTAATCTCTTTTATAGCATCCTTCAACACCCCAGCAATAAAATGTTTGTCTTTGAACTCACCTGACCCATCAATTGCCTTTATAAACACTAGACCCCCATCTGATGCAGCCATAATATTAATAAAAGACCTCTTTTATGGATCTGACCATCCATCAAAAACTATACATACACCATTTGCAAGCCAAGAGTTCTTAATTAGTTTCAAAAATCTTTCAACATTAGCTCTTTCTTTTTGTAAAAGTGTTGTTCTTAAGGCATTGTATCCAGAAGGAATATAACCCGGAATGTTATGGGTTGCAACATATGCATAGGAACTACAATAATTTGGGTTCCTTGCAAAGTGAAATGGAAGCCCACCGGTATAAAATATCCTAGCAATTCTACCATCCAATTCATGTCTAGCATTATTCTAGAATGCTCTCTTCAAAGGAGAATTCATAGTCACCTTCCTTCTTTTACCATTAACTAGATTTGTATTACCACTCCCTTCTTGTCTCCAAGATGAGGGAATAGGCCACGGCCTAGGAGAGGTGGGGTTAAGGGAATTTGACTTCTACATTCTCTCTTTAACTTATCATTCTCAACTTGATCATGCATTTATCATTCTCAACCTGATCATGCATTCTCTGCATTTCCAATCTATGGCTCGATGTCACTATATCGCATGCTCTAATACCTTTATTACTAATTTTTAATAAATGAACCTTAACCCTAGAATAGGATCCCATAAAAATTCCACCACAATAGTTGCACTTAAAATGTGTGTTTATGCCTGATTAAGATGTAGAACCAAGTGGTTTTTCCAATTTATTCACATACTGCCAAAGAGGAGTATCAGCATTTGGGACTTCTTCATCTAATAAAGGTGAAGTTTTTGTGCTAGTCACTTCATCTATTGCAAATTCAATAATTTCAATTTAACCTACAAATAATTTGACAAATATATAATAACTAAATAAAAAATTAAACCCAAGTCACAACTTACAACATTACAGGCAGCTTATATAAAAAATTAAAAAAAGCAAATTCCAATGAGTAAGAGTATGTGAGAGTATAATGGAGGGTGAGAAACTAAGAATGAAAGGTTTGATACATGAGTTGAGAGTGGGTCAGTGAGCTTGAGAGCTGAAACCGAGTGATGGATTGATGGTGGAGATTTGAGACCGAGTGATGCAAAGAATAGAGTGATTGTGTCTTAGGGAGAGGCTGTGAGACTTTGAGATTGCGTCTTAGTGAGTGAATACGAGCTATGAGAGAGAGGGGAGACACAAAACAGAGAGGGGAGACGGAGAGCAAAAAGCCAAGAGGCAGACGGAGAGCAAAGATTGAGAAACAAAATGGTAGAGAGAGTTTAGGGTTTTTTGTTTAAAGCTTAAGTTGAAACGGTGCGATTCGCACCTTTTTTTTTATTTTTTATTTTTTTAACTTGAATTTTGGCTTGAATCGGCTGGTACGCCTGAATCGGCCTATTTCGGCGTCAGATGCCGGTGCAGCACCCTTGTAGCTGCATCGGTGCTTCAAAGAGTTTTTCCCTGATGCAGCTCCTACACCATTTGGCCATGGGTAGATTGCGGCCTAACACGCTTCGTGCTTGCCACCATTTGGTAATGTATCAGTAGTGAGGGCTTTTAGAGTTCTCATAAGGAACCTAACCCAGATATTATTTTTGTATCCTAGACAAGGGCTGTCCATGGGTCAATCGGTGTTTGTTTTGGGTTCAAATTCCAGCAATCAACCCTAAGATCATGCAACCCTTTACCAATCATGGGTATAAGGGTCATTGCCTATCACAACTTAAAAGTTGTAGCGGTCGGATCAATTGCAATCATCTTTGGCATGGTTGCATCAATCCATCATGGTTGCAATCACTAGATCTAGCTAAGATCTCACCAAATCTTGTCGAGTACTCACTAGCTCCAGCTAAGATCTTACCAAATTTGGATGGGATCTCACCTTATTTGAGTGCTGGCATGCAATGTAGAGCAACAGATTGGTGAAAGGAGAAGGGTGTTCCAATGGCTTTTCAGTTAGATAGGCTCATGTCTGATTTCAGACAATAAAACCCGTCACTCAAATCAAGAACTTGGATTTTCTTGGATTAGATTTACTATTGACTGCCTCATTAATGGATTAATTGACCTTTGGTTCTGATTCCTTAGGAGATTTTCAGATAGTGCATGAGGTTTTAATAGTTAATGATGCAAATTACAAGTTTTGAACCTTGAGAGGCCATATTAGAAGCAACTACAAACTTAAAGAGTGAAACGTATTTAAGCCAATTTAATTTCTTGCTAACAACAATAGCTGATAAAACTTACGATTGCAAAATTATACCGTTTTTAACATCAAAGGATCACCAATTCTGTAAAAAAATATAGCATGAACCTCCATTAGCCGAATCACTTGGCCACATCGAGTGTATACAATTTGGATATATTCTTACATTCCAAAGATTGAGCATAAATATTGTTGCTTCTAGTAGTTTTGACAAGATATTCTGGCCAAGGAATCATGATGGGGTCTATACTGTTAAGTCAGGTTATAAATTGCTCATGGAGATGGAGCATGAGAATGATTTAGATCCTAACTCAAGTTCAACTGGAGCGATGAAGAGCACATGGAATAGAATTTGGCAGGTGGAGGTACCAAACCGGATTCGTCTGCTCTTGTGGCGTGCTGGTACCGATTCCTTACCTTCATGAGCTAATCTGTTTCGTCGTAAGTTGTTAACAGAGAACATGTGCCTCCAGTGCAAGACGGGCCCCGAGGATACACTACATGCTCTATGGACGTGTCCTCAACTAGCCATGGTATGGCAGGTTTATTTTGCTGACTTGATTGAAGGCACTAACTCTGCTTCTAGTTTTTTGGATGTTATTCAGCTTGCACAACAGGACCCATCCCGCTTTGCTTTATTTGCTTGGACGTCATCCATGATTTGGATGCGAAGGAATAAGTTACGCATGCAAGAAGATACGGCTCCATTAGCTAAAATCAGTTCCATGGCTTGTGAGGCTCTCCAGGAATACAATCAACTTCGGCCCACTCACGAGAAACTCCCACGAACAGCTAGATCTGTAAGATGGCGTCCTCCACCGACAGGCCTGCTCAAAGTTAACTTTGATGGGGCCCTTTTTGCTGAAGAAAATATTGCTGGTCTGGGTATTATAATCCGTAATGAAAGCGGATTGGTTATGGCTGCTCTGACACAATAGATTGCACTGTCTGCTTCGATAGAGATGGTGGAAGTGCTAGCAGCGCACCTAGCTCTCTGGTTTGCAAAGAAGCTGGGTTTTCCCAGTTTGATAGTTGAAGGTGATTCAGAAATTATTATTAACTCCATCAATGGCGACAATATGGCTCATTCTGAGTGTGGGCATATTTTACAAGACATTAAGTTTCTTTGTTCTTTTTTCAATTGTATTTCTTTTCAACATATTAGGAGGCAAGGTAACGGTCTGGCACATAAACTTGCCAGAAGAGCCATGCCTAATCCTTTTGATGTTTGGATGGAGTCTGATGTACGGTTTTAGACCCCTTAAAACACACAGATTGCGTAGCCTAGATTAATTAGCCAAGTTGTTACTTAGTCAAATTAAGCAATTCTAGGTTAAAACAATCAAACAATCATATCAAGAATAATAATACAGCGGAAAATAAATAACACAAGATATGATCACCCAGGAAACCACACGGTAAAAACCTGGGGAGGATTTGACCCACCGATCCTCAAGGCTAACCTGAATTCACTATGAAAGAATTGAAGTTCGTACAAAAGGACTACAAGCTCCCCGCTCGACTTCCTAATGCTACCCACCAGTAGAACTTCCTGACACGACCACGCGCAGGCTCCGAATCCACGGACTACTTCTTTCTTGAATTCTTCAATCAGCTACAAGCTCCCCGCTTGCTTTTCTTTTAAGTTCCAATGGTTGCAACAATAATGATCTTCAAGATGTTGAAATAATCTCCACCATGAAAACCCTAAGTTTTGTGTAAAGGAAAGCTCCTCAAAGATCTCACACGAGATTCACACAAAACAGCAAAGTATGAGCAACAATACAATATGGACCACCTTCAAAAACGTGGCTAGGGTTTTATTTATATACCTAGGGTAAAAACATAAAACCCTAAACGTTTAATGAAGTAGGGCTGAGTTGGAAATTCTGCAGAAAATTCAACCTGTGCGATTTTCGATCGATCGAGTCTATTCTTCGATCGATCGAGCCAGGCCGAGAGTCCCAAGTACTTCTGCAGCCACTCGATTCCAACTTTACAATATTAAACCAACTTTGAGCAACTCTAAAGAAGACACCATACAATGTTTTGATCATGGTTTGCCAACATTACAAATTAGAGTTCTAAATACATAAAATCCTAAGACCTTAGAACCTAACATCTGATCCTCCAGACGCAATTGATGTTTACAATTTTGACCTTCAGTTCAGTACGTAATAATATCTCTCTAAGGATAGGGGTTTCTCAAAAAAAAAAAAAAAAAATTATTGTTGCTTCTCTTATTGATGTAATATGAAGAATATTGGAGGGACCAAAAAGCAATTTGACATAGGCTTGGGCTTTATGGGCCTAATGCTTAAGGAGAATGACCAACTCCACAACTTGCCTGATTCAGGCAATTGGCTTGATTCCAACAATTCTCATTGCTTCTTTGGGTCTATTGTTTCTTTGGACCAGTAATGGCATACCTACATCTTTCCAACAGTCTAAAGCCAATGCTCTAACTCACCTTGTGCTCGAACTATTTTGGGTTTTCTCAAAGAAATCATCTAGGCTTCGGACAAACCAATCTCACATAAATATTTATTGTGCCACATCCACCTTCGATAGCTTTAAATATGATTGAACATCTCCCTTGTTAGTGGTTCAAGTCGTTCTAAAATTTATCCCATCAACCAATCACGGAAGTCGGAACCCACTTCAAGCACTCTATAAGGCCAAATTTATGGATATGATTTATGTCAGAAATGTTGTTAAAATGCCTAGTTTTAAGAGCCTGGTACATCTTCTAAAGAGGTAGTATTTTTTAACACTTTGGTTTAGTTGTTTAGTTAGACAGGTGGCTAAAATTTAAGAGGGCTTGAAGGGTTTCCACATTTTGTTCAAGTCAACTTAACTCAAGTAGAATTTTATAGTTTAATTAACACTTCTTAGTATATTTAAAGAAAATGTTCAAGGTTTGAATCTCTTATTTCCCAATTATTAAATTTAAAAAAAAAAATTATGACAAGTGGTGTTCAATCACAATTGACGAAGACTTTGCTTGGTATTCAAGATGCATGTATTGCAATCACCAATTTAATTTTAAAAATCAATTTGCCTTCAATGATATATAGAATTATACAATGATCCACATCAATTAAACTAAATATTTTCTTAGTTGACAAAATATAATCAATTTTTAGAGTGCTGACCATGTTAAGATATTTCAAGTTTCAAATGTACGGACTTTCGAATTTTTTATAAAGACCACGTCATCTTTTCTTAATCTATTGCCACCGACACTTATGAGTTGAACTCATTCATTTTTTTTTTTTTAATTTCTTTGATTAATTGGTTTTTTTACTTTTTTATTTATTTGTTAAAACAAGTATACCAACTTTAAATAAAAAACAAAAAATTTATCTATGTATGTTCATTGCTATTTATCATCAAAGATGTACTCCTTTAATTTATAAGAAAACAATAATTAATTCCAAAGTTTTGCAAAAATGACAATATTTCTTAAGTTGCATAACGAATTTGATGAAATTCTTATGTTGCCCTTGGTTAAGTGACAACATTCTTAATTTTGCGTAAATTGAGTAATGTAAGGGTAAAATAAAGATTTCATTGATAAGTTAGAAGACAAATTAAGAACCTAATCACTTGAGAGTTGAGATTAGGTTAGTCAAAAAATAAATTAATTCAATGACAAAATAAGTATTTCATCGATCACCCTTCAAAAGAAAAAGTATTTCATCAATCATATCTAGTATACTAACGAAACACTCAACAAGATCATTATTTTGCAAACTTTGGGTTGTTTTTGTTTTCTTATACCTAGTAGTATAATTTTCCATATTATATCCAGTTGTGTCAATTCATAAATTAGAAAACACGAATATAATACTATCCCTACTTAATTTAGTAGGGTGGGGACAATTTTTGCTTCTGATACTCTTCAACCATTGGCTCATCCCTTATAAGGTGCAAAGAGGAAGACAATCCTTCCAACGAGGGACAACAAAAATTGCCTAAGATTTCAACCATGGTCTAGTCCTTGGCCTTGAAGCAAAAATTGTCTCTACAATAAAAGAAACCAAACTAGTGGTACTCTTCAACCATTGGCTCATCCCTTATAAGGTGCAAAGAGAAAGACAATCCTTCTAATGTGGGACAACAAAAATTGCCTAAGGTTCCAACTATGGTCTAAACCTTGGCCTTGAAGCAAAAATTGTCCCCACAAGTACCACTTGAATTTTCTTTTTAAAATTTTTCCATATTATATATCCAGTTATGTCAATTCATAAATTAGAAAACAAAAATATAATATTATCCTTAATTTAGCACCACTTGAATTTTCTTTCTAAAATTTTGACCCCAATAACGGTTGACGCAGCGCATGCGCAATGCGATTTACTATTTCTTTAGCCCACTGACTTGGATCGTGATTCTGTATTCCACCAGTAAGAAAATGCATATAATCTCACCGACATCATCTTCTTCTTCTTCTTCTTCTTCTTCTTCTTCTTCTCTTTTTTATTTTTTATTTTTTATTTTATTTTTTATTTTTTTATTTTTTTTATTTTTATTTTTATGAACTCACTAACATCTTTTATTATTGTCTCTTGGCATTCTTTACATGGCTAGTATTGTTTTAAATTATAGTCGGCCTCTTTCCTTTACGAAATCACTCTTTTTAGCATTTAAAAAAAAAAAAAAAATCTTTTTAGCTATTTCGATTTGGAAGGTTGTTAGAATTGGGATTCTAAGCAGAGCAAATCAGATCAATGATCATAAATCCAAATTTTTATACAAAAATATTAGAAGTGGCTTTGAACGTTAAATATTCATTCATAGTTGTCAAAATCCCGATCTAAATCCTACGATACTATGACTTTATGATCCCACCTACTCAAAACGATCCGGATTTTTCAAAGATTTTTGCGATTGTTTAAGATTGGTAGAATTATATGATTCTGAAAATTCCAAACAATCTTGGTTTCTTTTAATCTTCTTTAACTTGACAGAAGGTTCAGTTGGACTCAAATGAAAAATAACATTCCAATAGACTAAGTTTTGCTATTTTGTAGAGAGATAGAGTGTCAGTTGGACTCAAATGAAAAATAACATCCCCATAAAGTGTCATGTTTTGAGATTTTTGGCCTCTTTAAATAATGCTTACAAATGCATGTAGTGATTTATAGTAATTACATCAAATAGATGCAAATTATGAATGAATGTATAATTTATGTGATTATATAACATACCAATGTTTTTTTTTTTTTTTTTTCCAAATAATGTAGGATTTTACGAATCCATGATCCCACCTACCCTCCTACGATCTTACTTAGGATTCCAATTTTGGCAACCTTGATTCATTATAATATCATGAGATTGGTCCATAAATAATAATAATAATAATTTTTACTTCAATATAGTGTAGTTTTTTATATCCTACATCACTAATTCTATGCAAACCAAGGAGATATATACTTAATTTATCCCTTCTAGCTACATAATTTATTTTTATAAATTAGTATAATTTATCTGACATAAATTTTTTCCAAGGAAAGAGAGAGAGAGAGAGATACACATATATATTATATATATACACACACAGCATGAGTGTTGTGCATGCTAATTAAGGAGGGGTAGGCAGTGCTTCTGCTTATGAGACAAGAAGTGCAACAGCTCAAAGACCAAGCAATACATTAACATATACACATGCATGCAAGTCCAACCTCTGTGTTTGTGTCAAGCGCAATCAGGTCTAGCTTAATGACTGCCCGTGTGCCAATCCATGTCAAAGTAGTTCCAAGCATTAGAATTATCCCATATGACTAAGAATTACAGTAGTTGTGGAAATTGAGTAATAGTTAATTAGTTACAGTTAGCGAATCTTGTGCTTATCTTGGCCATTGCATTGTAAAAAGCTTGATATATAAGCTCGATGATACAAGCTTGAATTGTACATGCAATTTTCATTCAAGAAATATTAAGCTTAGTAATAGAGTTAATGTGGTTCAGTCTAACTACCTATATCCACAACTAAATTTTAATTATAATTAGTTGTGTTTATATTTTACAATGAACCTTCAGGTACATATAGGAGCTAGGTTAGCCCTCAACTCTTGGTGACAATGCAATGACAATATGATGACAAGATGTAATGAGAACATAATGACAATATGCTAATCATACCGGACAAAATTGGCCTCTGCCATTTTCGGGAAAAATAAGTAGCATTCTGCCCCCTTTCCCAAACTAATTAGGGAAATGTCCCTCTTTTGAAACTCAACTTACTCAAAATCAAGTAAAAAAAAAAAAAAAATTTCTAGAGCCTTATAGTGACGTTTTTAAGTATCTATAGTGACATTTTAAGGACCTATAGAGGCGTTTTGTAACTCGATTTCCATGTACTCGAGTTATATGCAATCTTTTGACCTATAACTCGAGTTCATGGAGCTTGAGTTACAAAACGCCACTATAAGTCCTTAAAAACGTCACTATAAGGCTTAACTCGATTTTGAGAAAGTCGAGTTTCAAAAGAGGGGCATTTCCCTAATTAGTTTGGAAAATATGGTAGAATGCTACTTATTTTGCCCGGAAAGGGCAAAGGCCAATTTTGTACCCCTAAACTCATGGTGGAGAGTGTGAGACCAACTTGAATTTGGAATTTAAGCTTGTGAAGATGCTTTAAAGATAACCATGAATAAACTAATCGTTTGTAGAATAGGTCAGGCACAATGATTATGATGGCAATATCCACAACAAGGAATGAATGTAAGAAGATAGCTACAAAACAACTACACCAATGACCAAAGAGTGGCTACTATGGTTGAAGGGCAATTACACTAGTGGCCTAAGCAGTGGCAGCTCCAGGAATTTTTCTTAGGGTGGTCATTAAAAAACTTAAATTTAACAAAATTTAATAAAATAAAATTTGAATATATCGATATCACAAAAAAGCGCAGATACACAAATCTTTAAAATTTTATTCTACGAGTTTTCATATTTTGAAATTGATGTATGGTAGTTTCGTTATCAATTCTATCAACTACACCATTTTCAATGTATACAACTAAACAATCATTAAACTACTAATATCCCATCCAATTACAAACATCTTGCCTAATAAGTGTGAGTTTGGATTGCACTGAAAACTCATCACGTCTGGCATTTGTGGTCAACAGTTGGGTCCCATGCACTGTTTATGGGACCCAGCTGTACGGAAAAACACAAATCTAACTTTAAAATTAGGTCCTGCAGGCACTATTCATCATTTAAAAATTATTTTGCTAGTGTTTTCAACAATAAGTTTTCAATTTTCAGCAATAAGCAGTATCTAAACAGACTCTAAGTAACAATATAAACAAAATACATCATCTTTTTTTATGATCTATTCCAACCAATTTTTTTATTCTTTAAACTAATTAGTATTAAATCAACACAATACTCCATTAATTTATTTTTTTTAGGTAAATCATGGCCAAGAAGTTGACAAAAACCTCTTTGTAAATATGCTCTTCTTATTTCATCCTGATTATTAGGATGAAAAAATGAGGCCTTTTCCCATAGCCTATGATCTGAAAGAAAATTATTAAAGTCAACATAGTTTTGCTTAGAATATTAATCTTGCAATATAAGTGATTTCTTTATAAGAAATTTATTCATGGTGTGAAATAATAAAGGGTAAACTATAAGTTCATTCAATATATTATGTAGGGATGAAGGGCCCAAATATAGGAATTGGGTCGTGGGCCATGCCTACGAACAAGTAAATACTAACAAAAGCACACTGTTTAATAGGCCATGGAAGAAGTTTGGTCATAAGGAGCTGGAAACATTGTCCGAGGATAAGCACCTCCTCAGCTAAACAGAATAGAGGTTAGAGGTTCGATCCTTCATCAAGAACAAGGTAACAAGCAATTATTCTGTTAAGGATAGACATCAGATTGGATAAGACAAAAGAGAGTGGGAAATATCTGAGAAGAAAGTTGCTACTACCACATTGAATGCTCTGCATCTAAACCCCCTAGCCGCATTAATATGGACGTGATAACTAAACAGTAATCTTCTGCCTTACAGCTACCCCCAAAGACTTCAGGAAGGTGCTGATGAGAAAGTATCAAAGCCAGCAATCTAATCTACACGTGGAGGCTGAGATGAAAGAAGGAAGAAGAATGTAAAGGAGAAAACCCCCATTACAAGGGGATCATTAGAAAGTCTAAGAGAAAATCACTGTAGACTCAAGAATTGTAATCATGTATAAGTCTAAGAGAAGTAAATAAGAATAAACCATCCTCGAACTTGACCAAGGAGAACTTTTCTTGCCCAAAACTGTTTGTTTTATTCTTTTCAACAATAACTAACCTACTGTAACTGCTAATCACTTAACTCATTGAAAGTTCATCTTCAAGCCCACTCTATAACAAATTCATTGTTTTGGGTTCTTTAGGCCATTGACTCTTCATTTGGGCTTTGGGAGCAAATTGTGTCCTTACAATTGGTGCCGTCTGTGGGAATTTGATTATTCTTGAGTTCATCCAACCATGGTAGGGTCGGGGCCAAACTGTGAAGAATTTGTGGGATCCCAACGTCAAGATCAATTTCTTAATCTTGAACGAAGGAAAGACCGTGAAGTTAGTATACATACCACCCATACAAGTTGGAGTCATTCTAGAAGTGGGAGTCATGTGTCCCATGGAGAAAACATTAGAAACATGCAGTTGGAGATAGACCACTTATGGAGGAGGTTACGCCATAAGCAACGGAGAAGGACTTCTTCAAGCTCAAAGTCTCCCTTTGATGATGATGATGATAGTTACAGGACTAAATGAAGGATTCCTCCCAGCGAGTCCTTTTCTTATGATAAGGATCGTCATTATAGGCAGAGAAGCAAAAGCCCATCTCACAGGGGCTTGGGCAATGATGTTATAAGCAGGGCCTTGCGCCAAATTTCTAAATCATCGTTTACATGAAGGATTGAAGGGGGAAAGCTTCCTCGGCGATTTACTCAGCCAACATTTATCATGTATAATGGTAGGACGAATCCTGTGGAGCATGTTAGCCACTTCAATCAAAGAATGGTTGTTCACTCAAAAAATGAAGCCTTAATGTGCAAAGTGTTCCCATCTAGCTTGGAGCTAGTAGCGATGAGGTGGTGGTTTGATGGGTTGGAGGAAGGATTAATCAACTCTTTTCAGGAGCTTACCAGGGCTTTTGGAGTCCATTTTGTTACTTGTAGTAGGGTTCCTCATCCCTTGGATTCCCTGCTATCTATGGCCATGTGAGAGGGAGAGACCCTGAAGACGTATTCAGACAGGTACTGGGAGATGTTTAATGAAATCGACAAAAATTTTGATGATGTAGCAATAAGGACTTTTAAGGTCGGCCTACCTGCTGAGCACAATTTAAGGAAATCTTTGACAAGAAAGCCTGCCAAAAGTGTACATCAGCTCATGGATCGAATTGATGAGTATAAACAGGTCGAAAAAGATCAATAACAAGGAAAAGGGAAGGCTAAAGTAATTCCTCAAGACTAAAGGGATTTCAGTTCGGAGAGGTACAATAATAATCGGCCTAGGAGAGATTTAGTTGGGCATACTGAGTTTGCTACTGCCTAGGTAGTTAATATTGTGTTTAGGGAGCTTGTGCACAAAATCTTGGAGAAAGTAAAGAATGAGTCATACTTCAAGTGTCCAAATAAGATGGGAGGAGACCTCATGAAATGCAATCAAAGTTTTCATTACTAATACCACCAGGACCGAGGACACACTACAGAAGAGTGTAGGATTTTACGGGATCACCTGGAGCAGCTGGTCAAAATTGGGAAACTAAATCAATTCTTGTATTAGCCCAATGGACAAGAGAGCTAGACAGGGATGGCATATCAGATGCTACTTCAAGACCGCTCTTAGGGACGATTAGTGTTATTCTTACTGCCCCAAGTAGTATTAGGTCCTATCCATCCAGAGTGATGTCTATAGCCCAACCACATACTAAGGACTTGACCCCTGATTCTAAGAGGGGTAAGATGGAAGTCTAACCAGCTTTAAGCTTTTTTGATGAAGATAAGGTGGGAACCTTATAACCACATGATAATGCCTTGGTGGTTGCCCTCAGGATTGGAGGGCATGATGTGAAGAGGGCTTTGGTAGATCAAGGCAGCGGCACAAAGATTATTAACCCTGACCTATACAAGGGGCTCAAGCTGAAGCATGAGGACTTGGCTTGCTAGGATTCTCTTTTAGTAGGGTTTGATGGGAAGACAGTCATCCCAAAGGGTCAAATCAGATTACCTGTTCAGGCAGGGTCAGAGGTCGTGGAAGTAGACTTTATTGTGATAGATGCATATTCCCCTTACACTACTATTATGGTGAGACCTTGGCTTCATACCATGGGGGCTATTTCTTCCACCTTGCACTTAAAAATGAAGTATCCTTCAAGGGACAAGTTGAGGAGTTAATCGGAAGTCAGTCTATGGCCCGACAATGTTTGGTGGCTGCAATTAGACATCAGTCTGAAGTGAATTTTCAGCCTCTACAGAGAGGGATTTATAGTAATCAAGGAGAACAATCCTATCCTCGGTTGTTGTGGTAGAAGGGACAAAGTGTGAAGAGTTAGAAAAAATCATCATTGATAATATGAAGAGAAGTTTTCCAAGTGGGAGTTCAGTTCCCTCCTTGGGAGAAGGAAGAACTGTTTGATTTCCTTAAGAAGAACATTGATGTATTCGCGTGGAGTGCTTATGAAGCTCCCGGGATGGATCCAAATTTCATTTGTCATCATCTAAATGTTAATCCATCTATCACTCCTGAGAAGCAACCACCTTGGCGCTCTTCCAAAGAACATTTTGTTGTTGTTAAAGAGAAGGTGATTAAACTTAAGTAGGTAGGAGCAATAAAAGAAGTGTTCTACCTTGAGTGGTTGGTTAACATAGTAGTGGTAAAGAAGAAGAATGGGAAATGGTGAATATATGTGGACTTCACATATCTAAACAAAACTTGCCACAAAGACCCCTTCCTGATACCTTGGATAAACTAGTTGGTGAATGCAACAGTTAGCCATCCTCGGATGAGCTTTTTAGATGCCTTTCAAGGGTACCATCAAATACCATTGGCTCTGGATGATCAGGAGAAGACTGCTTTTGTATGCCCATTAGGAATTACCATTACAAAGTGATGCCCTTTGGACTGAAGAATGCAAGATCCATTTATCAAAGAATGATGACTAGGATGTTTAAACCTCAACTTGGCTAGAATATGGAAGTATACATAGATGATATGGTGGTGAAAAGTAAGGTAGAGTCCAAGCATGTGAATGACCTTAGAAGTATTTTTAAAGTGCTGAGAAAGCACAAACTACACCTTAATGCTTCTAAGTGTTCTTTTGGCGTCAGTTCAAGCAAATTTCTGGGTTATATGGTCACTCATCGTGGAATTGAAGTCAATCATGATCAAATTAAGGCAATCAATAATTTACAATCTCCTCAGAATCCCAAGAAAGTCCAAAAGTTGACAGGAATGACTGCAGCCCTGAATCGATTCATCTCTTGATTTACAGACAGATGTAGGCCTTTCTTCCAATTGTTGCACAAATGAAAAGGATTTGAGTGGACAGAAGAATGTGACAGTTGAAGGATTATCTTTCTCAGCCACCATTATGTCCAGGCCCGAGAAGGAAGGGGTTTTTTTTGCCCATATTGTTATGGCTTCCTATGCAGTTAGTCTAGTACTAGTAAGGGTGGACAATGGGGTACAATAACTAGTCTATTATATGAGCAAGTCACTACACAAGGCAGAGGTTCGTTATTTGCCTCTAAAGAAGGCTATTTTGGCTGTGGTTCATGCTACATGGAAACTCCCTCATTATTTCCAAGCGCACACAGTTGTGGTTTTAACCCAACTTCCTCTTCAATCATTGCTCCAAAAGGCTAATTATATAGGGAGAATTGCTAAGTGGGGGACAATTTTAGGGGCCTTTAACATTAAGTACATGCCTTGGACCTCTATTAAAGGCCAAGTTCTTGCAGATTTGGTGGCAGAATTTACTAAGTCTCAATAGAAATGGAAGACGAGTAGCAAAACTTGAAAGGAAAACTAGTTGGAACAATTTCTCTACAAGGATCCTCACTTTGGAAATTATATGTTGATGGTGCAGCTAATCAAAGAGGATCTAGGGTAAGGCTAGTTATGGTGTCCCCAAATAAGATCACTATTGAGAAATTTTTAAGGTTAGCTTTCTCAACCACAAACAATGAAGCCGAGTACAAAATTTTGTTGGTAGAGATGGCCATGGTTTAGAAAATGAGAGAAAAAGCAGTGGAAGTGTTCTCAGATTCAAGGTTGGTGGTAGGCCAAATTAAGGGGTAGTTGGAAGCTAGGGATTTGGGAATGCAAGGATATTTGAATCAAGCTAGGTACTTGTAGTCAAGTTTTGAGTTTTTCATTTTGCAACAAATCCTAAGAAGCAGAAATACACATGCTGATTCTTTGCCTACTTTGGCAACCTCTTCTGGACAAGGCTTGCCTCAAGTTATACTCGTTGAAGATTTGCATAAGCCTACCAAGGAGAAGAAAGAGAAGGTCCAAGTTTACTAGATCATGGTCGAGCCTAGTTGGATGGATCCTTTGGTCATGTTTCTCAAGGAAGGTACTTTGCCTGATGAGAAAGGAGAGGTAGACAAGGTACGGAGGAAAGCTCCTCGTTTCTGGTTGTTCGAGGAGAAAAGTTGTACAAACATTCATTTTCTGGACCATACTTGCTCTATGTCCATCCTGAAACAGTGGAGCCATTTTTGGAGGAGTTGCATGAGGGGATTTGTGGAAGTCATACAGGTGGTAGGTCACTATCCCATAGGGCCCTCACATAGGGATATTGGTGGCCAAGTATGTAGAAAGAAGCACAAGAGTATGTGAAGAAGTGTGATCAGTGTCAGAGATTTGCTCCAAACATTCATCAACCAGGGGGTGTCCTTAATCCTCTGTCTAGTCCATGGCCATTTGCTCAATAGAGTTTAGACATTGTAGGACTATTTCCTAAAGCAATAAGAAATCGAAGATAGCTTCTGGTCGGAAATGATTATTTCACAAAGTGGGTAGAAGCTGAGCCATTGTCTAATATTAGAAATCTAGATGCCAAAAAGTTTGTATACATTGTCACTCAATTTGGAATTCCTCACACCCTTATCTTAAATAATGGGCTCCAATTTGACAATAAAGCTTTCAGGAGATACTGCTACAAATTGGGTATAAGAAACAGATATTCAACTCCAAATTATCCACAAAGAAATGGCCAAGCCAAGGCAATCAACAAAGTTATAGTGAATGGACTTAAGAAGAGATTGGATGAGGCAAAGGGTAGATGGGTAGAAGAATTACCACATGTTTTCTGGACATATCGAACGACTCCTCATCAGTCAATTAGGAAAACACCATTTTCCATGACTTATGGGTTCGAGGCTATGACCTCTCTAGAGACTGGATTTCCAACACTGAAGACGAGCTTGTTCACTCTAGACAACAATGATAGGCTATTAGAGAAAAGTCTAGATTTGGTTAAGGAACAAAGAGAAGCTGCCATGGTTCAACTAGCATATTATCAACGGAAGCTCAAACAGGGTATGATACCAACGTAAAGGCAAGGCTATTAGCACCTGGTGACTTGGTACTAAGAAAGGTTGTGGGAATTGTGAAGAATCCCTCATAGGGAAAGTTGGGGCCTAATTGGGAGGGGTCATACTGCATCACCTCAGTGGCTAGTATAGGTGCTTATTTTTTAGAAGATTTAGATGAAAATATTGTACCACGCCCTTAGAATGTATTTACTACGAAGGTATTACTGTTAATTAAAGCAACTCTACCACATCTTTGTTTATAATATTATATGTTGTGTATTCCATTCCTTTAAGTATTAAATAGAACCTTGGTCATGCTTGGTTCCTCATACCACATACTTTAAGTAAATTAATGCTTTCAGTTATTTATTGTAAGGTTCAATTTATTCAATCATACGTTGGCTTTATTTCGTGACAAATTTGCTTGTCATTTCACAATTAGATACCTTGTATTTAGGTGGAAATTATGTAAGGGTAGTGTGTGAGAGAGTGTAAAGAAAACTCAAGATGTGTGCACTCAAAAAGGGCCTCACAACTGGCAAGTGACCAGAGGTGGCACATGTGTGAAGCATTCATGGGAGCTGAAGGGTCACGACAGCTAGAGCACTACAGGACAAAACTTCCACTCTGGCCAGGCAATTAGCTCTCAACTCAAACTCGCAACTCGTTCCAGTCATGAGGCTGAGTCACTAGAATGCCCTGTTTGTTGAAAACTGACCTTTCGCATTCCTCATACACCCTACTATAAATACCCTTATACCCACGAAATGTGGAGAGCTTGCAGAGAGAATTTTGAGAGAGAAACCCTAGAGAAAAACAAGATTGACTCATCCACAATCTTCATCATTTGATTCTCCAAATTCCTCTACTCTCACCCTCTCCATCAACATATCCTTGAGAGGAACATTTAGCCAAATCCTTATCTCACCATACCCATATCAGTGAGAAAGTATTTTAGTGCTTAGGAAGCAGTTCAAAAGGGACCAATTCATTTTGGTTGATGCAATGGGCTTTTGCAGGATCTGGTAAGCTAAAGAAGACAAGGTTCAAAGCAACCCTATTGGAGCAAGAAGCTTGAAGGGCTTAGATGCACTAGGTAAATTAGGCTTGGGGGGTCTTCTACTATTCATATATCCCAACTTGATTCTCTAGTGGATTATTGACCACTTGGAAGGCGGCAGAGAGGTTCACGTCGAGTACTTCGATTTCCTCTTTGATAACACATCGCCGCATTATCTTTGTGTTTGCATCTCTCTTCCTTTACTCTTTACCTTTTAATTACTATTGTGATTATATTTAAATATGGTTTAGAGTGTTTTACCAATTTGGGTTTAGCTTATATTCATCATTCCGCACATATATTATTTGTGTATAAGTTTGTGTTGGTAATTTTATATTTGGGGGTTTAAACATTCATAGGTTTTTTACACCCTATTTGAACTTTCAATTGGTATCAAAACGGGTACACTTGTTGTGGTTTAACTACCTAAGTGCGATCCTAGACCCCTTAGTTATGCATGAAGCTATGGAAAAGGATATGTTGAATTGTGGTTTAAATGTTTGTGATAATGACTCTATGAGTATGTTTGAAGGTTGTCCTAACAATGAATTCCTAGAGCTTTTAAAAACAAAGAAAAATGCTAGAATGCTTGTTCACATGTTGAAATATTTTGAAAATGAGAATCACATACTACACAATAGTCTATGTAAGTCTAATTCTTTGATTGAGAAGTATAAAAGAATAAATAGAATATTGTGTGATAAGATTGATAATCTGAAAAAGAAAATTCAATCTAACAAGAGCACGGAAAATGAAGATAAGCTTTTGTTTGAAGGTCAAGAGTGCTTGTCTCATACTTGCTTATTTGTGCACACTTCTTTGAAGGTATTTAATTCGTGTTTATGGTATCATAATAGCAGATGTTCTCATCATATGACAAGAGATAAATCACTGTTTAAGTCACTCAAAGAGAAGGTTGGTGACTATGTGACATTTGGTGATGGAAGTTATGCTCAAGTTCTTGGCAAAGGGACTGTTGAGATATTGGGATTACCTCTATTGGAGGATGTCTTATACATCAAAGGGCTTAAGGCAAATCTCTTAAGCATCACTCAAATATGTGATGAGGACTTGCTTATTCAATTTTCAAAGAAGGGACTTGTAATCATTGATGAAGAAGGGAGTCAAGTCTTGGAGGGAAATAGGACTACCGACAATTGCTGCGGAGTTGTTCCTATGGCAAGAATTTCTTGTAGAAGTGCTCGTGTTGACATGTTGGAACTTTGGCATCATAGATTTGGGCATACAAATTTTAATCAAGTAGCTAAAGTCTCTAAACTTTGGCATCACAGATTTTTTTAGAGCTTCTTCATGTTAATATAATGGGGCCCACAAGAATTGAAAGTCTAGGAGGAAAAAGGTACATTATGGTCATTGTTGATGATTTCTCAAGCTATACTTGGGTGGAATTTCTTAGAGAAAAATCAAAAGCATGTGAGAAATGAAATTATATGCAAGAGACTTCAAAATGAGAAAGGGGTTCCTATTGTCAAGATAAGGAGTGATCATGGCAAGGAGTTTAAGAATGCAAGATTTGAATCTTTTTGTGAGAAGAAGGGATCAAAAAGGAATTTTCAGCCCCCAAAACTCCTCAACAAAATGGGTTGGTTGAGAGGAAAAATCAAGTGATTCAAGAAATGGCAAGAGTTATGCTACTCAACAAGCAAATTCTTCAAAAGTTTTGGGGAGAAGCCGTGAACACCTCATGTCACATTGGTAATAGAATATTCTTTCGAGCAGGAACAAAGAAGATTGCATATAAAATTTGGAATGGAAAGAGACCAAAAGTGAAATGCTTCCGAGTATTCAAAAGCAAGTGTTACATTCTAAATGATTGGGAGAACCTTGGAAAATTTGATGCAAAAAGTGATGAAAGCATCTTCTTTAGGTACTCTACTACTAGCCGGGCATATAGAGTCTTCAACAAGAGAAAAAAGACGATAATGGAGTCCCTTAATGTGAAAATTGATGATGCTATAACAAAGGTAGAGATGGTTAATGATGGAGAAGGGCCAAGCTCCAAAGAACCCACTGTCGAGGTCGAAGCCCAAGATATTGAAGTTGAAGGACCTACACCAGAAAAGGAATCAATTCCCATGAACTCAATAATGGAAACAAGATCAATGTCTAGAACATCAAGTCCTCTCAGTCCTCCAGAAGTTCATCCTCCAATCTCTCGGAATGATGAAGTGTCCACCTCAAAGAAGCCATCATCAAAAGTGATCAAAAAACATCTAGACAGTAACATCATTAGACCTTTAGTGAAGGTTTTTGCCTTAGAAAAGGAAACATACTTCTAGCCAATCATGTAACATACCATTGCTACCTTGCCTAATTTAAGCCGAAAAGGGTAGAAGAAGCTCTTCAAGATGAAAATTAGGTTGAGTCAATGCATGAAGAGCTGAATCAATTTGTGAGAAATGATGTATGGGAACTTGTTCCTAGGCATGAAAATGTTCATGTCATCAGCACCAAATGGTTCTTTAAAAACAAGACTGACGAAGATGGAGGGATTATTCTGAACAAGTCTCGGCTGGTGGCTCAAGGATACACTTAAGTGGAAGGAGTAGATTTTGATGAATCCTTCGCTCCTGTGGTAAGACTTGAGTCTATCCACATTTTTATGTCAATTGCATGCACTATGAACTTCAAACTCTACCAAATGGATGTGAAATGTGCATTTCTCAACGGGTACCTGAATGAAGAAGTGTTTGTTGAACAACCCAAAGGCTTCGAAGAGCCTCACTTCTCGGATCATGTGCTGAGATTGAAGAAAGCTCTTTATGGCTTGAAATAAACTCTTAGAGCTTGGTATGATCGGCTTAATCATTACCTTTTGGATAGAGGATTCAAAATAAGATATGCCAACCAGACTTTATTTGTCAAGAATGATGAGGACTACCTTCTCGTGGCTCAAGCATATGTGGATGACATAGTATTTGGAGCTACCATTGATGCTCGAGCTAAAGAGTTCTCTGAGGAGATGAAGAAAGAATTTGATATGAGTATGGTGGGGGAGCTTACATTTTTCTTGGGTCTTCAAGTCTAACTAAAGAAGGAAAGCATATTCATTTCACAAGAAAAATATGCTAGAAATATTTTCAAGAAGTTTGGATTAGATTCCAAAAAACATGCCTCCACTCCCATGAGTTCATCTACAAAGCTTAATGTTGATTCTTTCAAGGTAGAAGTGAGTCCAACTTACGGCTAGTAAACTAGATATTGCTTTTAATGTGGGAGTTTGTGCTTGATATCAAGCTTCTCCGAAGGAATCCCATCTGACAGTAGTGAAGCGAATCATAAGATATGTCAATGGCACTTCCGATTATGGCTTGTGGTACTCAAAGGATTCTAATGCTTGCCTTGCAGGTTATTCAGATGTAGACTAGGTTGGAAGTGTAGATGATCGAAAGAGTACTTCAGGTGGCTGCTTCTACCTTGAGAACAATCTTGTCTCTTGGATGAGCAAGAAACAAAATTCTGTGTCCCTCTCTATAGCAGAAGCAGAGTACATAGCTACTGGAAGTTGCTGCACACAACTTCTCAGGATAAAAAAAGTTACTTCACGACTACGAGATTCCTCAAGATACAATGTGTGTTTTTTGTGATAACACCAGTGCTATAAATATCTCAAAGAATCTGGTTCAGCATTCAAAGTCAAGGCACATAGAGATACATTACCACTTCATCTGGGATTTAGTGGGAGATAAAGTTGTGTGTCTTAAATTCATACATATGGACAACCAAAAGGCGGATATCTTCACCAAACCTCTTGATGGTCCATGGTTTGAATCACTGCATAAGACCGTCGGTGTTGGTATAATTCCTTGAATCTCATGTGTGATGTGTGCTTTACTTATATGTATCTTGATTTACTCTCACTGGTGTTTAGCACACACTACCTTGTTGGCTATATGTATAGCATGTGTTGAATATTTTTGTTTCTTTGCTATTTGCTTTGAATGTTTTTACATTTTTGTTTTTGGTCAATCTTTACTTGCTTTTGTGTCAAAAATCCAAAAACACATAAAAAGTAAAAAATCCAAAAAGTTTGATCGACATTATTGTGTATTGTCACAAGCATGTTTTACCTTGTACTTTTGTAATAATGACTTTGTGCATTTACGAGCGTAGCTTGTTCTTTATACACTCATATTATTGTGGGAAAAATCTTGACATCTATGTGACTATTGTAAATAGATCTTCAAACTTGTCATGTATGATTAGTCAATAGTTTTGTTGATCTTGAGACTTGCATAGACTTGTGCCTATATATCTTCCCACTTTTTTTTTTTTTTTTTTTTGCTTAAAGAGCTCAACAAATGTAAATCTCAAAATGAAAAGAGATAATGAGCTACAAAAGCCGTTGCACATACTAGAATTTGACTAGGAAAAAGGGAAAGCGACTTCTATAAAATGTATGATGCCCCAAAAAGCCAAAGGCTTGTTCATCAAATTGAAATATTAAAAATTTCAGGCATCGATCTCAAAATGAGATGTATTGATTCAAAAAGATTAAATGATATGATGTGTATGAAGCCAAATAAAAAGCTTCAAAATTACGTAATCAAGTTTTGTGGGAGGTCATATATGCATATTTCTATAATTGAGATAGGTCACTTTTCCTCATGCTAATTGTTTATGTCTTGGTTGAATTGATCATTGAAGTTTCACATGTCTATGTTCAATGAATGTCTTATTCATTTGTGTGATTGTACTTGTTTAAATATATTGCACATGCTCAATTATATGTTGATCAAACACAAAAAGATTTTTGAGTGTTTTAGTTGTTTTTGGAAAGTGTTTTTAGTTTGAAAATTTTCAAAAACTGTGCAACCCTGTTTTGGCGACTCTGCCTCACGGGTCAAGCAAGTTGTGAGCTCTAGTCATGAGCTTACTCAAAAGCCCCTAACAACTCTCTGATGGGTCAAAGCCCCAATCATGAAAAACACTTAGAAAATTTTCAAAAATCTAAGTTTTTGGGATTTCTGCGACTTATGTTGGTGACTGGTTCGTGAGTGGAAGCTCAAGTCACGAGTTTTACTCAGAATGTTTGGCGACTCCCATCACAACTTACTCGCAAGTGGAACTTCTAGTTGCGAAAAACACTTAGAAAAATTTTTCAAATTTTGTCACATGGGTTTTTGGTGACTTGCATTGGCAACTAGTTCGCGACTCATCCAAGTCACGAAAATTGCATGTTTTGCACAATGAGGGTTATTTTCAGGGTAGTTTTCAAAAACTTTTCAGTTTTTCCTCGCATCTTGTGACTATTCATCATCTTGTTTGTCCCTCCCTCTTTCAAAATCACCGTGTTCACACATAAATCCTCCATATTTCCCCTCATCTTTTCACCAATCTTCAAGAAAAGGTATGGTTTTTGCTTCTTTCTCAATGTATTTCACATTTCTTGCCCTAGATTTCTTGGATTGTGTGCCTTTGATGATATCTGCAAATAGGATGTTAGAATATGGTTTTTTGATATATTGTTGAGATTGTTGTGTGGGTTTTGTTGGTTATGTGATGTTACACTTTGCCTTTGGTTGCACATGGTGATATTTGTTGCACACAAACACTCTTTGACATGATCAAGATCTTAATGTCATGATTTTAGGGTTTCATTCAAAAATTCTAATTTGGGACTAACTAAGTGCTAAGGAAATATTTTGCCACGTGTGGTCTCCCTTGCTCTTTGATATTACATGATACAAATTGATATGTCTCCATTCAAGAGACCAGCTGTAAAGGGAGGCAGTAGCAAAGGAAAAGAACCAGTGATTGATCTTGTGAACTTCACTCCTAAGTCCAAGAGGTATCGTTCATCGATAGGATTCTATGATGCTAGCAAGTTCAGATCATATTCAGCATCACAAGCTTATGAGAACTACTTCATGGATGCTCCCATGTTAGTGGAAAGGGTGCTTAATTAGGTTTCTCTCCTGGATATGAAAATCCCGAAATGGTTTGCCACCAAGGATTGGAACTTCTTCTCTCCAACTTAGAAAAACCATATGAAAATATGGTAAAGGAATTCTATGCAAACGCCATTTCAGAAGGGGATGAGCTAAAATGTTGGTTCAGAGGACATCACTTCACAGTAACACCCTACTATCTTGCTAACACTCTGCACATCAACCGGCCAATGTTTCCAAAGCCATCGGTGTATGATGACTTAAATCTAGATAAGGAATTACTTCGGGACATTCTTGGAGAAAACTTGTAATTCTCTCCCAATGGGAAATCAATTAGTGTTTCCTCATTATCTTCAGAATTGAGGGTGCTTATAGTAATCATGTTTCACAATCTCTATCCTCTATCAAGCACCGGGTACATGAATCTCAGAAGAGCTTTGTTCCTTCATGATTTGATTACTAATGAAGAGATTGATATTTACGCTCATATCTATCATATTTTGTGCAAAACTGCTGCGAGAATTGCCTCAAGGCACTGCATTCCTTTTGGTTGCCTCATTTCAAGGATATTGAAACTCAAAGGGATTCATCCATCAAACGATGAGTCTCCAGTCCAATAAACATTCATGTGCTCAACGCTGGCATTGGTCATAGTTGGAAGGGAATCAAGATAGAGAGTCCAGCTTCTTATGGTGGCTCACTCTCTAGATCGTACTCCTATGAAAAGAAGTTAGACAACATTATGGCATCCATCTATGACATAAGCACTAAGATGTTTGGACTTGCCTCTCTCGTACACCATCACAACATCCATTGTGATACGAAGTTGACTTCTCTCCAAACTCAATTGGACCAAATTCAAAGGAAGCTAGAAGAAAATGAGGACTAGCTATTCCATGACAAAAAGGGGGAGATGGTGATGATAGGGGGAGAAACAGCTTGATCAAAGGGGGAGCAAGAGAAAGAAAAGGCCTACGATTAATATTTTGCTTTATATTATCAAGGTTTATGTTGTGTATTTAAACTATGTTTTTTTAATTTGTACCTTTGCTTTGTAGCTCAATACTTTTAGTTAATGTTATGCATTTTCTTTAGTACTTCACTCTTGTGCCCTTGTTGGATTTTGTATCCTTGATGCAATTACATTATGTTTTTATATCGATTTAGTGTTGGACATGCAAATGATACTTTGCATTAAGCTTATTAGCTTGCATGTCTGAATGTTCATTCCTTGTGTGAATGATCATTGTGATCACTATTTATAGTGATTGTTCCTGTTTGGTCAAGTCATGCTTTAATGCTTTAATCTTCACTACTTGATCATATTATGTCTGCTCTATATGCATTTCAAGATTTCTGCTTACAATGATCATCTTGTGTTGTTGTTTTCAGGAAATACTTATTCGTATGATTCAAGAGCTTCACATTTTCTAGAATTAGGATGTGAATGAGTTTTGACAACTATTCCCAACTCACATGTTAAGTCTAGAGTCTGTTTTAGGGTTTTGTCACAGAATAGTCAAAGGGGGAGATTGTAAGGTTGAATTTATTCAATCATGTGTTGGCTTTATTTCATGCAAAATTTGTTTGTAATTTAGCAATTAGATACCTTGTATTTAGGTGAGAATTATGTAAGGGTAGTGTGTGATAGAGTGTGAAGAAAACTCAAGATGTGTGCTCTCAAGAAAAGCCTCGCGACTGTCAAGTCGCCAAAGGTGGCACATGTGTGAAGCATGCAGGGAAGCTGAAAGGTCACGACAACTGGAGCACTACAGGACAAAACTTCCAGTCTAGCTAGGCAATTAGCTTGCAACTCAAACTCGCGACTCGTTCCAGTCACGAGGCCGAGTCGCCAGAATGCCCTGTTTGTTGAAAACTGATCTTTCGCATTCCTCATACACCCTACTATATTCCTCATACACCCTACTATAAATACCCTTATACCCACGAAATGTGGAGAGCTTGTAGAAAGAATTTTGAGAGAGAAATCCTAGAGAAAAACAAGATTGGCTCATCCACAATCTTCATCATTTGATTCTCCAAATTCCTCTACTTTCACCCTCTCCATTGACATATCCTTAAGAGGTCCATTTAGCCAAATTCTTATATCACCATACTCATATCAGTGAGGAGGTATTTTGGTGCTTAGGAAGCAATTCAAAAGGGACCAATTCATTTTGATTGATGCAATGGGCTATTGTGGAATCCGGTAAGCTAGAGAAGACAAGTGTCGGCGTAACCTTATTGGAGAAAGAAGTTTGGAGGGCTTAGGTGCACTGGGTAAATTAGGGTTGGAGGGTCTTCTACTATTCATGTATCCCGACTTGATTCTCTAATGGATTATTGACCGCTTAGAGGGTGGCGGAGAGATTTTACGCTGAGTACTTCAGTTTCATCTTCGATAACTCATCGCCGTGTTATCTTTGTGTTTGCATCTCTCTTCCTTTACTCTTTACCTTTTAATTACTGCTGTGATTGTATTTAAATATGGTTTAGAGTGTTTTACCAATTTCAGTTTAGCTTATATTCATCATTCCACACATATATTGTTTGTGTATAAGCTTGTGTTGGTAATTTTATATTTGGGGGTCTAAACGTTCATAGGTGTTTTACACCCTATTTGAACTTTCATTTATCTAAGTGTTAAACAGAACCTTGCTCATGCTTGTTCCTCAAACCACATACCTTGGGTTATTAACACCACCTATTTATCTAAATGTTAAACAGAACCTTGGTCATGCCTAGTTCCTCAGACCATTTACCTTGGGTTATTAACACCACCTATTTATCTAAGTGTTAAACAAAACCGTGATCATGACTAGTTCCTCAGACCACATATTTTGGATAAATTAACACCACCTATTTATCTAAGTGTTAAATAGAACTTTAGTCATACCTAGTTCCTCGGACCACATATCTTGGGTAAATTAATGCTTTCAGTTATTTATCTAAGTGTTAAATAGAACCTTGGTCATGCCTAATTCCTCGAACCACATACCTTGAGTAAATTAACACCACCTAATTATCTAAATGTTAAATAGAACCTTGGTCATGCCTAGTTCCTCGACTATCATACTTTGAGTAAATTAACACCTACTACTATATTAGCCTGCTACTAAGTGGAGTGTTAAATGAAGTCTTGGATATGCTAGTCTCTTCAAATCATATGTCTCGAATAGATAGGTGCTTCACCTTTGTATGAAGTTAGGAAGGGAATCTTGAAGTACACATAATCTTTTGAACTACTTATCTCAAGTACACAAAATATGTTTTTAAGTTAAATTATAGGTTATTGAATGTCATGGGCTTGTAAAAGTTAGTCAATTACGCTACCAATTACACAAAATGTAATAGTCGAATTGCAACTTGCATAAATGTCTGTCAAAGTTAAGAATGAAGATATATCTTAATCGAAAGAGGTAATAAGTTATGTGTATATCAGTTAAACACTGATTAGTAAAGAAATAATGTTTTGTTTTAACTAAACGCAAGGAAACATCAAGGAATTGAATGCTTTTCATTAAGTAAGGCCTCGAAAAGGCAAAGAAATTACATGCTTAAAAATGCAAACAATAAATACACATAAAAAGAAGTACATATATAAAAAAAATAATAATAAAATAAAAGACTACAACCACAAAATGTATATCTAAGGTCCTATTTGGTCTTGGAAGGAGGGTTGGTCTTTGCAGCTGTTTTGGCAATTGTCTCAGGCATACTGCTTAGGCTGCACCCTTACTGTTTGGATCCTCCTTGGCAATGAAGGGGAGGGTGACCAATAACAGTTCCTGGCTCTGAGAGGCTCCCTTCTCCTTGGAGGAGTTCTTGGGTGCAAGTGGAAGTTTTGCTGGCTCAAGGGCTGTCTCTTTGACTGGCTCTTTTTCTTTCTCCACAGCACCAGCTGGCTCAGCCTTCTTAGGGGGAATAGTAGAGGAGGGAGCAACATCAACAGAGGTAGCTTGGTTAGACTTTAGGGCTTTGGGAAAGGCCTTAGTCTGGGAGCTCGAGGGACCTGCTATGTGAAGGGCTACGAGATAGAAGGCATTCTCTACCCTCATAAGTGGGGAAGAAGCATTCACCCCAACTTGGTTTAACGCTTCATTCCACACTTAGAGGCAGTAGCCTTTACACACCCCAGTGACCTTGGCCCTTAAATGTTCCTTTGTCTCTATTACCCCGACCTCGTACCTAGCCTGCTCAGCTTTGCCTATAGCCTCCTTTGCCTCTTCCAGTTTCTTCTTTAGAGTCACGATTTTCTCTTTGGCTATAGTATTAAGGTCCTTGATCCTCTTGTAGACACTCAATTTTGCACCCATAATTTAATCAAGGAGAATGACTTGAATGACCAATCCATGTACCCCAAAAAATCGTAATTGCATTACATGCATCAATTTGTTCTTGCATTACATGCATCATTTTTTCTTTGCATTACATGCTCTAATTCATTCATTTCATATCATTAAAATGATCTTGAGATTCTAACGGTTGCAGCAGTGTTTCTAATTATCAAATCAGACTATCGGATCGAAAGATATCACATGATCAAGTTTGCACAGTCAACATGCATTGTGTCTAGGTAGAATCAACCACACATGATCAATTTAAATTAATTCAGATTGGTTAAAAAATTAAAATTAATTAAAAAAATTTGTGATTGGTTGATAATTAGTGTTTAAAATAGGGATGCATGCATGGGAATAAAAGGGATGATTGGATAACAATAAAACTATGGATAATCTGAAATTTATCCAAATTTATTTTAGGGCATTTATCTACAAGATAATTGTCCTTAAATATCCTAAATTATCCACACAAAAAAGATGAAAAATCAAGTACAAGGATCGGCCCAAAAAAAAACCCTATAAGAGGAGTCCAAATGGCACTCAAACACGAAAGTGCATTCGGAGCCATAGGGCCAATTTAGCACTTTTGGAGTGCCGTTTGGCACTCTAAAAGGGCCTAATTTCCCTGATGTGGGCTTTGGCCCAATGGCCTTTGGGTGACAATTATGCATACCCTTTTCGATCTTTTCGCAAAAGGATGCATCCGGATTCAAACCCTAATCGTCCGTACCTATTTTTTAGAGTTTTCTGACCTCTATAAATAGAGATTGAATCTCATAATTCAGCACCTTTTTTTTTTTTTTACACTCTGAGAGGCACACATTTTGGGCTCCCAAACAGCTCATATTTTTTGATCTCCTCTCTAATTTTCTGTTGAAGTTAAGGTTTTTAGGTTTCAAAGATAATTGAATAAGTTTCTTTGAACCCTAAAACATCCTCTCAAGTAGAAGAGTGCTCATGCAAGAGGTTGTTTTCTAACCCTTTTATTTCTATGATTTTCTTATCATGATAATGTATGTTTAATTGTTTTAGATATTCTTATTCTTCCTTGTTAATCATGTTTATAAAAACAAGTTCTTGATTTCTTTATTGTTGATATAATATGTTTCTCAATTTTAAAGATCTGCATGTAGTCAACTATTTTTCTTCAAATAAAACGGATTTGCATCTTTCTTAGATGTAGATTTGAGTTTTTCTTCAAACAAAAACAGATCTACATCTTTAAGAGATGTAGATCTGAATTTTTCTCAAATCAAAACTAATTTATATCTTTTTTAAAATACAAATCTGATTTTTTTAATACATACAAATTTTTGAAATAAAGAAAGAGATCATGTATTGTTTGTATTTGTTTTAATTCATGATTGCATAAATTCATATTATGAGTCAAACTCTCTTTTTAATGAAAAAAAAAAAATCTTTTTCATTCTTTTAAAACATATAAAAAATAGATCTGATTTTTCTATTGTCAAAAAACCTTTTTTTTTATTTCATCATAAAATAGATCTAATTTTTCTGTTATCAAAAACCATTTTTTTTAGTACCTCAAAAACAAATCTGATGTTTTTCAAATTAAAAGACTTTATTTTATCAAAAACCTTTTTTTAGTACATTGGTCACAAGAGTCTAGAAGACCAGACTTTGTCTGGGCGAAATAGATGCCTAACACATTCCCATTCCGTAACCTAGCATTTGGATTTTGGTCCTTGGCTAAGTAGATCTAGCCTTGTCTTTCTTTTTTTTTTGGGTAGAATGTAACTAGGACAACAAGCCATGTATTTTTGGTAGATTATAACTAAGACCCAAAGCTCTGTAATCTTAAATTTTTTCAAGATATGTAATATTTATTCAATCAATGAAGGGAAAAATTCAGTCGTGTATTTGTATGTATTTAGTTTTTCTTATTTTTTTGTATAAAAAAATAAGTGGTGACTCCATACCACTTACCCAAAAAGAGAGGTGCCCTAAAAAGTACCAGAATCTCTTTTTCGAGGGACAACTTTTGTCAAGGTCTCTCATAGTGGTGACTCCACTGGGGACGTTAAGGGCTAAGCTTCATATTAGACTTCAGTGACCAAATATGTACCTTTGTTTTGCATGGTCTTGCATGAAATAGTTGTTTGTTTGTTTATTTATGTTTGATGGGATGTTGCATAATATTGTGGTGTATGATATTTTGTTGATTGTTTTGGTTGTTAAAATCTTTCACTAACTGTCATAGTGTATGCCATTCAAACAACAGTGTATGCACCCCTTTCAACAATTTGTGGTAGTAGTAACCATGGATCATCGGTTTTCATTAGATTCGGGTACCTAGTGGTGAACTCACCAACTCATAGCCCAAAGTCACTAGATCATTTCCTATTGAGTGTAAAGAAAAAACCATGTCGTTTGGACAAATGCAATGTTCATTACATTACAAGTTGGGAGGTGTAACATCCTAGCTATGGGAAACAATGAAACAACAAATCCACCTTACAACGTAATGACTTAGAACCTACCTTTAGGTCGATCCCGATTAAAATTGCATGTTGTGTGTGTTTGTTTTGATTGATTGATGGATATGGATAGGGTTTTAGCTTTGATTAACTTGACCAAGCCTGTCATTAGGGGAGAATTTGGTCAAGATCTGAAGGAAGGCTACAAAGAGAACCAAAGCCCAACACTCAAGCTAGTAGCTCTAGTTCCAAGCCCGTCACTCCCATCACAATGCTAAAGCCTTCAAGCATAGAAGAGACCCCACTACTACAACATCATAACCCCATCTTTGACCTCCAAGATAGTTCAAGCCACAAGAAGTTTAAAGCTCCTAGCAATATGGCAGAAAAGGGAGAAAACCCAAACACAAAGGAACCCATGAACACCCAAAAGCTACTTAACACTATGGTAGCTAGTCAGATTTAGCTGAGGGAAGACATGAACCGTATGATGCAATAGTTTCAAAATTTAAAGAGTAATCAAGAGGGGGACAAGGCTGATCATGATCTACCAACCCTAGAGAATGAGAAGAAGATCAACAAGAGGATGAATAAAATGGAGGAGATGATTAGAATAGCCCACAAGATGGAGGAACTTATGGATTACGATTCTCTTTCCCTATTCCCCAAGTTCAAGATGCCAACCCTAGACAAGTTTGATGCCCAAAGTCCCATCTGAAGATGTGTATAAGGGCTATGTAGCCCTTAGGCGCAACCAAAGAAGTACTTGCCCAGTTGTTCCAAAACATACTGATCGAATCCACTCTTAGATGGTTCCTCAACCTGGATGATGCAAGAGCAAGAAGTTGGGAGGACATCTGCTGAGAGTTTCACAAGCAATACAAGTACAATATGGAAATGGACATCATAAGAAGAGACCTTGAGACTACCAAGCAAAAGCCAAAATAATCCTTCTCTACTTTCATTACCAAGTGGAGAGCCAAAGCTGCACAGATGATGAGTAGGCAGAGTGAAGAAGAACAGTTAGCCATGTTTGTAAATAACTTATTGCCTGTATACCATAAATATTTGCTTACATAGTATTTTCCCAATTTCAAAGCTTTAATTGCTGCCGAAACTCAAATTGAGGATGCTATAAACAATGGCACTATAAAGACTGATGACCTTCCAAGATTTAGAAAGAATGTAGGGTCTAATTTTAAGGCTGCAGAAATTTCCAATATTCCTTATCAATTGATTGCACCCATTGCACCTGTGCAAGTACCCTAAGGGCCTAGACCCAAGAGAGAATTTCATAAGTTGTACATGCCCATGAGTCAAGTGTTTGATAAGCTAAAAGCAAAAGGGTTACTGAAGCCTTTAGACCCAAGACCAATTCCAAACCCTTTGCCCTCAAAGTTTGATGTGAATAAAAGATGTGCTTACCATCAAATCCCTAGTCATGACACTAACCGTTGTTTGACCCTTCGTCATGCAATTCAAGACCTAATAGACAATAAAGTGATTGTGCCACCTACAAGGCCTAGCATCACTAACAATCCCTTGCCCAATCATAATTTTGGGAAAGGACCAAGGATTAATTGCTTGATGACCGAAGAAAAGAATAAGGAAGACCCGTCCAATTTGATCTATGACCTACCCGAGTGCTTCATGATGACGTGGGAAGAATTAATGGATAGGACCTCTATTACCACTACGAGATATGACATATGGAATGAAATGCCAGAACAGGAAAACAACCAAACATCCACAAATAGGGGGAGACATTTCAAACCCCAAGAAAATAGCCAAACACCTACAAATGGGGGGAGACACTTCAAACCCCAAGTAAATGGCCAAACACTTATAAATGGGGGGAGACACTTCAAACCCCGAGACACTAATCCTAATGACTCAACTAAAATTGCCCACATCACAAGGGGGGAGACACTTCAAACCCCCACAATTAGAGACTGACTACCCAGTGAAAACTTTGAATAGATCCATTCAACAAACACCCACCAAAGAAGATGAAGTCCTCAAGCAACTACAGAAGACACAAGCCAATATATCCTTATCTTACTCATGGCCTCATACAAACACCGACAAAACCTAGTAAACTTGCTCAACCAAATCCAAGTCCCAACAACCACAACCTCCCAAGATCTGAATGCTATGATTGGGTCCATAAATAGAGAACTCACTATTTCTTATTCCGATAAGAATCTAACTAAGAAGGGGAAGCACCACAATGATCCGTTGCACATCACTATAAATTCCATAGGAAAGAGAATACCGATGGTTTTGGTAGATGATGGAAGTGCCTTGAATGTTTGTCCTTTGAAGACTGCAAGCTGCCTTAGCCTAAGCATTGAAGACTTTGTGCCTACCGATCAACATATGAGGGCATACAACAATAGTAAAGAGAAGTCTTGGGAACCATAACATTAGAGCTTACCATAGGACCGATGGTCAAGAAGGTGGATTTTCAAGTCCTTAATATAGCCTCATGCTTCAATATGCTCTTTGGGCGACTATGGATTCATGATACAGAAGTCATACCTTCTTCCCTATATCAAAAGGTTCGGTTTCCACATGAAGGGGCAATTGTGACCATCTATGCAGATACTTTGATTGTGCCTAAACCCATTTATGGTATTGATTTTGAGAAAGAGCCATTAACCCTGGATGGCTTTGAGATCGAGAAGCCTGGCTTTGAAAAGATAGGAGAAGAAGTTGAAAAGATCCTAGTGGACTTTGCTCCTTATGGTAACAACAATGTGGTAGCAATGATGAGGAGAATGAACCACCTTCCTAGGATGAATTTGTGGAGAGCTGTGAAGAAACCAACCATGCAAGACTTGGCAATTCCTACTGCCACACCACCTTTTGGGCTAGGCTATAAGCCCACTGACGATGATTTGTTGGAAATGGAAGTAAGAAGGATGGCCCGAGCCAAGCCTCTAAAGCCCTACACTTCTACATTGAATGGGAAGTTTGTAAAAGCTGGAGAATGTCAACGTTATTGAGGATTCCCAGAATCAAGATTTGATCCTATAACAAAGACAATGGTGCCTGGTTTCGAGATACTACTTGATTGCAACAATGAGGTTCCAGAATTGAAGAAAAAAGATGCCACTTAGGTTCCTACTAATTGGGCTAATCATATGGATCCTGACACCATGACTACACTCCTTGGAGATCATATCTACAACATAGAAGAGGAAGAAGAATATTGGGAGGCTTGCCAGTGATGATGAAGACAAGGAAGGGGGAGTAGCCCCTAGTGATGATGAAGATGAAGGTGATGACTAGAGTGATAGTAGTAGTGATAGCAGCAGCAGTGATGGACATGGTGATGATGACAGCAACACCAATAATGTTGAAAACAATAATAGAAGTTATGATAGCCCATACAATAGAGATGATTGGGGTGAACCCCTTAGTGAGAGAGAAGATGAAGATTCAGATGCAGACCTATTCTATGAGGAATATGACAGTGATGTGGACTACTATGATCAAGATATTGAAGATGATACTAAAGCTAATAGGTGGAGTGATACTTATAGTGATCAATACAGGCTGATAAATGTGTTAGAGAACGCAAGAGAGGAGAATGCACAAGCCAATCAAATGTATCATAAAGAATATCCCTATGGGCATCTTTTAGATTGAGGCGATATCCCTAATGCCAGTTCAAGGTCTAGCCCTAGGTATGGCAAGCATGGAAAAGTGGTTCCAGAATTGGGGTCGTATTATGATTTAGAACCAAGTTCACCAACCCCACATACTGAAGAGGGGGATGACATAGATGCCAAGCTGGCATCTCTAGACCAAAACCGGATGGTCCACAGTCTCAGAATTATGATACTTGAGAATGTTGAACGTAATGAGGAAAGAATGGAAGAAAAAGAGCCAGAGTGTCTCCCTCAACCCACTGATTTGGGCAACAGAGGCAAGTATAAGCTATTTGATGAATGGAAGGATAGCATGGAGCACCTAGATGCTTTTGTGACCGACAAGCCCACAGATATGGAGGTTGAAGAAGCTACGGATTATATGGATGTAGACCCCATAGTACTGAGGCTGAGGGAAGAAAGAGCTTACTAGGAGCCACCTACCATTATGGAAGCCACGACTGAGTTGAAGAACTAGGCATGGAAAGGAGCCGTCCACCCCATGGATGACTCTGTGAGGAAGATCAAGACCATCAAGTTAGTCACTTTTGCTAAGAAGATCAAAACCGCTAAGCCAGTCTCTCCTACCAAGAACATTGTTTCCGTTCCTATTGAGTCTATTTTTGCTAGTGTTTCTATTTCTGTTAAGTCTGTTTGTGATAGTTTTCCAGTTGAGTTTGTTAAGTTTATAAAGTCTGTTAAAAATTCTTTCCCTTTTAATATGATTTCTGATTCTGCTTATTTGCTGGCTTTGAATGTTTTTATTTCTGAAATTGGTAAAGCAACTCTTAATGATAAGGAATTAAAACATGAATACCTAGAACCTATAAAAGAAGAAACCCAACCCATTAACCTGGGAATTAATGATGATCCCAAAATGATCCAAGTAGGCAATACCCTAACTGCCTTAGAGAAAGATGCATTAATGGCACTACTGACAAAGTTCAAGGAAGTCTTTGCTTGGTTATATGAAGACATGCCTAGGATTGATACAGATATAGTATAGCATTGCATTCCAACGAATCCAACCATAAAGCCGGTCAAGCAGAAGTTAAGGAGAATGAAGCCAGAGTGGACTCTCAAGATCAAGGAAGAAGTAGAAAAGCAGTACAATGCAGAATTCTTAAGAGTGGTCAACTATCCAGAATGGTTAGCTAATGTGGTTCTGGAACTAAAGAAGGATGGGAAGGTCAGAATGTGTGTAGATTTCTGAGATCTGAATAAGGCCAGCCCAAAAGACAACTTTCCTTTGCCTCACATTGACGTCCTGGTTGACAACACATCAGGGCATGTGTTGCTTTCGTTTATGGATGGATTTTCAGGATACAACTAGATTAAGATGGCTCTAGAAGATATGGAAAAAACCTCTTTTATCACTCCATGGGGGGCATACTACTACAAGGTCATGCCATTTGGCCTTAAGAATGCTGATGCTACTTACCAACAAGCAGCCACCACTTTGTTGCATGATTTAATCCATAAAGAAGTAGAAGTTTATATTGATGACATGATAGTAAAGTCCAAAGACTGTGAAGGGCACATACCAGCTTTAAGGAAGTTCTTTGAGAGAATCTAGTTCTATAAGTTGCGGTTGAATCCAAAAAAGTGTACTTTCAAGGTCACATCCAGAAAACTATTAAGGTTTATGGTAAGCCAAAGGGGAATAGAATTTGATCCTGAAAAAATCAAGGCAATTGTAGACATGAAGCCTCCAAGGACTGAAAAGGAGATCTGAGGATTTCTGGGGAGGATATAGCACATTAGCATGTTTATAGCCCAACTAACTATGAGATATAAACCAATCTTCAAACTGCTTAAGAAGGAGGTCCCAACCATGTGGAACGAACAATGCCAAGAAGCATTTGAAAAGATCAAGATTTATATGATGAAACCACCAATACTTGTTCCACCATTTCCCAAAAAGCCATTGTTGTTGTATCTCACCACTACAGATACAACAATAGGGGCTTTACTTGCTCAATACTTAGAGGAGACTAGAAAGGAGAATGCCATATACTACATCAGCAAGAAGATGTTGCCTTATGAAGAGAAGTACTCGCCATTAGAGAAGACATGTGTAGCATTTGTATGGGCAACCCGTAAATTCAGAAATTATATGCTTGCTTACAAGGTTCAGTTGATTGCAAGAATGGATCCTTTGAAGTACTTAATGGAAAAACATGTGCAAGATGGAAAGACTGCTAAATGGATTTTGCTTTTATCAGAATGACTCAAAAATCTGTGAAAGGAAGAGTAATTGCCGACCACTTAGCCCATTGTTCACCAGAAAAAGTTGAAGAGATCCAAGGAAACTTTCCAGATGAAGACATCATAGGAATTGAAGTAGAATCATGGAAGATGTACTTTGATGGAGCAATAAATCAAAACAGAAGTGGAATTGGAGTTCTCTTAATTTCTCCAAAAGGGGAACACATTCCATTTTCTGGCAGACTTAACTTTCCTGCTACCAACAATGCCATAGAATATGAAGTTTGCATTATAGACCTACAAGTAGCCTTAGGCCTAGGAGTGAAAGAGTTGGAGGTGTATGGAGACTCAGCTCTAATAATCTCTTAGGCACAGAATAAATGGAAGATCAAAGAAAAAAGGCTTATGCATTATCATCAATGTCTCCAGAAGTGGTCATCAAAATTCAGCAAGATCCAATATCAGTATGTGTCGAGGATGCAGAATCAAATTGTAGATGCTTTAGCAACCATGACATCCATGATGGATGGGCCAAAAGAAGATGATGCTAGACCGATAGTGTTGGAACAAAAAGAAGAACTAGGCTACTACATGACCATAGAAGAGGATGAAGAGAAGAGTGGAGAAGGTGAATGGTATTCAGACATCCTACAATATCTCAAGAATGGAACATACCCAGAGTCTGCAGACAAGAATGATCAGTTAACCATCCGAAGGTTGTCTACTAATTACATCATTTGTGGTAAACGGCTTTACCGGAGATCATATGATGGAATTCATCTCCTTTGTGTAATTGCCAAGGAAGCATAACAGATAATTGAAGAGGTTCATGAGTGAAGCTATGGGCCAAATATGAATGCACACATGCTATCAAGATAATGAGACAAGGCTATTACTGGACTACTACGGAAGCCAACTATGCGGCTCATGTTTGATGATGCCATCAATGCCAAGTCCATGGAGATCTGAAGCACATGCCACCCATGCCATTACATACCATGACATCACCTTGGCCATTCTCTACATGGGGAATAGAAATTATTGGGAAGATCCACCTTACAGCATCTAATGGCCATGAATTTATACTCGTAGCCATTGATTACTTCACTAAATGGGTAGAAGCTACCTCATACAAGGTTTTGAATTCAAAGAAAGTGGCTCATTTAATCCAGACCAATATCATTTGCAGATATGGGGTACTGCATGAAATTATCTCAGACAACGGGTTGCACTTTAAATGAGAAACAGAGAAACTGCTACGACAATTCAACATTTGACACCATAAGTCTTCACCTTACCGCCATCAAACCAATGGAGCAGTTGAGGCTACTAATAAAAACATAGGGTGAATCTTGAAAAAAAGCACAAAGAACTACAAAGGCTAGCACCTACAATTGCCCTATGCACTTTGAGGGTATAGAACATCAATTTGATCTTCCACAAGAGCCACTCCTTATTCATTGGTGTATGGGATGGAAGCAGTCCTTCCTATTGAAATGGGTGTCCTTTCACTAAGGATAGTACTAGAAAGTGAAATCTCTGAAGCAAATTGGTTGCAGAGCAGATATAATCAGTTGTGCATGCTAGATGAGAAAAGACTCAAAGCCTTGTATCACATTCAAGGATATTAGAGGAGGCTTAGGAAAGCTTTTGACAAAAAAGTGAGAACTAGAGATTTGAAGTTGGGGGACTTAGTATTGAAAGAAATCTAAGCCCCAGTTCAAGATGCAAATGGGAAGTTCAAGCAAAATTGGGCAGGCCCATACATTATCAAGCAGATATATTCTGGGGGAGCAATAAGATTGATGGACTTGGATGCAAATCCTTTTACTGAGCCAACCAACATGGATCAATTGAAGAAATACCACGTTTGAAGTGGTTATAAATTAAGTTATTTCCTTTCCTAGGTTTGACTAAAAAAAAGAGCTCGCTAGGCTGAAAACCTAAAAGGGCGGTCTAGGCAAAAGTTAGAGCAACAAAAACAAAAAAGATAGTCGAAAACCCGAAAGGCCAATCTATGCAAAAGGAGAGTTAAAAATAATTATTAAAAAAAAGAAAAAGTGAAAGTGCCTACTAGGTTGAAAACCCGAAAGGGTGACCTAGGCAAAAGTTAAGGCAAATAAAAAAATAAAAAAACCATCATCATCCATGAACTACGTGATAACCTGATCCTTTTATCAAGGGGATATGTAGGCAACCATGCATTGGTTCAGTCACAATTTCCCAAAACCCACCATTTGCCCATTAACCAAAATTACAAAAAATTCAACCATTCCATTACACAAAATCCAAAAGCCCAAACCCTAAAACCAAACCATAAAAATTCCAAAACCCCAAAAGCCTACACCTTAAATAGAATCCCTAACTTGCAAATCCTAAATAATTCCTAAACATAAGAGCTTTTTTACATCAACTTCTAAAATAAACATGATTCAAAGCCAAAAAAAAATAAGGTCACTTTGTCTTCAGTCTTTTCTTTTTCTGTTGATCATCAATTCCCTCTGTGACAGGTACTTTGTCAACATTGTCCCTTCTTTTAAGTTCATAGTTGTCTTCATCAGGTTTTTCCCAGTTGTCTTGAGAAACTGTTCTCTCATAGCAATCCTTTCAGCTTCCTTGTCAACAATCTTGTCTATCAACCAATTGGAGTATTCTGTAGTCATCTTGTGGAAGGAACCTTGACAAAAGATTAGTCCACTCGATCAGCCATCTTTAAACCCAATAGCATGTTCTGTATAGAAGTAGGATTTGTATCCACAGGAGAGAAAGTTGTTCTTCTTTTGCCACCAGGCATTCCTTACTCATATTTTAATTGCCTTAAAAGTTTATCTCCCTTGTAGAAAGTTGCTCTCCGCAATCCAACAAGGAAAATATGATCTAATCCTGGAGACCTTAGTAAAAGGGGTAGGCACTTCCACCAATAATAGTCCCATTGAATTAAGGTACTAGATTTCTTGTCTAATAATTTCACCCAGTCACTCTCAGTTTGGCATCTAGTCTTGATTATAGCCCCGCTAAGAAAACTGCTAGGCCCATAATTACAAGTTGTAGGCTTGGCAATCATGTCCAGTCGCTCCATTAGCCATATCTTCAAAGTCAAAGGACTCCCTTAAAAGTTCTGAGTTTCCCCACCATGAAATACAGCATTCAGTCCCAAAAGAGTTTCTACAAAGATCAAGGAAACGGGATTATTACCATCCTTAATCTGACTCACAACACTTATAGAGCATCCATAAAGTTGTGTCTGCCAAAGCAAAGCAAAAGTTCTCCCACAAAGCATAAAGCCAAACCAAAGTTTTTCTGCTTGTTGTCAGTCACTCCATAGGTGCGTTTGTCAATCAGCTGAGAGATAATGGCACGAAGATTTACCATTGACCTTCAATCATACTATCAGTAATGGAAGTAGGAAGACCAAGAGCATTAGACAAAGATTCCTGATGCCTGGGGTTACATGAAACTGCTACAGATTTTTACCCGGATCGTAGCCCAAGATAGCAGAAAATTCTTTAATTGTCGGACAGAGTTCAGCAATGTTAAACCGGAACACATGATCTTTAGAATCCTAGAATTTCACATCAGCACGAAGAAAGTCCCACTTGATTTTGACATTCCTCAAAGCCTTGATTCCCTCTAATTTAAAGGCTGTAAAATTGGTTTTGGTACTGAAATCAAAGCTACAAATGCATCTATTGATGTCATGAATTGTTGAATGAGAAAAATTATGATTGCTAGCTATGGATGACTTTTGCTTGTGATTATTCTGTTTTGCTAATCTTTATGCAGAGATTTGTCGTAGGAGAATTCATTTAAATAAGCTGCATCAATTCCTAATCAGGTTTGAAATAGGTTTCAGAGAGTTTGTAGCTGACTAAGAGAGAGTTTCATGATCACAAATGAACTAAATTTTGTTAAAAAAACGCAAAAACACGAAGTGAGCATTAGGAAACCATGAGGAGTTGGCCCACCGTGGTGTGAGCATCATGGTGTGGCTTAGTGAAATTCGACACTCTAGAAGTGCCGAACGGCACTCCAAAGTGCCAAATGGCACTCTTCAATTGCCAAGTGGCATGCAACCCCTCGGTCCTACACTCATGCAATTCCATGCAGTTTCATGTTCTCGTGTAATTTTTTTTTTAAGATAGTTTGACACTCATCATAAAGAGAAGAAGAAAATCATCATAAAGATTTCCAAGAATCATGCATCCTTTTGTATACTAGGGGCATTCGCCCATGGCAAATTTTTCAAAAGAAAAAATGCCACCATCATTTTCTTTAAAAAAAATCACATCAAGATTTTCAAAAATCATGCATTCATTTTAAACTAGGGGCATTCGGCTCCACCTCATGCAAGTAAGTGCAGATTCCAACAGAGCCAAGCAAGATAAGTTTAAATTAGTACTACAAGATCTCATAAGGTGAATTCTAAACTTATCTTAGTTAAAGTTTCTACATGATCCAAGGTGATAGCAAGGACAAAGAACTAAACATAGAAAATAATACAAGATTGTCTAAGGAACACTTCCTTTTGTTTTGTAGGAAAAATAAACATACAAGTCATGCATCATTAGGACACCGAGTCCGCCTGCGAGAGGATCTCCTTGATCCACCTCTAGAGGAGCCACCTTCAGCATTTCCTTCCTAACTTGTGAAAATTGAGGATCATACTGACGATTTTCAAGTTCAAGGCTCCTGGTAGAGTCAACAGTTTCCATTTGATGTGCCTAAAAAGTCAACAAAATTAAGGGTTAAAGACACTATCAAGCAAAGCTTAAGTTAAAGATGCTCAGAAGCAAAATGGTATACCCAGTTAGAATCATTGATCACATATTGGAAGAACTGAGTATGAGCCAATAACTGCAAGCCTTTAAACATCCGCTTGCTTTCTTCCACAAGATCCACATCAACCTGAACCACAACTCTACCGAGTTAGAATCCATTCAAGAAATAAGGACATAGAACTGAACATTTAAGATCATACCAGATCATACCAAGGAACATTTGGCACATGCTCTAGCCTAGTCAAAGGCATGGAACTATACGTTCCATCAGGATTCATCACATCATACTGCCATGTTGAAAAATGAGGATAAGTCTCTGTGAAAGAACTAGAAGAACCACCAACATGGTGAGGAGAAGGAATCTCTTCCTCTTCCTCTCCTCTCCTCTCTTTCAGAATATGGAGGCTAAAAATCCAACATACAAATATTGTTACCAAGCATAAATATGGAAAAGCAATTTGCATAACAAAAGTTTGAAGGGAAGAGAAAACCATTCGACCAACTAAGCAACCTTGTAAACGATCCCGGATGAATTCAGCATAATTTCCTTCTACTCTTGCAACAACATAGCCATCACAGGCCCAAGTAATCTCTTCATCAACCAGGAAGTCAGCCAACTGAATAGTGAGACAAGGAGGAGTTGGAATTGTGGCAGGAGGATACACATGTTCAACTTGGGGCAGCACCCAATCACCAAGATACCAGTACTTTCCATGCCCACATTCAAACAATACTTGGTGGCCATTCAGTTCAAGAGCCCGCTCACACTCAGCATACCTCTCACATCCAGCCCAAGGATTTAAGTTCATCTAAAAAATCACAAAAAAGGAACTCAAAAAGAAAAGAGACTGAATCATAACCAAGTGACTGGGATTTAAAAAGGAGAAGGAAGAAAGAATTCACATCATCAATGGTCAGATTGTCAATAACCAAGAGCCAAAGCCCACTTCATTGATGACGTTTTTGATGCTAAGAGACAATGCTGCCCATGCACTTTTCAACATTTGGAGACTCGCTCGACTCTTGAGGCTCTACAACATAAAAATTCAGCTCATCAATTTCCATGACCCAAAACATATAACCAAAAAATTTCCATACCCAAAAATATATTCTCACAATCAATACCCCACCATCACAAAATCAAATCAATGCCCCACCAAAATTTCATCATTACCAAATTTATCACATATCCATGCAAAAATAAAATTTCTGCATGTCCAAGAAAAATTCCCAAAACTTCATGTACAAATAAATTCTCACATACCCAACAAAATTTTTCCACAATACCCACAAAATTTGCCAATACCCATAAATATATCCATGCACATACCCACAAAATTTTGCCATGTTCATAAAACAAAGTTTACACATGCCAACAAGCTTTCCCACATACATCATGAACACATTCATATAAGTCAAACACATTCATATAAATCAAACACAAAATTTTCACAATGCCAATACTCCAAAAATCCAAACCAAAGTTCATCCAACAACACCACAAATTACCTACATTGTCAAAATTCCAAAAGCCTCCAACATTGCCCAAATTGCACCATGATCAAAGAAAAAAAACACTTCAAGAATGCTTCAAAGCCAACATTCCAAACAGATCAATCACACAATGCTCCCAAAATTTCAAAAGTGATAATATCTCACCATGAAACTTTCAATGAAACATGCAACACCATTTTTCCAAGCAAAGAAAAAAAAAAAAAAAAAAAAAAAAAAAAAAAAAAAAACTCACCTTCGTGTCCACATGACAATATAGAGCATGGGTCCTAGGGTCTTGAAGAAGTCCATCATCATCATTCCAATCAAATGTTGGATCATATTTCTTACCATGAGAAGCTAGAAAAGAAGATCCTTTAGAGGAAGAAGCCATCATAATGCAAAGAAAATGGGTTTTAGAAAATGGGTTTCACCAAAAATGGGTGTGGGATGGAAATGCCCAAAACAGAAATATTTAAAGAAATATTGATAGAGATGGATGAGGGAGAGTTGAGAAGCTTAGAAAAGTTCTTTTCGTGAGAAGAAATGGTGAGACGAAGAAGAAAAATCAAAGGGAAGAAGAAAGTGAATAATGCCAATGGAGGAAGAGAAGTTGATGGAAGATGAAGCTAAAAAGCAAAAAGAGAGAAACAATGAAGTGGGGGGGGGGGGGCTAAACTTTGGCCCCCACACTCTTTAACTCAGCAAAAGCTACCAAAAATAAAAAATAAAAACTTCAGATTTCATGATCAAAATTCCAATCCTTAATTTTCAAAATTCTAAGGCTCAAAATTTCAAAACTTCCAAGTTTCAAAGATTAAATGTTTCTCAAAAGAAAAATCTTTTGTTAATTAAACTTTTTTGGATAAAATTCAAATCAAGAGTGAGCAAATGAAAATCACACATCTCAGAAACAGTCAGTTAAAGTCTAATCTAAAATTTTGACTTTTTGCAGAAAACAAATCCAGATCAAGGTAGAGGAAACCCCCTTGATTATCATTTAAGTTCTAGATTATCAAAGTAAAGAAAATCTCTTTGATCATCATTCCAAAGCCATATCGAGGTAGAGGAGATCCCTTTGATCATCATTTCAATCCCAGATTATCAAAGTAGAGGAGATCCCTTTGATCATCATTCCAAAGCCAGATTAAGGTAGAGGAAACCCCCTTGATCATCATTATTGTTCTAGATTATCAAAGTAGAGGAGATCCCTTTTGTTAGGTTCTAAAGATTTAGGAATTTATGTATTTAGAACTCTAATGTGTATTGTTGGCAAACCATGATCAAAACAATATGTTTAGTCTTGTTTAGG
The DNA here is from genome assembly GCA_963669245.1 of Quercus cerris. Taxonomy (NCBI): domain Eukaryota; kingdom Viridiplantae; phylum Streptophyta; class Magnoliopsida; order Fagales; family Fagaceae; genus Quercus; species Quercus cerris. Next base: position 22,579,449 of record OY770014.1, on the reverse strand, counting down.
CTTGCTCAAAGTTGTATATTTTATGTAAACTTGGAATCGAGAGGCTGCAGATGCATTGGTGCATTTTGACCTAGCTCGATCGATCGAAAATTAGACTTGATCGATCGTAAGTCGGCCAGAATGTTTTTCTACAGAATTTCCAACTCAACCCTACCTTATTAAACGTTTAGGGTTTTATGTTTTTGCCCTAGGTATATAAGGCAAAATCCTAGCCATGTTTTTTAGAGTTACTCTAGGTGTATTATTGCTCATACTTTGCTGTTTGTGTGAATCTCTTGTGAGATCTTTGAGGAGCTTTCCTTCACATAAACTTAGGGTTTTCAAGGTAGAGATTATTTCAACATCTTGATGATCAACTCAGTTGCTACCATTGGAGCTTAAATAATAACAAGTGTGGATGCTTGTAGCTGATTGGAGAATCCAAGAAAGAAGGAGTTCGTGGATTTGAAGCTTGCACGTGGTCGTGTCAGTAAGTTCTATTGGTGGGTAGCATTAAGAAGTCAAGCGGGGAGCTTGTTAGTCCTTTTGTATGAACTTCAATTCTTTTGCATAGTGGATTCAGGTTTACTTTGAGGATAGCTAGGTTAAATCCTCCCCAGGTTTTTACCGTGTGGTTTCCTAGGTCATCATATCATTGTGTTATTTACTTTTCCGCTGCTTTATATTTTAAATATGATTGTATGCTTGTGATAACCTAGAATTGCATAATTTAACTAAGTTAATCACTTGGCTAATTAACTAGGTTAATCTGGTTGGTTTACAGGGTCTAAAACCGTTCACCTTTGATCATCATTCCAAAGCCAGATCAAGGTAGAGGAGATCCCCTTGATCATCATTTCAGTTCCAGATTATCGAGGTAAATGAGATCCCCTTGATCATCATTTCAGTTCCAGATTATTGAGGTAAAGGAGATCCCCTTGATCATCATTCCAAAGCCAGATTGAGATCAAAGTAGAAGAGATCCCTTTGATCGTCATCCCAAACAATTCCATTTTCAAGATCAGGATAGGAAAGTTTCTTGGTTAACCCAATTGCTAAGAATCCTTTCTAGAGTCATCAACTACTAGCTAAGTTTGGTATTTTCATTTTTTTAGTCAAAAGATAAGGCTAGTTCTATGTTCCAAGGTTTTAGGTTCGAGGGCTAGGTAATCTTTGAAGATTCAACCTCAATTAAATCATGGTCACTAAAATCAATGTCTTTGTTTTACATTGACATTCGCTTTTCAAGCTCTGTTAATGAGGGGCATTCTGTAGATACTCAATTTTTCACTCATAAATTTATCAAAGAGAATGACTTGAATGACCAATCCATGTACCACAAAAATCATAATTGCATTACATGCATCAATTTGTTCTTGCATTACATGCATTAATTCATTCATTGCATATCATAAAAATGATCTTGATATTCTAATGGTCGTAGCAGTATTTCCAATTATCAAATTGGATCGAAAGATATCGCATGATCAAGTTTGCACGACCAACATGCATTGTGTTTAGGTAGAATCGACAACGCATGAGAAATTTAAATTAATTCTGATTGTTTAAACAATTAAAATTAATTAAATAATTTTGTGATTGGCTGATAATTAGTGTTTAAAATAGGGATGCATGCATTGGAATAAAATGGATGATTGGATAACAATAAAACTGTGGATAATCTGAACTTTATCAAGATTTATTTTAGGATATTTATCTAGAAGATAATTGTCCTTAAATATCCTGAATTATCCAAAAAAGAGATGAAAAATCATAGGCGGGGGGATGAAAACGCGTCGAGGTACAAGGATCGGCCAAAAAAAAAACCCTAGAAGAGGAGTCCAAATGGCACCCAAACATGAAAGTGCATTCAGAGCCATAGGGCCAATTCGGCACTTTTGGAGTGCCGAACAAATTTCCCTGATGTGGGCTTTGACCTAACGGCCTTCGGCTAATGATTATGCATACCCTTTTGATCTTTTCGCAAAAGAATGCATCCAAATTCAAACCCTAATCTTCTATATCTATTTTTTAGAGTTTTCTAGCCTCTATAGATAGAGACTAAAACTCATAATTCAGCACCTTTTTTTTTTACGCTGTGAAAGGCACACATTTTAGGCCCTTAAACAGCTCATATTTTCTAATCTCCTCTCTGATTTTTTGTTTAAGGTAGGGTTTTTAGGTTTCAAAGATAACTGAATAAGTTTCTTTGAACCCTAAAACATCCTCTCAAGTAGAAGAGTGCTCATGCAAGATTTTGTTTTGTAACCCTTTTATTTCTATGCTTTTCTTATCATGATAATGTATGTTTAATTGTTTTAGATATTCTTATTCTTCCTTGTTCATCTTGTTTATAAAAACATGTTCTTGATTTCTTTATTATTGATATAATCTGTTTCTCAATTTTAAAGATCTGCATGTAGTCAACTATTTTTCTTCAAAGAAAATGGATCTGCATCTTTCTTAGATGCAGATCTGAATTTTTCTTCAAACAAAAAATGGATCAGCATCTTTATGAGATACAGATCTAAATTTTTCTCAAATCAAAACTGATTTATATCTTTCTTAAGATACAAATATGATTTTTTAATACATGCAAATTTTTGAAATAAAGAAAGAGATCATGTATTGTTTGTATTTGTTTTAATTCATGATTGCATAAATTCATATTATGAGTGAAACTCTCTTCTTAATGAAAACAATCTTTTTATTATTTTAAAACATATAAAAAATAGATCTAGTTTTTCTATTGTCAAAAAAAAAAAAATTTATTTCATCATAAAACAGATCTAATTTTTCTATTATCAAAAACCATTTTTTTAGTTCCTTAAAAACAAATCTGATGTTTTTTAAAATTAAAAGACTTTAGTTTATATAAAAAAAAAAAAAACATATCTGGATTTTTACCAACAAAAAACAACTTTTTTTACATACTACAAAACAGATTTGGTATTTGGACAAATCAAAGTCATTTTTTTATGTAATAAAAAAAAATCTGGATTTTTAAAAAAACAAAAAAAGAGACTTCATTCATAAATAAATTTGTGTGATTTGATTTTTTTTTTTTTTTTTTCACATGTTCAACACATCATTCATGACATGCATAACATAGTACATTGGTCACAAGAGTCTAGAAGACCAGACTTTGTCTAGGCGAAATGGGTGCCTAATACCTTCCCATTCTGTAACCTAGCCTCCAGATTCAGGTCTTTGGCTAAGTAGATCTAGTCTTGTCTTTGTTTTATTTTTTTTGTGAAAATTCAATATGTGTATAAAACACCCTTGAACGTTTAGACCCCCAATTACAAAGTTACCAATTCAAACTTTATATCAAACAACTAATGTGCGGAACATGATAACAAGCTCATAACAGAATTGATAAACAATCTAAGCCAAATATAAACACAACCATAGCAGTAAATATAGGGCAAAGATAAAGGGAAGGAAGATGAAAACACACGATTTGTTATCGAAGAGGAAACCAAAGTCTTTGGCGTAAAACCTCTCCGCCGCCCTCCAAGTGGTGAAATAATCCACTAAAGAATGTAGTTGGGATACATGAACAGCAGAAGACCCTTCAAGCCTAATCTACCTAAGTACCTAAGCCCTCCAAGCTTCTTACTCCAATGAGGTTACGCCGAACCTATTTCTTCTTTAGCTTCCCGGATTCTGCTACTAGACCATAGCATCAACCAATATATATTGGTTTCTTCCAAACTGCTTCCTTTAGCACCAAATGAACCTTCTTACAGATGTAGGTGTGGTGAGATAAGGATTTGGTCAATGACCTCTCAAGGATGTAACAATGGAGAGGATGAGAGTAGAGGAATTTGTAGAGACTCTAAGGTAAAGATTGGGGATGAGGCAATCTTTTTTTTTCTGGGTCTCTCTCACAAAATTCTCTCTAGAAGCTCTCTCAATTTAGTGGGTATAAGGGTCTATATATAGTGGTGTGTGTTTGGAATACGAAGAGACAATTTTTGCCAAACAAGGTTGGTTGGTGGCTTGGCCTCGCGGCTTGTCCAAGTCGCGAGTTCAAGTCGCGATGTAACAGCCTGGCCAGTTTGGGACTTTTGTCCTGTAATGCGACAACTGGCGCAACCCTTCAGCTCCCCTGTATGCATCTCACGTGCCTGTATTTGGTGACTTGCCAGTTGCAAGTAAGCTGCGAGTCCTAGCCGCGAAACTCTGCTTTTTTGCACAAACTTGAGCTTTTCTTCACACGCACTTCACACACTACCCTTACATGAATCCCACCTAAATCCAGGATTATTAAGTGCTTAAATTACAAGCAAATTGGCACGGAATAAAGCCAACAAGATGGTTGATAAATTTTAAACTTACAATCTCCCCCTTTGGCTATTCCGTGACAAAACCCTAAAACAAACTCTAAACTTAACGCATGAATTGGGAACAGTTGGAAAACTCACTCACACCTAACTCTAGAATCTGTGATGCTTTAGAACCATAAGAACAAGTAACTCCTGAAACACAACAACATAATAAGTTCATTGTATTCAGAAAACTTGTAACGCAAATGGAGCAAGCATAATGCGATCAAGCACAATGGAGCAAAGCAATAAACCATGGCAAGACCAAAACATGCAATCACTATAACCAAGTTATTACAATGCTCATTCACACTTGGAATGAACATCCAGACATTCAAGTTGACAAACACAAGGCAAATCACTTGAATGACCAACACTCAACCAATGCACAATACATGAAGTATGTGCATCTAGGAAAAATCCTACACGGTTACAAGAGTGATAGTACTTAAAAAGGAATGCATAGCATTAGGATAGAAGTACTGATTTAACAAAGCACAAAGGTTGCATAAAGCATGGCATAAACCACAAAGGCCTACAAGAGTGCATACAAACAAACTCTTAAAACTTACATAAGCAACATGGGTACAAACCAGAAAAAAAAAAAAAAAAGAAAAAAAAAAAAAGAAGAACATATGCTGAATTAACTGAATAACATCAATATATAAATAAACCAAAGTGTTAAAAACATTCAAGAGATATGAGTATAAGCCAAACATTAACCTAAAACCACATTGTATCAAATCAGTAAAAACAACAGTTATCCAAACCATAGTAACAAAACTATAAACAAAAGCAGTAAAGATTATGAAACTCCCCCTCAAATAAGCACTCCCCCTTAAGTGTTGGCCCAAAAATTCTCCCCTTTTTGACCGGAATGGCCAAAGGTTCACTGTTGTAACTTGGTGAAAATGCCATCAACTTGAGCTACTAAAACATCGATCTGGTCCTGCATGACTACCAATCTCTCTGACTGCTCTCTCTGGCCATCACTGAGAGTCTTTTCCCATTCTTCAAGGCGCTTGTGGAGGTTCTCAAAGAGCATCTCCAACCTATCAGGTTGAGGGGCAGACTGTGCTTGTGTAGTGCTAGGTTGTTATGATGCATGGGGGGCATGTACATGTGAATCTGACTCAGGAGTAGAAGGAGTAGCAGGAGAGAAATGTGCACTCTTTGGAGTTTTGGATGAATGACTTCTGCTAGCTTGTAGAGTGAACATAGAAATTGGTCGAGGATGAGCAATAATGTTCCCAACTAAGGGAGAAGTAACACCTTCACTTAGAATGAATTTCATAATGAGACTGCAAAATGGAAGACACCCTCGTGCTACTGTTTGAGTCGCTGTCTTCCTTATGATATAAAAAATATGGGCACAGATGTCAATGGTGGTGCCTGTGATGAGATCACATAGAAATTGAGCCCTTCCAAGGTTGATATACACCGTGTTGATCAACGGATAAAGGTTGGTAAACATAATCAGCTTCAATGTTGTCAACTCAAGTGAAAACTTGGTAGTACTTATAGATGTGCTGACACTGAAGATGTCATGGCCAGGACCAAGAACTTGGAGAATGTCTTGAATCACTGGAGTATGATCATCATAAGGAGTTAGGTCGGCATTCGCAGGTCGAGCGATTTTGAGAAGTTCAACTATGGTGTCCGGACTAATGATGAACTCTGTTCCTCTTACCATACAATGTAGTTCACTTTCAAGATCAACTGTGTTGGCGAAACACTCCTTCACTAGTTCCAACATTGGATCAACAAAATTTCCAAATAATTCTGCCCAATCTTTTGCCTCGAAGATCCAAGGGACAAAAGTGGTTTCCAAAGTGTCAAATCTGACCTCCCGTTCCACTATAGGAGTTCCCTGGTCAAAAATGCTTGAGTAAGCATCTAGGTTCTAAGGAGTTCTGAACAACTCAAGATTGAGTTCAATAGATGGCTGTGATGAAGAACGTGTTCTTTTTGCAACAGGTAATGTTTCCTCTTCAGTCATAATCTCTTTTCCTTTGGAGGATCGTCGAGACATCTGTAAAAGAGCAAACACACAGCAAAGTACCAAATCCACAACACACTCATTTTGTTAGATCTAGTCAAAAGATGAGAGTGCAAAGACCAAACAGATTTAGAAGACATAGAATCATAGAACAAGAACTAAGTCAATAAAGTGACAGAATAAGCATTGCCGAAGACCAAAAACATACGAAACATGGAAAAATGCCCAACACACAGAGAATAATAGGCATTACAACACACTTTGTCAAAAATGAGTAGCAAAGTGTCACAGAATGCAATCATTTCAACACAATATCATGAAAGTGATATGCATAGACAGAGTCAATCAAGGTAAGAACACTCAGATAAATCAAAACATCATGTGAAGCCACACTAAACAATTCATTGGCAACAAAAACCCATTCAACAAACCCAACATATTTAAGCAAAAAAAAAAATGTTCGAACCCAACATTTCACAGAGCATAATAGCAACAACACATTCTCATATTCAAGAAAATGACACTCAAAACAAGAAATTTGAAATGAGGGAAAGAAAACCCATACCTTTTTCTTGAAGATAGAAGTGAAAATGGTGCAGAAATGGGGGGTTTCACAAGGTTGAACACGGTGAGTTTCAGAGGGATAAAAGGAAAAGACAATGAACAGTCACAAAGTACGAGGGAAAAACTGAAAAGTTTTTGAAAACTGACTTTAAAATGCAAAACACGCGTTTTTCACGACTAGATCAAGTCACCAGTAAGTCGCTAGGGTAAGCCGCGAAACACTATGAAGCAAGATTTTTGAAAAATCTTCTAAGTGTTTTTCGCGACTGGAAGATCTACCCGCAAGAGAGTCATGAGCTGAGCTGCGAAAATCTCTGTGTACCCCTCGCGATTGGACCTTCTACCCACGAACAAGTTGCCACACTAAGCCGCGAAATATGCAAAAACATAAATTTTGAAAAGTCTTTTTTGCGACTGAGAAGCTGACCCGCCAGTGATCCACAAAAATCTCGGAGAGAGCTTCGCGACTAAAGCATATGACTAGACCAACCCGCGACTTAGTCGCCAAAACAGGGCAACACTGTTTTTGAAATTTTTGATTATTTTGTAAAAACAAAACACTTTCCAAAAACAAACTAAACACTCAAAAATCTTTTTGTGTTTAATCAACAAAGATTGAGTTTGTGAAAACACATTTAATCAAGTACAATCACACAAATGAATATGGCATTCATTGAACATAGACTTGTGTATTGTGTGTGGATATCAAAAATGAGATAGTCCTTAGTCCAATGTGAAGTTTCAATGATCAATTCAATCAAGGCATACACAACTAGCACTAGATAATGTGACCTATCTCAATTATAGAAACATGCATATATGACCTGCCATATGCACTTGATAACAATTCTTTGAAACTTTTCATTTTGCTCCATATTTAACATATCATTTGCACTTTTTGAGCAAAGAAAATCTCATTGTGAGATAAATACCTGAAATTTTTTATATTTCAATTGATGAGTTAGCCTTTGGCTTTTTGGGCATCATACATTTTATTTTGATCGCTTTCCCTTTTTCTTAGTCGAATACTAGTATGTGCGACAGACTTTTGCAGCTCTATATCTCTTTTCATTTGGAGATTTACATTTAGAGAGCTCTTTTAAGTATAAAAATAAAAAGTGGGAAGATATATAGGCATGAGTCTATGCATGTCTCAAGATCAACAAAACCATTCACTAATTCTTCATGACAAGGTTGAAGATCTATTTACAACAGTCACATAGATTTCAAAATTTCTTCCACAATGATATGAGTGCATGAGAGACAAGCTAAGCTCGTTAAATGCACAAAGTCATTAGTACAAAAGTACAAGGCAAAACATGCTTTGAGACAAAACTCAACAAAGCCGATAAAACTTTTTGGATTTTCTACTTTTTATGTGTTTTTGGATTTTTGACACAAAAGCCTTAAAAGATTAATCAAAAACATAACAAAAAAAAAGTAAAAACATTTGAACCAAAAACAAACACACACACAAAATAACAACCTAAATACTAGCAAGAAGCATACAACCAAGCATATTCACAAACATGGGAAGTATTGATGCATAGACATGTTGTAATGCTTATGCATAAAGGTGGGATAAGGATTTGGTCAATAACCTCTCAAGGATATAACAATGGAGAGGATGAGAGTAGAGGAATTTGTAGAGACTCTAAGGTAAAGATTGGGGATGAGGCAATCTTGTTTTTCTCTAGGGTTTCTCTCACAAAATTCTCTCTAGAAGCTCTCTCAATTTAGTGGGTATAAGGGACTATATATAGTGATGTGTTTTTGGAATATGAAGAGACAGTTGTTGCCAAATTGGGCTGGTTGGCGGCTTGGCCTCGCGGCTTGTCCAAGTCACGAGTTCAAGTCGCGACGTAACGGCCTGGCCAGCCTGGGACTTTTATCCTATAGTGCGACAGCTGGCGCGACCCTTCAACTCCCATGTGTGCATCTCACATGCCTGCATTTGGCGGCTTGCCAGTCGCGAGTAAGCCGCGAGTCCTAGCTGCGAAACTCTGCTTCTTTGCACAGACTTGAGCTTTTCTTCACACTCACTTCACACATTACCCTTACATGAATCCCACCTAAATACAGGATTACTAAGTGCTTAAATTACAAGCAAATTAGCACGGAATAAAGCCAACAAGATGGTTGACAAATTTCAACCTTACATTTTGGGTAAAATATAACTAGGACAACAAGCCATGTATTTCTAGTAGATTGTAACTAGGACCCAAAGCTCTGTAATCTTAAAGTTTTGCAAGATATGTCATATTTATTCAATCAATGAAGAAAACAATTTAGTCATGTATTTGTATGTATTTAGTTTTTCTTATTTTTTTTTTGTATAAAAAAATAAGTGGCGACTCCATACCACTTACCTAAAAAGAGAGGTGTCCTAAAAAGTACCCCTTTTTTGAGGGACAGCTTTCGTCGAGGTCTCTCACACCTCTACTCAGCCAAGGTGAAGGCTTCCGTAGCAACTATGCACCGTCCCTCTTCCTCCATTTGTTTGTAGGAGGTGCTTACCAGTTCCTTGGCCATGTGCACGGCTTGAATTGCCTTTTCTTTTTTTAAAAAAAAATTACCAACGCCAAGTCCTTCTTTAGGGTTAGAAACACTTTGTATTTCTTCATTGTCCTCAAGTTTTCCATGTCATAAGGTAGTAACAGTGGCTGCTCCAATGCATTGGCCACGTAACCCACCTTCCCCTTTTAAAAGTCTCGAATAGAGGAGTCCAGAGGAAGAGGAGTTCCATTCAGCACCAGAGGGAGGTTCCAAGTTTGGACCCTAGGGCGACGATCAGGCTCCCTCTCTACAATGGCCCCTTCACTTAAGGACCTCGTCTAGGCTCCCTTTGCTATTTTGGCCCCCTTTTTGGGGCTCAGGCTCTTTAGAGAGGACGACCTCTCCCTCTTCAACTACATCTTTGCCTTTTCGGTCCCACTTCCTTTTCTTATATGCAGGATCAAGCTAGGAGGTTTAAGTAGGAAAAGGAGAAAGAGGGCCTAGTTTGGATGGCCACCTCGGGCACTATGCCTCCTGCATGAGACTCAAGAAGCTCAAGAAGGCTTATTTTGGACTTACGTTGTAGCACCATTGCATCAGGTATACTAGGGGCTTCTTGGATTCTGCTAACTTGTGCGGGGGGAAGGTGGCTAAAGTCAACGCCTGAAGGTTCTGGAGATTGAAGTTGGTCAAAAACCTCAAAATCTTCCTTGCAGTTCGAAACCTCTACTACCTTGGTTGTTTCTTCAGGAACTAGGTGAGAGGAGGTCACCTTTTCCTTGGCACTACACTGGAAAGGTAACTCCACTAATTGTGTGCCTTCTAGAAGGGTACTAGGAAGGAAGCCAGGTATGGCAATATTGGTCTGCTGCAACCGAGGAGATAGGGTTGTAGCCAAGGATTATGTGAGTAACTCACAGTTGTCCATCAATGTGGATAAAGATCTCAGATTTGAGTATCCTCGTCAGGTTAGGCTCATTAGCAAGGTTGAAATTGGGGATTATAAAGTACTTATCTACAAATTCATCAAAAATGAAGACGTTGCCAGAATAAGAAATTGTTAGACATATAAAAACAAATTTACAAAATTGGAAAAAAGAAGTAAAGACAGAAGATGTTAGTGAAAAAATGGGTATTATTAGAGTAGTAAGCCTAAACCTGAACACCCCACCTGGTGTCCCATCTTGTGAAGGGCAATGAAGTCCATCATGCCACTCCCCTGAGACAATCAAGAAGTCCTTATCCATACCCTTGTTGGTATTAAGGAGGCACAATATAAGCCTGACCTCAGGGACCCTAGTTTTCAGATAATACCCCTGGCCTTTAAGGTTTTGAAGATTGTAAACCTAGTTAATGTCATGATGGGTGAGGTTCACACCCATCTTTTCGTTAAGGGCATCTACACTACCTAGGATCCTAAACACATTGGGAGCACACTGGGTGGAACAAAGTCTGTGGGCAATCAAGTAGTCTCTAGTAACTCTACTCACGGGGATTCTCATCCCTCTCTCTATAAAGGCAATCATTGGGATTACTACCTCCCCTTCTTGTCTCAGGGTATGCCATTCCCCTTGGTAGCAATACCAAATTGAAACCCCAGTTGGAATGTGGTAATAGGCTTTAAAACTCTTTATACCCTCTGAGGTATTTACTAAGCTAGCGAATCTACCCATTTGAAAGGTATGCAAAGGTGTTAGGGTGACGAGGTGTAAATTAAAGAGGCCGAGGAAGAAAATGTCATAAAAATTAAGAAGGAACACTAAAGGTAACTAACAAAGATGTGGAATGGCTCCTCAAACTGATGCTTGGGAGTTAAAGATGCAAAAATCAGAATAGCTAGAATCTTTGAGCAATATATATAAGGATGGGAAAAAGTAATCAAGAGAGTTCCCACCCAAATCCCCATAAAGTTTCTCCACCGTAGGATCTTCATCGCACCATAGAACATGGGGGACAGGGCATCGTATAAAGTAAATGCTTAAGGGTCCCAGATGCCGAAGCATAAGGAGAATGCCTCTTTGCAGTTGAAAAGAAACCTACACAAAAAGAAGTGACGTAAAAATGGGAAGAGTGATCGCCAAAAAAGTCGAAATCCCCCTTTTTATCACGGGGAGCAAAAGAGTGGATTTTCAAGGGGCTATTGTAGGGATGAAGGGCCCAGATATAGGTATTGGGCCGTGGGCCGTACCCGAGGACAGGTAAATACTAATGAAATCATACCATTTAATGGGCTATGGAAGAATTCTAGTCATAACGATCTGGAAACGTTGTCCGAGGATAAACACCTCTTCAGCTAAACAAAGTAGAGGTTAAAGGTCTGATCCTTCATCAAGAACAAGGCAACAGGCAATCATGCTGGTAAGGATAAACATCAGATGGGGATAAGACAAAAGAAAGTGGCAAATATTTGAGAAAAAATCTGCTACCACCGCATTGAATGCTCTGCATCTAACCCACTAGCCGCATTAATGTGGAAGCGATATCTGAACAGTAATCTTCAGCCTTACAGCTACTCCCAAAGACTTCAAGAAGGTGCTAATGGGATAAGTATCAAAGCCAACAATTTAATCTACATATGGAGGGCTGAGAAGAAAGAAGGAAGAAGAATGTAAAGGAGAAAAACCCCATTACAAGGGGATCATCAAAAAATCTCAGAGAAAATCATTGTAGACTCAAGTGTTAGGACATATGTGATTCATGTTAGGAACATATGTCAAAGTAGAATTGGCTAATCCTTTGACAAAACGCACTTTACTTATAATTGAGTAGATCTAGGATGTGTTTAATACTTCAAGGAATAAGGTTTCAAGTTCAAGTGTTAAAGCAATGCAAGTCTGCCCAAGAAACAAGTGAAGAAGTGTTGGATTTTAAAACTCAACAGCTAATATCTATCTAGGTTTAAAAGACTGTTTAAGCCCGATACTCAACAGCTGCTCAATAGATAAGCTATCTATCAAGATTTAAGAAAATCAGTTTTTCAGATCTGATTTCACTCTAATCTGTGGATAAATGTTTAGGCTTTCTTTTCTGACAACCCTAAACATATATAAGAATTATTTTAAGGGCTGTCACAACTGATGCAAGTGAGTGCAACTTGATGCAAAGGTTTTTCACAAGCATATTATGACCGGAGACAATTTGCCCTAGTTCATCTTTCTCTTCAAGAAGTTGCTGCATTTGTATGTCGTAGGGTTTTGTAATCAAGGAGTTTTGTGATCTTTATCATGTTGATGAATTAAAGAACTTTGCAACCAACATCCTTGAGAGTGTTAGTCACGTACTTGGATCTGTGCATCAAATTGGTTAGTCATTTACTGGAAGTCGTGCATTAAAAGGAGAGATTGTCACTACAGAACAAATCCAATTGGGTATTGAGGTTAGGGTTCAACTATAGGTTGGTACAAGGTACTGGTATTCCTTTACTTGTAACCGCTTGTTGTGATAATAATGGATTCTCGGGAGTGGTGGCCTTAAAATCACCTGATGAGGTTTTTGCCTTAGAGGTTTTCCCCATTCGTAAACAAATCACCGTGTCAATTTTATTTTCCACTGCATATTAACTTAGCTGGTGATTTATTTGTGCTACCACGCGTATTGCATGTTAATCAGATTAATTAATTAACTTAGCTAATTAATTGGTTAATTCATCACAAGGGGTCAATACATTCTTAGCCTATCATCAAGAATTGTAATTTTGTATACGTTCAAGAGAAGTAAATAAGAACAAACCATCCTCGGACTTGACCGAGGAGAACTTTTCTTACCCAAAATTGTTTGTTTTATTCTTTTCAATAATAACTAACCTACTGCTAAAGACTAAAATAAACACTAATAGACTAGCCATTTGAAATGTGTGTCTTTCGAGAACAATTTAAAAATCACAACTAGGGTCTGTTTGGGATTTGCTTATTTTACTAAAAATGAAAACTTTTTGTTGAAAGTACTGTAGATAAAGGGAAAAGTTAGCTGAAATAGTACAGTGAGACTCATAAATAGTACCAAAAATGCAATGGGGCCTATGAATAGTAGTAAAAATAAGCTAACTTTTAAATTTAGAGCCAATCGCACACTTAGACGAAATCTCTTCCCTCGCAAATAGGAGACCAAGCAAGTCAACATGACCAAAAACAATAGCATTATAAATATTTTCAATGTAAAATTGATGGGTAATGGTAAAGTCAATGGGTGGTTGGGATAGATAATGAAATGAATTGAACTTTATCACTTGCCTTGATTTTATTTTGGCACAAGGCACAAAGCACATCCATCATCTCTTCCCTCACAAATAGGAGAGCAAGCAAGTCAGCATGACTAGAAATAGTATCATTATAAATATTTTTAATGTAAAATTGATGGGTAATGGTAAAGTCAGTGGGTGTTTGGGATAGATAATGAAATGAATTAAACTTTATCACTTGACTTGATTTTATTTTGGCACAAGGCACAAAGCACATCCATCATCTCTTCCCTCGCAAATAGGAGAGAAAGCAAGTCAGCATGACTAGAAACAGTAGCATTATAAATATTTTCAATGTAAAATTGATGGGTAAGGGTAAAGTTAATGGGTGTTTGGGATAGATAATGAAATGAATTGAACTTTATCACTTGACTTGATTTTATTTTGGCACAAGGCACAAAGCACATCCATCATCTCTTCCCTCGCAAATAGGAGAGCAAGCAAGTTAGCAAGACTAGAAACAATAGCATTATAAATATTTTCAATGTAAAATTGATGGGTAATGGTAAAGTCAGTGGGTGGTTGGGATAGATAATGAAATGAATTGAATTTTATCACTTGACTTGATTTTATTTTGGCACAAGGCACAAAGCACATCCATCATCTCTTCCCTCACAAATAGGAGAGCAAGCAAGTCAACAAGACTAGAAACAGTAGCATTATAAATATTTTCAATGTAAAATTGATGGGTAATGGTAAAGTCAGTTGGTGGTTACGATAGATAATGAAATGAATTGAACTTTATCGCTTGACTTGATTTCATTTTGGCACAAGGCACAAAGAACATCCATCATCTCTTCCCTTGCAAATAGGAAAGTAAGCAAGTCAGCGTGACTAGAAACAGTAGCATTATAAATATTTTCAATGTAAAATTGATGGGTAATGGTAAAGTCAGTGGGTGTTTGGAATAGATAATGAAATGAATTGAACTTTATCGCTTGACTTGATTTCATTTTGGCACAAGGCACAAAGCACATCCATCATCTCTTCCCTTGCAAATAGGAAAGTAAGCAAGTCAGCAAGACTAGAAATAGTAGCATTATAAATATTTTCAATGTAAAATTGATGGGTAATGGTAAAGTCAGTGGGTGTTTGGAATAGATAATGAAATGAATTGAACTTTATCACTTGACTTGATTTTATTTTGGCACAAGGCAAAAAGCACATCCATCAACTCTTCCCTCGCAAATAGGAGAGCAAGCAAGTCAGCAAGACTAGAAACAGTAGCATTATAAATATTTTCAATGTAAAATTGATGGGTAATGGTAAAATCAGTGGGTGGTAAGGATAGATAATGAAATAAATTGGACTTTATCACTTGACTTGATTTTATTTTGGCATAAGGCACAAAGCATATGCATCCATAATACATGGTTCAAGCGTGGACAAAGTTTGTCCTCTTGAAACAACAATTTTATTATTATTTTTTCAATTTGTATTAAAAATTTTGATATAAAAGTATTAAAAACCTCATAGATTCACTTTCAACCAAAAAAAAAAAAAAAATTGTTTGCTCACTTGGGGTCTGTTTAGATACTACTTATTTTGTTAAAAACTGAAAACTTATTACTGAAAACACTGTAGCAAAATATTTTTTATTGCTGAAAATATTGTTCACGCGTTTTTCATCACTTGGCTGGTCCATGAACAATGCCATGGGACCAGCCAAGCGAAATGCAAATGCACGCAAACACAGAAATGCCACTACGCAAACACACACTTGATGTGATACTGATTACAAATCTTTTGTAGTTTGTAGTACAATTATTGATACATTGTCAATAGCTTATTCGCATTATTTGAACAAGGACAAACTGGGATTCTTAAAACATTTTCCTTCTTTCAATTATTATGCTTTGCATAAATATTAAAAGTGTTACTTTGTCGAATGGATCCAAAATATTTTCGTAAAAATAACCACACAAAAAACAAAAAGGGTACTAAGTGGTCATTTGGGAACAACTTAGGGTTTGTCTAGGATCTGATTATTTTGCTGAAATTGAAAACTTTTTGTTAAAACAATATAGATAAATGTAAAAGTTAACTGAAATAGTACAGTGAGACCATGAATAGTACCAAAAAGTGCAATGGTACCCATGAATAGTAGCAAAAATAAGTTGAATAATAAATTAAGCTTACTTTTTAATTTGGAGCCAAACACACACTTAAACATTTGATTTGGGCTTTTGGGCTCAATTGTATTTTTTTGGGCAATTTTTTAAAAGTGTTACATTCAGTGGCGGTGCCACGTTAAGGCCAGGGTGGTCCTAAGACCACCCTGACCTGAAATTATATATATATATATATATATATATATATATATATATATATAATAATTTAAAAAAATTTATTTGTCTACCCTTCAAAAAAATTTTGGGAACACCCTCAATTTTTTTTTTGTCAATAAAATTAAATTTTGCACCATAATTTGTTCTACATTCAATGGATGAATGATTACTTGATTTTGTATATTGAAGAGATGTAGCTTGTAGCATTGATAATGAGACTATGATGCACCGATTTCAAAATATGAAAACTCATAGAAGGCAATTGTAAACTTTATGTATTTGCGTGTTTTTTTATTGTTGTTGTTGTCAATATATGAATTTCTCTTTTTATTAGATTATATAATTTATATTTCTTAAGGAACACCCTGAGAAAAATTCTTGTAGCCGCCATTAGTTACGTTCGCAACATTTTTATGACACTTTTACAAAAAAATCCTAGATGAGCCCATTTTTACTAGTTCTAATTTGAACCTACCACAAAAATCACTTTTTTGTCCACCAGTAACAACTCACTACTTAAGATTTATTTGTGAAACTGTTGTGAAAATGTTGTAAAATTTGCATTTTTTGAAATTCTTTGCTTCAACTTTCAATAAACCAAAATTTTGGAGAGATCAAATTTTATTTTTAATGGACTCAAACTTTTATTTACAGTGTTCAAGTTTTTTTGAGGATGGTCAAGATTTCTTTTCTAGGATGGTCAAAATCCCATATTAATTTAAAATTAAAAATATTTAAGGTATTAAAAAAAAAATCAATTCAGGGTGGTCATGTGACCACCCTGAGTAACACGCAGAGCCGACAATTCGGCCTAAGGAATATCAGCAAAGGATAACACCATGATGAAGCACATGATTGAGTTGGCAAATTTTGCATAGATTAAACCCAAGAGAATGAGTGATGTGCCAACTTGTGTGACTTGAGAGTTTCAAATAAGAAAATAAGCCCTGAAATTGGAATATACCAAAATCAAAGTGGGAAAATTGTATGCCTAAAGAAGAATAATTAATTGTTCATTGGCCGCACGCAGCAGTCAAAAGTGTGCGGGCTTGAAATCGACTACGGCCTGAGTTTTTAGGCTTTCTTAGGATTAGAAAGTAATCTATGTGATCAATTTGATGAAGAATCACAACTGTTAGGACATATGTGATTCATTTGTTAGGAACATATGTCACTATTTTATGTAATTGGCTAATTTTTTGACAAAACGCACTTTACTTGTATTTGAGTAGATTTAGGATGTATTTAATACTTCAAGAAACCTTGTTTCAAGTTCAAGTGTTGAAGGAATGCAAGTCTGTCCAAGATTCAAGTGTGAGAAGTGTTGTTCATTAAAGATCGATAGCTAGCTATCTATCGAGACCAGTAGAGCTGTTGAAGCCCATAGCTCGACAGCAGCTCGACAGATAGGGTATCTATCGAGGTTTATGAAATTCAGATTTTCTGTTATGTTTTTCATTCAATCTGTGATTGTATGTTTGGACTTTCCTTTCTCACAACCCTAGACATATAAAAGGATTATTTTAAGGGCCATCAAAGGTGACACAAGTTGCACAAGTGTTAAGCAAAGTTTGTTCAAGCAAATTGTGACCAGAAACAGAATTTGCCCTAGTTCATCTTTCTTGGGAAGAAGCTGCTGTGTTTGTACACCGTAGGGTTTTGTGACCAAGCATCTTCTCGATCTTCATCGTGTGATGAATTGAAGAACTTTACAACCAACAACCTTCTCTAGTTGGTGTTTGAAGTCGCGTACTGGGATCCGCACAATTGGTTAGTCACGTACTGGGAGCCATGCATTACAAGAAGAGATTGTCACTACAGAACAAGTCCAATTGGGTATTGGGGTAAGGATTCAACTATAGATTGGTATAAGGTACTGGGATTCCTTTACTTGTAACCGCTTGTTGTGATAATAGTAGATTCTCAAGAGTGGTGACCTTAAAATCACCTAGTAAGTTTTTTGTCGTGTAGGTTTTCCCCATTCATAAACAAATCACCATGTCAATTTATTTTCAACTACATACTTAGTAATTGGTGATTTGTTTGTGCTATTACGCGTTTGCATGTTAATTTGATTAATTAATAAACTTGACTAATTAATCAATTAATTCATCACAAGGGGTCAATACATTTTTGGCCTATCAAGGCTATCAAAGCAGGCACACTCTGAATAGGGTTAATCTTTGTGTGTGATCCATTGACCCCTATTTGTCATGGATAGAGGACAATCTCTTATTATACCTCTTTTATTTTATGGCACTAACT
Source organism: Quercus cerris (assembly GCA_963669245.1). Classification (NCBI taxonomy): domain Eukaryota; kingdom Viridiplantae; phylum Streptophyta; class Magnoliopsida; order Fagales; family Fagaceae; genus Quercus; species Quercus cerris. Next base: position 22,561,290 of record OY770014.1, on the reverse strand, counting down.
ATGCATACTGGAAAGTACGCATGAGAGCTTTCTTACAGTTTTTAGATGAGAGGTATTATACCTCTTTTATTTTTGGCCTATCAAGGCTATCAAAGCAGGCACACTCTGAATAGGGTTAATCTTTGTGTGTGATCCATTGACCCCTATTTGTCATGGATAGAGGACAATCTCTTATTATACCTCTTTTATTTTATGGCACTAACTATGCATACTGGAAAGTACGCATGAGAGCTTTCTTACAGTTTTTAGATGAGAAGGTGTGGCAAGCTGTAGAGATTGGCTAGACCAAGCCAAAAGAAGCGCCGGCCGACTAAGATGATACTAAGATCAAGGCGACAAATTTCAATAGCAGAGCATTGAATGCCTTATTCAATGCAGTCACTAAAGAGGAATTCAAGAAGATATCCTCCACTGAAACTGCAAAGGAAGCATGGACCATTCTCTAGACAACCATGAGGGAACAAAGGTTGTCAAGGACTCGAAGCTTGAAAGGCTCCATACTAGCTTCGAAGAGATTAAGATGGAAGAGGATGAGTCATTCGATGAGTTCTATGCCAAGCTCAAGGACATAGTGAACTCAGCTTTTAATCTTGGAGAAACCATTCCTGAACCCAAGATTGTGAGAAAGATGCTCAGATCTCTACCTGAGAGATTCCATGCCAAGATCACCACGATCGAGGAATCAAAGGACATTGACAAGATTCCTTTGACAAAGCTGATTGGTAATCTGCAGACCTATGAGTTAGGTTTAGCAAGAATTGGTAAGTTGGGTAAAGGCAAGAGCATGGCATTAAAAGCCAAGAGCAATGATACTGATGAGTTTTCAAACGATGAAGATTCTAAAATGAAGTCCTACATTACAAGGCAATTCAAGAAGTTCATGAAGAATGCCAATGGTAAGGGCTTCGACAAGGACCGTAGGCAATCCAGTTCTTCTCAATTTAAGAGCCAAGACAAAGGGAAGAATGATGCTAGGGATGGCGGTCAGTACACTGTTCCTTCAAAACCAAAGTGCTTTGGGTGTCAAGGCTTCAGTCACATGAAACAAGAGTGCCCCACATATCTCAAGACCATTGGGAAGAGCAAGGTACTTGCTGCTACATTGAGCGACACTAAGCCTGAAGATGATTTCGACAATGAGGATGACGGAATCTTGAATGCCTTCACTGCCATTGTCAATCCTACTGAAGGTATTCTTGAAGATGTGGATGAAGAGGAGGAATTGGTGGAGTTTAAGTTTGGAAAGATGGATGAACAATATAACATCCATATAGCCTATGCAAAGTTATACAAGGTCTCAGAAAAGCATGAGAAGTTGTATAGGTTGACCACCAAGAAGCTTAGTGATGTGGAGCTTGAGCGTGAAAGGCTTTCCACAAAGTTTGATGAAGCGAATTAAACTATTGGAGCACTGAGGTTTGAGAATAACTTCTTGGCTGAGAAGATCAAGAAGCTTGAGGTAGAACTGTTCCAAGTCAGAGCTCAGCTGGAAAGGACTTCAAGTGCTAAGCTTGATGAAATGCTGAGTCTTCATAAATCTACTTCCAATCAAACTGATTTATGGTATGATTTCTCTCCTTCTAATATTGTTTCTACTAGTACTACTGTTTTTATTCCTCCTATTAATAATGTTGAAATTAAGAACACTAATGTCAAAACTTATTTAACTAGTGAGAACATAGATAAGGGTAAATCTATCTTAGGAGCAACCCCTAAGCAGGATAAGAAAGAGGTTAAAAACCCTAGGGCTAAAAAGGCTAACTCTCAAAAGCCTAAACAGAAGAAGCAGCATCTCTATCATCACTGTGAAGCAGCCGGTCATACTCGACCTAATTGCTATAAGTGGTTAGCCATTCAACAGAGCAACGGCATGATCGCATCGAGAAACCAGAATCCGTTTACATCCTCTTTTACTCCCCTTGGAGATCTTCTCAAAGCCTTTATGTTCCTTTTGAACTTGAATGGTATCAATTCTTCTCCCTCACCACCGGATCAAGGATTTGCTAGACGGAAAGGTTCTTCCAAGGTGTGGAAGGAAAATGGCTCCAAGTGATTTTGTCATTTTCTCTCTCTCTCCCTTTCTTGTTTTTGTTTGCATTACTTGTGTGTTTTGCTTTCAAGTTTTAAGTTAGTCTAGTTTTTATACTTTGCTTTGTTTAACATGTTTTTGTTTGGTTATTTTTCAATTTTGTTTATTTTGTTTTTCATATAAAAATAAAAATAAAAATATATTTGAAAAATCAGAAAAATACAAAAACAGTGTGTGTTTTGTGTACATTGGTACTTGTGTACGTTGGATGGCAAATTTTGTATCTTTTGTAGCTTAGATGAGCATCTCAATGCACAACTAAGAAAGTGAGCTTTGTGGCTTATGTTTGTGATGAGTAAGATTAAGTAATCTCTTGTACTTAACACTTGTATCACTCTTTTTGACGTGAAAGACTAAAAAATCCTAAGAGAAAAGCATAAATAACCATCTCATCAATGTTGCCCACCAATCATGAAATGACATATGTATGCTTTGGCATAGCAAAAGTGCAATGTTAATGACATTTGTATGCTTCGGCATAGCAAAATTTGAATGTCAAATGCTTAACATCATTGGGTATTTCTTTTCTCTCTCTTATATGCCCATGCATGATTTGCTTAAAAAGAAAAATATGCAAAGAAAAATAAAAGCAAAAAGATCAAAATTCTTTATGTATAATTGCAAGCGTGCATTCTAGGAGATGTAGGAGTTATAGGATGTACCTCGAAGGTGATAGTCCCCATCAAACAGTTATGATTGTGTGCGAGTTAAAGTGATTTTCTCATATCTCAAATCGTCATAACATGTATACACTTATGCAATCTTGCGATGTTTTTCACACACAACACGCAATATTCTTTGCTACTCTTGATACATGTGCAGGTATAATGTGATTTGGCCATCACAAGGATTTACATGTGTTAATGTATCCTCACTAAACTATCTTAACTTGTTTTTGAAATATAAAATTAGTTAAACTTGTTTAGCGTGTGTGTGTGTGTTTTGGGATCTAAATGCTTATCAATTTTATTGATGAGAGATGATTTTGAGAGCTTAAAATGTTGTTTGGATTCTTGGTTGAGTTGCATGTTTGATTGCATTCATATCTGTGTTTTTCTCTTTTTGAAAAACTGTTTTTAAGCAATCTCAACTGCTCCTCGATACCTCTCGATACCTAGCTTATCTGTCGAGATCTTCAGTTGCTTTTTATCACAATCTTGACACCTTTCGATAGCTAGGTGGATCAATTAAGGAAGTTCTTGTCCCCTCGATAGCTCCTCAATACCTCTTCGATCCATCGAGCTTATTTTGCTGTGGACACCTCTCGATAGCTGCATCTGTTGAAACTTTTAAAGCTCAACACCTCTTTCGATGACTCTATCTATCAAGATTTACTGAGCTTCTATATATTTGTTCAACGCGATCCGATCTTCATTTTCTTGATCTCTCTCGATCTATCTGTGTCTATTCACCTCCTAAACCTCTCTCACTCACCTTCAACCTTTTCGTCAAGGATTCTTCAAGCTTATTCAAGTTCTTCTTCACTTGATAAGTGTCTAAATCACTCATTTTCATGCATTTCATGCTTTGTAACCTAAGTTTTTGGGATTTCTGTAAAATTTAGGGTTTTTCAAAATCAAAGAGGTTTTTGAGAAATTTTTGGGATGGATGGATTTTGAAGATTTGATCTTAAAAACTTCTTGCATTGCATCACATGAGCATTATAACAGTATTGTCATGCATTTAGATGTGTGCAACTGATTGTGTGCTGGTAGGATTGAATTGGGCTAAGACCATGATGCAATTATTTTTGCACGTCACATGTTCATGCATTTTCATGCATACGTCCTTTACATTCAATATATTTTTATATATTTGAACTATTTTTGGGACTTTTTTGAATGTTTCTTTCTTCCCCCCCCCCCCCCTCACTCTCTAGTTTATGTTAATGCATCAATGGCACCGAAACTTAAGTCTGCTCCGTCCCAGAACCCTCTTCATTCCGGGGCATCTTTGTCTTTTGATCCCACCCCCTTTTCTATTCGATTCCGTGATGAAGATGCCTGAAAGGACTTATTAGAGAACTTCTCTAAACAAGGCATTCATTCAGAATACCGAGTCATCTTGTTGGACTTCTCCGACACTGACCTACCCACTGTCATTCACAGTCGGGATTGGGAGTCACTGTATGATGTCTCGGTCACCTGTCCATCTGTGCTGATTCAGGAGTTTTACTCCAACATGCATGTACTTGATTATTCAGTACCTCTTTTTCATACTCGCGTTCGAGGTACTCGCATAGTGGTCACACCGGAGTTGGTATCCAATGTGCTCCATGTCCAAAGGGTAGATAATCCTGACTACCCTAGTTATGAGCATCTAAGGACTGTGTCCAAAGACGAGATGATTTCTACTTTTTACGAGGGCCCTTCTAATTGGGGTGATCATTAGTTTACTCCATGTTCGACCTTTGCTAAAGGTCCTAGATTCATGAACATAGTGATGACTTTTGTTTTGCACCTCCTTTCTTATTATAACTCTATTACAAAGCTGCATGCTCGATTTTTGCTTTCTTTGTTAGAGCATCTCACTATAGATTTTTTTCCTCTCATTTCATTCTTTCTATCATAGATGTTTATAGGGATACGGTGACCAGAGATAAGCTCATCTTCCCTTCAGCTATCTCGAGGATCTTACGCCATTTTTTTGTTCCCTATCCCATTTCTGACCACTTCCCTGTTATGTGTGCCATTAACTACGCTACTGTTAAATAGAGCGAGGCGCGGTTTTAATCGAGGCGGTCCGGTCCAGTAGCTCCTCCCACTCCTTCAGCTCTATCCACCTCCACTTCCTCTACTTTAGCGGGAAGTGTGACCCTTAATGCGATCATGGTGCAACTTCAGCGTATGGATGCTTGCCTTGACACTCTCACTGATGAGTTGTGTCAGGTGAACACCCGTGTTGACTGTATTGCTAGACGGCAGGCTCACCTTGGTGGCTTTTTGGAGTCTCCCTCTCCTCCTCCTGAGGCATCTGAGACATCCGAGGATGACGACGACTCCGTCGACGATGATGATGATGGAGATGGAGATGGAGATGCTATCTCACCCAGCGATGACAAGATGTCTACTTGATCCTCTTTCCCTTTGTCACCTGCGACAAAAAGGGGAAGTAGTTTTGGTTATGAGAGTAGTCATACTTAGGGGGAGAGTTAGTATAGGAGATTTTTGTTAAGGGGAGTGTGTACATTGAGGGATGTAGTGAGGACTTGATTTATTTTTTTCTTTTCTTTCTATTTCAGATACATCATATCTTGTATATTGGTCATGTGACCATTTTGACATACATTGTACTTATATTCCTTTTATATTGATGTATGCTTTTCTTTTCACCTATCTCTCTATGTGTTGTTTCTTTTCTTTTCTTTATACACATGTTTCTCATCTCTTGTATGCAATCTATTATTTCTGTTTCACATAAAGATGCCTTGATGAGTTTTGTTTAAAGTATTTTAGAAATACAAGCTGTCAAAGTCTACCTTGCCATGAACTCTCTTCTTGCAAAATTTTTCAAGAGTTTATGTTAGGATAGATTTTATTGTATGCAACAAGTGAATATGAGTTAAGTGATTTATGACTTCTCTCATATCTCATTTGTTAGTTGTGATTTTGTCACGGATTGCCAAAGGGGGAGATTGTTAGGACATATGTGATTCACTTGTTAGGAACATATGTCACTATTTTATGTAATTGATTAATCCTTTGAAAAAACGCAATTTACTTGTATTTGGGTAGATCTAGGATATGTTTAATACTTCAAGAAATCTTGTTTCAAGTTCAAGTATTGAAGGCATGCAAGTCTGTCCAAGATTCAAGTGTGAGAAGTGTTGTTCATTAAAACTCGATAGCTGAACTCGATAGCTAGCTTGACAGATAGGGTATCTGCCGAGATTTATGAAATTCAGATTTTCTGTTATGTTTTCTATTCAATATATGATTGTATGTTTAGAAAAAGCGGGAACAAGAGAAAATGAGACCACAAGAGTTAACATGAATTGCTTCACAACCTACATCTACAACAAAAAGCCTAAACGTCTACATGTTTACTATGATCAATGAGTTTACAATGGGCTCTAAGTAATGTATAATTAGGGTAATGAACGGTTTTAAACGCCTTAAAACAACTAGTTTAACCTAGTTAATTAGCCAAGTGATTAACTTAGTCAATTTAAGCAATTCTAGGTTATCACAAACATACAATCATATCAAAAGTATAAAGCAGGGAAAATATAAAAGACACAATGATATGATCACCCAGGAAACCACACGGTAAAAACCTGGGGAAGATTTGACCTAGCTATCCTCAAGGTAAACCTGAATCCACTATCTTGAAAGAATCGAAGTTCATACAAAAGGACTTACAAGCTCCCCACTTGACTTCCTAATGCTACCCACCAGTAGAACTTACTGACACGACCACGTGCAAGCTCCGAATTCACGGACTCCTTCTTTCTTGGATTCTCCAATCAGCTACAAGCACCCACGCTTGATATTCTTTAAACTTCTATGGTAGTAACCGAGTTAATCATCAAGATGTTGAAGTAATCTCTACCTTGAAAACCCTAAGCTTTGTGTAAAGGAAAGCTCATTTAGATCTCACAAGAGATTTACACAAAACAGCAAAGTATGAGCAACAACTCAACTGGAGCAACTCTAAAAACGTGGCTAGGGTTTTTCTTTATATACCTAGGGTAAAAACAGAAAACCCAAAACGTTTAATGAGTTAGGGCTGAGCTGGAAAATTCTGTAGAAAAACATTCTGCCCGAGATTCGATCGATCGAGTCTTTCTTTCGATCGATCGAGCCAGGCCTAAATGCACCAATGCATCTGCAACCTCTCGATTCCAACTATACATGAAAGACCCAACTTTGAGCAAGGTTAAACAAGACTAAACAACCTGTTTTGATCATGGTTTGCCAACAATACAAATTAGAGTTCTAAATACATAAAATCTTAAATCTTTGGAACCTAACAAACTCCCCCTTTAGCAATCCGTGACAAAACACAAACACTAAGCTCAAAGTTTACAATTAAAAAACCCTTTACAAAAATAATGCTCATAAAACCAAAATTCAATCCTAACTACTATCCATCAATTGCAAGTGTAGACAGCAGCTCAGTTGAATCAACTTGTTTATTCATGAAATACTCAACAAACGCATAAACGCATGTGTGACAGAAAATAGTATATAAACAGGTATAACATTCCTATATGATTCACACAACCCACAATAAAGACATATATCAAATGAATAACTCATAGAATATAAATCAATAAACAGTGAATCCAAAACAACAAGAATAAAAAAGAAAAACATGTATATCAATAAATGTTACTCCCCTAACATGAATATCCCAAAAAAAAAGGATATACAAGGTGAAGCGCTTAAATACAATCTAACAGCTCCACTAGCTCCTCAAAACAACAAAAACACTCCCTAACTACAAAACTCCTCTACAAACTTTACTCCCCCTTTTTGTGACGGAATGCCAAAGGGCAATCACAATCCATCATCAAAAGGAGGTGGTGAGGGTGAACGAAGATGTGCCAGATCAGCTCGCAATGCACAGATCTCGTCAAGCATGTCCACCAAAATCTGACTATGAGCTGCCTGAACGGTCATGACAGTCTCCAAAGTATGACGGATATCAAAGTCATCCGATGGAGGTGGAAGAGCAGCAGCAGCAGCATCATCAGGATCAAGAACATCCTCACTAGAAGGAACTGTAGAAGAAGAGGGAGGAGGTGCGAACCCAGAAGGTGTAGACCGAGGGTGTTTAGAGCCAACTCGAAGGTGAGCAGCCCTCTGTCTAAGAAAAGACGCACCTATAGGACCAATGACATGCACAGGCTCAGAGGAAGGAAAACCACTAAGATCAAGATAAAGAAGAATCCTATGGATAAAAATAGGATGAACAAGGGCATGAGAAGAAGATGAACTCCTATACACTTCGTTCAAAGAACAAAGGAACAAATGGGGAAAACTGATAGGAGCATCAGTAACTAGAGCATACAAAAATACACACCTCTCGGGAGGAATAGTGTGCAGATGAGAAATGGGCCAAAAGCAGTGACACGCTATCCTAAATAAAAGATAGAGTAGCTCAGAAAACTCAGTAGTGGTGATCCTAGGATCAAAACCCCATTGGATAGATGACTCAGTGCTGGAAGACATGACATCACTCAAAACTGGAGACTCATCATAAGGGTAGACAGGATGCTGGACCAAAGGTACCCCTAGAGCATCAGCCACTACTGTAGAAGTAATGGTGTACTCTACGCCTCGTATCCAACTCTTTACTAAAGTGTTGGAATCATAGATGCGGATCGAGATGTTCGAGTAGAACTCTCGAATCAAGGTAGTAGTCGGAGGAGGATCAGAAATATCCACCAAGGGTAGCCAGCCCCTATGCTCTAAGTTTGCCCTAATGGCAGGATCCAACTCATCTAGAATGACAGACCGCTCAGATCAAATCTTACACTTAAGGTTCAGCTTCTCAAAGATCTCCTGGTTTTTCTCACGAGAAAATTTCTCACGGTCAAAGGATGGAGGGGAAGGAGTAGGTGAAGGGACAAACCTACGAGCCCTAGTTTTCCTAGGCATGATGCTAAGGAAAGGACAGAGACACAAAAGAAAACCAAAAGAGAAACAAATAAAAACCAAGGGCAGACTGCAAGTTAGCACCAAAAAAATATAGAAAAAAAACTATATGATGCATGAATAGTTAAAATGCCATGATGCATGTACTAATGCAGTAAACAAAGTTCAATTTTAAGTTCAATTGTACAAAATTGGCTCGAGCATAGAGTTTCTAAGCAAAAACCCAAAAATTTGAAAACCACTTGTAAAATTTTGGAGCACATTGATGAATTAAGCATTACAAAATACAATACATAGATTATAATGCCTAATTACATCCAATCAACAAGCCAATTTCATCAATTACAACCTAATTGAACAAAATCCCCAATTCGAAACAATTATAAACCCTAGAATTTTCAATTCTCCACAAAACCCAAAATTGATCAAATTAAACTATCAAGAACATGTTTATAGCTTGTCTCCATAAAAACCCATTGATCAATTTCACAAAATTGGGCTTGAAACATCAAAAATCCCAAAAAGAGAGAGATCCGAAAATATGAGGTAAAATGCATGAAAAATGCAAATAAACTCAAAAATGAGGGGCAAAAGAGACTTACCGGCTTGAGGAAAGAGAAATCTTGCAAAAATTTTGAAGGAAAACGAAAAAAAATTCGCTGTTGATCGTTGCCTAGTCGAAGAGAGAAAAGGAGGTTTGAAAAACTTTTGAGAAAGAGGATGAATCAGTCAAAGAGTACTGTTTAAAAAAAACCTAATTCACGACTTTTGATTGATCGAAAATTACATTCGATCGATTGAATCACTCCAAAAGTTTTAAAAAGAATTTTAAATATTCTCAATCGATCGAAAAACAGAATGGATCGATCGAAACAAGCAACGAATCACAGTATTTTGAGAAAAAAAATCTAGTTTTGAAAAACTCAAACCAATTTTGGAAAATAACTCCTCAAAGCATTAAAATCAATGAAATACAATGCATGAGTCTGAGATGAAATGGAATGCTTTTTCAAAAAACCCAAATTTGTAATCACAGTTTCTCCAAGGTAAAGTTTCATCCAATTCTTCCTTTAAATTCATAAGAAAAAAAAAATGTTTTGCATAATACTCAAGGTATTTTTCAAACTTGGTTGGTCAAACCAAAAACACACACAATAACATGTACAGTATTTAGCAAAGAGTAACTTGCATAGTGTGTGCAAACTAGCAAAAACTTGAGATACATGTGAGGTGATATGTGAATATAATCAATCACAAAGTCTACAAAATTCATCACACAGAATTTAAAAGAGACTATCACCTAAAGAGCTACATCCTATAACTCCCACATTTCCTAGAACAAAAGCTTGCAATCATGTAAGTTTCTTTAATTTTTGCCTCATAATTATGTGAGATGGCATCAAGCTTAATAATTACACACCAATTTTAATTATGTGAGATGGCATCAAGTCTAATAGTACACACCAATTTTAAGCATTAAGCAATTAAGCCGAGGCATCACCTTATGTTCTTTTTTTGCATGTGCTACACTTTCTCGAGTACAGAATCTTATGATATGCACTAAGGTGTTCATGATTGGCTAGTGAACAGTGATGAGATGGTTATTTATGCCTTTCTCAAAAGGATCAAGTCCGACAGTCAAATAACATGTGACTTCAAGATCAAGACAAAGTGATCAAGAACCATAAACATTTTTCCCACACAACATGCACTACAAAGCTTCAACTAGTCAAGTGCAATAAATAAGCTCATCAACGCTAAACAAGGTACATACAACATGTTATGTGTAAATAAATTGATCAATCTTGTTTTCAAAAACCAAGAAACATAGTGCCATAAACATCTTTTGCTTTTCTCCCTTTTTTTTTATTATTAAAAGAGAAAACAAATAAATCCTAGAATGAAATGCATGAATGTAATGCAATGCAAGTCCTAGAACAAAAAAAAAACACAAAAAAAAAAAAACCAAATAATAATGGTCACAAAGGAATGAGCAATGAAGCACAAGGACCATATCAGAAAGACTTAATTAGATCGAGTCTTTTGCATCCAAAACCTTTTAGATGCACCACGAGCATTGGAGTTCTTATTCACATTCGAGTGATTTCTAACTCCAGGATTGGAATAAAGGTTCAACGCCTTTACCAATTCACCAATAAGTGCCATAGGATCTTGTACTTAAGGCACAGGCACCTTTGGTTTGTTTGCTCTCTTAGCAGCTTGAACCTTATAACATTTAGGACGAATGTGTCCAGACTTTCCACAATAGTGACAAACCCAAGCAGGTTTACCATGTATCTTGTCCTTAGAATGGATAGAATCCTTAGGTTTAGACTCTCTTAGATCAACCCTAATCTTCCTAGGTGGTGAAACTTCTATGGGTTTAACAACCTCACTCATAGGGGGCTTAACAGTTTCACTCACAGCCTCACTCGCAGAAGGTTCAGAAGAAGATGGAGGAACAAAGTTTGTGGAATGTGGTGTAGAATCAAAGATGCTTTCAACATATCCTAAACCAGATTTATCAGAAGGATACTTTTGAACACTCAACATGTGATCAAGTTTAGAACTAGCAGATCTAGCAACATATAAATCATGTTCCAAAGTTTTAACTTTATCAAGCAAGAGCATGTTCTCGATTTAACATTGTTCAAAAGATCATTAGCATCAAACAAGTTAACAAGCAAATTCTTCTTTTCAAGCTCAAGAGATTCAATTTTTTTCAAGCCAAGTTCGACATTCATAACATCTTTTGCAGCAATTTTGCAAAGTTTATTGTAGGCTTCTTGAAGATCTACATCCTCAGAGAGTTCCCCATCAGAAGGGTTCTCTTCAACAGATATACTTTCATTTATTACAGCAGTAGCAGTGAAAGCAATGAAGTTTCCATCCTCGTCACATCCAGACTCATCATCAGAAACCTCATTATCACTTAGGATTACAGCCATAACTTTACCCTTAGATCTCAAGAATGTAGGACATTCAGATTTCACATGACCATACCCTTGACAGCCAAAACACTAAGCACCCAAAGGATTGTTTGAAGATTGACCAACTTTTTCTCTAGGTTTTTCAAAATTATTAACCTTAGTGGGATCATTCTTCCTAAAGTTTCTAGGTTCAATAGTGTTTGTACCTCTTGCATTTCTATTGTTATTCCTAAGAAAGTTTCTAAAGTTCTTGGCAAGGTAAACAATCTCTGTAGCAGAGAACTCATCATCAAATCCACCAACATCAACATCATCAACTGACTTAAGAGCCATTGATTTGGATTTGTTCACTTTAGGTAGGTCAGACTCATAGGACTGAAGAGATCCTACAAGCTCATCAACAGGGATGGTGTCCACATCCTTACTCTCAGTAATGGCAGTCACTTTAGGTCTAAAGTTTTCAGTTAAAGATCTAAGAATCTTCCTAACAATTTTATGTTGATCATAGATTTCACCAAAATTAAAAACATAATTAACAATATCATTTAATTTAGCATAGAATTCATCAAAAAAATCATCATCAAACATTCTAATGCTTTCAAATCTAGAAGTCAATTGCTGCAGTTTATTAATCTTTACTGCCTTTGTGCCTTCATGCACAGTTTGGAGGATTTTCCAAGCAGTGTGAGCAACCTCAACATTAGAGATTCTCTTAAATTCCTCCATAGAAATAACATTGAAGATGGCATTCATAACTTTGCTATTGAAGCCTGCTGCTTCTTTTTCAGAAGTTTGCCACTCACTCACAGGAGTAGTGGGCTTCTGCCATCCGTATTCAACGGAATTCCAAACTCTCTCATTAATAGATTTCAAGAATACTTTCATCCTTACTTTCTAATAAGCATAGTTACTCCCATCAAAGTGAGGAGGAACAACAAGAGACTGTCCATGCTCCATGACGACAGGGGTCAATGATCAGCTCAGAGATCAAAAAATCTCTAACAAGAGAGTTACCTGCTCTGATACCACTTGAACGGCTTTAGACCCCTTAAAACAACCAGTTTAACCTAGTTAATTAGCCAAATGATTAACTTAGTCAATTTAAGCAATTCTAGATTATCACAAACATACAATCATATCAAAAGTATAAAGCAGCGAAAAAATAAAAGACACAATGATATGATCACACAGTAAAAACCTGGGGAGGATTTGACCTAGCTATCCTCAAGGTAAACCTGAATTCACTATCTTGAAAGAATCGAAGTTCATACAAAAGGACTTACAAGCTCCCCCCTTGACTTCCTAATGCTACCCACCAGTAGAACTTACTGACACGACCACGTGGAAGCTCCGAATCCACGAACTCCTTCTTTTTTGGATTCTCCAATCAGCTACAAGTACCCACGCTTGATATTCTTTAAACTTCTATGGTAGCAACCAAGTTGATCATCAAGATGTTGAAGTAATCTCTACCTTGAAAACCCTAATTTTTGTGTAAAGGAAAGCTCCTCTAGATGTCACAAGAGATTTACAAAAAACAGCAAAATATGAGCAACAACTCAACTGGAGCAACTCTAAAAATGTGGCTAGGGTTTTTCTTTATATACTTAGGGTAAAAACAGAAAACCCAAAACGTTTAATGAGTTAGGGCTGAGCTGGAAAATTCTGCATAAAAACATTCTGCCCGAGATTCGATTGATCGAGTCTTTCTTTCGATAGATCGAGCCAGGCCGAAATGCACCAATGCATCTGCAGCGTCTCGATTCCAACTTTACATGAAAGACCCAACTTTGAGCAAGCTTAAACAAGACTAAACAACATGTTTTGATCATGGTTTGCCAACAATACAAATTAGAGTTCTAAATACATAAAATCCTAAATCTTTAGAACCTAACAGGTAACAATAACCTCCTAGTGATAGTATAATAATGATAACATATTGACAGTACAATAACATTTGGGAATATTAGAATTATAAAATTTATTATTTCCTAATAATTTAAATTTTTAAGAAAATAAGTAAGTTATCATGGTATTAAATCATAACATGTGGTTCTATGTCCCATACTCAATAATTTATTAAGTATAAATTAGAAAAAACAAAAAACAAAAAAAAAAAAAACAAAATTACATTGATTTGGAGAGTTAACGACAGTCTAAATGTGGACATACGGAAAACATGGCATGTATGCTAAACGTTTAATAACAAAAATGATAAAATTAAAAATGAGGAATCAAAAAAAATAACAACCCCTTCTTCTGAAAAAAATAAAAAATAAAAAAATAACACCCATAAACCATTTGTTTTTTAAGGAGAGACAACAACCATAAACTTGGTGTAATTCGTAGCCTAGTTTTATTGGTTTCATTAGAAATGACAAGTAAAAAATAAATTTACCTAATTATAATAAACTATAAATGCCTAATAACAAAGATATCATAACTAAACTACCTTCTCATGTGCAAAATGCTTGAGGGTTTAGGGAAAAAATGGTTTGAGCTGCAGAATTAACAGCATGTTATAATTATTTCTCCAAAAAATAAAAAAAAAATACCGACTATGATTAGCCCTTTCAACAAATCCTTAAAGTAACTTTTTATCTACATGAAAGGTGCATATAGTTGACCTCGATGCTCTTTATATTCTTTGATGATTACTTGTAATTTTATCGACGACTCGTTCTTCTTGCTAATTAAACATGGCGTATAAAATGTACCATAGTCTACCTAACCAGAACAACCAAATCAACGATGCCCAATTGATGATCACAATATCAAACCCCATTTGTTTAGCTCACAAAACAAAATTCTCACAACAATAAATCAATCAAAAGTAAGGCTACTGAAATTGAAAATTAGACTTCAGCCAAAAAAAAAAAAATTCAAATTAGACTTAGGTTGTGTTTGGATACCACTAATTTTGCTGAAACTGAAAAATTATTATCGAAAGTACTATAAATAAAAGTAAAAGTTAGTTGAAATGATATAGCAGAACCTATTAATAGTACTAAAAAGTACAATGACACTCATAAATAATAACAAAAATAAGTAAACAGTGAAATAATTTTCATTTATATACTCCCAATCTAATCGCACGCTTAGACTTATACATATCTATCAACACTGCCCAGTAGAGACAGTCCAGGAGCACACCACCTTGAGGAGAAGATCGGCGCCACCCTAATAGATACACAAACCCAAAAGTGAAAATCAAACCGCTCATCAAAGATCTAGTCTAGCTGGCGCTGTCAAACTGAGTTCCTAATCGGAGAAAGGCTGTGAAGGAGAAGGTCGATTGGGAGGGAAGCTCCAGAGAGATGGCCTCAGTGCACTTGGCAATCTTGCAATTGACCTTGCTGTGGGTAGTAGAAGCATCAACTGTCAACACCAACGCCATCCCTTTAGCCAAGGACGGCTGTGAAGGTTGTGGCAATGTCAGTATTCCATACCCATTTGGCACAAGGGAAGGATGCTACGTTAATGATAGCTTTCTCATCACTTGTAATCACGCATACAACCCTCCGTTGGCGTTTTTGACAGGTAGTAATATAAATGTGACAAACATATCGCTTTCGGGTGAAATGCGCGTATATGCCTTTGTAGCCCATGATTGCCCCAACAGAACTGGTGGGAGTGCACGCCACAATCATCCTTCGCTCCGATTGACCAACTTCCCAATCTCCAACACTCGAAACAAGTTCATGGCTATTGGGTGTGACACATATGCTGTGATAGAGGGTTCTAGTGGGACAAACTACGCAACTGGGTGCATGTCTTTGTGTGATAGCACGAGAGATGTGGTTGAGGGGTCTTGCTCTGGTATTGGCTGTTGCGAAACTGCTATTCCAAGAGGAGTAATGGATTTCAAAATCAATGTATCGAGCTTTTACAACCACGAGAAAGTGCGGGAATTCAATCCTTGCAGCTATGCTTTTGTGGCAGAGGAAGGTACTTACAACTTCTCTACACAAGATCTTCAAAATTTTAAGGGAGGTAAAATGATGCCGATGGTGCTAAATTGGGCAATAGGGGATCAAAATTGCCGTGAAGCTAAAAAGGATCTTGAAATTTATGCATGCATGGCTAACAACAGTGAGTGTCATGACTCGAACAATGGTCCAGGCTACCGGTGCAGTTGTTCCAAGGGATACCAAGGCAATCCTTACCTTAAGGATGGCTGCCAAGGTTGCCATTTTACTTGGAATTATTGTTGACTTTTGCTACTGATGAATTTTTTTTTTCTTGATGTCAATTTTTATGTTTTTTTTTTTTTTTTTTCCAGATATTGATGAGTGCTCAATAAATTCCACCATATGCGTCCAAAACTGCACCAATTTGCCTGGTACTTATTATTGTTCCTGTCAGCTACCAGGATATGATGGCGATGGTAAATGGGATGGAACAGGTTGCAAACTCATACCAAGCCCTGAGAGGTTTCCATTGATTAATAGGATTTCACTAGGTGAGCAGTATTATTGATCGCTTTCTAATTAATCATATGAATGATACATAAAGTTTGCATATTTATTATATAATAGTAATGTCTGGGATAAAGGTCGAGCTTTGGTGTGATAATAAGTCTCTTCCACCAAAAGTGACAAGTCATGAGAGAGTTCGGAAATTAACCTCTCCAAATATAATTGGGTGTTAAAATCCGGAAATCAACCTCTCCAAAAATAATTGAGGTAAGGCTACCATGACCTCTCCCAGAACCCTAAGGTAAAATGAGCATGTAGAAACTTTAGTATTTTGGTATAAAAGCTTCACTTTGCTGCAAAATGTGTAGGTGTCAGTGTCAGCCTCTTGGTTCTAGTTTTGGGCATTTCTTGGTTATACTGGGGACTCAAGCGTAGAAAGCTCATCAAGCTCAAAGAGAAGTTTTTTAAACAAAATGGTGGCTTTCTGCTACAACAACAACTTTCTAATCACAATGGATCTATTGAGGCAACTCAAATATTTACAGCAGAAGAACTTGAGAAGGCGACAAACAATTACCATGAAAATAGAATCCTAGGCCAAGGTGGCCAAGGAACGGTTTACAAAGGAATATTACCAGATAACAAAATAGTTGCCATTAAGAAGTCCAAAATAATAGATCAAAGCCAAGTTGAACAATTTATTAATGAAGTGTCTATTCTCTCCCAAATCAACCATAGAAATGTGGTAAAGTTATTGGGATGTTGTTTGGAGACTGAAGTTCCTCTGTTGGTGTATGAATTTGTTACCAATGGTACCCTTTTCAGTCACATTCACAAAACAGACCATTCTTCAACGTTGCAATGGCAATTACGTTTACAAATAGCAGTTGAAACTGCAGGAGCGCTTTCTTATTTGCATTCTGCTGCATCCACTCCTATCATTCATAGAGATATCAAGAGCACTAATGTACTCTTAGATGATAATTACAAAGCTAAGGTATCTGATTTTGGAGCTTCAAGGCTAATTCCTCTTGATCATACTCAGTTAACCACACTAGTGCAAGGGACGCTTGGATACTTGGATCCAGAATACTTTCATTCAAGCCAATTGACTGAAAAAAGCGACGTTTATAGCTTTGGAGTTCTCCTTGCAGAGTTGCTAACTGGAATGAAGGCACTTTCTTTTGAGAGACCTGAAGAAGAAAGAAACTTAGCCATGCATTTTGTCTCATCAATGAATGAAAGCCGATTGTTTGAAATTCTAGATCAACGAATGCTGAATGAGGGAGATGTTGAGCAACTTAATGAAGTTGCGATGTTAGCTAAGAGATGCTTAAAAGTGAAGGGAGAGGAGAGGCCTACTATGAAAGAAGTTGCAATGGAGTTAGAGGGCTTGAAAGCAATGACAAAGCATCCATGGGTTAAAGGCAATATGAGTTCAGAAGAGACTGAGCACTTGCTCCAAAAACCATACGATAATTGTGTTGGTGGTGTCAGTGGCAATTCTGCATGCTACGACAGCATAAGGAACCAAGTCGGCTTATCAATACTTGATGATGGCAGATAATTATCTAGTGTGTAATGCTAGACTTTATCATTATACTTTTTATTCATAGTTTTTTTTTTTTATCATTAGTTTGGATAAACAGACAAGATGGGATAGATTTGTAGATTAGTTTTTAAATAAATTCCATCTACTTGTAATAGATAAATATTAGATATCTGTTGAATTTAAATGTTAGGTTTATCTTGTAATATGATTATTAGGTGAAGTTTCGCTTTGGAAGCCTAGACTTACTCCAAAGTAGAGGATATTGGTTCCTTTAAAGCAACAAATAAAAAATTGGGCCCATAATAACGTACCTTTTCTTTTCTTGCCCTAAGGTGAAGGATGCATTTGCCCTTGACACAAGTCTTCTAATCGCTGCTTAGTTATTACATCTGATGAATGAAAATTTACAAGTTCAGCTTGGTTAAATGTAGGCTGTTTAGATGACTTGGCTGTGGTTTGGGTGAAGCATGTCTTGGCGCGTTAGTTTGGCTGCTTAGTGGTAAACTGTAAATGCAAAGTAATGTGCATTTGTATTGCTCATCAATGGGAATATAAGATTAAAATCGAATGTTTTTTTGTTTCTCCAGTACCGGAACCCTTTTAATACAATAAACAACAGCATTAAGAACTCAGAACACATTTTAATTTGATAGGCTACCACTTATATTGTAAGTCTTAAGTAAATGAGAATTTAATGAGTTAAATATTATTCTAGATTCTTCTTAACAGTTGCAACTTCCACTCGATAAGGGTAAGGTTGTGAGCTCGAGACTTATTGGTTGGGTGTATGTAACTTACCAATAAAAATAAAAATAAGAAGGAACTCCAACATGTAATTATAAGATTTTAAAAAAAATACCTACAACTTTAAAACAAGACACTAAAGAACTTTATCAGTTATAAATTTCTAAGTACTTATATTCAAATTAATCTATTATGTTCTAAAAAATGTAGTACCTAACATACAAAACCTCAATTTTGTCGGGTCTATAATATAAGAGATTACTGACTTATCTCCATTTTTTTAAGTACACAATTTTGCATTCACAAACAATAATATTTTCCGTACCTAATGCACCCTTCTCACAAAAATTCATATCACCCTTGGGATGAGGCACCGTGAACTAATTGACACGAGAAAATTACAATAGTATGATAACTCCAAATTTATGAATGATCCTAAATATCATTTTATACCATAGGATAATAATACAAATTAAGAAGGGGAAAAAAAATCCAATGTGCAATATCCAAATTTATACTGAAGAATGAAAATACAGCACAGAATAACAGTATCATTTACTTCAGAAATCATGAGCAATATCCAAATGTATACTGAAGAATGAAAATACAGCACAAAAGAACAGTATCCTTTACTTCAGATATCATGAACTGTTCTTTGGACAATTCATTTTACAACAAAACTGAGAAACATTAGCTTCCAATATCCCCTCAAAAATATTTACTGAAGTACAGAGCAGCAAATTTAACAGAGCCTCTCAAAACTCTCCAACTAAACTGGTGTCATAGTTCCTGTTCACTTTAGCAGGGTCAAGGCTACATATAATAGTTTCTGGAGCTGCTGACTAGCAATATACAACCTTAAGAATCATATCTTCCCCAAGTTATGTTTCCAAAAGTCAGCGAAGTCTATCCGTTTACAACCTACCAAAATATGTAAACAGTGCAGCAAAAATAATATTTTTGGCATCGGGGGATACAAGTACAAAATCAAAAAAACTACTTGACCAAACCGTTAAATTCAAATGTTGTCCTCTGCAGAAAATGTCATCCTTTTTGAAAGTCCGTCTGAACAGCAGCCAATTTCTCTTCATAGTTTAGAGTGTTGGCTGCAGTTAGAAGCATGTCCATTTTTTCTGATCCCTCTTCACGTTTACAATTCCATTTCTTTCCAAGGTTTTCAAATGCCCTTAAACTCCCATCCCTTCTCTCTTTCTGTTTCTTTTCTAAAGTCTCATATGCTCTTTTTGCCTTGCGTATTGCCTGGATCCCTATATCACATTTTCTGCAAAACCATTTCCCTTTTGGAATCATTGTGCGCGGTGGTTTCATGCAATAGATGTGATATGCATGATCGCACCCATCACATAAAACAATCTTTTCATCATCCTGATCCATAAGGCAAACTCTGCACAGACAAGATGGGCAGTACCAACAGGGACCATATGATTTTAATTGCTTATTTGTCAGGCACCTCGAATGGTAGTATTTATTTGGACATTCAGAGTGGCTACAAGTCTTCAACTTTTCACCATCCACTATCTTGCTTCCACAAATTTTACAGGGGTCAAAGTTTTTGCCACTTTTTGATAGTTGAAGCCCATCATCAATACTACAATTTGAATTATCTTCCAATTCAATAGGTGTTTCTTCATTTGTAGGTGAAATTCCATCATCATCTCCATTACTTGGGGTCTTGGGGGCATTCAACCTCTCACACACCACACAATCTTCATGGGGTGATCCGAAACCCCTAGCAGTGCAACCGGCACAATACCAGCTTCTGTGGGGAATCTCTATCACAGCAGGCTCAATGCAGGACATATGGTACATCTCCTCACATGAATCACATACTAAACAATTCCTTCCATCTGCCTTGCCTCCGCAACGCCTGCAAGTGCAAACTTTGTACACGCCACAATCTTCTGTTTGCTCCGGTTTAGTGTGTGAGTCAGATTCGCGGGGGAAAAACTGTTTTGCAGTAAATAAAATATTACTCAATACCAGCTTAACGTTTTGAGAAAAATCTTAAGTTCCTAACCCTATTATCTAAAAAATGCTCCAACTAACTAGGATATGGTTTCAGAATTCTCCTTTTGCACAAAATTCCATCACAACATTCTGCATAAAACCATTTCTTAATAACCTACATAATACTGAAATTTGGATATAACTCGAAGAGTACAGCAAAGACAGGATTTATCACCAAAATTGAGAGATTTACAGAGACAAACCAAATTCATATAATAGGGAAGGAAATCAGAGGAAGAAAGAAGAAACTCAAAAGGGGAACACAAGGTTTCTACCTTGCCTGACCCCTATCAAAACCTAGGTACCAGCAGAGTCTCAGAAGCAATCAGCTATCCAGCCTTACAGATTGCGTACCTCACATGTTTAAAGAAAAAAAAAAAAAAAAAAAGGGCCCAAGTTGAAATGAAATTATTTGATTGCCCAAGACGAAGAAAAACCCCAAGGCTTAAGGTTCAATGGCTTCCAAGGCCAGAGGTTAAAATGCATCATGAAGTACTGTCCGTGCTCAAATCCTTTTTTTTTTTCTTTTTTTTTTTTTTTAATTATGTAAGTAAATTTTGGCCTCAAGGGTGGCAGAAAGAGGACTTCCCGTGTTCAAATCCTACCATTAACCCTTGGGTAGCCACCAATAATTGTTTAGTGTGTACAGAACAGGGGGCCTACACAGATATGCTACGTGCTTTTTTTTTTTTTTTTTTTTTTTTGAAAAGAAAGATGTATATTCAAAAAAACTACTTTATGCAAAGAAGCACAAAGCCTATCAAAGATTACAAAAAAAGAGAAAAAAGCAACAAACATGCTTGCAATCAGGGGGCCTACGTGCTTGCAATCAGCTCTATAGAACACATTACTTCAATAGCAATAGTGGAACAAACATGAGAGCACTGGAAGTTTTCCAAAATATTTCCTGAATATAACTTGTTCAGAGAACCAAATGCAACCTAAACTATCAAGATTAGTAATTCTAACATCCATCTGAATTCAGAGATCAAATTATTCCTAATGCTGATTACAGTAAATAGAGTAATAGTACTACAATTTAATATATAAACTCCCTTACCTCATGTTTTCCATCTTCATTTGTGCTGTGTACCAATCCTCCCACCTTGGAGTACAAAGTTAAAAAACTGACTTGAGATAAAAGAATACAAGCAAACCATAACAAAATTCACAAACTCAAAATAACAACAAAATAAAAAATCTATTATATATCTTTAATGTAAGGCACTTGGAGTGTCACAGCAATATTTGCAAGTTGGTTTTTCTCACCTGTTCATGATAGGAAGTCCTTGACATGTCCGAGAGGCTCTTTGCAAGAGAAACAATTTCAGTTCCAACCCCTTGTAGCTTTCTCCATACCTAAAAAGTATTTGTTCAGATTTATGGCATGTCCAATGACAAAAAGAAATGGAATCATCTTCATGGAACAATTGGATGTCCTTAAGCTAGACACTAAACATTGCTTATGTTGCACGGTGGCTTCTACATTGCACATGATCATGACCTGGATCTCAAGTTTCCTTGCAGTGAGACATGACCAATCAATGCAACACAACACATCAAAAAAGATTTTAGGGTTGATTATACAAATCCACCCTAAAACTATGGGGTGCTTGCACTTTACACCATCAACTATAAAAACTTGACATAAACACCCCCATTGGGACAAATTTAGTAATTTTCACCCTACTGTTCAAAGGAATATTAACTTTAACAGTCACGTGCTATACACATCATCACTTAAATGACTAGGCTGCCCTTTCACAATTAAAATAACTAAACTGCCTTCTGCTTGTTAAGTTCCCAAATCTTGATTCCCCACCCCCCAAACCCCCTCCACACACACATATATGCATATATCACAATGTTTAGGAAGGTGGCTTGCATGCCAATGAGCACTAGCTCAAAAGACTCCCCTGACTCTTGTGAGATCAAGGTAGAGGGCAAAGTTGTGGATTCAAGATCCACTACATGCGTGTGCACAGTGCAATTATCAATTTTTTTATTTTAAAAATAAATAAATAAAAGCTTAGATAGCTTTGTTTATATACTAGCAACGCTACAACTGATCTCTAAAAAGTGTTGACACTATCAAGATGGTTCTATGAAATTAAAAAGGAGTTCGTTATCATAAATTCAAAAGATTCAAGATACGTGCATCATTAAGAAATGAGTAAAACAAGATTTGCACAGATAGTAAGATTTGCACAACAAAAAACCTCCAGACATCATCTTGTAAGAAAAGCCACTATAATGTGTTTTAGTAAGCAAAGCAGAATCTTAGTCAGTAAGAGAACATAAATTATTTTCAGTATCGCAAGAAGCTTCTTCCATCATTAGTCAAACTTGCCTGGTTAAAAAAGGTTCAAAATTTTATCAAGGCCTTGCATAAGCATGCACTAGAAATTCCATGATGTCCAAAATGAAGGACGCCGAAGCCACAGCTCTGCTCAAGAAATCCCTCATCTAAACTTAAATTTCAACAGAAATCTGATATATATGTAGGTGAACCTATCTAGAGAAACAATTTCTCATACAACTTTTGCTAGTTCCCCACTTTTTTTTTTTTTTTTGATAGATAACGAAAATTTTATTAGAAAAAAAGCCAACCCGAGTACAACTAGTTCCCCACTTATATGTACACCCACTATTTGTGAAATCATCAACGAGAAGCCCATCTTAATTTTCATTGCATTTTTCCCCCCTCCATTTATCTTTCATCAGCTTCATGATATCAGCAATTGACTCCCAAAGGTAAAGATTCAACAATGCAGTTCTCCATGAATTTTAGCCAAATCTCATAATTAATAAAACAAAATTTTCCATAAGATTCCTAAAGTATTATTTAGATTTACAGAAGCAGTTTTAGAACGACACTATTCCATATTTATAAATATAGTCCCCTCAAATGTAAGAACCATAAAGTCTAGAAAGTACCAAATATGAAGAGCTTATGATTGGACTCTAGGAAGCACCAATACAGATACAAATATGATATGATATGGACATAGGCATTACCAGTTGTGTTTCAATCTCATAGATTCTTGTGAAGGGCATGATCCAAATTTCTATTGTTTTGTATCCAAGGGCAGGGAGTTAGACTCAGGATCAGATTTGTTTGGATAAATTATCAGGATCATAATTCACATGAATAAATGTAAACGAGTGAAATTGGATTGTAAAGACACTAAAAAATTATAAAAGGGTGATGTCCATGTCTTTATGCATGTGAAAAAATGGATTTTAAAAGTTCTTTCCAAACTTTAATTTTTTAATACCCAAAAATAAATAAATAAATAAATAAACCTCAAACACAAATATCCTGTGTACTTGGTGCATTCTAGTTTATTCTAACAAAACATAATACTTATAATAAATAAAAATGCAGCAAAACACTATCACTATTACTAACGTCAAAGAGTAAGCAAGACCATATAAAGATAAATAAAAGAGTGAAAATAAGCAATTAACACAATAGAAACTCAAAATTACCTGTTGAATATCTGAAGAGAAAAGCATAGGCGAACGTTCATAAGCTCCCTCTTTCATTCTCGTGTTTATGGTACTTAAATCAAAAAGGTCAGCTTTGATGCCTTGGAAATTCTCAAATATTAGCTTGCAGAGTGTGCTGAACTTGTCTGAAATTAAAACATTCAAAAAAGCTTGCTGACACTTCCCGGTTTTAGTATAATGATCTGATTCGTTTTTATATCCACTAGATATAATGCCTGGATGGCCATTAGCTGCTTTCTGAGATCCATCAGACATCCACCCAGTTTGTGAATATTTGCACCTATCTTCATTACAATGGTCAGATTCCTGCAAAATAACAATCAAAATGAACTTTGTAATAATTAGAAATGATGACTAATTTCAGTTGAACCAATGCAACTTTGGCTGCAGCATAAACCTTAACTGTCATCATACAATCAATTTCACGATTAGTTACAAGCGCCTCCCGAATGCACCCTTGTATACCACCTTCATCATCACTTAATGACTGATATATCTGTTCCAATACAACATTTCTACAGTGCCTCTGTGAACAATCATCTGAGCCATTCATCGGAAGACAGACTTGCTCACTAGAATTACTGCCTTTAACCATGCCACAACGTTCCTTTACAGTCTGCAAGATTTCAAATATAGATTGGGTACAGAACAAGAACCAATAAACATCATTACAAACAGAACACTTGAGAGTTCAGAGGGAGAAAATATAACCATAGAGAAACAAGAAACACTTGGTTGTTTTTTCTATTTTTATGATATTTAATGAAAGAAAAAAGTAATTTAATTCCCTATTTCAAGTCATTGATAATTTCGGACTTGATAAAACAACACAGACATTTTCGGATGACCTGATTATGTTTTCATTACCAACAAACACAGAGATGCAGCCAGAGTGCCAGACATCCCCCTATAACAGCAAATATTCAATTGTACCATACAAGGATTCCCTTATGTATGCCAAGGTATGAATTTATGCAGTCACATGTTTATAACCATCAAGTAGCCAAAAGACAAATGACCACAACAAAACAAAGATTTGCTATAATTTATGATAGGTGAATCAACCCATCTAATGAAGAGTCAATTACAAAACCTTGGGCATGAACCATCATTTTGATTAACAATATTGCATAGTGTTGTAAGGTCACTACCGGATAAATGTCAAGGATACACATCAAACAAGAACATACATTTTTGTACCATATTTTTTATAAGTTTTGGTCCCAAAGGGCAAGGATGGGGAGATTCAAATTAGTGGCATCAAAAGTTTAATACTAACTTGAATGAGTGTATGTGTCTTCCCCACATTTCAATCAAACGTACTTTTAGTCATGACCTTAAAACCCAGACCAGACCGGCCAGGTTAATTATAAACCAAAGTAGAATCGAGTTTTTTGCATAAGAAACCGTGCGTTTAAAATTAGTTGAACCCCTAAATTGCTGATGGAATCAGTGAACCACTAAACCGTTTGTCGGTTCAACTGGGTCAAGGGAGTGTTATTTTCTTGAAAAAAAAAAATGAGAAAGAAAAGATGTGGGGTTTTGAGCCACAAGACCCTTCCGTGCCCACCCCCCCCCCCCCCCCAACCCCCCAGTATATGGCAGGCAAGACAACCATCAAGGCACCTTCCTTTGTGTTGTCATATATGGAATAAATATCATATTTATTTTTCATTTCATTATATCACCATTCTTCCTCAATGTATTAATAATTTAATATCATTGAATTCTTTCATTTGCTAAATTTATTGTGATTCACAGTCATGCTTTTGCATGTGAATGTGCTGTTTAATGACTTAAATTTTAAATGGCTTTATTTTAAATTAAAATGCTTTCTACTTGAAGGATTACTAAACAAAATATTTTTTGTATGCTTTATTATTTTCTATTAAACTTATAAAAATCTTGAAGATTCATTTGAAAATTGTGTAAATTTCTTTAGATACTTTTTGGTCAATTTCATTAATTTTTACAAATTTAATATCATTATTTGTATTTTAATAAATCAATAAATTAATTATGACGCCATCATGGTTCGACCTCTAATTGAACCCTTGTCCAACCTAAAAATCTTGAACGTATCCATTTTCAGATGCTTTGAATAGTTATGTTTTTAAAACATTACTTCTAGTACATTATATAACAAAACTTTTCACAATTGGATTTAACATGCAATATTAAAATTTCTTCCTACTGCCATTTTTAATGTGGTATGTTGAGGGGTCTAGCTTGACAGATCTTTAATAACCAAAAAAATAAATAAATAACCAAAAAAGAAAGATAAAAATGGATGCATGTATGCTTATAGAGCTATAAGCCTATAACCAGTCAATTTTCGTCGGAGTTTTGAGTTCACCATTATTTTCTTGGGATTGAATTTGCTTGTTGTTCTCACGATATATTTGTCTAAACAGAAATACGTTCTTGATCTTATGTCTGATAGTTGTTTCTTGGGTGCTTGTCATGTTGATACTCTTATGGACTCCACTGCTAAACTTAATGGTGTGGTGAACCATTTAACGATGTTGGTCAATACCAAGAAATGTTGGTGAAATTAATTTACCTTATTATCACTTGTCCTAACATTACCTACGAAATTGGTATGGTTAGTCAACATATGCATGTTCCATGTCAGCCTCACTACGAAGCTATTGTAGTATCTTTTATTAACTGAAGGTTACTCCTAGAAAAGGATGGTTTTGCAAGCCTTCTACTTCTCTATCTGTGGCAAGTTTTAATGATGCTAACTAGACTGGTGGTCATTTTGATTGATGGTCCACTTCTAGCTATTATACTTTGTTAAGAGGTAATCTTGTTACCAACACAGTAAAAAGCAAAATTCCATCACCCATTCTAATGTTAAAGCTGAATATCAAGCTATGGCTCATACTACTTTCGAGATATTATGGATTTGCTCTCTCCTTCTGTCCTTCATGACTTGTGTATTGATGTTTCTACTCCTATGCAGATGCTATGACAAACAAACATATTGAGGTTTATTGTCACTTTATTGTGGATTTGTTCATGAGATAACAGACTCACTTTCTATGTTCACTCAAATGACCGATTGGGTCGAATTCTTACAACATTGTCTTCTTGTGCCTCCTTTCAGTGACAATCTTACAAGCCAGGCATGTTTGATGCGTATTTCATAAGGAAAAATTAGTGAAGCTCACCCTTGTTAATTTTATATTAGTGAAAAGGTATTCGTATAATCTTGTCATATCTCTCTCTCAGCCCTAATCTTTTATATTTGACAACTCAACTATTACAATATTTCTTTATAGTTAAAGAGCTATGCTTCCCTTTTGTTATTTTTAAATATATATAGTTATACAGCTCCTGTGCTTTTTTCAACAGCCTATTACCCATGCTGATTTTCCTCAAATTAAAGATTAAAATCATTTTAACTTGTTTCAGATGTAATTCATCCTATTACAACACAAACTTTAAACCTTGAAACTCATAACCATTTACAACTGCTCAAAATGGAATAACATAGCAAACCCATCTTGTAATTGAAAGTATAACATGCAACAATAAAAAGAGATTGAGCAAAAACCTGTGCTGCTAAATGACTTGCAGCTTCCACACAAACTCTCTCATCATCCTGATATTTGCTATCTGCACTCGACCTCCCATGCCTCCGCCTCTTGTAAGTTCGAAAACCCTCACTCCCACCAGAGCTACACTCACCACCATCATTCCCAATACCAATTGAAATCCCATTATTCATTGCTTCACTTTTCAAGTAGTGAAACCCTTCAGTGCCTTCTGTACCACCACCATTGCTCATTCCCTCTTCATCACCCATCACTTCAGCACTTAAAAAAAACCCCAACTTTCCAAAAATTAGGGTTTCAAAGTAACACCTACATTCCAAGATTCAAAATTTTCCATGAATTATCACATAACAACTTCACAAACACCAACAATAACAACCTAAATAACCACAAACTAACCCACCAAAGCAAAAACCCACTGTTTTTTAGCCAAGAAAACGAACGAAAATAAACGAAAATGCAGTTTTCAAATCCCACGTTTTCTCTGACTCTTGGTTTCTCTGGAAATGAAAAAATTCAACAAAACCAAACCCAAAAACCTCCACCCAACTCATTTGAGTTGCATAATTTGCTATCTAAAGTCACCAAGAAAGAAAATAACACATTTTCTCGCCTTGTTCTCTTTTCTTTAGCTACATTTTCTCAGCAACCAAACAGAGCATAATAAAAATAAACAAAAGAACAAAAAAATTAAATGAGAGAGAGAAAGAGAGAGAAATGGTTACCTGAGTGAAAATTTTGAAGCCCTAAAAAGAATCGAAACCACACGAAATCTGAGAAGTTGGTGTGTAATAAGAAAGAGGTCTCACTCTTATCCAACGATTTTAAAATCTTGCTAGTTTCTAACTAAAAAACACAGAGCCTTTTAATTTAATTAATAATTTTAAAAAGCTTTTTTCTATATAGTTTTTTTTTTTTTATCCACTTTATTGTTTTGAGTTATTGGGTCGGACCCGGGTGCGGGTTAACCCGGAAGTTGTGGGTTTGTGAATGATGGTGTAAAATCTTGGTACTGTGAAACTAAAAAACACAGAGCCTTTAATTAATTAATTTTTAAAAGCTTTTTTCAAAAAATTTTTTTTTTAATATTACATTTGGTTTGTGTTTTTTAAATTGCCAATTTAATTGTTTTGAGTTGTTGGGTCGGACCCGGGTGCGGGTTGACCCGGAAGTTATGGGATTTGTCATTTTTTTGAATGGTCAAAGATTCAACCCCGCCTGAATCACTTGTCAGATATCAGAATTCAAAACCCCAATGGGAAACAACAATGGAGCCTAGGATAGTGCAGTGTAAATGGTTTCTTTGATGAATAGGAATAGGTTACCTAAAAGAAAAGATAGCAGTAGGTATATATATTGGAAAACTGTGTCCCTCCCAGTTCATGCCAGGCATGCGATGAGACTTGAGAGCACATTTATTTTGTCACTTATTATAACCAAAAAGCTATATTTTGTGCTAGCAGTATATGTTTTTTTTACCTTCTTCTCTTTTTGTTTTTTTCAGTTTAGTTTTGCCAGCTTTGTGCAGAAAATGGATGAGGCATTTTAGTTTTTTTGAATCTTCTTGTAATGAATCAAAGCTGTACTCAGCCCAATAGACAGCCATCAATACAAACACATGCACGTGTGCAAGGCAAAAACTGAGAATAAACCTTCTTTTTTTTCTTGTTCTTTATTTTGAGAAAAAAGGCATGAGAATAAACTAAGAGTCTATTTGAAATTCGCTTATTTTGCTGAAACTGAAAACTTTATATTGAAAATACTGTAGATAAAGGTAAAAGTTAATTGAAATAATATAGTGGGACCCATTAATAGTACCAAAAAGTGCAGTAAAACTCATAAATAATAGCAAAAATAAGCTGAATAGTAAACTAAGTTGGCAAAATTAATCATGCCAAACTGAAACTAAAACTTTTTTTTTTGAGCAAAAAAAACATGAGAATAAACTAAGGGCTCGTGCAATACTAATTCAAGAAAGAGAGTTAGAATTTAGAAATAGTTGGCTGGTTAGAAATAATACGAGGCTATTAGCATTCACGCTTGACTTAAAAGGTGTTTTAACTTTTAACCAAATTAATCTACAAAATACCAACTTTTTTTCTATTTTAGCCAACCATTTTTCAACTACATTTACTTCAACCTCAATGCTTTACCTCTCATTTCATTTAGATATTTACTTATTCTCTCTTATATAACATTTATTTTCCTCCCCGTTCTTTCCCAATTTTAGTCCAGCTGAAACATCAACGATCTTGCCACCATCAATCGGTGTCAATCTTTGTCAACCAACACCAATTAACGTCAACCCAAATCAACCCAGCTTTTCAATTTTTTTGTGTTTCAACCTAAACGTTTTAGTTTTGCTTTGATCGATGTCATAGCTCCGAGCTCGCATTTCCTCTCTGAGCTTCACAAACTTCAATCTCCTTCCTTCCTATGGCATGAGAGAGCACCTTGTTGCTTGCTTTGTGTGTGTGCGTGCGCGCGCGCGTGTGTGTGTAAGAGAGAGAGAGAGAGAGCAATAATTATAAATTTGGTTGTTGAAAAATAGTGTCTCAATAAGTGTATTAAGACATTATTGATTTGTAATTTTTTAGACTAATTGTTGAACTTGATGCAAGAGAGATTTAAGTGAGTTCAAAGTAGTAAAATCCAGTCACAGCAGACCCTATAAGAAGACCCTTGTCGTGCCCTGTAAAGGGGGTCAAAAAACAAAGGGTATTACGAAGTAAAAGAAAACAAAAGAAAAACAAGGGAAAGAAAAAAGATAAGAGAGAAAATAGAAAACAAAGAAAGATAATACAATGGGCATGCACCAATAGGTCGATTCCCTTTTCTCCCCTTCGAAATCCTACTCTCTTTGAGGCAAGTAAACAATAGAGATTCCTTTGAGCACTAATCATTTAGGTCTGGTTCCCTCAAAGTCATTAATCCCCACGGCAAGATCTTTTTCCTAGGAGATTAGTTTCATTGAGAGGAGGCGTTCTTCCTCTTTGGTCTTTGCCTCTATGGACTCAAACTTGACTTGATATTTATTTTTCGATTAACTCATATTGTCACTTAATCCTTTACTTTCTTCGTAAAAGACATTGTTATGACTGTAATTATGTTTTATAAGTAGGGATTACTTGGTCATTTTCCTTTAAATAGTCAAAGTACTCTATTTTGTTGTTATTATTATATCTACATGCCGTAACTCATCTGAAATAGCTCTGTCTGCCGTAAGCACACTCCTGGCAGAGGAGGCATAGTTTGTGCACAAGCCGGCCCAAGTTAAGTTACAGTTGGACTGGTCTCAACTCTCTTACTCAGAAACATTCGGGCCCATTACCACAGGAGGCAGCCCAACCCAACGCACAACAAAGGACAAGCCCATTGAAGGTAGTACCTCTAAATGGATTGGCCCATAAGAACCAAAAACATAGCAAAAGGGAATAAAGTTTATTAAGTCTCTAAAGACAAGAACATGACTGTCTAAATGAAGGACCAAAGACCTAGTGAATGATTAAAAAATTATCCTATGTCCCTAAAGAAGAGGTCACTAATGTGTTCAAATAAAGAATGAACATATTGAAGGACAGGAATTATTAAAAGGCAAAAATCTCCTAGGTCCTTCACATGGAGTAAATCTATTGTGTTTCCGTTGTATGCTTTCCCTCCCTCACATGAGTAAATCTTGTGAGGGAGGGGAAGCATACAATGGAAACATAGTATACTCTCTCCTTCACATGAGTACACATGCTAAACGACAAGTGTTCCCTTGAGCCTGTAACAATAAGGGATTAAGGGTAGACAAACCCTTTAAGCAATCAAGCCATTGAAGTCAAAGGTCCCCTAAGTACCTAAGACAAAGGGGACACTCATCCAAGATAATGGACATAGTGTACCCGAGTGGTATAGGGGCCTTTTTTGTGTTGTGCTTTGGGCTAGGTTGCCTCATGTGGTGATGGGCTTGGGTATTCTGAGTAGGAGAGTTAAGACCGGCCAAACTGCAACTCACTTTGGACCGGCTTGTGTGCAAACTTAGCCTTGTTTGCCAGGAGAGTACTTATGGCAGGCGAGCTGTTTTTTAATAAATCACAGCAGGCAGATATAATAACAAAAGAAAACAGAATATAGTGATCTTTCATTGATGGAAAATAATCAAGTAATCTCTATTTTTATGAAAAACATAGTAATGATAATAGATTTACAAAAGAAGTGAAAGATTAAATGACAATATGAATTAATCAAAGAAATAATATCAAGTTAAGTTTGGGTCCGTAATGGCGAAGACTAAAGAGGAAGAACGCTTCCTCTCAATGAAACTAATCTCCTAGGAAAAATATCCTGCTGTGGAGATTAATGACTTTGAAGGAATCAGACCTAAATGATTAGTACGCAAAGGAATCACTATTGTTTAATCGTCTCCAAGAGAGTGGGATTTCGAGGGGGAGAGAAGGGAACCGACCTACTGGTTTATGCCCATTATACTTTTTCTTTTTGTTTTTTGTTTTCTCTCTAATCTTTTCTTCTTTCCTTTCTTTTTCTTTTGTTTTCCCTTTACTTTGTGATACCTCTGTTTCCTGGTCCCCGTTACAGGGCACGACAAGGGTCCTTTTATAAGGCCTGCCGTAACCGGATTTTACCACTTTACCCCTTAACTGCCTTTGTCTAGCCTGGGTGTACTTGCCGACCACCTAGGAGCTCGCTTGTGTACCACTTACCCTCGCCAAATAAAGGCAGGTCTGTGTTGTTTGTTAGTCTGCTGTGGCATTCTCCCCTGCCATGGCGTAAATGCTTTTTCTCTCTCTCCATGGCATGCACCCAATGGTTCCCCCCTCAACGTTGCCTCTTTTGGGCGGTCTGTCATCCCAGCAGGACGTACCTCCCAAAAGGGCTTGGGTAGGAACCGCAGAATAGATCTTTTCCCCTCTCCCCACCACCAAACCACACCCCCTTACCTCTTACCTCTGACCCATGGCCCCACCACGTCCCATATTGGTTGGGTACAGGCTGGTGATGTCTGGGCCTTGCGCATGCCTTCCTGTTATGTATGTTCAAAATTTGCCTGCTGCTCATGCGTTTGCCACGATCTAGAGCTTTGTTTTCACAGTCTGCCGCGCTTCTTTGTTCTTTTACGTGGGTCGTTTGCATAATTCACTGTTCCCTCTAGGGGCTGGGCTTTACTTGGTACTAAGCTTCTTATTTCTTTCAGCCTACTTCTTAATTACCCTAGCTCCTACCACATTACTTGGCATTTCCTGGCGTGACGATTTGCTCTTACTGGGCCTCTTTTCAGGCCTGCCGTTCCATTCTTTCCCCTAGTGGCTTAATATGGCCATTGGTATTCTTACTTATGGGCTCCAATGTCCCTTTCGTTTTCCCTTGGGCTTGCGGCCCATTTACTTCCTTTGGACTTCCTCGGCCCACTCACTAACTCTGCATTCCCATGAACTTTTACTAACTTGATTAGGCTTCCCCGGCCCAATTTCCTTATTCTCATCCTTGGGGTTCATGGGCTTGCCATCAACCCCTACTTTCTTTGTTTACATTGCCTTGGGTCTGCCGCGGCCCATTCTCACTTTTTCATACCATATACTGCCCATGGGTGCCATTTCTCTCTTTCCGGGCCCTTTGGGCCCATTTGCTTCCTCAAGACCCATTTGTTCATATTATGTGCATGTGATCCATTATTCCTACCGCTTGAACTTAATGGTTTTATTCTATGCTTGCCACTTCTATTTGTTGCCTGCGTTGCTGAGTTGGGCCCGTTTTACAAAAATGACCCTCAACAAGTGGCAATAATATTTTTAAGTCACTAAGAAGGAAGAGAAGCTCGCCTAGATGGATGGACAAGGTTTAGTGAAAAACCATCTGGAGCAATAAATACCCAAATTGATGGACAAGAGCAAAGTCTTCTAAGTCCCAAAAGACACAAAATCAAACAATGCAATTAAAACTTATCCCCAAATTGATTTTATTCCCAACAATAAACCAAAGTTGAACTAGTCTAGGTAGGGAATGAAGGGTCATTTCATGAGAAAAGAACTAGCCACCCTAGACTTAGAAGGAAGTAGTAAATACTAAATATAATGGAAACTTGCCTAAAGTCAATTCCGATAAGGGATACACTTAATTAGTGAAAAGATTGGAGAAAGACTCCTAATGGAGAATTTAATTAAAGGCCTCATTTAAGTATTATATAAGAGCATTCTACATGACACAAAAGGTATACAAAATAAATAAACGGAGTTCACTCATACAAAATATAGTTAAACTCTTTGCTAACTTAGGCATAATACACTCTCCTTGTGGCTCACCCTAGGGTTTTTCAACCATTTCTCTCTTTTTTGTAAATGCTTAAGGTCTAGATTGGTTATGCAAAATCTATGCATCAACCAAAAGAATGTAAAAAATGTTGTCTCTATTATCTAATATTGATCTTTCTTTTTTAGTAAGTAGACAATTAGAGAGTAGGAAGTGGAGTTCGATATGAGACATTATTGAGCTATCACTTAAATCCCATAGCATTACTATTGGATAGTAATCAATTCTAAATTGAAAAAAAAAAAAAAAAAAAAAAAAAAAAAAATCTTACTGTAAAGTTGCAAAGGTATTGCCAAGATTCCTAGCCAATAAAGGTTTTTTTTTTTTTTTTTTTTCTTTAATGAATCAGACTAAAAAAAGCATTTTACGAAAAAGTAAAGTAGAAAAAAAAAAAAACATTTGTATACGAGGATTGATTATTTAATTGAAAGAAAATGAAAAAAATGACAGCTATATAAACAGAGAGTCATCCTTTTGTATAAAATAAAAACAAAACTGGGTCTTATTACTTAAACCTTGCTTTTTTTTCTCAAAAGGATGCAACGGTGCCGGCATCACAGAGCGGCGAGACAGTATTCATCGGGCAGCGAATCAGATTCAGAATCATCCTCCACCTCAGTCTCAAGCGAGTGTCAAACGGAGACGATGATCACGACGACGATGAAGTGCCTGTCGTGCCAAGCGACGTACGAGTCACGTGACTCTGGCACGTGCAAAGAGTGCTACGAAGAGGCCAACGAGACCGAGGAGGATCGCAAGAGGGAGATCGAAGACTTGAAAGCCAAAGTCGCTTTTCTCAGGTTCTGGTCTCCCTTCGATCCCCAACACCTCTCTAGGCCCAATGGGCCTTGCTTCACCGACGTCGTTCTCGTTGCTTCCTCCGACGATGGCTCCCCTTCTGGGCCCCCCATCCCCGTCCCGGCCCATAAGGCCGTACTGGTCAGTAACAGTTTCTGATTTTTTGTAACTGTAATTTGTAAAAATTGGAACTTTACTGTACTAGACTGTGAATGATTACTGTGATTATGGACTTTTGTGTGTAATAATCAAGTTTGATTAGTGTGTTTAGTGATTTAATCTTTGGCTACATGTAAAATGGGAGCATATAGGTATATATTGTTTGCTGCAGTGAGGTGATTATATTTGATCAAACAATTAATGTACAGGGTGCTCTCACATTTCAAGTGAAATGGGGAAAGTCTACTTCATGGTTAATCATTAATGCTCTGTTTGTTTAGTTAATGTTTTCTAAAAAAATGAGTCATTTTTAAAAAGTATTTTCTATAAAACTATCTCATTTTTCTTTGACGGTAGCAACCCTTAAATGAGTTTGAAACTTCCCAGCTTGCCATAAAATACAGTTGTTTTTCAAAAAATTTAGAAATAAGCCATACTTTTTTTTAACCAAAAATAGTTTTTCCTTGACTCATTTTTTATGATGTTACAAAACACTGGAAAACGTGAAGGACTACCTTCACAAAAGGTTTTTCGTTGAAGGAATTTGGTCCAACTCATCATGTGGCGGCTCATGTATAGTATTTAAACAAATCACATGACTCTCTAAAGAAGCTATGTGACTAGAAGTACATGCATGTGTATGGCTTTATCAATCCTACTGTGGTGGTTTGGATGAATTTTTGTCCGAACCAGTTTGGAAATAACTTTTTCCTTTTATTTCTTGCATACACCTTTAGATTTGTAATATCTAATTTAAACCATGAAATGGATTCATTTCAAAGGGAGAGAATCCTAATACCTATGTTTGAACATGTTCGTATAGTATTTGCACTTGTTCCAATCCTATATGTTAATGCAGTGTATATATTTCAGCTGTGCTATTTCCTACTGGGACAGATATTTCAAGGCTTTAACTTCTTTGAACATTTTCTTATTTTATCAGATAAGCCGTTCCCCAGTGTTCAAAGCGATGCTTGAGAATGAGATGGAAGAAAGCCGGAGTGGTACCATCAAGATTGGTGATGTATCGTATGATGCCTTACGCACCTTTGTCAACTATATGTACACTGCTGAAGCATGCCTTGATGAGCAAATGGCTTATGATCTTTTAGTATTGGCTGAAAAATACCAGGTAAAGCATCTCAAGGCTTATTGTGAGAAGTTCTTGGTGTCGAAACTGAACTGGGAGAATTCAATGCTGAGCTATGCCGTAGCACACCAGCACAATGCCAAGCTTATGCTTGATGCAGCTTTGTCAGTGATCACAGAAAACATGGATAAGCTTACTAAACGGGAAGAGTATGCGGAGCTGGTGGAGAAGGATCCTCGGCTAATAGTGGAAATCTATGAAGCTTATCTCTCCAAACAGGTTAATACTGCTGCCCACAAGGATTCTTCGATGAAGTCATAGGCAAGTTCTGGGTTTTCTTGGTATGCTGATCTGAAGCAATGATTATTCTCCTGACTTGAGATATGAGTTCTTGATCATAATTCATTGTCTAGTGAAATCTTTATTGTGATAAACTAAAATCTTTTTGTTAGTCTGGAAAGGCATTGTAATGGTTTTTGGCACCCAAATCTAAAATATGTCTAGTTTTGTTGAAAGATTTGCTTTGCTCCAGCTCTCATCTTGTTGTAAGTCTTCTGTGAATCATTAGTGTAACTCTGAAACTAACCATTAGTACATCTCATCTATGAAATGACATGAATGTTTTCTTTTGAATGATTTATGAATGTGGAAAATTATGCTAACCTCCCCTGATGTTTTAGGAAATGACAGTGGCCTCCAAAGTTTTGTAAAATGATAGTCCCCCCTTCTTGAGCCAAATACAATGAAATCCCTATTTTACGCTTGAGTTGCCCTATTTTTGTAGACTAACTTGCCTTTGATTAAGTGATGATGTTTCTAATTTGTCCATGGTTTATCTTTGAAATCCCTATTTGCCCGAAATCCAATTTACTGTCGTTTCTTTATACCTCAAGAACGGGAAGTGTAATTTTCCTTACATGAAATGACAATGTCAGGCCCACTTTGTTACTCTTGCTGGCTTTATGTAATATAACATACCAATGGCTGGTCCATGACGTTCTTACGCTTACTTTTTACCAAAGCCATGCCCATAAGCCTTTATTTCTTGTTATATCCATTTGTTTCAATTTGATGCTTAGTTTGAAATTGAAGGATGAGGGGAGCGTACTTTCACTACTTTGGTTGAACATGAAAAAGGAATTGGGAGCTGTTGTAGCTGGGTGCTTTACGAAGCTTTTCAAATCTTCTGGCTCGGGAAAATTTTAACATACTTCAAACATACCCAGTAGATTTTGGGGAAGCGTGGAAGATAGCCTGGTTTCTGCTCTGACCAGAGAGTGCGTCCCACTGCTGCTTTTTTATTGGGTTCCTGGCCCAGGATTAGTTGTTACCATTTTCTTTTTCTTTTTCTTTTTTACATTTTTTTCCCTTTCCTGACAAGCAAGAGGAGATTTGAATTTTGCTGAAGATACTACTAAGAGTGCTAACCATTTGAATTAAAAGGTTTTTGGCTAAGATTTAGGGGGTGTTTAGTAATGTTGCTTTAGTAATGTTATTTGTATTTTTTAGAAATATATGTGGATGAAAAAATATATGAAATACATGTAATGTGTTTAAATACTGAAAACTGTTGTTCTAGTTACACTACAAAATATGAAATACTGCCTTAGGATATGATTTTTTTTTTGGAAGCTGTACCTAGAATTTTCAAGAATAGCCTTTTATGGAAGAGCTAAAAAGTAAAAACAAGCCCAGCCCAACTGGTGGGAGTTTTGTTGGAAATATTTGCGTGAAAAACTAGTTTTGATTTAATACTACAAACCCTAAAAAATTAGCAAGGATGGAAATTAAAAGAGAAAGTTAGAAAAATCTCACAACATTATAGAATAGTACAGAAACATTGTCCTTAAAGGATAATTTGTGCCACACAAAATAGAACTTGGTGCAATTGACTATCTTAGTAGAATAACCCTTCAATTGTAGGTTATAATGTCAGCCTTCCAATGGACACACTTCCAAGGATGAAGGTTTAAGAACAACTACTTAAAATGCCTTTCCTTGAACCGAAACACTAGTGCAAAAATATCTGTGGAAAAAGAAAAGAGTTGAGAGGTGTGTCCAATGGTCATTATGCACTCTAACAGGCCAATCAAACAGTCATGCTAATTACGCGGTCACGTGTGTGACATACGTAAGTCCAAATCCAATACTAAGCCTACTATCTTAAGATATCTCTTAAGGTAAACAATAAGCTCATTCCTAACCAATGTGTGACAAGCAACAAAAAGCATAGTGTTTGAAACACACAAAACCCATGCCAACAAGTTCCACAATCTCAAATGAATCAGCTTTGTGCTTCTATTAAAAAATTAAGATTGCATGAATTTTTTATTCATTGGAGTTGCCATACCAAAGCTAACTATATTCAGATCTTGATGACTTCGTTCTATTGAGCCAAATCGAAAGTAACTTGATACACCTATTCTTCTTGTGATCCCAAACTGAGTATTGTGAGAATTGTTTGAAACCAAAGAGATCCAAATTCCAGTTTCTAGTGAATTCATTGCAGCAAATCTTTACAAAATTCGTTGGAGTCCTAGAAGACTGGTTTGTGCGGACAAGAAGATTTCATGCTTTTTTCTTAACCTCCTTTTAATGTAATGCTATTGTAAAATTTGGACTGATCAGATGAGTGTTACAACAGATCCGTCTCTGTAGCTGCGGGTTAGTTTGTATATAAATTCCCTTTCCTAACATAACCATCACCCCCCCCCCCCCCCCCCCCCCCCCTTCTCTCTTCCAAATAAGAAAAAAAGAATCTGGGTATAGTTAAGCCTTAATCTTACTTACCTAATGAAATGTTGGTATTCTTCTTTTTCCGTCCTAACCATCTAGGGAATGCATTTTGGAAGCTTTTTAGTCACGAGAGACATCTAGTCCCCATTGCCCTCAATGCCAAAGGCAGAGACATTAGAGATCTAATTCTAGCTGTTATCCCCTAATAAAGGAGTTGAAGGATACCTCTCTTTGATGGTTTATTTGGCAAGCTAAAAAAAGAAAAGAAAAAAAGAGAACCATAGCTAGTCTCCATGATACTTATATGGCCTCCCAAATCACTTAGTAACCAATCCTCAGCTCTCGGGTAAATATCCATTAAGACCTGCCTTACAACGAGTTTAGAGTGTCTTTCCTTACGTGTAGGTTGAAAATAAACTTATGAAGCTCTTCTCCAAGCAATTTTTCACAGGTCATAGGCGAGTTTATCAGAGACCAAACAAATTCTCTTGTACATCACATAGCTAATCTGTTCGTGTTACAGTTCTAATAATCAAGTCTATTTTAAGAATGAGAAGAGTGCTCGGCAGCAAAGGCTTTGGGCGTTCCAAAAGTTTTTTACCAAAACTGATTTCAAGCAACTCTCTCTCTCTCTCTCTTTTTTTTTTTTTTTTTTTTTTTTTTTTTTTCAGTTCCATCTCTAACAAAGTACTATGTGTTGGGAAGTGGCCATAATATACAAGACAATCAGGGGCAATTCGGCATTCATCGAGGAGAAACAAAAAATAATAGCATTCAATGAAGAAGGCAGCTGGTAACCAAGAAAGCTTTGCAGAGACCCTGCCCAGTTAATTGGACAATCTCATGTCCAACCAGCCCTGCTTCTACCTGGGTTTAGATGCCACTGTCCCCTAGTTTATATGCTTTTTCCTTCTTTGTTTTTTGTTTTTCTTCTTCCTTTCTTCTGGACAAACAGAAACAAAGAAGTAACTTAGAGACAGTTTTTATTAGAAGTACGCAACAGATCTTATAAATCCTATCAATCGAAATGGTACATCATAAAAACAAAACTTTTTCTTTTTCTTTTAAAATCATAATTATTCAAAATATCATATTGTGAATTATGGGCCATCACGCTAATCTGCTATTCATGACCAATCTGATGTAACATTGGTTACATTGGAGAAAGAATCTGTGGTATAGTTAGTCGCAGTGCTTTCAATCTTGGTGAGCTTTCAGGGAGACTCCTTTCACAGTGAGGACGAATCACAATGAGGGCAAGAAAGATATTAAGAACTCACTACTGGTTTCACACTATGAAGCAGGTCACATACGTTTATCACATATTAAGATCCTCCAGCTTGAATGAGGTCCCTCGCCAGTTTCGCGTAGTGCAGGCACCCATCCCAGGGCAGATGCAATTTCATTTACTTCACCAATAACAGATATTGTGTCACGTATATAGACACGCCCATCTGGTCTTAGCATCCGATCCATCTCAAGCATGATGGTTGAGAAATCACATCTTTGCCTGACACATATAACATTTGGCGAAAAGTTAGTATGTACTGAGTATAAAATGAGGTTTGCATCCACAAACAAAATAAACGGAAATGTGAGAGAGCAAAATTCATACCTCTTTTTTTCAACAGAGAAGAGACCATTTGCATGCAACAGGTCATATGTTCTAGGATAAGTGTCAAATGGTTCGCACCTAGAATAAGAATTTCAAGCATTACAACTTAAGTCCAAGTTTTTAGTAACAAGAAGAAACAATGTAGAAAGTTTATCATTTATCACAACTTCTAAAAGCATCCACTGATATATCTTTTATAAATATCCACTCACGTGTAGGAAACTGTGAACAATTAAAGTGAAAAATTACAGTTTGAAAACGTTATCAGCATCCAAAATTTTCATGTGTGCTTCAATAGTCCTACTGATGTCTTGCTTCTTCTTATACTACAACATGATAGTCTTACAGTTTCTCATTTTTTATACAAAGTTTACTTTGACAAGTGCTTTCCAGCAATCCAGGTCAATTGTTTGTGAGAGATTTTATTTGTTACCATAGACAACGTCATTATTTTCACAATTTAGGCTGGACCAAGATGGCCATTCTTTCCTTTGTATTTAAGTAACAAACAAATGGCTCTTGATAAACTGCTGTATGGAGTTTGAAAAGAGGCTATGAAACTACCAAGGGCAAGTATGAAAGCAGCGGCAATTTTCAAAAGAGATACTTGAAGGTGATTAGTACATACCAATCATGCCTAACTCCAATAAGTCCACGGTCATATATGACAGGCAAGGTATTGGGGCCACTAACTGGAACAACATTCATAACCCAGCAATTAATCTCAAGGTCATGCAGAGCAGCTGCAAACCTGCCACGGTAAAATGATTTCCATTTTCTTTAAGGTTAAAAGGAATACTGAAAATGGAGAGGGTTTATAAAACATCCAATTACTATGCAAGAATATGGCAAAGATATCAAGAGTTGTTAGAATGATGTACCCTCCATATCCAGCTCTCATGTCTAACACATTTCTTAATTTGAATTCTCTCCAGTGAAAAGCACCAACATAACCAGTGATTATCTCATTCCAATACTTTGACTCCGCCTTGAAGATTTCCTTTCTGGATATGTAGGCATCCATCTCTATGCTCTGGAGCCTGTCTGGTGGATAATGAAGGCGTGAAGGCCATGTAGTAACATTAGCTCCATATCCATTCTCTGGTAATCGAGTGATGCATGTTCTCAAATTAACATACCTGCAAAAAGTATAAAAGTTGTTACATATTATTTATTTTGACAGTCCTCTCCTTCATAGCTTGTTAAGCCTTATTGAGCTCTTGTGGGATGTTGAAAATGAAAAGCATAACGTATGTCCAATAAAGCAACCAGATTAACAACTATCAGAAATTGTTGCTAAATTAACATGAAGAATTTTAATACAAAACATATTTCCCTATCTTTTCTCACAGAACAGTGATATTGAAGTACAAAGAAAACTACTTGGTTCCAGCCAAAATTCTTGCCTTTACAAAAGTTATATGAGAATCTTAATGAAGATTTGGAATACTTTGTTTCTCCTTTATTTATTTTAATAGCCAGATTATCATTACATTCCTATTATTTTCCTTAAGTTGCTTCACGCTGTAAATCCAGTCACACCCTACAGAATTCCTCTCTCTTAAATAATTAATTCAAGCTTAAACATAGAAAAGATGACAAAGAATGAATGTTTCATTCCATATGACTCAACTCAACAAAAGACAGGCTAAAATCATTTTATCCCTAAGGCAAAATTGTGGAAACCATTCGAAATAAAAGGCAATGTTTTGTTATAATTTCAATATTTATAGCCAGAACTGAGATAGTAACCTCTAAAAGATCAATTTTGGAAAGACTATCGCAGCATCAAGGGTCATGCGCTAAAGAGCACATTTACACTATCTGTCTATATATTTAATTTAAATTGACATATGTGAAATCCAAACATTCACTCAAAGTGAAGTCAAGGGTGTGATGGTCATACCAAACTTTGTCTGGATCATCGTCAGAATCACACAATGGAGGTTGCACTTCACCAGCACGATTAAGATAGCAGTTGTTATTCAAAGGTTTTCGCCATACAGCAAGATATCCCTCCTTCTTTACTAGTTCCCAACAAATGCGAGTAGCTAAGTTCTCCATTCCTGAAAGTGTAAATAAATAAGCCCAAATATGAATCTGTAAGATAAATAGGAAAATTATCACCAGAAGAGGAAAATTTTTTGGTTTTTTTTTGGGGGGGGGGGGGGGGGGGGGGGCGGCGGGGGATAATAAAATGAAACAAAGATTATGAGACTGCACCGCAACAAGCTAATAACTAACAAGTGCTGAATAAGACAAAAAACCTAGAAGAACATTCATTGTGAGCTACCTCTCCATTGTTCTTGTAGGTTTTCTTCATGTTTATAAACAGCCTCTGCTGCCCAAATAAAATATCCTCCTGCCCTTAGCATCCTGTTGGCTTCAAGAAGCATAATTCCATCTGCATCCAAGCCAATGAAAATGGATTATCAATGTCAACAGATTCAGCGAAACGGTATCAAATACATTTACAATCCCTTTTTATTTTTACTCCCTTTTCATTTATTTGTTTTGAAGAGAAAATCGTAAAAAACAAAAATTGTGTTGCCGAGAATCACTGCATACGCGCGTGTGTGTGTGTGTGTATACACACACAACAACTTGGGGAGGGGGATTTGAACCCTGGTTCTCCTTATAAAGGAGACCAGGTAATGCCACTGAGCTACAAGGCCCTTGGCTGAGAGTCACTTCAGATATGTTCCAATACTAAAAAAAAAAAAGCTTTTAATTTATCAACAGGCTGGAAATAGACCTAGAGCATCTTGATAAAGAAAATCAGAAAAGATCTACTGATCAAATATTAGAAGCCAAAAATGTCTTTAATGCTATATATACAAGGGGGAAAGGGAGCGTACCATTTTGGGCCCAATTAACTCCACATTCTGAACAATGGATGAAGTCAAAAGCCTGGCTAGGATACAACAGACGACGCGTAGCAAATGTAGCTACCATGGCAGGCACACCACGTTCTAGAGCAAACTGAATCTGGTTTGCATATTCGTCTTTTGGCGCTATTGACAGAGTGGTCACATTATGTTGCATCAAAAGGGCACCAAAATCTGCTACTCCACTACCAATGTCCAATGCTACTCGGGTCTTTTGGCCAAAACCAATGTCGGGAATCATCTGTGCATTGAATTAAAGAGACGGCAATCAATGTCATGCACATGCGTACTAATATGTAATGAGAATTACCAAACAGACCGACCTTAGAAATCCGATCCAAGTGACTGATTGCCCTTCCACCTCCTGGAAAAACGTACATATTGTTTTTTATTGATATCCATTTTTGACTACCTTTAGCTTCAAACAGACTTGTACGGGGAACATTAGTCAACCACACCTGCAATTCTATCTCATAGTTAGTGAAAAATAAAAGTCCCCCAAAGGTCTGAACAAGATGAAACAGTGATGTACCACAGACTGAATAACTATGGAAAATGTTTTAAATAGAATGAACACTTGATTGGAGACAAATCAGTTCTTGTAAGTTGTAACAACTGAGTAATTGGTTTTCCTTGCCACCAAAAGTCCCTAACATAAACTTTTTTTTTTCCTTCTAAATATCATCAATTCGGTTCTATCTCTAGCTTCTCAAGAATAAATTACTTTTGTAAATCAATCAATCTCATATTATCTAGAGGCAAATTCTATAATGAAGTTCAAAAAAGCTCATAATTTGAAAAAGTAATCACAATTTATTATAAAAATAATATAATAAAATAACCAGAAAAAGCAGGCATATTTGATTGGTGGAAATGAAAGTAACCTGGTTTCGGCTCTGAGGCCAAGGTATCCTAACTTGATAACCCTCGGGCCTCGGCACCACGCAATCCAAGGGCTGAGGAGGACAATGCCGCTCGTATTTTTCAACACTCTCACTCAAATTCAAGCGCTTAATCTCCTCCACATTGTCCAAACACGGCACATAGTTGCTCAGACTTTTGTCCTCGCACACCTTAAACTTCTTAACCTTAACCCTCTTACCACCATTTCTTTCTTTCTCCTTCTCTTTCTCTTTCTCTTTTTCTCTCTCATGCTCTAACTCCTCGTCGTCAAAACCCTCGTCGATCTCGCCG
Source organism: Quercus cerris (assembly GCA_963669245.1). Taxonomy (NCBI): domain Eukaryota; kingdom Viridiplantae; phylum Streptophyta; class Magnoliopsida; order Fagales; family Fagaceae; genus Quercus; species Quercus cerris. The sequence goes on along the minus strand of OY770014.1, from coordinate 22,517,062 downwards.
ACCTCGAAATCCGTCGACATCGCGCCATTCTCGTCTACTATCCCCATCCTTATCAACATGTCCATCTTCGGCGGCTTCGGCGGCGGAGGAGGCGGCGGCGACGGAGGCGGAGGAGATGACGTCGTCGTCGTTTCGTGAAGCGTAGTCGGAAGAGGGGGTGGAGAAGACGGTGTCGTATTGGAGAGGAGAAGAGGGAGAGAGGAAAAGATGAGAGAAGGGTTGTAGGAGGAAGAGAAAGGGTTGAAGAGGAAGAAGAGGGAGAGGGAGAGAAGGGCAATCACTGTAATTTTGACGAAAGCCGGGGTTTTAACCACATCGTTAAGCCTCGTCGTCGTCGTCATGATTCAACTTGTCTCTCACTCTGTTTGTTTCTCGAGAAACTGTTGGGGAAAAAGAAGAAGAACAGATATATCATAAATATACTATGAGTCTATGAGATGAGAATTGAGCGAGTGAGAGAGAGAATTTAAGGAAAAAAATGACAAAAATGGGATTGACGAAGAAGTTGCTGTATTTGGATTTATTTTCAAATCAGCGAATGTAGGGGACTGGGGACTCTTTCAGAGTCAGTGAAGTATCGGTGCTCACGTGGGACCACGTGGGGGACCTTCTTTATCTAAATAAATAAGAAGAGACAAGGGGACCGACCATGTTTAAGTTTCCGTGCACGCTTTAGAAGTTCGGTGTCGGAAAGGTATCGTTTCGTTTCTCGGTCGGGGTGAAGTGTGTAAATGTGTAATCAATTACTGATCCATCTCAGTATAGGACTAGGGGAAGAAGTATCGTATTAATCTTTTTTTTCTTTTTTTCTTTTTTTTTTTTAAATTCCTTCTATATTAGAATTTGTAAGGCTAACTAATAAAATATTTTTACAATTGATTGTAACTATTTTTTGTTTTGAGAGAGTTTTAATTTATGATATCCATTTTTTATAATAGCTCGTTATTATTAGACAAAGACACCAATTAATTTTTAAATGTAAGTGGTGATTGAATCTCAAATTTTTTATTTAACTATAAAAAATTTTACCAATTGAACTAACAATAACTCACAACTTATTCTAACTTTTCATTTCATTGATGCCTATTTAATTTGACAACTATACTATAGAGTATAAATGAAATTATCCAATTTTACATCTTGGCAAGTTGTTAATTTACAATGAGAATAACATCACAATTACATAAAAAAAAAAAAAAAAAAAAATCTTATAACTCAATTAACAGCTTCTAATATTTACAGTAAATATTTACAATAAATATAATCTATGACTCAAATCCTCTCATTACCAACTATAGATATCTCTAAAAAAAAATTATATTCATATTTTTTTTTTTTTGAGAAGAAATTACATTCACATATGTTTATCACTAGTTATAATAATTTTATACATTAATTGAATATGAAATTAATATGCCCTTAGATTTATTGTTAATTTTAATTAGAAAAATTTTATGTCCATAATATTTTCAAAACATATTCTTAGATGGAAAATTATCACTAGATAAAAAATTAATTTCAATGATAGGTCCAAATTAGAACTAATAATAACTTGTTGGTAAGCCAAAAAAGTCTTAAGATTTGTTGTGAATGTATTATGAATAATGCTTGTAGGGACTGGGTTTGAGCACTTCTTCTATTGAATGAGTGAACTCAGGCCCAACTAGCCCAATATAATAAATTTATAGAGAATGAGTTTAAGAATTAGGCCTTAGTGAGGGTTATAACAACTAGACATGGTTATGAGTTGATTTGAATAACAAGGACATGGACTAAAGTATGAAATTCTATCCTCAGCCCTTATCATCTGAGGAGCTTGTAGTTCTTATTATTTCTTCAGTGCTTGGTTACAAAGGTTTCAAAGATGAGACAAATTACTACCGTGTTTTCTGTTTCTAAATCCCGATCCCTTTTCCTAGAAGATCTCTTACATTATATATCTTATTTCAGTTGATCTTGGCCCTCCATTTGTTAACCATGCAAGTCATTACTCGAGTGCTTGTCCCATCAGCTGCCTTTCCAAATCTTCTGTGAGTTGTAGCAATCAAGGCAGTACTGTTCAGGGATCATTTTCTCATTAATGCGGCAAGAACGTTAGTTGTGGGCATTTAATGCGGAGGTGACAGTTTCTCCTTAAATTGCTACTCTACCATGCTCCCATGGCTAACTCATTGTACTTGTCCTTCTTCTTAGGATGCTCTGGGAGGCTGCCTTTGATGGCGTACCGCTCTTCCCTTCTATGATCTCAGTTGGCCGAGAACAGGATTGTTCTCGGCAATGTTTCTTGGCAATTTGGACTTTCTTCGTTCGTCCTCAGACATTTCTTCCTCCTCGGCATGGGTTTTGGGCTTAGTATAAAATGGGCCGGGGTTGCCAAATTCTTTGACCCCATAATGCTATAGATAAATTATTTTATAACATTTTTACAAACTGTTGATGTAATAAATTCTTACTGGTTTTATTTGACATTACATTTTTATTTACCAATAACCACCTAACACATCAACAATTTTTTTTAAAAAAATTGTAAAATAGTTAGTGGCTTTGACGTTTTTAACATTACTTCAAAAAAAATTTTTGTAAAATAATTATAGCTTTGGCATTTTTAACATTACTCTTTTAGTTTAGGATGACTTCTTTGTGACTCTTGACTTTGAAAGAAGAGTTAGACTTTGGACTACTAAAGTATGAGAGATTATACAAATGGAATCTTGAAAGAAGTGTTAGATTATGAACCACTTTAGGGAAAACAATGGGAGACAGAGAACGTTCGCTAGATGAAGTTGACTCACTGGCTAGAAGCAACAAGAAACTCAAAGACCATCACTCGTGTTCGGCACGTATAGGAAGTATACACCCCCAACAGGGGGGGTTTGGGTCTTATAGAGATAGATTGGTGGGAGCCATTACAGGAGCTTTTGAACAGGCCTTTGGTTTAGGCCAAACAAGGGAAAAAGAAGCTGAGTCCAATGTGGAGGAGGACAATCTTTGCGAAGGGTTTGTAGCAGTTGCCCTCTCTAAGGAGGGTAAGGCAAGAATAAAAGCTCCTTGGACTTCTTCCTTGATTGTGAAATCCTTCGGGAGGTCCCTGGGATTTATGTTTCTTTCGTCCAAGATCAGGGAGCTCTAGAAACCAACTAGGCGCATTAACTGAATTGATCTTGGCCATGATTTCTTCTCATAAAATTTTAATGTTAGGAGGATATTGATAAGGTCCTTAAGGGAGGCCCTTGGTTCATTGGCCAATAGTTTCTCACAATAAGGCTCTGGGAACCTGAGTTTAAGGCATCCGAGGCTTCGTTTTCTAGTGTAGCAGTGTGATTTAGACTCCCCGAGCTACCGATTGAATACTATGATCCTGTAGTGTTAAGGAAGATAGGGGAAGCAATAGGCCCAGTCCTTAGAATCAATGCTCATACAACCAATAGAGCTCGAGGGAGATTTACAAGATTGTGTGTTCAAGTCAACCTTGACAAACCACTTATTAAAACGGTGAAGATTGGGCGGATAGCTAAAATAGTCTTATATGAGGGTCTCAATGCCCTGTGTTTTGAATGTGGAAGAATCGAGCACAGGAAGGAGGCCTGCTCCTATGTCATCAAAGGTACTCAAACTGAGGCTCCTCAAGCATGCTTCTCGGCACAAGATAAGTCCAACAGCTCGGATGAACAGCAAAGGGGTAGAGATGAAACTCCAGACAAGACTTCCAGCAATGAGTATGATGGGTATGAACATTGGATGGTGGTCACGAGGAAGAAGAAAGCTCAAAAACCCAAAGGTTTTAACCACATCGTTAAGTCTCGTCGTTGTCGTCGTCGTCATGATTCAACTTCTCTCTCACTTTGTTTGTTTCTCGAGAAACAGTGGGGGAAAAAAAAGAAGAACAGATATATCATAAATATACTTGAGTCTATGAGAGTGAGAGAGAGAGAGAGAGAGAATTTAAGGAAAAAAAAATACAAAAATGGGATTGACGAAGAAGTTGCTGTATTTGGATTTATTTTCAAATTAGTGAATTAGGGGACTGGGAATTCAGAGTCAGTGAAGTATCGGTGCTCACATGGGAGTGGGACCACGTGGGGGACCTTCCTTCTCTAAAATAAGAAGAGACAAGGGGACCAGGTTTAAGTTGTCATGCATGCTTTAGAAGTTTGGTGTCTAAAAGGTATCGTTTCGTTTCTTGGTCAGGGTGAAGTGTGTAATCAATTACTGGTCCATCAGTATAGGACTAGTAGGTGAAGAAGTATCATATTAATCATTTTTATTTTTATTTTTAAATTCCTTCTATATTGGAATTTGTAGGGCTAACTAAAATATTTTTACAATTGATCGTAACTATTTTTTGAGAGAGTTTTAATTTATGGCGTCCGTTCTTGATGATAGCTCTTTATTATTAGACCCAGACACCAATTGATTTTTAGTATAAGTGGGGATTGAATCTCAAATTTTTTATTCAACCATAAATTTTTTTACCAGTTGAACTAACAAGAACTCACAATTGATTCTAACTTTTCATCTCACTGCTGCCTCTTTAATTTGACAACTATACTATACCTCTTTAATTTGACAACTATACTATAAAGTATAGATGAAATTATCCAATTTTACATCTTGGCAAGTAGTTAATTTACAATGAGAATAACATCACAATTACATAACAAAAAAAATCTTATAACTCGATTGGCACCTTCTAGTATTTACAATAAATATAATTTATGACTCAAATCCTCCCATTACCAACTATAGATATATTAAAAAAAAATTATATTCATTTTTTTTTTTTTGAGAAGAAATTACATTCACATATGTCTATCACTAGTCATAATAATTTTATACATTAATTGAATATGAAATTAATATGCCCTTAGATTTATTGTTAATTTTATGGTGGATGATCTCACAGTTTGGACCGCTTTGAGCCTCGTGAATTGCTGCCCGTCTCTACCTTTAGTATAAAGCAGTATTCGTCATTAATGATTTTTTCTCCAATGCACATTGCATCCATAAATAAGTTGGTTGTGGCAATGGCTCTTGGGTCCAAACCCAGCCGAAAAACAAAAATTTTCATAATACAAGTGTTAACTTACAAGTCAAAACAATGCAAATAAATTTATGAATTTGTGCTTCCATTGAAAATCATCAATTTAGCTCTTTCACCGTAAATGGAGATTTTTTTTTTTTTTTTTTTTTTTTTTTTTGTACCGGGTTAGGATAAATATTTGAATTGGAATGGGTCTAGTTTCTTTCTTAAGTGTAAATTTAATTTTAGAAATTTTTAATAAAAATAAATGTTACATCATTTAAAAAATGCCAAGTCATTATTCCGTTAGCCATGTAAGCAACACCACTAACGAAAGTTAACCAAAGGATTTATATTGCTCATTTTGAAAACTTGAGGGACCAATCACACTCGCTTGAAACTTGAGAGACCAATTGCGCATACAGGGTAAACTTCAGGGACTAATAGTGTAGTTTGGCCAAATTTCTATTCCAAATTTCCAATAGGTTTCTTGCACCATAAGCAAATTTCCAAATCTCCAATACACAAATTTTTTTTTTTTTTTTGAGAAACCAGACAAGTAGTCTGGGGCAATACACAAAAAATTTGATAATATTGTTTATACACATGTTGATTTGGCAAGTTGGTTTTCATCTAAACAATTTGTCATATAAGGAAGTGTTAAATACATATACACACACACACATATATATATATATTAATGTTTATAGACTTTCTGACCAAATTTTCTTCTATTTAGACCCATTTTTGTGGGCCATGCTAAATTTTTATTATTATTTATTTCCAATAAGTTTAACAAAATATTTTACAAGTTTTGAAGTGACAAAGGTGATGCCAATTGTAGACCTAGATAAAAACAACTAAAAACTTATCAACACAATTATTGTGAAAAATTGTTGTGTTTATTTTGTAGAGTTACTCTTTTATTTCTAGTTGAAATTTCACCGATCTATAGTCCTTAGTCTAATGTGGCAAAAATAAGACAAGTATCCTTATTATTATTATTATTATTGTTGTTGTTTACAAGTCGGAGAGTTTCAACCTATGATATTCGCTTTTGATAATAACTCTTTATTATTAGACCAAAATATCAATTGGTTTTTTGTGTAAATGGGAATTGAATCATAGATCTCTTATTTAATCATAAGAGACTTTACTAGTTGAGCTAATTGGAAGTCTGGAACCCACCAAAAGAAAAGAGTGCAACACAAGGACTTCCCAAGAGATCACTCATCCTAGTACTAATCTCGCCAAAACACTCTTAACTGCAGAGTTCAAATGGGATCTAGTGCGTTAGTGTTATTATTAATTATTTACAAGTCAAACCTCATCGCTTGGCGCAAAAATTAAGTATACAATTAAGCATCCCAACATTTTCTTAAATATTCATTCACAGCTAGAAAAGCGGCAGCAGAAGACTAATGGAGCCCTTATCAAAAAAGAGGTTTTTGAATGTTTTCACGAAGTCCTTGATTATGCACTTATCAAATAATAAAATTAAAAGTCATTGATTATGCATGGCAATGCCCATGCCTTCAGCATACTGTTCCCAATGTATTCAAAATAGACAGAATACACCCAAGCCTATTCAGACCCAAAGATTCTTTTCTTGAACTCAATTAATGGTTTTTTTTTTTTTTTCATTTACAACAATACAAGAACATAATATTTAAGACTGTGGGCAACAGTGCCACCCAAATCCGTAATAAGGAGATCTCTCCCTCTCTCTCTCTCTACTGACCAGAGAGAGAGATCAGCAGGGTTTGTGATTATCGGCACCTTATGATTTCCCTTGATGGATGAGCAAGTAAGGTATGGAATATCAAAAAGATTGCTATCCACTTCAGTTCCCAACTTGGCCAGTAGCTAGTCTTCTGCTTCACCTTCCGGATCTTCTTCAATATCTTCTTGATCTTCATCCATGTCTTCCTCATTTTCATCTGTGTCTTCCTTGTCCTGCTTCTTCTTGCCATCACCATTTCCTGAAAATAACAGGGGGAGAATAAATAAGTTTGTGAAAAAAAAATTTAATAGTGATCTTTTAATTCCTGCAAAGAGCAAGGATCGTGAATAACAAATAAAGGAAGAGTGATTTATAATATAAAGTACTAAAAGAATGATACTGAAGGTGAAACAAGAAAGGGATGATATTTAGTAAAAGAGATGTACAAAAATAATTAAAGGAAACAGAATAAAATGAAGAACCAAGTATCCAATAAAAATCATAAGGTGCGGATTATCACAAGACCTGCTGATTGTATAGGAAGACAAAGTTTAAAAGGGAAGAACATATGTGAATTGGAGAAGAGACGGGACTCCATAACTGGAAAGTAAGAAATGCACTTAAGGGAAAATTAAATCTGGGAAGCCCAGACCATGGATCAAAAGTATGTAACGAAAGATTGATAATATAATATAGAAGGCAGGACAAATCACAGAATGTCAAAAGGTCCATTGAAGGCAGGTTACAACCAAGTTAAAGAAGATTAACCGGCATCATCAGTGTAAAACCTGAGCAAATGTTTCCAAAAATGGATGAATAATGTGTGACCCATATTAGTCATCCATTTTGGGAAACATTTTATGGGGAATTGAAAAAGTTGTTAAAAATGTTGATTACTTTTTCATTTTTCCATAAACAGTTTCCTAAAATGGTTTACTAATGTATGTCCTAAGAGCACACATTAGTAAAACCCTAAACCCTATATATATATATATATATATATATAAAAGAAGGACGTAGAGCTTGGAAGCAGTAACTTCTGTTTAGAGGATGTAATTAAATTGTTTATGAAGGTCTCAAGGAATGCGGGTTTTGTGTGCATAAAGAATCAGAAGAAATCAAGCTGTGTAGAAATTTTTTGGAGGAATGGACAAAGTAGGTCATGGTAGATCTGCATAGGGACGTCTTATGGCATCCTTGTAGTCAATCATCCATGGTATCCTTAGTTGTTTACTTCAAATATGTTATCAGGTTTAGTGTGTGTTTTGCATTTCCAGCATTTTACTCTCTTTTTTTTTTTTTTTTTTTTGGGGCACAAAAGAGAAATTTTACTGTTACGACAACTGTTTATGCACTGTTCATGAACAGTAGCCATAATATTTGACTTTTCAGCACATCAGTGGGTCCTGTGCACTGTTCACAAGACCCACAAATCACACTTTTCAGCAACTTTTTCATTAAAAATGAGTCCCACGGTACTATTCACATATTTAAAAATTATTTTGCTACAATGTTTTCAGTTGTATCTAAACGGACCCTTATTATAGCTAAATATAATCTCATTGCTAGAGGAAAAAGTAACATGTTATATGTGAGATATATACCATATTCGCTAAAGATGACTCCACCAGAACATAATCCTTCCTCAATCTTGATGAGTTGAAGAGTCATTCTGGGTCCAATCTCTTGAAGCTTGACAGCACTTTTTGTCGAAGCCTTGTTAATTCTACCAAGATCATTAGCCAAAGTCACAGTCGCTGCTTCATCATCTGCTTCACTTTCTGATCCATACCCAGCCCTTTAAAAGTCACAGGGTAAATAAATATAAAACCAGAACAAATGACCAAGATTAATCAATCCAAATACACATGGTATTACAAGGATGTGTACTTTTTCTTCTCAATTTGTACTTGGTCATGAGTCTCTCTCTCTCTCTCTCTGACTAGTAAGTTATGAGCACACTCTTGTGGGAGGAGGGAGTATCATTTGAGCAAGAGCTTATTGATATAGTTGGTTGTTGGTTATGAGTTTCTTATTTTCACTGCCAACTTATGTACAAATTTTTAAAGCCTTACTTTTTCAAGGTAAGGCTATACTTTTACACTTTCTTAATGAACAACCTGCAGACCTCAAGAAACACAAAGACAACAAATTCTACTTTAAATTCTCATTCCAATTCTACATGCTAACATAATTTTCCTTGACTTCAAAAAATACAAAATTAATTAGAAAGAATCCTTACTTTGTGACAAAGTCGCTCACGTCTTGAAGATTCCTCAAATCAGGAACTTGATGGTTCTGCACAATTTTTCTGATTCTACGGGAGACGCCCACAGGCTGTAATCTTATGGAATAATGCCGAAAATCAATAAGCTTTGTATCTTTGTTGTAATTAAGCAATACAATTCTCTGGCAAGAAGAAAGTTTGACCTGAAAACACACATTAAAACAACATTAAGAGGGGGATATAAGATCATAAGTATTGCTGTCACTGGCACCAACCTGAAATTTGTTTGAAAACTCACAGTGTTTATATCAATAGCAGGAAAGATGTTCTGAAACATTATGGTTGTGAGCTTTAGATGTTGATCACCAGTACCAAAACCGGAAAGAACAATCTGCCAATGATATAATCAGAGATTAAGATGGGCAGAAGTTAAATAAACAAGAGTAAAAATTTCACCATATGTTTAAGTCAAATTATGCAACTGTATAGCTGCAGCACCTTCCACTTTTGAGATAAGCATTAATTAACTAACATTAGCTTATAAAAGATAAGGGCGTAAAGACATATGGAGATGCAGGTGCCAACCATTCAGGGAGTTACAAATCAGTTTTCCTGCACTGAGATATTATAATTAACTTGTTATGTAACATACTAAAGGCTAGTAATGATGCACAAGACTACTGGTCATTGGAGAAAAAAGAGAGACGAAAATTGCATAGAAAGAGACCCGTTTTAGCATTTTCTTTCCTTTCTCTAACATTTTAGAAACCAAATAGTCATGAATTTTTGTCTGTTTGTGAATTTGAGTGATTTTTCTTTTTGCGTATAAGTGGAGAATATAAAATTACCAGAGGAGGATTTTTGAAAAGATCTTGAGGACATCTAGGACGCAATTGAGATTGTGCAATATCAACTGCCAATGAGTATTCATTTATTTTAAATGTAAGAGTTGGGCCTTGTGGAGTCCTTCCAACCCTCAGGAAGGGTGCAGTTGCAGTTTTTGACAATATGAGGAAATGTGTTACACCCATAGGCCCAGCAACATTCAAGAAGTCTTTGAGATTATTCCGTTTCTTCTCCTGCAATATTAAATGTATAAACAATTAATTCAAAAGTTTTGGCATAATAAATTAGGATTACCAAAAAAAAAAAATTATAGCAAAACATTAGGACTGATATAGATGAATGCAGCACATAGGCAGTGGAGAATTCACTTCCAATCTAAAGTTAGCCTATTGCTGTAACTGAACACATCACAGTGGGAATCGCATTTATCAAAAATAAAGACAGGGGAAATCACAGTTTGCAAGAATTAAGATATACCCAAGTGATGAAAACACCTCAATACATATTATGATGAAAACACCATTCATATGCTACAAACCACTTCTTTCCAACTCCTAATACACAAGTCTTAAAAAGAAGTGAAGAAATCTTCTCTAAACAAGAATTCTAAGGTTGTGGCAAAAATGTTTCTTTTTTTTATACAAGATAGAAATTTATTCTAATCTAATCTAAGTGTATATGTGTATGAAGCTCCCTCCTGGAGACTTGAACCCCAGTCCTTGCCCTCCGCACCCCACAAACACTTATACTTGTAGAGTGACCATCGCACCGAGGGTGTGCGGTGGTAGCAAAATGTTTCAATCCTTTTTGTGTAGTATAATTATTTTACACTCTTAAAAATCGTCCTCACATTAGGCATACTTCCATCAATCCCAAATTACCACAAAAAAAATTTTAGGAGACAAGGACACACAAACCCACCAACACATTATGTGTATTTCCATCAATCTCATGTTACAACAAAAAGGCACTTTAGGAGACAAACACACAGAGGGAGGAAAAGCAGATAATAAATAATTTTTACCTTAAGATTGAGAGCAGTATGGGGAAGCATCAACTTTCTCAAGTCCATTTGAAGTTGCCTAAGAGGACCAGGCAACTTCCCTCTCGAAAACACAAAGCTCTTAGGAATCTTATTGCCTGTGATATGATCCACACTAGGTTGATTCTTCTTCACAACTGGCTTCATAAACACCTTCTTCTTCTTCTGTTTAAATCAAACAAAACAAAATCATGCAAACTCTTCTTTTTTGGCTCAATAACTAGAACCCCATTTGATTCCTCAGAAAATAAAACAAGAGAAATACATCAGAAACAGAAAAAATCAAGTAAACAAAACTCCTAAGGCAAAAGGAGGAGGTGCCAATTGAGCTACAGCCCATTGGATTTGACTTAGCTTCTCACACTACAAAATTTTCCCACCTCCCAATGAAAAACAAATAAAACCCACAATTCATTTCTTTTCCTTTCTTTCATTTTCTCAGCAACCAAACAGTGTATAGTAAAAATAAAAAACCAAACATAACAATACTGTCACTTACATTTCGGACACGAGCCATGGCTTCCACAAACCTTGAATTTCACAAATTCAGCCCAAGCTTCAGATCTTCCTGATTGAATTTTCAAAAAATAAAATAAAACATTTAGCATAATCAAGAACAATTACAAAAGCAAAAGGGTAGGGTTTTTGAAGACCCAGCCACAGCTAATTCCAGAATTAAAATCAAAATTAAATAAATTTTAGAAATTTAATTTAGAATTTTAAGAACTATGTAACAGAAGCAAGAGAATTAGAGAGAAAAAAAAGGAAAAAAAGAAGAAGAAGCAAAAATGAGCAAATAAGAGGAAAATTACCGTTAGTGGTATTTGGTTCTTTGTGTTCTGCGTGTGTTTAGGGTTTATAGTTTTCCAATAGGGTTTTAGTTTAATAAGAACCAATATGAGCCGGAATGACTCGAACATGGAGAGCCCTAATTTAACCCAAAATATTTTGGGCCTAAACTTGTTAACCCAATGTTGGCCCACCAATTTTTTTTTAAAAAAGGCTTAGTATGCTCCAGTCAATTCTAAATGGGTCAACTCGTACCCGACTCGTTAAAAAGCTGAGCCCAGTCGAATTAACCCACAACCAGGCTCATCCTCCCTTAATTTATATGTAACAGCATACAGACTGTATCTAGTATTTTTTTTGTTGTTGTTTTGTAGTGATGATAAAATTTGTAATTTTTGGATTGTTTAAACTTAAAAATTTATGTGTTATTTAACTTTTATTTTTAAGTATTTTGTTATTTGTTCTCTTATTCAAATTGAAAGGACAATAAAAAGAATATCATTATATATTATTATTATTATTATTATTATTATTGTGTTTAAATTTGTCTGCTTTATTATAATCATGTGGCCTAAAAGTATGAAGGAAAGCTAGAACTGAATTATATTTTTTTTATCATTCTTCTTTGTATGTGAAAATAATAATTTTTATGCATAAACTTTCCTCCACAACTGAATGAATACATGGCGTTGTTTATGACTTCTATTTTTTTTTTTTTTTAATTTTATCTAATAGTTATTGTTTTGATGTTTCCTAATTGAGAGAGAGAGCCTAACTACTTGTACGATTGTAGGTCATGCTATTTATGAAGATTTGAACTTCCTGTCTTTAAATTGTATAGAGAGACTTCTAATTGTTTGTTAACACTTAACATGAAAGTCATGCAGTTCATGTAAACTGCATGAACTCTCCTTTACTCTTGTGAATTGCGTGTTGGATGGTCCATAAATAGCAGCTTGAGCACCAGCTTGTACCATCAATAAAGCAAATATTTGCTCTACTAGTTTTACCTTGATCTCTTAGAGTGAGTAAAGAATTTTAAGTGTCAATGTTGTATGGGAGAATTGGAGGCAACTAAATGGATTAGCATTGTTGGCTGCATTCCATTTAGTTTCCTCCAATATCTCATGTCCAACATTACATTCGTATGTATCAACTTTCCAAACCTCATTGAATGAGTGAATAAGTAAATTGATAATGTCAAGGTCGTATATGAGGATTGAAGGAAACTAAATAGATTGGCATCATTTGGGACAATCTGTTTAGTTTCCTCCAATAACTCATATCCAACATTACATTTAGCCTCATTAATGAGTGAATAAGCAAATTGATAATGTCAAGGTCATATATGAAAATTGAAGAAAACTAAATAGATTGGCATCATTTGGGACAATCTGTTTAGTTTTCTCCAATATCTCATGTCCTATATTACATTCGTATGTATCAACTTTCCAAACCTCATTGAATGAGTGAATAAGCAAACTGATAATGTCAATGTTGTATATGAGGATTGAAGGAAACTAAATAGATTGACATCATTTGGGACAATCTGTTTAGTTTCCTCCAATATTTTATAGCCGTTATTACATACATGTATAAAACAAACAATTTTTCTAACACAAATAATAATTATTATAGTCATATGTGTGGGGACTCAAAAGGCTAAAAGAACCCTTAAGTTGAGTGGCATGAGCTGAGGTAAGGGAGAATCAAGTCTTGGTTAAGTCGCACATCCCCAGTGATGAGTTGGGGTGCAAATAGGCTCTCTAGAGACAAGAATTTTTATATTGCCCATCTTTTATATATATATATATATATATATTCAACAATGAGATATGATGTCTATTACACCATTGCGCAATTTTGAATTAATATAAATGTCAAAATTATATGTAAATATCTTCATACAAATTATTCCATTAAAAAAAAAAAAAAAAAAAAAACCAAATCTTCATACAAATTATTCAAGACACATGACTTGAATAATGCCTGGTTGAAATGTTGCAACCAATTCGGTAGGTATTAAAACATAATTAAATTATATGTACTTATCGCATTTTAATTTTTTCATCAAGTAAATCAACAAATTGACTTTATACATTAAAAATGACAAAGACTTAAACCAAAACACGATTTTGCAACTTGGATTAATCAATGGGAATTTCGCAGCAACACACTATAGTCTATAGGCATTGGCGTACAAGTCTTAACATAATTTTACTATCAAATCAAATGGTCCACTATGAAATGCAGAGTTGAAGATACTTGATATGTAAAAAGAATTTTCAAATGTTATCGAATAAGGAACTTGTATTTGTACCCCACTAATACTAAAAACAAACTTATATAGTCAGATGATAAAATCATCTTGAAATGGATGATACCACCTACACTGTAACCACTCTAAACCACCTACACTGTAACCACCTACACTGAAATGGATGATAAAATCATCTTGAAATGGTTATAACTTCAAATCAATGAGTTCGAAACCACCTACACTGGAAAGTAATTCAATGATACCTTAATTTATGAAAAGAGTAGTTATCGTGAAACAAATATTTAAATTCTATGTATCTATTATAAATGAAAGAAAAATGAAAATTTTCCAAACCATCCATTTCTACCAACATCTGTAACCACTCTTACCTATAGTTTCCCCTGTAGCTGACACACTATTTGGACATTCGAACTAGTGGAAGGGGAAGTGGCTCAGAAAAATATATTAAAATTACAAGAAAATGAAAAAGAAAAATCTGTCCCATAGAATTCAAAGCAATGGGCTGAACAATATTGTTGCAGGGCGATCTGATCCTGTGAAAGACTTTACCAAAGTCACTGGGAATAGGTGAAACTCTTGTGAGTTTTCCTGGAAGTGTATCTCTTCTTAATTATTGTATTTATTGTTTTTGACTAAATTAAATTAGCAATCTTTTCAAAATTCACCCTCATAAAAATTTTCTTGTCAATAACTTCTCTAATTAAATAATACCTAAAAAAAAGAGAAAGAAATAGAAGTAGTTTGGAAGACCACCAAGGACCAACAAGATTTTTTTTTTTTTTTAAACAAGAACAAGATTGTTAATTACAAAAAGTATAAAATATTTCCCAAAAACTAGGATGGAATGGAATTAACAAAGTTAAGAATTTGTTAGTTTTTTTTTTTTTTTTTGAGTAACATCTGTTTAAGAATTTGTTAGTTAATAGGGTCATCTATTGTAATTGGAGTATTCATTACTCGTCTGTTTTTTTATGTTGGGCAAAGACTTAAAATTTGTTTCATCTAATAATCTATTTCTTTCTTCCAAAAAAAGAAGAAGAAAAGAACGGAATCAAAGTTGCTCTCAGATATGTGGATTGTGGACAAGAAATCTGGTGCGAATTTTGTGGTTATTATTTCATCTGGCTATATTGTCACATAGCAGAGTTGAGACCCTTCTAGTACGTACACTTACTGAGTTCTACAATTTTTTTTTTTTGGGTGCACAATGCTAATCATTACTTATTTGGGAATATACATATATACTTTTTCTTTTTTTTTTTGAGTAATACATATATACTTTTTGATGAATGAAAAAAGAAGAAGGTATATACTATTAGTATATAGCATATACTAATAGGCAAAATGTAAGTTTGTTAATTGTTGCCAAGCATTTACTCTTATGATATTGGGTAGCACGTGAAAAATGGAAGTGAAAAGAGATAGGTAATAGAATATATATGAAGCAGCTAAATAATCTTGTTTGTGAGTAGAAATTGCATTGCATGTCGATGCTAATGCTTACTCATGTCATGCGCAAAACTTCTTAGTTCTTTCCATGATCTCATGCAGGTTGCAAATTAAAAAGAATCAACTGTGGGCTCTACCTATTTTCTCTCTCTCTCTCAAAAAATAAAAAAGAAGACCAAATGGAGTTTCATTATTTCATAGTTTCTGACTCGGGCCAAAAGACTTGTATAAGACTTTGATTATGGACTTGGCACATGAAGCAGATATGCGAAAAGTGGCGTATGGATGGGGTAATATATTAGTAGCAAATTGACAAAATGGAGAATACTGGAACATTCCTTGGTTCTTTTGCAGCATTGACTTGACTTTTCATTAGGTTTAATTAATTGGTTTACATTTGTCCAACAAGGGAAGCTCTAAATCATGATTATTAACAATAATGCACTTTTCATTTAGACTTAGACAGGTGGTATCTGTATAATTGAAATGGTACAAACCATGATTCATGCAGTAACAATAATGATCTGTATAAAAAAAAAACAATAATGATCACGCTAAATCATAAAAAATAATATGATAATTAATAAAGCATAAAGTAAAGATGAAAATAGCAAATTGGACCAATTAATATTTCTAAGTTGAACAACACAATCAAATTCGCCTTTCTCTTTACGCGGAAATAGCTATAGCTATAGTAGAAAAATTCCACAAAAATGAATGTGAATCAAGAAATACTAAGAAACATCATGTTCTTGAATTCCTCAAAATCAAGCAGCCCATCCAAGTTGGTGTCATAAACGTGAATCATAACTCTACAATCCTTGCCACTATTCTCATCCCAAAGCCCAAGCCTTGACAACACCTTTTGAAGCTCATCACAAGAAATGAACCCATCACCATTCAAATCAAACACTTCGAATGCCTTAACAAGGTCGCTTTCTTCATTCTCTTCCTCCTCTTCTTCTACTACCAAAACTTCGTTGCTAGTGCTTCTACAAGTATTGCTTTGCTTTGATGATATGGAACCATAAAATGAGAAGAACTCATTCAAGTCGAGGCTTGATTTTCCCACTAGTGATTCGAGCTCGTCTAGGCTTATTTGGACTCCTATTTTTTCAAGAAGCCAATTTAGCTCCTCGAGACTCACTAAGCCATCTCCATTCTTGTCAAGCTTCTCAAATATCCTTTGCAAATCGTTGGTTTTGATGTGAGACATGCTGACAAAGTCACCATATAGGATATATATGAATGAGAGAATATGGTGTTGCAAATGGTGCTAAGGTTAATGGGGTATATATAGGCCAATTTCTAAAGACTAGCTAGTCCTTTTTTATTGTACTATTTCGTACCAAATTGTACGGACTCTCAAGGAAGCTAGCAAGAAACTTAATGGGAGTCTGCTAAAATAGACTTTTGATCACATATTTGTTGATTCATTCCCTTTTTATAGGTTCTAGAAAATTATATGCCGTTTTTATATAATATTCTACTTTTTATAAGATGGAAAATTTAGGGTCTGTTTGGTACGTGTGTTTAAACAACTATTTTTAATTTTTTTGAAATAAGTGTGAGTGAAAAAGTGTATGAAAATACATGTAATATTATTTAAAAACTAAAAACATATGTTTGAAATTATGTACCAAACAACCTCTTAGATATTGTAGAATGTTATAGATAAGGTTTTGAACACGTACACAGGTCTTCTAATAAATTTTCCATCTATAATGTCCACGAAATTTCTCTTTTGTCTATCTTAATAGGATTCAATTGGACAATATACATTTCTTTTGGCAGGTATAAAGTATAAACATTAAACAGAGAGTTTGCGTATCAGACTGGTTCCAAATCATGGGTCCGTCAAGATTTGTCAGAGGAAATTTTTATTGGAAAGTTGTGGTAGGTATATGATTTGATATTATCCTTTAACTTATGAGAAAGAGCTATAGTTTTGTGTAACTTGTAAGCTGGTGGTAGTTTCAAATTCAACCCATTTGCTGTTGTTGTAAAAAGTCTAGATCTTGAATTGTAGAGTATTGAGCAGAATAGTTTTTGCGACATAGATTTTTAACTGAATATTTTTTAATGTTATAAGCGTTTGACAGTTAACAACACAATTATCAAATTATTATTTTTTAATTATTTTTTTTATGCTTTAGATAAATATTCACATTTTCATGTTTTATATGTTTTTTTTTTTTTAAATTTATTCACTAATAAATTTTCAACAATTTGGATGATTAGATCTTAATGTCAACTATACATGTTGAAAAAAAAAAATGTCAATTAAACTATGTTTTATTGATTTGTTTGAAAATATGAGGAAAAAAAAAATGAAAACGTATATTCTCTCAAATAAAATAAATTATAAAATTATTTAATTCATTGATATCTCAAATTAGTTATTATTATTTTGTATATCCTACAAAATTATACTTTAAATAATACATGTTACTAAATTAGAATATAGTAAAAGAAATAATCTAACATATACAACCAAGAAGGGTCAAATATTCTCTTAAGGAATAGGATGAACTCATGTGATCATGTCTTGGTTTACTCTAATTTTTCGTTTTTCATAGGGCTGTAAACGAACCAAGCTGTTTATAAAAAACTCTAGCTTGGTTCAATAAAAGGCTTGTTCATATTTGTTTGTTTATAAACGAGCCAAGCTTAAGCTTTAGTCTTAAGCTTGTTTAATAAACGAGCTGAGCCGGAGTAAAAAATATTGTTCATGAACAAACTCATAAACACCAAGGCTCGATAAAAAAGTAATAAAACAAGTTAAGCCTAGGCTTACTTATGAGTTTGGTAATAAAATTGATACGAGTTTGACAAGTAAACTCATATCCTTCTAAGACTTTAATTAATTATAAGTTAAGACCACTCATCCAAACCAAATAGGCTAGATAATAAACTTGATATAGCCTTGATAATATACTTGTGTTGGATCTCAAGCTCAAAAACATGATATTGAGCTTGAGTTTGGGCTTGATATAGAGCTCGAGCTTGGCTTGACTAATGAACCAAGCCAAGCTAATCCGAGCTCAAGTTTTTATACTTTATAACAAGCTTAAGCTTGAACATTATTTGTAGGCTCATATTAAGCTTAAGCCAAGTTAGAACATTCTACTCTTGTTGTTAAGCCGAGCTTGAACATTCATTACTCGACAAAGCTCGGCTCGTTTACAGCCTTAGTTTTTCATTGATTTCATTTTAATTCTCAATACTTTAAGCTAACGAAAAGTAGTCACTTAGGTGTTTGTTTGGAAACAGCTTATTGAATATTTTGCCGAAAGTGTATTAAAGTATATTTATATCTTGCAAAAAATTTGAAAAAGTGAAAAAAAACGAGAAAAATTAAGGTTTTAAAAAACTGTACATAAAAAATAAAAGTTAAACTTATAAGGTGATGTCAAACGCACTAATATAAAACTTTTACAAATATTTTAAAGGTTATATAAAAATAAATTAGATTTTTGTAATAAATGACTTCTTTTATTAATTTAGAGTACCACCTCAATTGTAATTCTGAAGGACATAATAACACTTACTCATATCACCATACATTTTTGGTGCGATGGTCATTCTACAAATATAAGTGCTTGTAAGGTGTGGGGGGTAAGGGCCGGAGTTCAAGTCTCCAGGAAGGAGTTTCACACACATATACACTTAGATTAGATTAGAGTAAAATTTTATTTTGTATTAAAAAAAAAAAAAAAAAAAACACTTACTCATCAACTAAAGATATCTCAATTCTTCGTAAACGATGAAAAGTAATAATCTCTATCCCCCACGGCCTTGTTATTTTAAAATGAGATCGATACTTCTAGTCAGCACAATTGTCGATATTGGTTCCTGTCTATTTGCTCCTTCGTCAGGTTCTTAAACCCCCAAGCACCGGCAGTTCTTAATTATGTTTTGTTTCTATATATGCTATTTTTTTATTTTTTTATTTTGGAAAATATCTTTAAGAAAAAAAAAAAAAAAAAAAAAAAAAAAAAAAAAAAACATCTAACAAGTTGTGATTAGTATTTAGTGGAACATAAAGTGAAATATAAAATGTGGTATAAAGAATTTGTACATTACCCAAGAGAGCATCATCCAGCGAAACATCAGCAAGCTCCATTTATCACACAAATTGTGCAAGTAAAATTTAGAGCAACAACTTAATAAATTATATTTTATTTTCATTGTTGGCAATAAGTTATAACAAAAAAAAAAAAAAATAGTCATTGGAAATTTATGTTACTTCTTGAAAAATGTAACACAAATTTTTCCTTGCAAATGCACAGAGAGAGAGAGAGAGAGAGAGAGAGAGAGAAGCTTGCAATCACAGTATTAATTAAATGCCAACGCGTTTACAAACTTGACTGAGCACTTGCATTCACAGTATTAATTAAATACCAATGTGTTTACAGAACTCAGCACAAACCTTTTTATTCATATATGAGGGACAATCATTTTTTTTATTACTCTGTCTTGAACAAGAAAAAAAACACAAAGATATGTAAAAAAAATCCTACAAAATTTTTTGACAGAGAGCTCAGATCTCATTATTTGCCAAAAGAATTTTCACATCAAGCTTTAGCTATTAATTAAGTATAAAAAAAAGATTATCATAAAGGAAATTATTTTTGGCTAGAGGCAGGAATACATGATATGATAAAATTCTCTGGTTAACCTTCAGGGTTCCAAGGTGAAGTTTCCAGACTCACAGTAAATCTTTTCAAGCTGCTCTATTTTGTTGATTTTGAAACCCCTGATCCTTAGTTCCTCCGGCACCGAAGCATCTTTATAATCAATATTTTCAAGCGTCCAACCTTTGTTTTGTACAGAACCTCGTACTTTTACCTGTTTAAAAAGGTAAAATCATCAAAAAAAAAAAATTTGCATAATCAGAGGTCTAAGACGTAATCATTTCAAATACCCCCGAAAAAAGGATTGACACAGTTAACAAAATAAAACAAATTTAAATAACCAACACAAGTGACACCAACAGTGGAAAATAAACAAAATGAACAGGTGGTAAACAGTAATGAAAAGGATATATACAGATAGTTTCTGAGATGATGTTTTTGATTAAGGAAAACAGGGTTAAAATACAAAAAACATCCCCTTCGGTTTGAGTTGCTTGCAAAAACACCTCTTTTTTATTCTTCAGTATAACTCCCTAAGGTTTCCATATCCAACAAATTGACTCCTAAGACTAACTTCCGTTAGTTTTTATGGATGAAAAAAAGACATGACTACATTAAGAGGATCCACCAACTGATTCATGTCACTAATCACATGATGATCACGTAATTTTTCCATCCATTAGAGTAATGGAAATTGGTCCTAGGGATCAATTTGGCAGATATGGTAACCTTAGGGAGTTATAAGGAAAAATTGAAATCTCGGGGGATGTTTTTGCTACTAAATCAAACCCCAAGGGGTGTTTTTGCATTTAGGCCTAATATATATATACATATATACACATATAACATATATGTGTGTGTGTGCGCATGCGTGTGTGTTTAGAAAGAGCACTAATTACAAATTTAGGAAAATAACACTAATTAGGCTATATTTGCTACACTCATGATAATAAAGAGACTTTTTGAAGGGTATAACTTGGAACATGTAAAACAAATGTATGTTCACAAGGTAAAAGAAAAGTAGCATGCAACCAGAAACCTGTCAAGGAAAGAAAAAATAAAGAGAACATTAAATTTTGCCACATGGGCAAGCTGGGTCTATTCGCAATTTTCTGACCATCTTTGCTATCAGATTGTCTTAACTTACCTCTGCATCATCAACAGCATCAATGAGCAGAGCTCCATCCAAGGAGAGATCCTCAAGAAAGACATTACAGCCCTTAATGACCATGGTTGACCTCTGAGAAATGGTGCTACTTCCACAAACTTTTCTTTTGATTTCTGCAAACGTAAGACCCCATTTTGGCTTCCATATAATACGAGGCCACACTTCTACCTCTTGCCCATTGAACACCTGTACTACAGGATCAGCAACTTGGACACCAACCTGGTAGACAGACAAAAAGAACCCCCATAATTCAAACACAGAGAGAGAGAGAGAGAGAGAGAGAGAGAGAGAGAAGAGGGGGGGGGGGGGGGGGGGGTTCAAAATCTACAAGCACTCTAGATTTGTGTAGATTATGTTGCATTATTTTTCAGGCAGTCCTGTTTACCAACAACTGAACTACTCACATTTCACATCTACTAGAGTTTACACATAAAGTTAACACAGTGGTACAATGGCAAGCGCCCTTAGTCAGCACCATGATTCATAACACTTGATAATAAATTATGATATTACTTACCTTTCTAAGAATAAGGCTGTTTGCACGATAGATGGCCATTTCTCCTGAAGTTGCACTATGATATGGATTTCCTTTTGGTACCTTCAATTAAAAATTTAAGTAGATGATAAGAAATAAAATCAAACTGAACTTAAACCCAAGTTCACATTTAAACCTAGTTAAGAAAAGAAGATAAAGGATATGGAATTGCTAAACACTTAAACCATTCAAATAATAGTCCTGCACAAAAAAATAAAATAAAGGTAAACAAATACTTTCAATATTGACAGACCAAGGTTTCTGGATGGAGGCGGCATGGAGCTACCAAAAAAAAGGGAAATGCATGCATAAGTATGAATGAGTAATAAAAAAAAAAAACAGATATATCTATCCATAATAAGTAACATGAGTGGGTTATTCAGTTTCATTGTCAATTGTTTTCTGTTAATAGATCGGCTTGAGCTACCAGGAGGGTACATGTTATACTGAAAACTTCCAGGGGGAGATTCCATGATTTATGGAGAAATCACAGTGGTTTTGTGTACTTTTTCACCATTTTACATATAAGTAATAAATTTTTATTAAAAAATCACAAAAAGAAGCGCTATTCTAATTCATGGGGTGTATACAAAGAGAGGAAAAAAGAAAACAATAACAAATTTGAAGAACAAATAAATTAAATTCTGAACAATAATCATTTGAGAAGTCCATGAAATGAAAAGTGGAGAATTGAATGGAATTTTATGTCTACTCATCCAAAGTCTTGAGAAAAGCAAACTTGATAGGTGGCACCGGTGACTCCCTTCACTCTAAAGTAACACCAGATTAGGCATAATGAAGCTACCATTCAAATTTCACCACTATTGAGTTTTGCCCCAAGAGGCCAACATAGCTGTAACTGAATTAGACATCATAAGAGTAGATCCCACAACTCCAGAGAGACAGAACAATATCAGTGACGATTTTTTTTTTTTTTTTTTTTTTATATATATAAGTAAATAAAAATTTATTGATATAAAAAAAATAGTCGCCCAAGTATGTAAGGAGTATACAACTAGGGACCATACAATCAATCAATTACATAAATCTATCAAATCAAGAACAAACATCCAATCCAACAAAGTTCTTTAGAAAAATAATTTGAGATCAGGCATAGTTTTCTCTGTATCTTTGAAACTCTACTTGTTCCGCTCCCTCCATAAACACCATATCAAGCAATGTGGGGGTAGCCATCCACAAATGACCATTCTGATGACGAACAATATCAGTGAAAATGATCCACGTACTCCCCATTGGATTTACACATACAATAACAATCCACAATTATTACCCCCCGTTTTTCTCAAATTATCCGTCATTAGGATTTTACCTAACACTGCAATCCAAGTGTAGGAAGTAACTTTAAGTGGAGCTCTAAGCTTCCAAATGCTCTCCTCCATGGAATGAGGCAACCCCTTCACCTCCAAATCTTAGTACCCTATAAAAGCTTTTAACTTGGAATCCATACTTAGTTGACGGAAGCCACAGCATTCTATCATCTCCCTCTTGGTCAACATTAACTACATACAACACATTATAAAGTAATCCAACAATTCTACCTCCCAATCCTAAGCTTCTCTAATAAATTGAGATTCCAATGAAGTTTTCCATTAAGCCCTTTCCATATTTTCTATTACAAGAGCATCTCTGCCTCTAGCAGGTCTGTAAAACTCAGGGTACTTGTCCTTGAACTTATTGTTACCAATCCAGTGATCCTTCCAAAAACGAATTCTGGCACCATCACCTCTAGTTGAGAATGACCAATTTTGTTCTGTCCATTTCTTATGTTTTTCAATAGGAGCCTTGCACAACATCATTACACACTATCATAATTTATCAAATGGAATTTGTGTACATCTCCAATGCCACCCCAAAAAAGTGCTGGGCAGTAGAGTATGAACCCACTGCCCAAGCGCCACAAGAGGTGCTGAACTAGGTTTCCCTCGAACCCCACAAAAGCATTTTGAGAGCTGGAAATTACCTTTTCTAACACCTATGTGAACCTATTTTCCAAAACCTAGCAAAAATTTTGTAAACACTACCAAAGAGACTAACAGGCCTGAAAATAAGTTCTGTAAAAGTATAGTTGTACCTAGAAAAAAGTGAGGCTTTAAGAAGTTATATCTAGACAAATAAACAAAATAAGTGTAGCTAAACAGGGACTTAAAAAACATCTAACATCTTTGGAGGCACTTTATAACACCATAGTAGATCACACACCGGTTAATTTGGGAATATTAAGTGAATTAATCATAACACTGTATCAAGCAATCTATGTATAGGTACAAATATATATGGATGATATAATTTCCAGGATGGTTCAAACAATTGTTTCAACAATGGAAGTGCGTTACTGACCACAAATTTGCATAAAATGAGGCAAAACTTCTGAATATCTTCTTTAACAAAACCATCACATTGTGTTTACCACTTGATAATTGAGGATCTCTTGTATGGAGGAGCATATATTGGCCATATAAACATACGTAAAATGTAGTCACAGAAAAAAGGGGGTAGTCTGTCTTATACTATGGCATGAATTTTAATTAGTTCCAACATCATAAAATCCCCATGCCATCAATCAAGGAAATGCACTGTATCACACTTTTATAAAATAAAAAAAATTATTTAATAAACCATCAGATCAGAATATAACTTGTCTTAGTCAAAAAAGATGTTTCATTTTTTTTTTTTAGAAAACCCTCCCGAATAGCATTCTAACAAACAAAATATTTATACAATATTCTTACCTTAGCAGCATCCTCAGGGTTGTTCTTCACAGGTGCATAAGCAAGCCATGCATCCATCACCTAATCATCGCAGAGTAACTATTGAGTAAACAGTGAGCGCCACAATAGTGGCAATGCCTTTATAGCATACGCCATCACAAAATAATGTGAAGTGCTATTATAAGAGGGCAAAACACCAAATCCATCTAAACATCTAAGCAATCAAATTTAACGAAAAATGTGTCAGATTGTAAGTGGTTTCAGCTTGCTGAAAATCCACTTATTCACTCAAGAAAGAATAAATTACCGTAAATCCAACTCTTGCTGATGGAGGCAAAGTTTTTGGATAGTCTTGCATCATACATTCTAGTCTTGTTGAGGATTTAAATGAAGTTTTGCTAGCATCTTTGTATCTGCAGTAAGATACCATAGAATATAGGATTTAATGATAAACAAAAGGTAGAACTAGTATGTATTTGCAACATTACACACACACACACACACACACACACACACAGATTATAGGAGTCTGTTGACACCAAACAAGACCATTTTGGTAATTCATGTTCTCTCAATGCCCATCATGCTTGCTAAAAATCAAGTCAACCAGAGATCGGTAGGTATCCTATGTATATACTGCTGCAAATTGAAGAATATTTATATAAATATGGAAGTTATTGGATCGAATAGCTATTGGAGATGTATTGATATGATATTTGGTATGCTTAAAGAAGATGATTTTTTAACAATTTCATTGGGTTATTTAACAATTTCCCAAAATGAATAAACAGACATGCTGAATCTAACTTAGATATGGCCTGCCAGGGAGTCCGAAATGTAAGCAGCTTCCTATAACTGCTTTAATCCCTATACATTTCTGTGAGCAAAAAAGAAATCAAGGAAGAATGACATTTCTCCAATGCTAGAGGGTAAAACAAGAAACTAGAAAATTTATAATTTAATATATGTAAGATGTGACTAACCCAGTTAACCAATCAGTCAGATGAATTGTTGTCACTCTTTCTATTTCAGTACAATTTCTAAAGCCCACATTGTTCTACTGGCGAGATGTGATGTATTGGGGTTGGGAAATTTTCACAAATAAACCAAGTCAAAAGATAAAAATGCATTTATATTATTTTTAGAGATTTATAACTGAAAGCACTTAAACATAGTAGAAAAACCACGTAGATAAATTAGAAGCTCTAAGGTAGCAAGTACAGAAGACTTACTTTGGATTAACAAACTCCTTTATAGCACCTCCCGTTTTTGTGAGTTCGTCAATGTAAGGACCAAGTTCGAAAATCAACTGGGAAAAAAAAGAGACAAACAAGTCAAGCCTAAGCATACAACAGTTCCTTTAAATAGATGTGCAGTATATCAAAATCTGAATCAAATACTGAAAACAAGATATATGATATTGTAATCTTATGCTAATTCAATGATACCTTTGGTAATATTTATCAGAATAATGTTAAATGATTAGATTCGTGATTTGCTAATAGAGGATGTAGTCTTGAGTTCAAATCATGTCTCCAATCTACCTTCCATTAAAAATTTAAAAATCCCATGTGTTAGGTCTCACTTACAAAAGAGAGTCTAAGCCCATGAGCGAGGGAAGGTGTTAGAACAATGCTTAAATGATTAAATTTATCATTTTCTAATGACTTAAGTTTTTAGTACAATAGTAATTTATCAATTTTCATTTAAAAAGAAAGAATTGAAGTTGTTAGGATTGGTAAATTTATCAAAAAATCCAAGTAAAATTATATTTAACCTCCTTTTTTTAATAATTTTTTTGTTATCATTGTGTTGTGATGACATTATTCCATGGCTGCATAGATCCCAGCATGCGGGGTAATGAAATTGTAAATGTCTTTAAACATCCATGAGAGAGAGAGAGAGAGAGAGAGATGGGAAGAAGGGAATACATGAGACACTACTCTCTACCAATTTCCACTCTAGTTCTCAGCTTTTACACTTTGGTAACCAAATTCATGAAATAACACACTTGTTCTCAATTTTTATGCTCAGGTAACCAAATTTATTAATATGATACATTGTATTAGTTATATACAGAAGTCTTTACTGGATATATCCACCCCCATTCAGTTGCCTGCTAATGTGGTGGGGAAAATTCTGAAAACTTATCATGAGATTTTCATTAGCAGCTGAAAATATCAGTGAATTTTCCAGTAAACTCAGCAGAACTCATAGTAAAGTTGAAAATGACAAATCCAATAAATTAAAGCAAAAAAAAAAACAAAAAAAAAAAAAAAACAAAATTAAGAAGATTATAAGGGACAAACATCCCTTTTAACGGGGAAAGATTATGAATTTGTTGAAGAAAATTACTTGATTTATATTTCCTGGGAAAGGAGAATAGCCAGTCTCACAATTAACATCTCCATCGGGATTTCCAGTTGCTCTAAGCAGAGGGTCGAGCTGATTGTATTCCACATTGATCACCATTGTCCTCCCTGGAACAATTTTATTGGTGAATGATTAAGGACTGGAATAGGAACAGTATTGTCTACATGGATGCCACAATAAATATAAGTTTCACAAGTATATACAATGTTTTATACAAAGAATTGAGCACAGTAACAAAGTTGTAGAACTGGTAAGAATCTAGACTGATATGGCAATTTTTATCTTCCCCTGCAACACAAGGAAGAAGGCATTGAACAAATGAATTACAAGTTTTGAGGATTTTCAACATCTCTTCAGTGACATATTCTCTATTACCTATCCTTCTCTCACTCCCCGGGCCTCCTTTTCATTAAGTGTCAGGACCCAGCAATTGTCTTATTGATAATGCAAACATATATATAAGACATGACTTTTGAGTCTTCATTCATGTTATTGAATGATGGGTCAGTAACTATAGCTTTGTTACTACAGTCTAAGATCCATGCAAATAACATCCAGGCAAAGACAGTAATGATGCAAGTTGACAGTAATGAACCAAAAACAAGGGAAACATGCGTTCAATAAAATAGCAAAATACCATCAGCATGAGTAAGTTTGGTAATTCCTCCAATAGCTTCTTTTGCTTTGCGTGGAACAGCAAGAGAGTTAACATGGTATTGTCTGGTAGCACTTACACCCAGAGCAGCTGGAATTGCCTACACAAACAAGTAAACAATGATCAGTGCTTTGGTCTTATAATCAAGCTATAAATAATAAGACATATTTGGATTAAAGAACGAAATATTGAAACAACCAACCTTGAAGAGAAGTCCATTTGTATCTTGGAAGAACAGAACCCATCTCAATCCAGCATCATGCCTGAAATAATCATGAACCACTATTACAATCATGAAAGTGCATATTACAATGCCAAATTTGAAATCAAACCACATTACGGGACACTTTCACTGTATACAGTACTAAAATTCTGAAGGTAACCTTAGGCTATTAAACTTCCAATTGATAAAAGGATTGTAAACCTATCAATTTACACTTCAGATAGGCGCACAAAAATAATGTTAACAGTAGATAACTGTGAGGCATAAATCATTATTATTGTTTACCAAACAAAGATGTAGCTATTAGCTATAGTTTACTGTTACGTAGTGGCTTTCAATCTGCTAGAAGTTCAAATATTTTTAAGTGTTCCAACCAGTATTAGATGCATGTGAGAGCACACTCACATGAGATCAATTAATTAAGAGCCCATAGTTGTAATCAAACAAGTAGACCAAGATGAGCAGTGACAATTATACAGTGGGCTTTTTTTCTTTTTCATTTTTTTTTTATATTTAAATCAGCCGTTGGGGGTGAGGGGACTTGAACCCTGGACGTCTCTGTTGGAAACATCAAAAGGTGCTAATTGAGCTACAAAGCTCTTGGCAACAGTTATACAGTGAGCATAAGGATGACCTCATATGGACAATAACAAATTCCAGAAACTAGGTGTGCTTTTGAGAATTACCAAACTTTCAGAAGGCCACTAGAAAAGAGAAGTGCGTGCACATCACCATGGCCATGAGGTTTTGTCTATCACAAATAGAAAAAGGTTAAGTAATCACATATACCATGAGGTTTCAAGGTTAGAGTAATTACAGAGACCTTAAAATTTATTAAAAAATTCTAATCTGATGTCAATGACTAAATTATGAAGTACACTAAATTTGATGGCTACCTGAATTCTATATTTGTTACGTAGGTCAACTGCGAGCCTGGCATCATTATCATCCAAGCATGCAACTTTTTCCTGTAATAAATAGAAACTTAGCATTTCAATGAGGCCATTTTACAACTACAATAAGCTCTCCCCATAACACTTCAACGGCCCATCACATACCTGCTTTAAAAGTTTCACTTGAGTAGGTTCCATTCCAAAATAAGAATTTGATTCTAACAGCTCTATGGTACGTGCATGTGTGTCATCAGAGGTCATTATAACCAAAGGTATCTTTGTCTGGCAATCATCTACAAAAAAAAAAAGGCAACGTTACTTCAAACACAAAAGAAAAAGATAGAAAGTAGGTTAATGCAATAATCAGCCTCATGTACTAGTCTTCATTAACCAAGTGACGCCCAATTACTTAAGACATTTAGATAGATGAATAGAAGTACCAAGAAAGATAAAATACGGAATAAAGATATCTGTTCAGAGGTGGAGATGGCACCTATTAAGGAAATGGTGAGGGTGAGTCGCCCAAGGTGGTCTGCCAAGTGCTAAGGAGATCAATAGTTGCACTAATGAAGAAAAGTGATCTGATTTAAGTTCCATGAAAGGGACGAGAAAGACAACTAAGACCAGGATAGAAGTCATGAAGAATGAGGTAATAAATAAAAAGATGACAAGATGATGGCTTCAAATAGGGTAGAGTGGCGGAAAAACATATGTACAGCTGACTGCAATTTGTTGATAAAGGATTCAGACAACCCACCCTAGTTAGTTGATAAAGGATTCGTGCAAACCCAACCCAAAATTTTGGGATTAAGCTTATGTGAGTTGAGTGGAGTATCTAATTATGAGGTTGCAGTTGCTACCTTTGCACATACGAGGAAGGTCTTAACAAGGTAAAAGGTAGTATAATTATGACCTTTGTCTGGATGAACAGCCTAATTAGAGAGATGTAAGGAATTTATGGAGGGAGAAACTTAATGCATAATAATTGTGGAAAAATATGGGTCCTTTAAGCAGGCCAGAACATATAGATATAACCCAGGGTTGTGGAATATGGAAGAGCATCACGCAGGCCTTTAGTTGGATTCTTTGGGTATAAGATGTTTAATAGGTTCAAGTGACTTAAATGAGTTTTGGGCAGGACAACTGAAGTAGTGAGGATTTTTTTTTTTTTTTTTCATTTTTCTTCAATATTTTCTACTTAATTATTTTAAAAAATGGATTTAGTTAAAAAATAATTAGCAATTCTTGCAATATCCTGTCTTACTGATGCATCATCTCTATGAGTGCTTGATTATGTGGAGAGCACATTCATTGGGAAGGAGTAGCCAGTTGAGCTAGAGCTCATACTCATTGGCCTCAAATTTTCAAGTACAAATTGACTGTTCATTTATATCTTCCATTTGAACTTTTTTTCAAAGTTTCAAGTTATTTGGTCTCACATGACGCAACACAAAGTCTCTGAAGTCAACAGGATCTCTAAAAAAGAAGAAGAAAACTCTGGGAGAGAGAGGAAACTATTTAGAATGACAGAAGCTGCCTAAGGAGATGGTACTACATCCTGTTCTGTTCCTACTGGCATCTTACAATTTTATCTGATATAGTTTTAGGAGACTCCAGCATATGACATCAGAGATAATCGGTCCTCTTTCCAGCACTTACATAGTATCTAAATTTTCTGTTTATCTTTTTGCTGTGAAGGTTTTGCACTAATGATTGATAATAAATGGTGCATGGCAATTTAGGAAAAACTGAAAAAAATAAAAAATACCAAGATAGAATTCTAACCCCAGTCTCTATATATGACATGACATAACTGTTGGATGGTAACAAACCTTGTGCGAGTCTGCAGCTAGCATCTTGAAGAGCCAGAATAGACTCAATGTAATTCTGTAAGAAAAGCGTTCCTGCAGTGGTCTCTGCTGGAAGAGCCACCTGCAAATGGTAAAGACAATCAGCTGAAGATATTGGAACCATTTTTAATCAAAATATGGATATATAAGTGAACAGCCTGCTAGTACAAGTGCCCTGTCATATTAACTATAAGACCTAGTGTTCATGTAAGTTCACATGCATCTACTAATCTAATAATGGAATCAATTACACACAAACAGACCCATATGAGCAATGAAATTTGAACATAAATAATTAAAATGACCATATGCCAGACATAAATTACTTCCAGGGGATATTGGGTCAAGAAACATGTGCATACCAATGAGGATACAACAAGAAATGCAATAGTAAGAAGTTTTAAATTGCTTAAAATTGGGGGCAAAATGGGAGAAAATCAAGCAACAAAATATGACCTAGAGAATTTATACCAAGTGACAATCTACTAGGAGATTCAATTCAATTTAAACTTCAAAGACACCCCAAAAAAAAGGAAAAAAATGGGGTATAAAAGGACAATTCAGGGCTAGAAGAAGACGAAATTGATGGTTAAGTGTTAAGCCAACAAGGACAAAATAGATGTAGCTGACCCCAATGGTATAAAATTATGTTGGTTGTCCAGATTGATGAAATTAAAAACATTAAAATCCACCAAAGAACTAAATATAACCAAGGAGTTGTTACCTTTATTCCATTTTATTTTATAAGTAATAAAATAATTTAGAAGTCAAAAGAACTAATTTTTGCATGAATAACAGAAAATTTTATTAAAACAAAATGACGCGAATCCAAGTCAACAGGAGGTATACAAGAGAAACACAAGGAAAAAAAAAGATCTAAAAGAAGTACCATAACAATTATATTGCAGTTACCTTTATTCCATTGTATCCCAGACGTTCCCCAAGCCCTCCTGCAACAAGAACAAATGCGGCTTTTCGGGCTTCCTTGACGCCCATGTCCTCAAAGTTGATAAAGCTGTTGTCACCATAAGTCAGAACTTCACCTTTTGGAACCTGCAAAATTATTTACTCATATATCTTTTTTTTTTTTTGATAAGTAACGTAAGAATATTATTAGTAATAGAAAAAGTGCCAAACCAAGCACATTGGGGATGTACTATGGGGCCACAAATCAGGAAAGAAAAGTACAATGATCAAGTTTTATTAATCTGTTAAACAATAGGGAATTGTGGGCTCAGTACTTCTTACTGAATATCTGAACCATATTTGTATAGATGAAGTACAAGGGGTCAAGATTGAGGATGTATGTATTGCCCAAACAAAAAGAACTCATACATACAAATAGGATTACTTTAGATGCTCCAAGTATTTACACATTTTCATTGTTTAGCTGACTAAACTAAGTCAGAAATAATAATAATAATTATAAAGCTTATGTATCACTTTGTTTTTGACGAATCAAAAAAATTCAAAAGAAATTAATAGGTCTCCTCCAGAACACACCATCTGTCCTAATAGAGAAGTAACATAAACATAATTCCTTTTTTTTAGAATCAATATTGCCATAATTCTAAACAGTAACAAAACCGACATTACCCTATGTTTGGATGGAAGTAGATGGAGCAGGGAGAGGAGAGAGAAGGTGGCTGGAATATTTCTGGTCCAAACATACACTTAGACAAGTACTCCATGGAACCAAGTCGTTATGTTTTAAAACTACTAGATGACACAGTATACCGCACATGTCACATAGAAGGAACATGAACTTCTTAAATTCCCATGCACACCTGTAGCACTTGTGTTTTGGACTAGGTACCTTCAGACCCGAGGTCTTTAAGAAGCACACTGGATGCTTCTGAGTGACAACAGAAAATGCTCAGGTGGCAGGGTGTACAGATTTACACATACCAAATGATTAATATTTCAATTAGATGAGAGCACTAAAGTGGAATTTGATATTATAGAATTTTCCATTTATTATAAAGTCAAACTTGCATGTGTTTGCATGTCTCTGTGCAAATAGTATGCTGCATTTATGCTAGGTTTTTGTGCCAGTTTAGATTGAAGGCCTCATTCATGAATTTATAAGCATGAGATCTATATTCACTTACAGAAGGTGTGAAGCCATCAAAAGGGTTCTTTCCTGCTTTTGAATCTGCCAAGAGTTCTCTGGCAGTTTTAATATAAGATGCCAAACCCCCAGGATAGCTTGAATCAAGCCGAGCCACCTGAAATAAGATTGCAATTAGAAGAAGAAATGGAAAGACAAATAGCTAATTTAGAATTAATCAAGCACATGAAGAGCCATTGTTAAGATCCAGTTTATTTATTTTTTATAAGTACATAATCATTTTATTGAAAAAGACTACTTCATGTACATTGAAGTAAAGTAGTAAACACAAAGGAGGTGAAAGAATTACAAAGGTTATGCACAAAAAGACAATGATTTTAAAAGCTCAATCATGGAGGTTTTTGTTTTTTTTAATAAAACCAAAAACTCAGCCATGGAGTTACTATTAGTAAATCCCCATGCCCAAGACCACTCAAACAATGACCATTGTTAAGGGCCAGTACAGAAACCAAAAACAGAACTTAAATGGAAAAAGGAGCAGGATGAAAACACAAGCTCTTTTTAAGGAGGAAAAAGAAGGTCCTCACTCACTTAACTCATCCACAAGGCATTGGTGTTACTAAATCAAAATTCATTTTTCATTTCATTGAGAAATATATACATGCACCCAAAATTATATATATATATATATACAAAAGAATTTTTTTTTTTTTTTTAATTATCTGTGGGACATTTTAATGAGCAATAAGAACATGCTGGCATGTTTAATCTCAATCTGTAAAACAGTAACAAAAATTTGTCTCCTTAATTAGTGGCTTATCAAATTTAATTCAAACCAACTCACTTATGCCATTTCAAGTAATGTAACTTATGTCCAATAATCGATAAATCATAATTAAAAAAAAAAAAACAAAATGGAGTACCTTAGGCCTAATAAAAATATAGGAATTTGTGCCCAAAAAAGAAAAGTATGTGATCAATGTCATTAAGAGAAATCTGCCAACCACATTATTTAACATACCATCTGCATAGATTCTCACTGCACACTAACTCTTCAAAGTTCTAAATCCCAGTCACATCTGACAACAACATTTTTTTTTTTTTTTTCATTTTATTGTGCAACTCGACCCAATTCTGTTTCTTCAAAGCCAGATTAGTTTGCAAATCAAATCCCATATGATCTCTCTTATGTGGAACTAGAATTTTAAGAATTGGGGAGGGAGGGGGGCATCATGTATCTTTCAAAAATGTTAGGTAAATTTAGGTGTAAAAATCTATTATTTGAGAATTTTGGGAGGGCTCTGGCCCCCCAACCTTCTATGTGGTTCTGCCCCTTATTTAACATCGTTTTACATGAACTTGAGTGTACATTTTTTCTTTTGATAATTCAATTATTATAATTTTGAAGAGAAGAGATTTGAACTCCAAACGTCTCCGTTGGAAACACCAGAAGGTTCTAGTTGAGCTCTTGCCGTGTATACATTTAAAATTCGCTTCAAATCCATTACAATATAAAAGAAACCAAAACCCCATATTATGAGCCAGGAACTCCTCCAATCTCACTCTACAAATTCATTCTCAATCCTAAAACAATTCACAGATTTCTATATATAGATCCACCAACCAAAAATAAAAAAAATAAAAAAATCCATGTGAAAATCTAAATCTTCAGATAACTCTAAATTCCCAAACCATAATAAGCAAAAAAAAGAAAAGAAAAAAGACGATACCTGATCAAAGAAAGCTTTTTTTTCATCATCTTCAACACCAGGCTCAGCCCAATGCTCAAACAAATGGGTCTGCCCTGTCTCTAGCAACATCTTCGCCAGCTCAATCTGCCACACCACCACCATCCCAAAAATTCGATAAACAAATCAAATAAAACACTCCCACCAAAATTGTACTCCATTATACATATAAAGGTGGAAACTTTTTTGCAAAATTTACATGTTTTTACACAAACACACACAAATATATACAGAGAGAGAGAGAGGAGTGAAAAGGGACCTGTTGAGGGGTGAGAAGGTGAAGGTTGTGCTGCAGATTAGGAGCAGAGGAGGCGAAATCAGCATTGAGGTCGAGTTTTGAAAGGCTTTCTGTGGCTGTTGAAGCCATTGCTGAGACTGAGAAAATTTGGAATCCTCAGAGAGAAGAGAAAATTGCAATGAACTTAAGCTACGTAAAATAATGAGAAAGACAGCTTCTTTTTTTTTTTTTTTTTTAAGGGCAAAACTTAAATACATACCTTACCTTTTAGGCACGGTTGCTTAGTTTTTGACACCTGTCTAGACGTTAACACCGTCTCTTTTCTGTTTTATGGCTTCGTATCTCTCAGACGCACAATCTGAGAAGAACCCAGGTGGCTATTAGAGTTCTAATCAAAATTCAAGCAAAGAATGACAAAGGGGCTGGTTCGTGCGCATCATATTATCATCAACAAAACTCTTGGATTTTCTCATGCACAAACTCTCAAGATCTCTTGGATAAAGGGGCGATTTTCTCCATTAAACCCTTTATTTACATTTGAAGTTGAACTCATCCTATGTTTTTAGCAACAAAAAGAAAAAGACTAATACTATGTACTACAAAACTATGTGCTTTGCCCTCTTTAGGATTCTAGGTTCTGAAAAGGACGATGAACTAGAAAAAGAAAAAAGAAAAAGAACAAAAACAGACGGGTGTTAACGTCTGTTACTTGGCTTATTTAATTTGACAGGTGTCAACTTTATTTAAGTTTTGCCCGTTTTCTAATCAT
The DNA here is from genome assembly GCA_963669245.1 of Quercus cerris. Classification (NCBI taxonomy): domain Eukaryota; kingdom Viridiplantae; phylum Streptophyta; class Magnoliopsida; order Fagales; family Fagaceae; genus Quercus; species Quercus cerris. Next base: position 22,481,796 of record OY770014.1, on the reverse strand, counting down.
GTGGATCTGAGAATATTTAAATAGAAAAAATAAAACATTTTGGTCACTGAATGGTCGAAGTAGAACCAGAAAATAATGCTTATGTGGCTGACGTGGCTGTTAGTTAACTGGGTCCACCTCTCATTTTTCCTAGATTCTCTTCTTTTTTGGGGGGATTTTACTAATTTTACTGTGGTAAAAATATGTCAAAATAAAATTTTAACCAGGAAATTGTGAGAATAGTATAATTAGATAAGAGCAAAGATCCTCCATCCAAGCTTCTGAAAAGGCAACCTTTTTTTTTTTTTTTGAAGGAATTCTAAAAAAGGCAACCTATTGTAGCACTTTAAGGCTAAATATGGAATAGGACTTTATTGTTAGTTTGTTACAACGTTTAAACAGAAATAAAACTGAAGAATAATTTGCTAAAAATATATTACTAACTTCCAAAACTATTGATGTTTCAAAATCCTAAATTTTATCCTCTTTTATCTCTTTCCTTTTTATCGGATGTCCCAAAGGGACATCTCTTTCCTTTTTAATACCGAAATTTATGTTCTCTTTTACTTTTTCTCTAATTTCCAAAATGAAAATGGCCGCAACTACTTAAAAAATATATTTTCAAAATTTTTCTAAAACGTTATAATAAATTTTAAAAGTTTGACACATTTTTTTTCCTTAAAATTAGCATATAGTCATATAATATTTTTATTTATATATACCTCATACACATTTGACATATCTTTTTCCTAAATATTAGCACACACAATAATTTAAATATATCCACACAACTTTTTATCCTTAAACTTTGTAAAGATGTTTTTTAATAGTTTAGAGACAAAATATGGATGAAAAATAACCTTTTTCACTAGTTTATAGACGAAAAATAAACTTTTAGTAAATTTAATGACAAAAATTAAAACATTTTCAATGTTTAAGGATGAAAAATGAAATTTTTAATAGTTCAAGAGTGAAAAACAAATTTTTGGTAAAATTTAAGAACACAAATAGTATTTTACCCTTTATTATATTTTATTTTATAAGTTGATTTGGTTTGTAAATGTACATTTCTCTTCTACATTGACAGTTTTAATTTCAAATGTAGAAGATGAATCATTACCACCAATGTGATTATGTTTATGTTTCAGTATATATTGATTTAGTTTGGTGTATTCATTTATTTTCTTTTCAAAAACTGTCTATATACCTTTACAATTTGAGTGGAACCATGAAAGAAGAGTTTTATTTTTTTAGCAATCAATGGTTAATGTGGATTTTGAGTTGAGTTAAAAGAAATATATATATATATATATATATATGTATAAATAAATAAATAATTATGACATTAAACCTATAAAAAAAAAAAATGTTCTTATCAACAAAAAAAAAAAAAAAAAAAAAAAAAGAAGTCTCATCGTGGGAAACATGTACTGTGTGTGATGTTGCTAGTTTCAAACTAAATGCTTTAAGCTGGAACTATAGTGAGACACTTGAGTGGGCAACCAGTCTCCACAATGATGTCTTGTATATCTGTTAATGTCTGAAGGTTTTTTTTTTGAGAAGGAAATGTCTGAAGGTTAAAGCTTGACAAACAGTTGAGTGTGATAGAAGAGTCAGTCAGAGTATTGTAGACTATAATCTTTATCTACAATTTCTACAATTGTAAACTCTTAAGAACTAATAATAATTTCTACGATTGTAAATTCTTAAAGAATTATAAAACTAATGCCAAGTGTCTTGCAGTTGAGTGACATTATTTTCTCTCTTTCATAAGGAGAATTAGAGTTTATTTCCTCTTTCTCTATTATTATAACTATAGAACTATTAAAAACAAATTGTAAATTTAATCATGTTTATAGACAGGTCTTGAATCATTATAATTGTAAACAGGAGACAAGGAGCTAAATATATTTAGGTTTCACCTTTACATTGCAATTTCAAATAAAAATGGGCTATCATTCTAACTCTCAAGTAAAGTAGAGTTGCTTATATTAATATAAATAAATAAATAAATAAGAACAATTCATTTTGTTCAAACACATTGAAAAATATTTCAAACTTATAGCTACTTCAAAAAAATAATACCATTATTATTACTGGTATGTATTAATTAATTATAGCCTAGACAGATTAATTTTCCCATTTTGATTGTAGATAAAGTTATTCATTTTGGTAAGCTGTATGTTTGCATAGGTGGTGGAATTAGTGTGTGTTTTGGTAATTGACTAATTATCCACTCAACACATTTTCTTTAAACCGACTCCACGTAAATGTCACGCTGTATTTTATTTATTTATTTTCTGTTGTTTTGATTGTTCGTCCAGGATTAGACGGATTAAGCATATGCTTAGCCACGTACAAGCATATTCTCGCTTTAGAATCTTTTTCTTCTCAAAAAAAAAAAAAAAAAATTCTTATTCCATTTCCTTTTTCACTCCTGAATTTAAGTTTGGGTCCGTTTAATTTGTGCAGGCACACATTAATAAATCTGTTTTTTTAAAAAAAAAAAATTTATCAGAATTCGAGAAAATTGTCAAAATTTCTTTCAATTTTCGATAAACTTTTTTTTTTTTAAATGGTATATTATTGTTTAAGTTTTACCAACCAGATATTCTAGCTTTTTTGCTTTAATTGAGTACGGTACCACTCCCAGCTGCCGATCACACCCTTGCAATAATAATATATTACCCAAAAATATATATATATATATATATATATTATTTGATTCTGTTTTATTATGCATTGCATAAACATATTGTATTTGTTTTCAGAATAAATGAAGATAAAAATAAAAATAAAAAAGTGCTATTTGTTGTGCTTATATAGTACCGTGCTAAATTATTCTTGTTGCCACGTCACATCATATTACTATATATTGAGAATTGGGCCCTTAAAAATCTTGATTACACCAAATAGTTATATAACATATCTTCAACAAGTTTCTACGCCCTCGTTAATTATTAAGTTAATTTGCCTTCAAACTCTATTATCAATAACTTACTTTGTGGTGTTTTCATGTTTATGCCAAGAACCTTATGTTGAGGTAAAAAAAAAAAAAAATCACAATGTTGTACCAAGGCCCAAAACAACACAAAGGATTGAAACTTAGGAAAAATAAAGCAATTGGACTTCCAATAAAGAAAAAATAGGAGAGGTCCAAACACATTAAGGGTCCATAAGGAGGGACCTAAGTCCATGAATGGGCAAGTTTTGGGCCCCATGAAATAAAGGAAAGAAAAAGCCTAGCCCAACCCTCAAAGGTCAAAAAAATCGCTGGAGAGCCCAGGAAAATAACTGGGCCAGGATACTTAGGGATTCCCAGGAGCCTGAGGTCCTCAGGACATGCAGCAAAACTAGGTTGGGATTAAGACAGTTCAGGGCAGGTGCCAAGAAACACAAGGAATAAGAACAGATATATCTCTATCAGTCACCCAATGATGCAGAAAAAGGGTCAGAGGGCCTGAGAACCAACAACTCGTGAGCAAGAGCCTGGTACCTCGGGGAACCCAGGAAGAAGAACCAGGAAGGACCTGGCTGAGGATCTTTCGGCTTGGTAAAAAGGAATTAGCTCACTTAGGAAAAATGACAAAAGAGAAAGCAGCCAAAAGGCGGGTCTGAAAAAAGTGAAATCTAAAAGCCTTAGAGAAGGAAAGAACAAAAACCAGCCTTCTAGGACCCCCCAGAACGGGAAAGTTAGCAAGAGGCTTTTTGAAGAAGAAATCTCAAAAGAAGAAAATAGTGAGGAATGAGGAATGGACCAGCCACCAATGTTGCTAGCACAACATTGGTTCTGGTACCCAAGTGAGCAAATTGAGGGAATCAGTGGTACCTCAGAAATCCTAGGAAGACACTATAAAGGGGGAAGCAGCCAACAGTGAAAGTCATTCAGCAACAGTGAATTAGAGTAAAAATCCTTGAGAAAACTCTATCAGAATTCAAAAAGAGAGAAAAAGGAGGGAAATACTGTCTGGTATCCTCAAGCAACCACTAGAGAACACATTTGAATTCAAAGGGATTCAAACGCTGCAAGTCTTAGAGGCCTGAACAGCCATCTAAGTATGTGATTTTTGAACTTATTTGGATCTTGTAACACGTCATAGTGAGCATAGTGTATTACATAATCAAGAAAGTAATGAAGTATTTTACATTATTCTAAGGATCCCTAGCGCTTTATTTTATGTTCTTTCTTTATCATTCCGTTCCTTTGCTGTTCCTTGCTGTTCAATGCATATATTTCCTATACGTTAGCATGTATGTGTTGTAGGATTCGTGCTCTGTGCACCACCTAGTTCGAAATTAGCCCAATTTAGTTGCGGTGAACCACGCCTAGTCCCTTAAAGCAATAAGTATTGGGCCCAAGATTCTTGTTTCTACTTGGGCCTATGTGCTAAAAAAAAAAAGAACACACACATTAAGGCGACTCCGCTGGAGACTAGGTGAAGGATAGGAAGGAAGCAGTCCCTTCACAGAGCATGGCCCCAAAACCAAGGAATAGTAAAGGTACCAATGTACCACCTGCGGCATCTGAGCCTATAGGAGAAAATAATGTAGCTTCCAGGCAGAGGAATGAAGTACCTTTGGTAGAGTAGAAGTTCGTCTCAAGACTAAGGCGTGGGGTGTAGGAGCTAGACCCCATGGCTCAAATGGCAAAAATGATGGAAGACTTACAACAAGAGATTTGCCTCCTCAAAGAGGGAATGACTCAAGAAATCAGGGATAACGCCCCCCCCCCCCCCCAATGGTCAATTAAGATAGGGCCCAACTAGAAGGAGGATCGGCAGTAGAAGGGGGAGTTAACCCCCAGTATCTCACATTGGCAAATGTTAACGCCCTTTTAGAACAAGAAAAGGAAAAGCTCTCGAGGATCCCCAAGCAATTCTCTCGGGATCCCCCATTCCCACTAGAACTCTTTGGCATGCTTTATCCTAAGGGATATGAACCCCCAAAGTTCCATCATTTTGATGGAAGGAATAGAAGTGCTGTGGAGTACGTAAGTAGGTTCATTCACACCATGGGTCCTTATGTAGGAGATAATAAGCTATGTTTAAGAGAGTTTGCTAAGTCTCTAGTAGACAGAGTATACATATGGTACATTACCTTAAGGTCGAGGTCCATCAAGACCTGGGATGAGATGATGAAGAGGTTTTGCGCAAAGTATTATCTAGGTGAGGACAAGGTCACCTTCCAAAGCCCTTAGATGGTATGACAAAAGCTTGGAGAGAACCTTGTCCAGTTCATTAAAAGATTTGAGGATGTTTCTCTGGACTGCTATGGAGACCACAAAGAAAAAGAGCTCGTGGAGACTTGCATATCCAACATGCTCTTTGATTACATGCTTAATCTCGATAATCTACGCATAACCTAGTTTGTTGACCTGCTACAAAGAACTAGGAGGACCGCATTAACCATGAGAACAAAGAGAGTGCTAGTACCCTAGGCCATGACAGGGTCGGTAGGAGAAAAGAGGAAGAGACCTGAAGGAAACGTGGCCGAGGAACCACCTATGATCCCATGTACTGCGGAAGAATTGAATCATGTTTTGGATAAATGGATTAGAGATGGAATTGTTAGGTCATTCACTGTATCCAGGCCACTTACTGAGGAAGAAATGAAGAATCTTTTGTTTTGCAGGATTCATAACTATGTCAAGCATTCTACCAAGGATTGTTAGACCTTTTGGAGGCTTTTTTCACAAAAAACTTAGGGAAGGGACCCTGGAACTCACCCAAAAGGAGCCTAAGGTGCAGTGGAACCCTTTACCCAACCACAAAGGGAAATGAGTGGTGGCTGTAGTAATCCATAGAAACTCCGCAAAAGTAGAAGAACTTGAAGGATCCTTTCATCCAAGCACAGTTAGGACCATTCAAAAGAGCCTTAAGTTTAGATCACTAATCAATCAATTGGGATTTAGGCTAGAAGTAAAAAGGATGGCCACAGAATCCCTTATGAATATAGCAGCAGATTTAGGGGTGTAATGTTTCACAAAAGAATTCCATGCCAGTCGTGCTTACTTGGAGACAACCAATGCAATAACCTTCACAAATGAAGACATGGAAGTTGAACATCCAGACCATCGCAGACCCCTTTATTTAATGGCCACCATAAACAATGTCCAAATCAGGAGAGCACTGGTAGACATAGGGGCATCACTCAACCTTATAGCCCTAAGTACCTTGGAAGCTGTAGGCCTAACTGGTAGAAGGATCCTCGGGGCTCTTATGGAGATAACAGGATTTGGAGAAGCAGCAGAATCGATTGAGGGATATGAGTAGCTAGCCTTAAAGGTGGGCCCAATGGTAGACCTAATGAGATTTCATGTGATTAACTCAAAAGTGTCTTACTATGTTCTGTTGGAATGCCCCTAGCTCCATAAGTATCGCCTCATTCCCTCCACATACCATTAATGTGTTAAAGGGCGATTGAACGAAATGCCCATAAGAATCCCTGCCAACCCGAACCCTTTCATCCAAGAAGAAGTGAACTTTGTAGAAATAATGTTCTATGACGAGTTGGAACCAGATGATGAGAGTCTCACGCTAGGGACATCAGGAGCACTTGTCTTGGAAGAGGAAGAAGGAGGAGGTACCTATGACTTAAGGAACCTCTTAGATAGAAAAAGACAAAAGAAGGAGACCAGTTCCTTAGGATCCCAAGAATGCGTGGTAGTACAGGAGCTCGGAGGGAGGCTAATATATATTGTATATAAAGGTACGCTGGGCCTAAATGCATTATGTAGAAGGGTCCCGGATCGCCAGATTGTATGATAGCTCAAGAAGAAGTCCTAGAGGACACAGACAAGGAAGCACAAATCTAGCTTGAGGAGGAATTGGAAGAAGTAAACTTAGGGGCTGGTCTAGGATCCCTGAAGCCTATTTTCATTAGCAGTCAGATGACAACACAAGAAAAAGAACAATTAGTAGCACTACTCAAGAAGTATATGGATGTATTCTCATGGACATACGATGAGATGTCTGGCCTGGATCCAATTTCTGAATATACTTAGCTATTGACATGTTATCCTACTTCAAGTTAGAAAGTTGTTCACACAACTTATCTCAATCATTAGTAGGCATATATTTTTCTTGAAGCTTAATCTTCATCTCTTGCCATGTGCCTATGGGCGGTTGGCTTATTCTCCTTATATTGTTTTCGATGCCAGATCACCACACTTTCGCCAAGTTTACAAGCTTCATCTTAGCAAACCTTACTCGTTTATCGTCTGCCATATCATACCAATCAAAATACTCCTCAATAGAAGCAATCCAATCTGAGAATACCATGGGATCAACCCTTCCTTCAAAGTTTGGAACTTCCATTCTTACCTTCTTTGTGATATCACCAGTTATATCATAAGTTTCATCTCGCCTTCTTTCTAATATATCTCTAACCCACTCAAGAATTGAATCTTATGGTGCTCTTTGGGTATGATACCCCTTCAATTTAGACCCTTGATTGGTGTTGACATTCTCTTTTGTTGTTTGTTCCTCTTCCTTCTTATCTTTCTGACCTTTATTAGCTCCAGATGTTTCTCCTACTGTAACAACAACTTCTTGATCATTAGGTTTAGAAATTTGACTCTCTCCATCATTCAATCGAAGGTTAAATTCATTGAGCTGGGCCAAGATTTGAAAAATAAAACCATCGCGCTCACCATCACTCAATTTTCCCCTGAACGATCTCCCTGATCGTCCAAACATGATGTAAAATCCCTACTCTGATACCAAATTGACATAGGAAAAGGGGAAACTAGGTTTAATAGGGCTTTAGGAATGAAACAAAGGTGAAAAATCAAGATTTAGGTTGCTGTGAACAGTGCTGTGAATAGTAATAGTGAATAGTAAATAAAAGATAAATTCCTTAGAATCACTTCTAGGGTTCCTTGGCATCACACTTAGGAATAGTTTGCATCACACAAATCGTAACACGCTTATAACTCTAGAATCTAAAAATGTTATTAATCTCTACCTCAATAGAAAACACCACAACTCTTTGAATAGAAGACTAAACCTAATCCTAGTACAACTAGGAAACCTAATCCTAATACAACTAGGTGTAGACAACCCATTTTACAACTTGAATTTAACCAATATTAAGGGCAAAACAGTAATGTTGCACCCAGAGCATGATCATAATTTAAACTGGTAGATCTTCAGATTTGTGATACAAAACAAATCTTGATGGTCTAATGATCATAATGATATATTATAGGCTTTGATTGGACCACATGATCAAAACTTATCATATAAACAATTTTCAATGATCATGGCTCACCTACACAATGGGCCCAATCACAAATACTTAATTTTGATTGGTTCTAACAAGAATTAATTTAAAATTAATTAAGTTGTAGAGAATTGAATTTCCTTTTTGAAAATACCAATCCAAATCAATTGGAATTTTAAGTAGAAAGTTATAGCCAAAATACGAAACAGGTGCAGAAGATAAGACAAATTCAGCATCATCTTCAACTTTCTTTCAAAATTTCAAATGGGGATCAACACCAAATCTGTTCAAGCTTATCTAATAGGCTTATCTCCGTCCTTAGCTTCAGAAGAAAGCTTTTGAAAAAAAGTTGGATGGAGAAACCAATACATTCTATGAAAAAATTCAAAAAACAGAAAAATGCTCAAAAAACGTTATTATTTTCAGCAGCAACTTGAATAGAATTTTTGGCCTGGAAAACATTGAAATTTGGTTCACTCTATTTCTGGAAAAGTTGAAAAGAATTGAATTTCCTTTCCAAAAACACCAATCCCGAATCAATTGGAAATTTGAACAGAAAGTTAAAGCCAAAATACAAAACAGATTCAGAAGATAACACAAGTTCAGCATCATCTTCAACTTCTTTCAATTAGGCCTACAGCTTCCAAGATTGTGCATTGTAGCTCAACAGCCAAATTTTTTGGCTTTCCCTCCACCATTACAACATGCTTTTTACTGTAGCTAAGAAGGTAAAAAAAAATTATTAAAAATTATATTATTTTATTGTGTTGGTGGTAGTGGTTGTTGTTTACTGTAATAAATATATTATTTTATTATGTTGTTTATATTATTTTATTGTGTTGAAAACTAAAATAAGCCACTGATGTTGGATGTTTTTTAAAATGAGGTAGTAAAATAGATAAAGTAGTTTTTTGTGATGTCAAATTGTTAAATTTATGGCTCCACTAATATGGATGCTCGCAGCTCCTTTTTTGTTATATTGGTTGTTAAATTTGGCAATTTGACAACTTGACACCAATGCTAAGGGAGTGTTTGGTGAGTGTTTCCAAATAACAATTTTCAGTTTTTAAACAATATTTCATGCATTTTTACACACTTTTTCACTCACACGTATTTCCACAAAAGTTTTTTAATAACAATTTTCAGTTTTTAAATATATCTACCAAATGGACCCTAAAGCTCTTAAAAAGTTAAAGCAAACAAATCTTGATAGTTGCCAACTTGTTATATGCCGGAATTTTTGACTCTTTTTTGTCAATTTATTTTTGTTATTTTTTGAAGTTAACAACCTTGACCACAATCAATGAATCAATATACAATAATAAAAAATCAGCCAAATTTGCCAAATAGCACATTTTTAGAGAAGTTTTAGGAGGATGGCACTTGAATGAAGTTATATAGTTATATAGCACATTTTTGAATCTCAAGTTTAGCAAATTTGAATTCCAACTCAAACTCAAGTTCCAAATAGCATGATTTGTGTGGCAATCCGATCTGGAAATAGAAAGAAAAAGAACAAGTGAAACCCGAGTTTGTTAAACTCGATTTTCATAGTAAATTATCACAAAACATGAACCAACAGTAACATCATCAGAAAGTCAACAACTGAGCTATGTACTTCATAATAACAGGATGATAAACAAATTGAAAGTTTGTCGTAATTAACGACAGCAAATAAATGCAGAGCTTACGTGTACGATTAAGGAATAAATGAAATGGAGAAAATTATGGCACGAAACTTTTAAAAGCTATTTTTTCTCTCTAAGCTTTTTGGTGAAAACTTAGCAGTAGAAACTTTTGCTAGCAAGGTTGGCAACAATTTCTCCCTTGGGGTGGAAACGATATTTGGCAACTGAAGGAGTGCAACATGGATGAAGTAACGAAGAAATGGGGGAACCTCTTCCTCACTGAAAGAGAAGTAGTTGAGCATGACCTCCAAGACATAGAGCTGGTTGAAGGGCCAGCCATTGTGGCAAAGTTCTTCACAAAAAGGAGAGTCAACCTTGAAGCTGTGGCAAATACACTGAAAAGTGCATGGAGGACGGACCTGAGTTTCGAGGTTCATGATCTAGGTGAGAATAAAGCAATCTTTTTATTTGAAGATGAGACAGACATGATTCGTGTTCTAACAAATGGCCCATGGACGTTTGACAAGTATCTTTTAGCAGTACACAAGTTGGGTGAGGAGGAACAAATACAAAATATTAGTTTTGATATGGTTAGTTTCTGGGTTCAGCTTCATGACATCCCAGCAAGAAGAATGACAGAGGAAACTGGAGAGAGGATCGGGGGGACGTTAGGCGAAGTTGAAGAGGTAGACATCCCAGCGACGGCAAATCTCCTGGGAAAGTATATTAGGGTCCGCGTGAAGGTGGATACCACTCAACCTCTGTGCCGGGGAAGATTAGTTAAATTTGGAGGACCAACGTCAATGTGGGTATCGTTTAAATATGAACGATTGCCGATCTTTTGCTACTGGTGTGGCAAACTGAATCATGATGAAAAAGACTGTGGGATATGGCTACGAAGTTGAGGCTCACTACAGCCACATAACCAGCAATATGGAGCTTGGTTAAGGGCGAAACCAGAAAATCTCCAACGCCCCCAGAGAGTACAGGTCAATACTAGGGAGAAAGGGAAGGCTAGTAGCTCAAGTGAAAGGCCCATGGACATCATTGTGGCGAACAAAGGAGATCGAAGTAGGAATGCGACAGAGGAGGCGGGTGGAATGGAGGTGGAACTCACGGCGAAGACGGAAGAAGCAAAACGTGTACAACACGAAACAAAAATTACGCTGGAAAATCCGGGGACATCAATGTCAGTGGGTAATGGAGATATGTTTGAAAAGACATTAGCAGAAATCGATGAGGAGTTGGGGAAGAACGTGACTGCTGTAGCAGGTATTTTGGGATCTCTGACGAAGACAAAAGATACGAGGAGTGCAAGTGACTGTTTTGAATTCAAAGGAGGGAAGATTGATGGGGTGAAGGCCCGGGCTAGTGGAGATACAAAAGGAATGGGCCCGAGCCCATATGAGGAAGTAATGGTGGGCTCAATAATGGGCTTGGGCACTTATGCTAAAACAGAAGAAGACTCTTTTAATACGAGGTCACTAAAGGTAACAAACGTAAAAAAGCCTAGCCAAGCAAAGAAGCCCTTACTAAAAAATAACACAACACCCAAAATCACAAGACAGAATAGAAGACACAACCATTCTGGGGATTTCAGTGAAGATGGTCTGGAGAGTAAAGAGAATGATGGGTTTTCTCCAAAGAGCACGAAAGGAACGTGGAAACGGCCTAATAGAGAGGCAACAAACATAGTAGCCATGGAAGGAGGCTCAATGGAGGAAGGACCAAAGAGGAAGTTGCTGCCTCTACTGGGAGAGACGGATCCAAACAGGGTACAAGACAAGAGAGAAAAAATTGACATCAACGAGATTGCTTTGGGTAAGGTTTTTCAAAAGTTTTTGGGATCGGCGGAGGTTGCTGCGCAACCCCGCCGAGGACAATGAGTATAATGAGTTGGAACTGCTGAGGGCTTGGGAACCCTTGGGCAGTTTAGGCCCTTAAGAGGGCAATAAAAAGAGAAGATCCCAGCTTGGTTTTTCTAATAGAAACCAAGTTAGAAGTGGATGAGATGAAAAGGGTACAGCATGATATAGGCTTGGTGCAGGGGATTGCTGTGCCAAGTGTAGGCAGAAGCGGGGGCTTAGCTTTATTGTGGAAGTCTGAATTGAAGGTCTTAGTAAAATTCATAGATAGGTGGTACATTGATGCTTTGATTGACTCGGGTAGTGAAGTTGGGATATGGAGATTAACTGGGTTTTACGAAAATCCTGAAACACATAAGAGAATAGACTCATGGGAGGTTTTCGACAAGACTTGGGCAAAGGTTCAATAAACCGTGGGTATGCATCGGTGACTTTAATGAGGTTCTGAGTGTTAACAAAAAGGAAGGGGGGCTGAAAGATCTAGTCGACAGATTGCGAACTTTAGGCAATGTTTGGATATTAATGGACTAAGAGACTTGGGTTTTACTAGTTCTTGGTTCACTTGGGCAATTGATAGAAGAGATTATGGATGTATTCAAGCAAGATTGGATAGAGCAGTGGCGACAACTGAATGGAGTAGAATTTTCACACAGGCAAGGCTTTATCATTGAGCAAACTCGGCGTTTGACCATTGTATATTGCTGCTAAAACTTAAACAAAGCACAAGACAGAAAAGAGGTAGGAAGCTCTTTCATTTTGAATCAATGTGGCTTAAACACGAGCAATTTGCAGAAGTTGTCCAAGAAGCATGGGAAACAGGGATACACATGGGAAGGGAGAACACCTTGGAGCACTGTCTGGAGCAATGTAGGACAGCATTATCAATTTAGAATTCACAAGTTTTTGGCCATGTTGGGAAGAATATATAGTGTATACAGGGGAAATTACAGACTCTGGAAGCATAAGCAGTGGGCCTCTCTAAGTAGGAACAAATAAGAGAGACAAGGGTGGAATTGAACAAACTCTATGCCATGGAAGAGGATATGTGGCACCAAAGATCACGGAGTAATTGGGCAAAGTCAGGAGACAAAAACACGCGATATTTCCATGAGAAAGCATCAAGTAGGAAACGAAAGAGCACTATCGCAGGTTTAATGGATGAATCAAATCAGTGGCAGGAGGACCCAGAGGTGGTAAAAGGAATTGCAGTAAGATATTATCAGAATTTATTTGCCAGCAATCAAGTCGCTGTACAGGAGGAACTTCTTGAAGCTATAGATGCTCGGGTGTCGGAGCTCATGAATGCACTATTGATCAGAGACTTCTAAGCATCAGAAGTGAGGAAGGCACTCAAGCAAATGCACCCACTAAAAGCCCCAGGACCGGACGGTATGAACCCTCTCTTTTATCAGCATTTTTGGCCTACTGTTGGTGATTGTGTTATAAAGTGTGTACTGGATTTTCTGAATTTAGGTATTATACCACCAAAATTTAATGAAACACACATCACACTTATCCCTAAAGTTAAAAACCCCAAGAAAATAGCTGAATATCGGCCCATTAGTTTGAGTAATGTGGTCTCTAGGATTACATCAAAATGTGTAGCAAATAGACTGAAGGTTATTTTACCAACAATCATCAATGAGAACCAGAGTGCATTTATGACAAATAGACTCATCACAGATAACATTTTGGTAGCTTTTGAAGTTATGAACCACATTAGCCAAAGGAAGGGTGGTTTGAAGGGGGAAATGGCTTTGAAATTAGATATGAGTAAAGCATATGATAGAGTTGAATGGGGGGGTTTGGAGCAAATTATGAAAAGAATGGGTTTCCATCCAAAATGGATTAACATTACCATGCAGTGTATTTCATCAGTTACATATTCTATTCGAATCAATGGGGTTCCCCAAGGGCTTATAACTCCAACACGGGGCTTATGCCAAGGGGATCCTCTCTCTCCTTATTTATTTCTGTTGTGTGCAGAGGGTCTATCGTCGTTGATCTAGAGGGCTGCCTTGGAGTAAAGAATCCATGGTATCTCCATTTGTAGACGGGGTCCACAACTCTCACACTTATTTTTTGCAGACGATAGCTTGTTGTTTTGCCAAGCAACTCTAGAGGAGTGTGAAGAGCTCATACGCATCCTCCAAGTATATGAGCTATCTACTGGCCAGCAACTAAACCGGGAGAAGACAGACCTGTTTTTTAGTAGGAATACTCCACCGGATACTTAAAATCGCATCAACGAAATGTTTAGGGCTGAGGTCATAAAGCAACATGAGAAATACCTTGGATTGCCATCATTGGTGGGGAGGTCAAAATGAAATACATTCCAACAGCTAAAAGAGCGTTTGGCAAATAAGCTACCGGGTGGAAGGAGAAGTTATTATCCAATGCGGGTAAGGAGGTACTGATCAAGGCAGTTGCACAGGCCATTCCAGCACATACCATGAGCTGCTTCTTGTTGTCGGCCAACTTATGTGATGAGATGACGAGTATTGTCTGAAATTTCTGGTGGGGACAAAAAGGGGGGGAAAGAAAAATGGCGTGGATGAAATGGGATAAGCTGTGTGAGCCAAAAACCAAAGGTGGGTTGGGGTTCAGAGACTTGAGGGCTTTTAATCTTGCTCTATTGGCAAAGCAAGGTTGGCGACTCCAACAAGGAAGAAACTCTCTTTTCTATCAGGTCTATAAGAACAAGTACTTTCCTGAAGATGATTTTATCCATGCAAAGAAAGGCCACCACCCTTCCTTTGCTTGGAGAAGCACTTGGGCAGCCCAATCCTTAATAAGTGAGGGGGCTAGGTGGTAGGTGGGGAATGGTGAGAGTATTAGCATATGGAAGGACAAATGGACTGCTAATCCATCTACTTACTGCATAGTCTCACCGCAGAGAATTCTACCCATGGAAGCGAAGGTTTGTGTACTCATTGATGCAGAAAATGGAGAGTGGAAAGCGGATCTGATCCGGGAAGTCTTCCTAGAGCATGAGGCTGACTCCATACTGAGCATCCCCTTAAGCACATTACTACCAGCTGATAAACTGGTATGGGCAGCAGTTGCTAATGGGAAATTTAGTGTGAAGAGTGCATATAACTTAGCTGGAAGTGGTGAGAAAAAGGATGGGGGAGAGTGCTCAGATTCTTCAATCATGAAACGCTTCTGGCAGAGTTTATGGAGAGCAAAGGTCCCAAATAAGGTTAGAGTTTTTGGATGGAAAGCTTGCCAAAACATTTTGCCTACAAAAATGAATCTATTCCATAGGCAAGTAACTGATGACCCAACTTGTGAAGAGTGTGGCCTTGAACCTGAAACTGTCCTCCATGTGCTCTGCCAGTGCCCGAAGGCCAAAGAAGTTTGGACCCATTGTCATCTACTTCATCGAATTGAGGGCAAGGGAGACTTTACTGATGTGCTTTGTTCTAATGGAAAGAACCAGGATCAAGACTCAAATTTGATGCATATGATTTTGATGATTGCATGGAGTATATGGCGAAATAGAAATGAAAGGAGGTATGGGGGAAAAAACCTTGCTGCTGCTGCAATATATGGGACAACCATGACAATGTTACAGGAGTATTATGCAGCCCAAGAAAATGTAAGCCAAACTCGGGATGCCTCACCATGCCAAAATAAATGGACACCTCCACCACATGGGTGGTATAAGGTGAACACAGATGGTGCAGTTTTTTCAAAGCAAAGATGGGCTGGTATTGGAGTGATAGTGAGGGATGAGCAAGGAAGGGTGCTCGCAGCTATGAGCAAGCAACTACAGGTCCCATTGGGTGCGTTGGAGATTGAGGCTAAAGCACTTGAAGCTGCTGCTGGCTTTGTAAAAGATATTGGTGTCCAAAAGGTAATTTTTGAAAGTGACAGCTTGGTGGTATGTTCAGCTATTCAAGGGGCAACAGAGCCTCCCATAACTATTGCAAATATCATCTCAAGTACCATTCAGATTATGCAGCAGTTTTGCCAGGTTGAAGTCCAACATACGCGAAGGGAGGGAAATAGAGCAGCTCATGGCCTTGCACGGCATGCTCAAACTATAAATGACTTTGTAACATAGATGGAGGAAACTCCAACCATTATAAACTCTGAAATATTTTCGGATGTACACTAGTTTGTTTCAACTTGAATGAAATGGAGTACTGGTTTCTTATCCAAAAAAAAAAAAAAAAAAAAAAAGAAGGAATAAATGAAACGACAGATACGTATGAGAGAAATTAAAATGACCAATAGTTTACACATAACAACAATAAATTATCATTTTTACCAAAAATAAAGAAAAAAAGAAAAAGAAATGACCACGTCAGACTGGCTGTACCAGCACTTAAGGTTACAAAAGCTGTGAAAAATCATCAAAGTGGATCTGGAGTTCCACGTGGGTTTTTTTTTTTTTTTTTTTTTTTTTAATTCACATCACACTGCAACATGATATATACAAATTTTAAAACTCAAGTTTGCTAAATCCAATTTTAAGTCAAAACTTGAGGTTAAAAAAAGTCTGCATTACTAATAACTTCAATCATGCTATTTTTTTCAAATTTTCTTTTAAAAATACTATGCACAAATTTTGCCTTCAGAAATCAAAGCCCTCTTTCTTGGTCTCCCTCCACTCTCCCATCTCCGAAAGCACCTCACCCTTTCATTCCTCACCCATCTCCACAACCATCCAGTTTTCCTAACGAATAAACACACAATGGCACAAAAAATGAATCCAAATCCACTGGAATTAAAATCATCACCGCTGACAGTTTTTCGCCCAATCAAATGTCCTAGTCTCCGAGTCGGCAAAGACTCCCACAAGATCAAAAAGCCTCCCCCATGTAGGCCGCCAGTAATTATTCACGAAACCTCAGCCTCCATGGTCCAAAGACTCTCATGCTATTCTGGCGACGGAGATTTAGTACCTGTGGCAAGACTGGCCTCTATAGTAAAGACCAACCCATAAAAAAAAAATAGATAGAGACAGAGCCACCAGTACTAACACAACTACTGCTATGTTGAAAGAAGAAAGTGTAGGAGTCGTAATAGAAATATTACGTCAGGCAAGTACTCATCCGGGATCGCCGGAGCCATCGACTTTGCCTCCAATCCGAGATGGGTTTTTCTTGCCGGCGGCGAGGCTGGCCTCTATAGTAAAGGCCAGCCCATCAAAAAGAGACACAGACAGAGCCGACAGTACTAACACAACTACTGCTATGTTGGAAGAAGTAGTAGAAATATTAAGTCAGGCAAGTACTCATCCCGGGATATTATCGCCATCGCCGTCGACTTTGCTGCCGATCCCAGATGGGTTTTTCTCGCTGGTGATAGAGCCGCGGAGTCTTATGCTGAAGCATGAGCTGAGCCCACTTTGGCACAACCCGTTCATGGCCAGTACTTCTGGTTTGTTCTCAGCTCCTTTGATCTCCCCATCTCCTTCTTGCATGGACCTCTTCAACCTTTTCTATGCTGTTTTGAATGCCAAAACTGAGATCTCCGAGGAACTCATAAAAAATGGTGGCGACCTTGCGGAACAGCAACCAAGGAGAGCTTGCTTCCAGGTATTGGTTATTCGCGCCTTAGAACCATCTCTTTCAAAACAAAATTCACATTATCTTGTTTACTCGCATTTCATTAAAATATCTATTTTTATTTTTATTTTTTTTATATATACAATCATCTTTATCCACTTTTTCATTCATTCTTAGGATAAAGAATAAAAATTAAATGTAAAATAAATTACAAATAGCAATAATGTATTTTTATATAATTTCGTATGACATGATGCGGGTAAATTTTGGGTTTAGTTGGCTAAGAGTATTTGCATCGGTTAGTGCAAATATTTGTGTCCATTTTAGCATAAAATTTTACCTTTTTTTAATATACATATTCACTTTAGGGATAATTACAGTAAACCCACCTGAGGTTAGGCCCGTTTTCACTTTGCCTACCCGTGGTTCAAAACTTATCACTTTACCCACCTGAGGTCCCTTCCGTTATCACTTTACACACCTGAAATCCCTTCCGTTAGAGATCTGTTACCCACCTTTCCCTTTGCCGTTAAAAGAACACATTTTTAGAGAAAAACAAACATAACACGAATCAAAAAGTTAGAGTATGAATTTTTTTGAAAGAGCTTGGAGGGTTTTTAGAGTTGAGTTCAAGGGTATGGTTCTGTGTAATGATCTCTGTTGTGAAATAAATGGCCAAACCAAAATAAATAAAAAAAGAGGTATGAACACTCTTCACTCTTCAAACAACGACCCAACCCAGAACACATGGGTGGTTCATAATCGTTTTTCCCCTTCAACGACCCAACCCAGAACACTCTTCACTCATCAACATGATCTTCCCCTTCAACATGATCTTCAAACAATGACCCAACCCAGAACACCAACGGCCAAACGGCCAAACAACCAAACAGCAGCAACGACCTAACCCAGAACACATGATCAAAAAATTTTCAAACCCAGAACATGGGCTTCTTGACGATATGATCGGGGCTTCTCGCACCCATCCCGTTGAGAGTTCTTGGACATCCAGTGGCTGGAAAAGCCTTGGCGGCTTGTAGTAACTCCGACGCGGTGGTTCTCGGCTCTGTTAAGGTGGGTTTCTCGTTAGGCTCAGTCTCCGATGCCGAGGTTACTCATGGACGAGGCTATCGTGACTCTAGGTCCACCGGTGTTATGGTGGGTAGCTCAACGATGGCGGAGATTGAGGCTCCGAGTCTGACAGTGGTGTCGCCGATCCTTGGTCGGTATCCATGGGTGGTTCATAATCGTTTTTCTCCTCTCTCAGACCTGGGTGATTGGGTTGTTGATGAGTTTGTGGAAGGGGAAGATCATGTTGAAAGTACAAAAGAGCCACCACCGGTGTAATACTTGTTTTAATTTCAAACAATTTGATTTGTAGTTGTTTGGAATTTTATTTCTTACATTCATATACATTTGTTTTTAATATCAAACCCTAACTTTTTGATTCGTGTTATGTTTGTTTTTCTCTAAAAATGTGTTTGTACACACAATTTTCGTAAAAGATAAATCACACGATCACGAAATAGTGTAACAAATAATCAATTTGTATTTGATTTGTATATATGTGAGTACAATCCTCTGTATGAATCTTTACAATGAAAGAGTACAATAAATTCCTCTAATTCGATCTCCAAGAAACTTTACGATCCGAAGGGGCTATGAAGCTTGATCTTGAATCGTGCTTTGATGTCTCCAAGTTGAATGAATAGTTGAAGGTGCTTGATTTGATGCGAGGGCCGTTGGCTTGATCTCGAACTAGATTAAAGGAGAATCCCCACTTTGATTTGAAGAAGTAGGAATGGGCCTTGATGAACAATGAAATTCTCGTGAACTTTAGAGATGACTCTCTATTTTGGCAGAGTGTCAGTAGTGTTCTCTCAAAGTGTTCTCTCCCCGTGTTCTCATATGAGAAGCCCCTATTTATAGGCAACTCATTCGTATTTAATTTGGAATTTTCTCTCAGCATTTATTGAGAGCTAATTATGGATTTAATTTAGTCTCCCATTTAATAAGAGCTTTCCATATAGGTCTTTTCTTCTGACGTTGCCATATGGTTTTCTTATTTGATGTTGCCACATGGCTTGATTTCATTTGCTGATTGTCCACCTCATCAATTGGAGATTAATTTGATCACAAATATTTTATCATGAACAATCGGACGACTATGAATACATCATAAAATTTTAATGTCTACAAATGCCCCCACTTCAAGATTCGGCTTTGCTCCCAATTGTCGTGCAAGGAAGACGAGGCTTGAAGTATTTTATTAATCTCAATTTGGACTAAGTTCACGGAAAGCAAGACCTTCATCCACGTACATGAAGGATTTAGACAATTGACAGTCCATCCACGTAAAGGAGAATTTCAACTTGTCTTTGTTGTTATTGTTGTTGTTGTTTTTTTTTTTTTTTTTTTTTTTTTTTGGTGACAGTTGACACCTTGTGGGCTTGATTGCACAAGAGACATTTTTTTTTTTTTTTTTTTTTAAACCACAAGCCCACGTTGGTCTCCTTTGTAGAGTTAGTGTTGAAGTTGTCTTGCTTGGCAAGGGCCACTTTCACGGGCATGGTCACGCACAAAAGACTTCCCCTTGCAAGCCCACCTTAGTTTTATTAGGCAGGTCGGTGCCGCAATTGTCTTGCTCGGCAAGCATTTTTTTTTTTTTTTCTTTAGCCACACCCTTACAAATTACGAGGGTTTCTTGTGAGTGCTAGGCCCTATAAAAGGACTCGATGTTTTACGGGTTAGAGGAAATTGAGCGCCGTTCTTCTTCTTTTCTTTTGAGTTTTTTTTTTTCTTCAGCCGTAGCAGGCATTCTTCTTCTTTTTCCATTCTTTCTTGTGCTTGTCTTTGTATTTTCTTTGTTATTATTTTGTGCTGAATGACTTGATTTAATCTGTGCAGGTCATAGAAGTTGGAACTGCGTGAGCCAAGCATCAATTTCAAGCAAGCTAGCATCTTGTCCTTCTTGTCTCGGTGTCCAACGGATTCGAGCAACAGCGGTCCTCTCGTCACCTCTAGACTCCGGGTTTGTAAGCTTCTTCTGCGCATCCATTCCACTGTCCCTTGTCTTGCGACCATTGGTGTGAGTGCTTCATCTGTGCAACCTTCTCACTGCCTCCGTCTTGCGGCCATTAGTGCGAGAGCTTCATCGGCGCATCCACTCTTCAGTGCGAGAGCATCATCGGTGCACCTTTTTGACTCCCTTTGCCACTGCCTTCGTCCCGCGATCATCAGTGCAAGAGCATCATCGGTTCACCTTTCATCATTGCAAGAGCTTCGTCGGCGCATCACTGCCTTCATCACTGCCTTTGTCTTGCGACCATCGGCGCGAGAGTTCCGTCAACACATCCTCCTCGCTGCCTTTACCATTGCCTTTGTAGTGCGAGAGCTTCGTCGGCGTGTACTTCTACCATTGCGAGAGCTTCGTCGGCGCATCCTTCTCACTGCCTTTGTTCTACAACCATAGGTGCGTAGCTTTGTTCGCGTATCCGTCGTCTCCATTTCGCAGCTGTTGGCGCCGGAGCATTGAGAGAGCCACATATCGGATTCAAGCACCCATTGTTATCGTTTGAAGGCAATACTGCAGTGAAATCTCTGCTTCATCTCTAAAGTACGCTTCTCTTCTTTCAGCGTCTTGCAAATTCGAGCATCTGCAGTTTCATCCTAGACTTTGTGCTGCTGCCTTCCTCTTAGACTTTGTGCTGCTGCCTACATCTTCACGTGACAACCAAGGTGCACACTAAATACACGCCTAAAGCTTCAATGCCCCCATGCGGACACATGGTTTCCTTATAGCCTTGAATTGCAATGCCATGCCTAATAACCAATAAGCTGAAACATGGTTTTCCAAGTTTGGATAATGGACATGCAAGCCTCTACGTGTCCTTCTCTTCACATGCATGTTAATGCAAGCCTCTACGTGTCCATCATATGGTTATTTCAACACCTACACATGGTGTTTGCATGTTAATGTCAAATGAGTTTAAGTCTGAATGCCACATGCCCCTTCTTTCTCATAAGCCGTGCTTTTTTTTTTTTTTTGGTTATTATTATTATTTATTTTATAAATTTATTAATAAAGAGAATTTATTGGTTCAGGCTTGCCAATCCTTTGCTCGATTTTGTGACTCTTCTACGTTTGCTCAAGTCGTGATCTCTACGAGCTTCGTCTCCTCCAAGTGGCCGCCATCAAGTGCACTTCATCATGGTCATCTTTACGACTCATCAAGGACTCTTAATGATCAATCTGTCACTCTCTTGCGCTCTACGAACGAACCCCCGGAGAAAGGCGTCGTCTTGAAAGTCCATCCACTTGGTAGCAGTGTCCCTTCATCCTCTTCTACTACCATTCCTCGTCCTCCAAGTCTATCTCAATGGTGGGTCGAATCATCTCACGAACTACACGACCCGAATAGAAAGGATTCGCATGTCACTTCGAGGACGTTTACTTTGGCCTCCAACCTTCATTCAACCGCAGACCATGTCCATCCATTCCCTCTCCTTAGTTGTCGGATAAGTGCGAGAGAAGTGCAATGGGCCCTACCTTCTTCCAAGACTCCTCCACTCCAATATAGGGGTGAGTTTTTCTACCTCCCTAAATATTGGGAGTGGCTAGAAGACATATTGAGCCGCAATACTAAAGTCTTAAGCGATGCCCATCTTTATGAGCCGCTGCGTGCATCATTATTCACATATGACCGAAACACCCATGTCTTGCAAGCCTTCTTAGAGTGCTGGTGTACGGCTACAAACACGTTGCACACGTCTGTAGGAGAGGTCTCCATCAGCTTATGGGACTTGCACTCGATCGGTGGGCTTCCCGTGTGTGGCTCATTTTACGAAGAGGTCGTTCCCAACTCGAAAGACATATCATCTCTCCCCTCATGCTGTCATCATCTATTTGCTACCTTCCATCACTTGAGTCTTGAGCTTGGTGGTTCGCACTTGGTCACTACGGCCTCATGGGTGAAGTTTTGGTTCCGTGGCAAGTCTAAATATCAGAAACCGTCGATTAGAAGGTCACTAAAGAGGAATGCAAGAGGCAAGCAATCTCATAACCCCTCTGGTAAAATTGATGCCCCCAGAATTCTAACTAAAGAGGACGAGGCTCCCTTCAATGTGCTCGAAGTGGAGAGAAGGCTTATAGAAGAGACTTGGTTAGCTGCTTTGATCTCGTGTTGGCTGTGCGAGTTCGCTCTTCCCGACGGGGGACCAAACTTAATCAGGCCTGGTGTTTTCAAGAGCGCAAGTGCAATGGCTCGTGGTAAAAGATACTGCCTTGCAGTCCCAGTCTTAGCCAACATTTATAGGGGCCTGAATGAAATTGCGTCTTCTAAGACTCCTAGTAAATGTGATGCCACTTTTCCTGCACACTATTTGAATGCTTGGTTGGCCGAATACTTCGACACTCACTTTGAACTTGAAGGGTCTCGCTCCAAGGCTGTTCCGCGCATGTTTAGATACTCCGGAGAAGGTGCAGCCAAGCATTATGACGAGGTTACAGCCCGTAAGCTATTTCGTGCCGTTAGTAGCTTCAAGTTTCATCGCTTAGGCCTTTTTAAAGGCCACCGAGAGATTCTGGTGGATGATGAAAAGCTATCTAGCTCTTATGTAGATTACTTCATCAGCCAACGCTCTAGCTACTTAGCCTCTCGTCGCGGAAGTACATGTATAGTTGAGCCATATAGCCCTCACCGCTTTGGTCGACAGTTCGGTTTCAATCAACACATCCCTGGGGAACTTAATGAGGACTTTCGCACCGTCACCTTAGAGCAAGTGGTATGCTTCTGGCACCGATGTCTTCGTCTTGATACCAATTCAAAGTTCTTGATCCCTGCCTGCCCATCTGAGCACGGGGCTCCATGCACGAAGGACTATGTGAATTGGTGGGCTAGAAGATCTGATGGTTTCTTTTCAAGTAGGGCGGAGCAACCAATTGGGAATGTTAACCCAAGCAAGATAAGACTCAAAATAAAACAGCCTAATGAAGTAGTTGAACCCGTGAAGCGCCGAAGCGATGGGAAACCCTCTTTTGGGATTTCAGAGGCTACTGATGAGTCTTCAGGAGGAGCGTGCTTGGACAAGGCACATTCTCCTAAGCGTGGGCCTTCTTGCATAGTCTCAACGTCTCAAGACGTGGAGGTGACCAAAGGTAAGGGTGCGTCAGATTCCGAGCGAAATAGTGGCAACTCAGATTCTCACTGGAGACGTAAAAGGCAGAGGGACAATCCTAGCAAGAATCTGGATCATGAGGGGGTCACTCAGGCGACTAACCGTGGTGTCGATATGGATTCGCTTCCTGACCCTTCTGGTGGCAGTGCACAAGTGAGTCTTAATTCTCTTTTTGATGATTTTGATCTTGAATCCATAAAAGACCTTTGTTTCCTTCACGATGACCTTGAAGCTATTTCTGGTATCCAAGAACTTTTTGAGAATGACAATCTTGGAATTCTTCCAATGCAGGATGACAATTACCCTTCGAAAAGAGCAGGAGAGAAGTGTACACTAGCTGCCACTAGTCCTTCTACGAGCAAGTTTTCCATTCAAGGTCCAACAGCCTTTGATTTGGCTACTAAGGAAATTGACCCATCACATTCAGGGAAGACTAACGCCACTCCTTCTTCCGAACCTATTCACAAGCCTTCAAGGGACATGACTCGAAATAAATCCATTATGTGTAGTTCAAGCATCCCAGCCACTTCAACTGTCACAAAGTTTGAACCTGACGATTTGATTTCGAAGGCCGATCGACAGCGTGCAAAAATGCTAGGAGGGGAATTAATTGAGAAGGTCGTCAAAACCCCTTTTACTTTTGTGACTTCATTTAGAGATGGAGTCGAGAAAATCCTTCAAGTTATCGCTCAAATAAAAGTTGTGGACGCAACGCCTTTAAGGGAGCGTATTTCGAAATATATGGATGATGTAGACCGATATTCTTCCCTCCATCATGCTCTTTCACAAGGCATCGCACCTGAAGACAAGGAACAGAAGCTTACTGACGCTCGACATCGTCTCACTCTTGCCTTTGACTCGGAAACCATTAAGATCGAGCAGAAAGTTGCAATCAAGGCGAACTTAGACAAGGCCTTAGCTAGAGAGATTGAATTGAAGAAGGAACTTGAGTCACTTTCAATGCAAAAGGCAGAGTTTACAGCGTCGAGCGCCCTTTGTGATGCAGAACTGGCCCAGCAACAAGTGATTATTTCTCAAATCAAAGGGGAGGTTTCCAAGATTGAGGCTACTCCAACCTTAGAAGCTTCCGATGATGCAAAACTTAGAGAGCTACAAGGATTACTAGAGACTAGCAAAGAGGAGTTGAGGCATTTAGATTGGATAGGTTAATCTTTTTTTTTTTTTTTTATTGATGTAGTCATTACAATGTAACGACACCTATCTCATTATTAATAAAGAAATTCATTTATTTCCGGCTCAATGTTTGCTCCCCTCTTTTTTTTTTTTTTTTTTTTTTTGGCGACTGTGCTTAGCAAAGGATGCTAGGCTGCCTACATACCCAAAAGAGATCAAGTCATAACGTAGTTCAAAAGGACTTATTAAAAAAAAAAAAAAATTAAAGTACATATGTGACTGAACTTAGTAACGAATACCAAGCTGCCTACGTACCCAAAAGGGATCAAGTCATAACGTAGTTCAAAAGGACTTATTAAAAAAAAATTTAAAGTACATATGTGACTGAACTTAGTAATGAATACCAAGCTGCCTACATACCCAAAAGGGATCAAGTCATAACGTAGTTCAAAGAAGTAGGTTTTTTTTTTTTTTTTTTTTTTTTTTTTTTTTTTTTGTCCCTAACTTTTGCCCAGGTCGCCTCTTTCAAGGTTTTCAACCTAGCGGGAATTTTTTTTTTTTTTGGTGGGCAGTTTAAGCTCTTACCGAGGAGCATCTCCAATACTTCATGCATAGTATCGCTTCAGGAACTTTGCATTTATGGGACCTACCCTCAGGCCATCCCCATCGACTATCTTGTAAGCACCATTAGTGTAGACCTCCTGCACGACATAGGGGCCATCCCATTTTGATGTGAACTTGTTCCTAGTCTTGTGAGAGATGTTGATGGGCCTTTGCATAGCAAGTACTAGGTCCCCTACTTGGAAAGATCGAGGTCGAACTCTCTTGTTGAACGCTCGCGAAAGCCGCGCTTGGTAGCATTCAAGATGTTGTTGAGCTTCCAATCTCTTTTCATCAAGTGCTTCCAACTCTTCGAGTCTTAAACGTGCATTTTCTTCATTTGTGAGCCCTTCTTGGATAGCAATTCGAAGTGATGGAATTTGTCGCTCCAAAGGCAGGACTGCTTCGACACCATATACTAATGAATACGGAGTGGCTTGCGTGGGTGTCCTGTATGTTGTTCGGTATGCCCATAAAGCTTCTCCAATCTTTTCATGCCAATCCCTCTTCGAACGCTCTACTACCTTTTTCAACAAATTGCAAAGTGTCTTGTTGAAAGCCTCAGCAAGACCGTTGGCTGGCGCGTTATACATGGATGACTTGTATTGCTTGAACTCAAACTTCTCGCATAATTGGGTCACCAAACTATTGTAGAATGGCTTACCGTTATCTGTGATGATATAGCGAGGGACACCATATCGATAGATCAAGTGAGTCCTGATGAAGTTCACCACATTTTCCTTCTTTACTTCCCTGAGAGGTATAGCTTCCGCCCATTTAGAAAAATAGTCGGTCGTAGCTAATATGTACAGGTGACCCCCTGACGACTTAGGCAATGGTCCTACAACATCGAGTCCCCATGCATCGAAAGGCCAAGACGCAACTGTGGGGTGCAGGGGCTCCGGTGGTTGATGGATGTAGTTCGCATGAAGCTGGCACGCTTCACATGTCTTTGCATAGTCCATACAATCCTTGACCATGGTGGGCCAATAATAACCCATTCGTTTTATCCGGTGATACAACTTGGGGCCAGACTGATGGGCGCCACACACTCCTGAATGAGCCTCTTCCATGGCTTGATCACCTTCCTCCTTCCCAAGACATCGTAAGAATAGACCGTCAAAAGACCTCCTGTATAATGTGCCCTTATAATGTATAAAACGGGGCGCCCTTCGCCGTACCTCAGTCTTGTGACGGGGATCTTCAGGTAGCTTACCATGTTCCAAGTAATCAATTAGGGGTTGGCGCCAGTCCTCATCCTCCACTATAGATATTGATATGGCATTCGTTGCACTCACATCTTCTTTTGTGTAAGAGAGCACCCAACGGTTGCAGACAGGGACATTTGCCTTTTCACCTTCCGACAGAGCCAACGTGGTGGCTAGGTTGGCTAGAGCATCTGCCATCCTATTCTCGTTTCTGGGAATATGCTCCAAGGAAACTCCATCGAACTTCTCAATTAGTTGTGTAGCCATCTGAAAGTAAGGAATCAAACCCTCATGTTTAACTTCATATTGTGTCAAAAGTTGATTGATTACCAACTTGGAATCGTCATAGACTTCTAAGTATGAGATCTTCATATCAAGGGCCATTTGGAGGCCTGCAATAAGGGCTTGATACTCCGCAACATTGTTTGAACATGGTTCACTAAGCACAAAGGCAAACGGCAATACTTGTTTTTGTGGCGACACGAAAACAACCCCAGCACCAGATTCCTCTTGCCGTGCGGCTCCATCAAAGAACATCATCCAAGGTGGGAGGATTTCAGTGTACAATACATCTTCATCTGGAAAATCATCTGAGAGCTCCCATTCGGCAGGAATGGGATGATCAGCAAGGAAATTTGCTAGGGCTTGCCCCTTGATGGCCTTTTGGGGCACATACATGATTTCAAACTCTTGAAAAGCCACAGCCCATTTTGCCAACCGTCCAGACATGATTGCCCTAGACAAGACGTATTTGACCGGATCTATCTTTGCAACCAAGTGTATTACGTGTGCTTGCATGTAGTGCCTTAATTTTTGAATGGAGAAGAAAAGTGCAAGACACATCTTCTCTATTGGAGAATACCTTAGTTCTACCCCAGTTAACTTTCGACTAAGGTAATACAATGCTTTCTCTTTTTCTTCTTCATTTTTCTGAGCTAAGAGGGCCCCAAGTGATTGTTCTTGTGCAGCAATGTAGAGCACTAGAGGTTTTCCTGGCATGGGCACTCCTAAGACAGGCGGGTTCAGCAGATATCTTTTAATGCTCTCAAATGCATTCCTGCAAGCCTCATCCCATTCAAAGGTGGCATCTTTCCTCATCAATCGACTGAATGGTTGACACCGTCCTGCTAGATTAGATATGAAACGTCGAATGTATGCAAGATGGCCTTGTAAGCTTCGAAGCTCTCGCAGGTTCTTTGGTTCAGGCATCCTTTGGATAGCGTCTATTTTAGATTGATCCACTTCAATACCTCGATGTCGAACAATAAAGCCTAGAAACTTCCCAGATGTGACACCAAACGCGCATTTGAGAGGATTCATTTTGAGTTGATATTTCCTTAGCCGATTAAATACGATGCGCAAGTCCCGTAAATGATCCCCTCTTTTCTTTGTCTTAACAACTAAATCGTTAACATAACATTGCACAATTTTGTGGAGTATGTCATCAAAAATTCGTTGCATTGCCCGTTGATATGTTGCACCAGCATTCTTGAGCCCAAAAGGCATCACCTTATAACAGTAGATCCCCTTTGGAGTTTGAAAAGCTGTGAGCTCTTCATCCTCGGGTGCCATTCGAATTTGGTTGTATCTTGATGAGCCATCCATGAATGATAATACTTCATGACCCATAGTCGCATTAACCATAAGTTCTGTATTTGGAAGTGGGAAGTCATCCTTTGGGCACGCTCTATTCAAGTCTCGAAAATCAACACAAACTCGAATTTGTCCATTCTTCTTTTTAACAGAGACAATGTTTGCAATCCACTTTGGGAATTGTACTTCTCGGATGAATCCTGCTTGCTCAAGTTTGTTAACTTCTGCCTCAATTTGTGGGAGGAGTTCGGGTCGAAAACGGCGTTGGGCCTGCTTGATTGGGCGCACTCCTTGCTTTATTGCTAACCGGTGAACTGCAATTGTTGGGTCTAAACCTGGCATCTCCTTGTATGTCCAAGCGAACACATCTTTGTACTCCATTAAAAGCTCAAAGTATTTGCTTTCTTCCTTCGATGTCAAAAGCGAACTTACGTAGATCGGGCGAGGTTCCTCGTCAGTTCCTAAGTTTAATTCTTTGAGCTCATCTACAGTAGCTTGCCCCCCGTCTTCTATTGCTCGAGGGGCTTCATTTGGTTCATCATCCGATGCATCTGATTCAGAATCAGTTTCCGCCGTCACATGGTAAGAAGGAAGGACTAATGTCTCGTGATCCTTCTCCCCATCATCAACTTGCTTCTCGAGCTCTCGTGTGTGCACAATAGTCCGCCGCTTTACTTTAAGGGAGTTTCCTGTACTAACTTCTACAGTCAACTCACGTTTCATGCGCGAAGGGATAAGGCTGTAAGCTTCAGTGCCCTTTCTCTTTTGTAGGCCACTTTTCTCCTCCTTGGGTTGTGGGGTATCAGTTGAGCTACTCGTAGACCCAAGCCTATCAAATGCCGACCTACGCGTACGTGAGGTTCCTTCTTTCGTAGGGAGAGAGATGCTTAATCTATTAAATACTGACTTTCGAGGAGCAGCTGTTCCTAGACGATCAAATACAGAAGATCTTGACACAAGCTTCGGCTTCCCCTCCTCCTCAACTTCAAAAGTGATGTGCTGTGATGTTGCTTTTTTTGCTTTTCCTTTGGCTGAGATTCGAACTGGCTCTTGTGATGAATACCCCAGCCCGGTTCTAGGAATCTCAATTGCATAACCTTGTTGCTTCAGTTTGCTTTGGGTCGAGTTAAGCCCATGTGACTTTTCTTCCACGTAATCTGAATAAAGTTGTCCCAATTGCGGAGGATTTTGGAAATCATAGCCTGATTTTGCCAAAAGTGTATACGCTTTAGGGTCGAAACCCTCTTCTGTCCTTCTGACTGGCAATGAATCTTCTTCAACAAGGTTACGTGTGGCTCTAGTGAAACCTTTGAGTGGGGGTTTTGTGGATGCCACTTGGCCTAGCTTCGGTAATGGTAAGGTGAAATCACTTTTAAGGATGGCGATATCTTCCTCTTGAATAGACTTTTTGCACTTGTCCTTAATCTCCATTGTCAACCCGAATGGGGATTGCCCCTCCTTTCGTTTAGACGCGGGCACATATCGTAAGACCATGGGTGCTTCTTTCTTCTCTTCACGAAACTTCTGTCTTACTTCAGAGTTAGGTTTTGGACCTTCCGTGAGGGGCTCGCCTCCTTCCTTACGTTTTGCCTTCTTCTTTTCCATAGACTCTTCTTGTGGTACATCATAGGTTGTGTCGCAATCCAAGTAAAACTTGGCATCCGCAAAGTGAGATTCTGCCACTGTAAATGGTTGCAAATCTGCTGTCACCACCTTTACTTGCTTGCCATCACAATACTTGAAGCATTGATGCAATGTAGAAGGTACAACACCATTCCCATGAATCCATGGTCATCCTAACAACAGGTTATAGGAGGTCTTCGAATCGATCACATGGAAGAGAGGTCTTGCTTTTAACTCATTAATAGTCACATCTAACCGAATCATACCGATTGCCCTTTGTCCTTCTTGGTTGAAGCCCTGGATGACGAGTCGACTTTTAGATAACTCTTCCATAGATATGCCTAGGCGCCTCATTGTTCCTTTAGGCATTATGTTGACGGCAGACCCATCGTCTATGAGGATGCGGCTTACTTTTTCCCCCCGTGTGTAACCTGAGACAAAAAGTGGTCGATTATGTGGTTTGGAGCCCAATAGGAGATCCTCATCAGCGAACGTCATCTTGTCGTGGCAATGAGCACATATAGCAACTGTTTCTTCCGAGGCATGGGTTTCGCCTTCCTCTTCCTTTGTTCCTCTGGTTTCTTCAAGGTTTACTTTTTCCTCCTTTTCGGTGAGGTCTTCTTGATCATCAACATCGTGGCAAGAAACCATGTAAGTGGTTGTCATTAGGCCCTCTGTAAGAAAGCCTTTAGGGAAAAACTCATGCAGCGTGACCGACAAGGGGCCTTCATTCGGACGAGCTCCCTTTCTTTGTTCCTTCAGACCATTTGTTCCCTTCCCCTTGGGAGCAACTTTTGAATCGTTTGCTTGAAGTTCTCTTTTCTTGTAAGGAACATTGGGTTTTGGGTTACACTGTTTTCGAAATCTCTTGTAGGTCACAAAAGTCCAACCCTCTTCGTCACCTACCAATTCGTCGTTAGCTCTATCATCATCTTGAGGGTTGAAACATGACGTGTGCATAGGCTCAAACGTCCCAAATTGGATGTGCTTGCAATATGCCCTTGATGTTGATGGCAAGGTAGACCGTTCTTCCGTTGGAGTTGGTGACTTCACAGAAATTGGGGATCCAATAGCGAACGTTGCATGATTTTCCTCAGCAGTTTCATCTAGGTCTAAAAGAATTTTACCCTCCTTTGCAAGCCTTAGTATAAGGTCCTTTAGAACAAAACATTTTTCCACAGGGTGACTTACAACTCGATGGTATACGCAATATTTTGGGTCGTTGGTACGCCCCATTTCATGTGGACGCTTACATTCTGGAAGCTTGATCACATTCTTCTCTAATAAGTCCTCGAGCATGCCTTGAACGTCGGCATCTGGAAATGGATACGTCTTTTCTTCCATCTCCTTCAAAGTCAATCGGTGCTTCTCCCGTTCTTGCATTGGACCAGCCCTTTTCTCCGTTCTCTTATTCTCTTTACTGGAGATCTTCACAGGCTCCACAGCAATAGCCATAGATTCCTTAACCATGGATCTGGAAGACTTATCCCCCTTCTTCATATCTTTCTTCTCTTTATGCTGCTGGTCGACAGGTAAGCCTTTTTCCCCATGGCTAGATAGACTAAGCTCCATGTCATGGGCTCGGGTAGCAAGCTCCTCAAAGGTGTGAGGTTTGATTCCTTGGAGAATGTAAAGCAACCCCCAGTGCATACCTTGGATGCACATTGCCACTCCTGAAGACTCGGAAAGGCGATCTTTGCAGTCAAGACTCAATGAGCGCCAACGATTGATGTAGTCTACCACTGGTTCATCTTTCCATTGCTTCGTGTTGGTTAATTCCAACATGCTTACGGTACGTCGGGTACTGTAGAAACGGTTCAAGAATTCCCTTTCCATTTGCTCCCAGCTATCAATGGACTCGGGTTCGAGATCCGTGTACCAATCAAAAGCATTTCCTCGAAGAGTACGCACAAATTGCTTCGTGAGCAAGTCCCCATCCATACCAGCATTATTGCAAGTCTCGATGAAATGAGCAATATGTTGCTTAGGATTCCCTTTCCCATCGAACTATTGAAACTTAGGAGGTTGGTAACCCGCAGGCATCTGTAAAATGTCAATCCTCTTGGTGTATGGTTTTGAATACATCAGAGAGTTTTGTGGTGCCCCACCATATTGAGCTCGGATGGTGTTCGTTATCATGTCCTGTAACTGCTGGACCGATAGAGATGAAATTGAGGTAGAGCTCCCTTGTGGACCACCAGCCTTCTTTGGAGAAGATGTGTGAGCATCTTGGGATGTATGTTGATGCATGTGAGAATGACCTTTGCTAGACTCCCCTCGATTCTGAACCTCAAGCTTGTTCATAAGCGTGGCGATTTGAAGGTCCTTCTCCTCCACAGTCTTGGTAAGCTTAGCTATAGCATGTCCCATTTCAGCAATCTTTTCGTCAATGGTGGCAGTCTCTGTCATCATGGCCGCCATAGCTATCGTACGAGAAGAATTTTCTGAGAAGATAGATGAAGTGACTTCTTGGGGAGATCCTTGGGAAGAACCTGACTGTGAAGCATTACTCGACCCAGCATCTGATGCAGAATAGTGATATTTGCTCCCAATCATTGAGTCCTCTGGAATGAATGATGAATCTCCCTTCCTAGAGGAAGTGTGCTTGCTTGTCCTCAAAGTGCTCAAGGAGATGATAGTCTTTGGCTGGGTTGGGGCACTTATGAGCTTCGTCATAGGAGCTTTTCCCTCGACTTCTTGTGATGTGAGGAGTCTCATTGCCTTAGCTTTGTTTCGAGTCATGGGACCTATGGAAGTACTGCTGCTTGTTGATCCCCCAAAGCTTTTGGTAGCATTCTTGGAAATCTGAGACTTCTTCGAGGCCATTGAACTAGATGGATTGGAGACTTGAAGATTTCTAGGATGGAGAAAGAGATGAGAGGCAGAGAGGTCCCACTGGGCGTGCCAGAAATTTGTACACACAATTTTCGTAAAAGATAAATCACACGATCACGAAATAGTGTAACAAATAATCAATTTGTATTTGATTTGTATATATGTGAGTACAATCCTCTGTATGAATCTTTACAATGAAAGAGTACAATAAATTCCTCTGATTCGATCTCCAAGAAACGTTACGATCCGAAGGGGCTATGAAGCTTGATCTTGAATCGTGCTTTGATGTCTCCAAGTTGAATGAATAGTTGAAGGTGCTTGATTTGATGCGAGGGCCGTTGGCTTGATCTCGAACTAGATTAAAGGAGAATCCCCACTTTGATTTGAAGAAGTAGGAATGGGCCTTGATGAACAATGAAATTCTCGTGAACTTTAGAGATGACTCTCTATTTTGGCAGAGTGTCAGTAGTGTTCTCTCAAAGTGTTCTCTCCCCGTGTTCTCATATGAGAAGCCCCTATTTATAGGCAACTCATTCGTATTTAATTTGGAATTTTCTCTCAACATTTATTGAGAGCTAATTATGGATTTAATTTAGTCTCCCATTTAATAAGAGCTTTCCATATAGGTCTTTTCTTTTGACGTTGCCATATGGTTTTCTTATTTGATGTTGCCACATGGCTTGATTTCATTTGCTGATCGTCCACCTCATCAATTGGAGATTAATTTGATCACAAATATTTTATCATGAACAATCGGACGACTATGACTACATCATAAAATTTTAATGTCTACAGTGTTCTTCTAACGGCAAAGGGAGAGGTGGGTAAAGTGATAACGGAAGGGACCTCAAGTGGGTAAAGTGATAAGTTTTGAACCACGGGTAGGCAAAGTGAAAACGGGCCTAACCTCAGGTAGGTTTACTGTAATTATCCCTTCACTTTTTAAAACACTTCACATTAGGTTATCTATTTTATATTGTATTTCATTAAAATATTAATTTTTATTGATTTTTTTTAATTTTTTCTTTTTCTTTACACATAACAATCACCATCCACTCTCTCTCTTCCTCCTCAAGATATGTAAAAATAAATAAATGCAAAATAAATAATGTCAATGTAAAATTTACACAGTTACTGAAGAAAACTTGTAAATTTACACAATTATATACTAACTGATGTGGGTCATATTTAGGCAAAATTGTGTAAATTTTACATATTTTTTATTATTATAAACCAATTGATGTGAGTGCTAATAAATGTGGTAATTTTTCTATAATACAAGCATTGATGCAAGAGCTCTTATGAATTGAGAGATATGAGTAGTTTGTGGACTTAAATTTGTAAATTTGACATTGATGTAAGTGCTCTATGGAATTTTTAGGTTCGTAGGCCATCCTACCATTTTTCTAAGAAATAATAATCAAACAAGCACTAGAAAAATTAAGTCAGTATTTAATTAGTTTAAGTTTGTTCACTTAGATTTCGTTTGGGAGTTCACAAAGAAATAGAATAGAATGGTCATAAAACCATTGAATTCTAATTCAAATGCCACCTCTTTCTCTCATTAGAATGAGTGGAGGTTGAACTTGTGTGTTTAAAATCCATTGAGTCCATTTGTAACTTATCCACTCTTTCTCTCATTAGAATGAGTAGAGGTTGAGCTTGTGAGTTTGAAACCCATAGGGTCCATTTGTAACTTACCAATTATTTGTAGTTAATTATCAATTTGGTTCCTAATCTTTAAAGTGTGTCAATTTGATCTTTAATGTTTTAAATGTGTTAGTTTAGTCTCTAACCTATTAAACAAAAGAAGAGTATCAACTATTTTCTAGGTTTCCAAACAAGAAAAAATAAATATCAAAATAAAAGTAACAATCCATTAGAGTGTATGAAAGTAGAAGCAGAAAGAAAAATTGAGATTTCAGTTACAAATCATATGCACAACAACAGCTACAAAATGATATTCCTTAGGAACCAAACTGATATACCGTGTAAAGGTTAGAAACCAAATAATTATTTTAATTTCTTTTTTTTATAGATTGTTTGCTAAAATTACATTACCATTTCAAATTTTTAAGAGCAATGATGTACAAACAATACTTTTGTGAAATTTTTTGAAATTTTATGATTTGGATTAATGCTGTGCACAGGTTAGATCGGGTAGGGTTGAGGCTAAAAATCTTAATCAATCTGTAGTCGATAGGTTGGAACCAAACCACCACTGACCTTCCAATCTACAAAAATGGCGAGTTGGTTGAAAATTTGGGTAATTTTAGCTCAGCAGATTAGGTGGAATATGCAGGTTAATTTTAGTTATGGGTTGTATACTAAACTTCAAATTTTATTTTACCATTTACGAATAAATTTAATAAGTATTTCCTCTAAATTCTATAAAGCAATAAAGGACCTGGGACAAAATTATACAACTAAAGTGAATCATAGGAAATGTCCATTTTACATAGATCAAAGTACATAAGTCTTATAGTGTGAGTATTTTCTAACTTTTTCTCAACAAAAAAAAAATATATATATATATATATATATGTGTGTGTGTGTGTGTGTATTAAGTATATCTATGTCACTATGTATGCTTATGAATATGTTGGGAAAGTATCACATTTTCCATATTAACATGGATAAATCATGGAGTTAATAAATAAAAATTAAATTTGATATGAGATAAAAACTAACAAGAGATATATATATATATATATATATATATAGGTGAGTTGGGCCAGCCGGTTGGGTCTTTTTTCAAAACTCAACCTGCCCTGCCACTTTAAGAGTTGAACTTGCCCAACCCGACCGCTTAGAAATAAGTATCATATCCATGAGGAGTGAAACAGGCTGGCCATTTTAGGCGAATTAAGCAGGTTTTTGCACAAACCCAATTTGGATGATTTTAGCTAAGAGAAAATCCAATTAGATTTTCAATAATTTTGTGACACAAGTCCCATATAATATTTAAATTTTTGTGCAAAGTTAGTTATTAATTATTAGTGCAAAATCTGAAGAGTAAAAAGCAAAAAAAAAAAAAAAAAAAAAGATAAAGAAAGGTTTGGTTTGACTTTGACAAGCTATTGATATAATTGTTGGCAATGAGAATCGGGGAAATTTAAAAAAAAAAAAAAAAACAAAAAAACAAAAATTGAATTTATATTTATGTTAGACTTAAGCTTCAGCTTAGGTTTTGTTTCCATTTAGACCAAATTTAAATTAACATAAACTAAACTCTAGCACAATAGGAAATTAATAACATTTGCTATCAATATTTTTTTCTTACAGTATTATTGTTATTATACAAATAGTAGTTGAACAAACTAAAATTGAGAATTTCATGGATAACAATTTAAATGAATTTTTTTTTTTAAAGAAATTTGTTTCAAATAAACTTATATCTTTTTTTTATTTTTTTTATAAGTAGCCATTTAATATTTTCAAAATTACAAAGATGATATAGTATATTATATGTGGGGACTCAATTTGGATTTGACCCTGAGTATGAATGGGTTTTCAGCCCAACAAGCCCAAACAATAAATTTATAGAGAGTGGGTTAAAGGTTTAGGCGTTGGCCGTCGTTCACCAAGCATGAACTCTCTTTTATTAAAAAATACTTAGAGTTTATTTACAACTGGGGGGATGCTCCTCGACCCGTGGCCGAGGAGCCTCTTTTCTTCTCCTTCTAACCCCCCTCCCTATCTTACTTTACTTGCTTTTCTTATATAGTCTTCATCTTCCAATCTCCTTCTTCCATTTGTTGATTATCCATTTGCCTTTCTTCTGGTCATCCGTCCCATCAGAGGCCTTATCAGTACTCAAGTGGTTCACTCTGATCAACGTTGCCCTCCTAAGGGGTTATATCCCCATTAATGCGGTCAGAGGGGTTAGGTGAATGCATTAAGTGTGAATGTGACAACTTGCTCTGGGCTTGTCCCTTCCCAAAATTATCCTTAGTATGCCGAGGACGAAGAGGTCCTCGGCGTGGGTAAAAAAATAGGCTTTCCCCAACTTAGCCTTGGATGGTCAGTCTTCCTCGGTGTCGGCCTTGGGCCTACTACACGATGGGCTGAGGCTATCAGGCCCACGGGCCCCACAATAGCCCCTTAAAACCCTGCTGCACGTTCCCTCAGACGGGGATGAGGGTTTTGATACCTACGGGCCCTCTAGACGAATCGCCCCACTTCGGTTCGTGCTAATGCTGGCGACGTTTCGACTATCCGATGTGCGTTTTTTGCGTTTCAAGACTTAATGTGTGCCCACATTAAATTTTGGCGGCACCACGTTTCCCACTTTCAACGGTGTGATGGTAATTGTTCGGTGGGGATCTCCTGCTTTTATGGGCAGGCAGTTACATTTGGGGAACCTAAGGGGGAGTATAAGTACCTGTTTGAACCGCCTGGTTTCCTCATTTTCGCGCTTACAACCATTGATGCGTATGATTTGAATCTGGTTCAACTTGCACACTACCTTAAGAGAATCGTCATATTTCTGTAAGTCTTCTTCTTCCAGTGACCCCAAATTTCCTTGATTCTATTCCTTCTTTTCTTCTTCTGGAACTTTTAGTCGTCCTTGGGGAATGGGTAAGTTTAAGAAGTTGGTTGAGCCCGACGAGATGATGAACAAATTCATTGTTGACTATGGAATACCCAATAATGTGAGTTTGAAGTACTGTGAAGAAGGGGAGTGGTACATTAAGAGGAGAGAGGGTGAAGTCGTGATCCCGATAGTCGCTTTCGTAGAGGGAGGGATGAGAATCCCTATGAGGCCAGTGACCCTCAATTACCTTAGACATTTTCGCCTGGCTCTTACCCAGTGTGCCGTGAATGTATTTAGGATATTAGGGTGTGTAGATACCTTGAATGAGAAAATGGGGCTGAGACTGACTCACCACGATGTGAACTGGTGCTACAACCTTCATCACCTGAGGGGTAAGACGTATTATATGAAGACAAGGGACGATAGGGTTCGTCTCATCCAGTGTCTTCTTAATTCCAATAAGGGGTTAACTCAAGATTTCCTCATAGTGTCGGGGGAGTGGCACAACGGTTTTCATTACCCAACAGTAGAGGGGGAGCCAGGTAGGGTATCCGAAATAGGAAACAATCTAGGTTTCAGTATTTTTATGTTTATAACTGTATATCCGCTTTGGTTTATTAACCACAGGAGTTTCACTTTTCTTTTCGCAGATCCGCACGCCTTTGCACGTCATTTCCACCTGGTTAACAAAACAGATTTGGAAACCGTTCTTAGGTCGGAACTTTTCCTGAACGAAACTGATAACCAGGTCAGAGCTGCTCATCAAATCCTCGGATGCGACCCAGCTCAGAAATCATTTCCAGTCCCGAAGCACGTAATTAGAGCTCGTGACCCTTGGCTTACGCAGATTACCGTGGTGGAAGACGGTTTTGCATTTTTCGAGGGGTTTTATATACCTGAAGGCATTCCACTAGCAGGTCCCTCCTCATCCCAACAAGTAACGGTGGCCGAGGAAGGACTATCTAAGAAGGCAAGGGAGGTGGTTGAACTGAGTTCTTCTGAGGACGAATATAGTGTGTTCAACCTAGCTGATCAGTCCGAGGATCCCTCTGGTGATCTAGGAGACCCTCATCTGTCCGAAGCCGATTTTCGGTCCCTAAGAGTTGGTACTCAGGCTGAGATGGGTTTAAAAAGACAGCCCCAAACCAATCTTCTTGACCTGCTCGAAGGCGATTCCAAGAAGGATGCACCGGAAGAGTCGCAGCCCCAGCCTCCAGCACCTTCGCCCCAGATTTTAACTGTGCAAACCAGGTCATCCTCTATCCCCACAGTATCAGACCCTCAGACTGA
This sequence comes from Quercus cerris, assembly GCA_963669245.1. Lineage (NCBI taxonomy): Eukaryota > Viridiplantae > Streptophyta > Magnoliopsida > Fagales > Fagaceae > Quercus > Quercus cerris. The sequence goes on along the minus strand of OY770014.1, from coordinate 22,443,585 downwards.
GTCTCATGACCCGAAAAGGAAGAGACCTTCCAAGGGTAAGGAGCCAATGGATGGGAGCAAATCCCATTCCCTGCCTGAGGAGGGTAGATTTCGCAGGCCTCCAAAGCAACTGAAGCTCGGTGGTCAACGGAAAGGTAAGAAGACCATCCAGCAGTCCAAGGCTCAAGCCTGGCTGCCCGCCGCCATGCTCCATGATCAGCCCCTGATGGATAACGCATCGATGCAGGAATCTCAAGGAGCCGAGGGGGCTTTTGTAGCCGATGCCCTGGAGAAATCTCTTCTTCTTCCCATTGACATGGCCGAGCTAAGAAATATGAGTGGGTCAGAGGTTGTCCTTGACCTTAAGAAATATCTAGGCATGGTGGGTCCTTTGGCACCTATTTACTTTATTTGAATTTTGTCGCTTAGTACTTTCCTTTCTCTTTACGGAGTTACTTGTTTTTATTGGCAGGCTATCCAGGCTCTTTTCAAGTTAGACGAGGAGGTCGATGGCCAGAGCAATGCCTTAGCGTAAGAGCGTGACAAATTCTTGGAAGCTGCTAATACCCTCAAGAGATCTGAGGCCAACCTAAAAAAGGCGACCGAGGATCTGGAGGAGATGACAAAGGCCAGAGACACTGCTGCCTCCGACCTAGCCGTGGCTAGGAAGCAAGCTGAGGATCAAACCAATCGCTTGCAAGACGTTGAGGGTCAACTACAAACTGCCAAAGGGGACATTGCCTATCTAAAGGAAAAGTTGACCGTGGCAATCCATGAGAAAGGTATTGCCGAGTATGCCAGGGACGAGGCTGTGAGAGCCAAAGACGAGGCGGTATTTGCAAAAATAGACGCTGAGCGCTCTGTAGAACAGGCGGAGGAGGAGGCTTTCACAGATGGGGTGGCTAAGACTGAAGCCACCCTTCGGGCTCAAGTTCCTGCAGTGTGCAGGCATTATTGTTCTCAGACCTGGCATGAAGCCCTCAACCAAGCAGGGGTTGATGCCTTATCTGACCTTAGGAGGGAGGACAGGGTATATTACCCTATTGCAATTCGCGAGACTGCTCCTGCTGCCCCCGAGGAGGGGTCCTCATTACCAGCGGTTGAGAGTCATGATAAGACCGCCGAGGATATATCTTTAGCTGGCCAACCCTCCGAGGAGGTTGAACCTCAGAGAACGTTGGGGGGAGTTAAAACCAAGGGTCAGGAAATACCACAAGACGTGGCGAGGCCTCCGGCGGACCCTTCGAGACAAAGCCCTTAGGCCTTGGCTAAAGCCTTTTGATTTGCTTATCAAATTAATTTGCCTACTGAGTTGGGGAGACTGGTATACGACATAGGATAATTTTGTTTATTTTCTCTTTTATTTCATTTTGTTTCTTGCTTCGGTGGCGTTGTAAGGAAATTGTATACTTTCTGTTTGAACTGAATGCTTAATACTTTGCTTCCAACTACAGATATTTTCTTTTATTTGCTTTACTATAATATTTTGCTCGATATTTGTATTCTATTCTGGAGTTTGTCTCATGAAATCATCTGTTATCCTTCAAATATAAATCTAAAGACCGTATTATAGCTTGACTCCAGGTAACGCTTTGGTTTTTCTCCAGATAGTTATTTTCTCCATGGGTTCGAGTCCGAGAACCATGCAATATCTTGGTTCTGTCTAGTACTTCTATTTTTCTGTAAGTATCTAGTTTTCCCTAGGCTTGGGTCCGAGGACCATGCAATACCTTGGTTCTGTCTAGTACTTCTATTTTTCTATAAGTATCTAGTTTTCCATAGGCTTGGATCCGAGGACCATGCAATACCTTGGTTCTGTCTAGTACTTCTATTTTTCTGTAAGTATTTAGTTTTCCATAAACTTGGGTCCGAGGACCATGCAATACCTTGGTTCTGTCTAGTACTTCTATTTTTCTGTAAGTATCTAGTTTTCCCTAGGCTTGGGTCCGAGGACCATGCAATACCTTGGTTCTGTCTAGTACTTCTATTTTTCTGTAAGTATCTAGTTTTCCATAGGCTTGGGTCCGAGGACCATGCAATACCTTGGTTCTGTCTAGTACTTCTATTTTTCTGTAAGTATCTAGTTTTTCATAGGCTTGGGTCTGAGGACCATATAATACCTTGGTTCTGTCTAGTACCCAGGTATAATGGTGTGAATAGTTTTACCATAGGCTTGGATCCGAGGACCATGCAATACCTTGGTTCTGTCTACCACTTCTATTTTTCTGTAAGTATTTAGTTTTCCATAGGCTTGGGTCCGAGGACCATGCAATACCTTGGTTCTGTCTAGTACTTCTATTTTTTGTAAGTATCTAGTTTTCCCTAGGCTTGGGTCCGAGGACCATGCAATACCTTGGTTCTGTCTAGTACCCAGGTATAATGGTGTGAATAGTTTTACCATAGGTTTGGGTCCGAGGACCATGCAATACTTTGGTTCTGTCTACCATTTCTATTTTTCTGTAAGTATCTAGTTTCCTCATAGGTTTGAGTCCGAGGACCATGCAATACCTTGGTTCTGTCTAGTACCCAGGTATAATGGTGTGAATAGTTTTACCATAGGCTTGGGTCCGAGGACCATGCAATACCTTGGTTCTGTCTACCACTTCTATTTTTCTGTAAGTATCTAGTTTGCCCATAGGTTTGAGTCCGAGGACCATGCAATACCTTGGTTCTGTCTAGTACCCAGGTATAATGGTGTGAATAGTTTTACCATAGGCTTGGGTCCGAAGACCATGCAATACCTTGGTTCTGTCTACCACTTCTATTTTTCTGTAAGTATCTAGTTTCCCCATAGGTTTGAGTCCGAGGACCATGCAATATCTTGGTTCTGTCTAGTACCCAGGTATAATGGTGTGAATAGTTTTACCATAGGTTTGGGTTCGAGGACCATGCAATACCTTGGTTCTGTCTACCACTTCTATTTTTTTGTAAATAGGGGTTTGTCCTTGGACCGCTTTACTGGAGATGATTCCTCATTGGGTTGGATTATGATCTTTACACGTGGCGTTGATCTCGCCTCCAGCTCGAGCCCCCATCTTTTTCATTTATGAAGCGCCCTTTGTCCGTTCGTGTTCCGCGCTTGACGCTTCGGTGCGCGAAATGCGCCTTCATTAATGTCCTCGTGAATTAACACGAGTCCAACGGTCTATGGCCTCCTTAGAAATTGGTAGCTTCATTATTAGCCCAGTTGATAATTCTCTTTTCAAATTCTGCATGAATTAATTCTCACCAACCCTCATCCCCTATATAAGGTGGGGGGGATGGTTTCTCCACAATCCATGAACCTCCCAACACAAACAGAAAAAAACACATTCTTTCAGCTCCTCAAAACCCTTTAACAACCCCGCCGGAATTGCGACTGGAGTTGGCAAATATGAGGCGGCTTTGGGCGGGTGTGAGGACATCCGTGCCAAGAGCCGTTATGGCAGCAGCCCCCACTGGGCTTCCGGCGCGACAGAATCTAGGCGTAACCCCGATGGCGCCATACAAGGTGGCCCGGAGGGATGTCGTTGAAGTACCTAACGTCTCTCCTCGGAGCGCACCCCTGACGAAGAAGGCGTGCGAATTCATGTCATGGGTGGTGCTTGAGTGTTGCCGTCTCCAACGGCCAACACTCGTGAGGATTGGAGAGAATCAAGGGAACATCATGAGGGAGGGTGTCCCAGAGCCCCTGCATCTGCTTCTCTCCTTATTCAAGCTCCACCGCTCCGAGAAAGGAGTTGTTGGTGGCCTTGAAACAAGCTGGCCCTCCCCCTTCCCTGCTTTTAGTGTCAAGCTCTCCCATTCTCTTGATGCCAATAAAAGCACGGCTTGACACTTCTTTCTGGCTAGTTTTTTAGGGCGGGTCCACCTAGGCCTCTGATTGTAGAACTAGCTGGTAGGATTAGCTTGTAAATTTGTTTGTGAAACACGCCTGCCTGAGCCTTTGATTGTAATTTGTACTGTTTCTATTTATGAAATAATATCATGATCTCTCTTTTCGCTGTCAAGTCTTTTTTTTTTTTACTTCGCCAACTTACTGTAAAACGACCACTTAGAACAATCGCCTGGTACGCCGGCCAGCACACTAATCCTTCCCACAGACGGTGCCAATTGTGGGGACTCAATTTGGATTTGACCCTGAGTATGAATGGGTTTTTAGCCCAACAAGCCCAAACAATAAATTTATAGAGAGTGGGTTGAAGGTTTAGGCGTTGGCCGTCGTTCACCAAGCATGAACTTTCTTTTATTAAAAAATACTTAGAGTTTATTTACAACTGGTGGGATGCTCCTCAGCCGAGCCCCTTTTCTTCTCCTTCTAACCGCCCTCCCTATCTTACTTTACTTGCTTTTCTTATATAGTCTTCATCTTCCTATCTCATTCTTCCATTTGTTGATCATCCATTCGCCTTTCTTCTGGCCATCCATCCCATCAGATGCCTTATCAGTACTCAAGTGGTTCACTCTGATCAACGTTGCCCTGTTAAGGGGTTATATCCCCATTAATGCAGTCAGAGGGATTAGGTGAATGCATTAAGTGTGAATGTGACAACTTGCTCTAGGCTTGTCCCTTCCCAAAATTATCCTTAGTATGCCGAGGACGAAGAGGTCCTCGGCGTGGGTCAAAAAAGAGGCTTTCCCCAACTTAGCCTTGGATGGTCAGTCTTCCTCGGCGTCGGCCTTGGGCCTACTACACGATGGGTTGAGGCTATCAGGCCCACGAGCCCCACATTATATTATAGACAAACTTGGAAAATTTTTAATATACATTTAATTATGCTTATTTGTAAATGTATCCATGTATATGCATAATGTTATAAACTAGTTTATTCTAAATAATTAACATATAAATAAGAAAAGAGCATTTATGGTTCTCATTTGTGTATTTTTATTTGTTTGATAAACTAGCTAAAGCAAGATTTTTATACAATCTAGGTTGTAAGGGCATGTTTGGTACACTAAATAGGGATTAGAACAAGAACGATATTCTTTATTACTGGGAATAAAATGTGTTGTAATGGAATAATTAAATATATTCATAAGTTTGGTTATAAGTTTCAACATTAGAATAAAACTTAAGATCTATTTTATGAAATGTATTACTTATACAATTATATTTCCTAGAAAATATATATATATATTTAATTTGAGAGAGATGTGAGTTATTTTTTATGATTTTTTGTTTCCATAATTATTACGTGAATATGGAAAGTTTATTTATTTGAAAATATAGTAAAGTTAGAAATTATGTCACCTACTAAGGAATAACTATTATAATCATTTTAGATATGAATAATTATCTCTCATTTAAAAAAAATAACTATTCATAATGAATAACTATTTCTTATAATAAAAACATAACTAAACTATTGAATAGATAAAATATAATAATAACTATTACATTATAGTGTCTATTACAGTCTATTAAACATGCTCTGAGCCAAAGGTTTTGTAACTGAATTGGCATCTCCCCATATACAAAATACTTGGGGGTTTCGGGAAGAAAAAATTTGAGTTGCTGAGTTAGTAATATGTTATAATTATTTAAAAAAAAAAAATACTAAACATGCTCTGAGAGCTTGTAAAACTACTTGTAGTTTGGACTTTATTTAATTATCTAGCTGTTAGTGACAGGTGTCGTTTAGTCATTGGTTCTGTGTTAATTGTTTGTTAGTTAGATGAGTTAGTCACATTTCCCGCTCTCTGTTAGTGCATATAAACACAGAGTTTGCTGTAATCATTATTCAATGAAGCATTTTTCACAAATCTCAATTCTCTCTCTCTGTTATGGCCTCCATTACTAAAGCTTGAAGCTTTGTTACTGTAAACACAGAGATGCCTGAGTCTTCATATTTGCCGTTACGGTCGGAGAGAAAGGGAGGCATGGAGGCTGAGCCGGCGAAGGAACCGGGCCTGATGGAGTTGATAGTGGAGGAGGGGATGGATAGTGAGTCGCAGGCATGTAAGGAACAGGAATTGGGCAATGCAGCGTACACTAAGAATGATTTTGATACTGCAATTGCTCATTATACTAAGGTGGTGGAGTTGGATGATGGGCACATTTCGTGTCTTATGAATCGGGCCGTTGCTTATCTGGCAATGGGACAGGTATGACAAATCTGGTTACAAACTTTTCTTGACTAGACTGGTTTACTCTTGATTATGATTGTTTTTCATGTTTTGTTACAATTGAAGTTTATATACTCATTGGTATTGTTTTACTTGTAATTATGTTTACGTTTTTACAATTTAGTTTATGTAGTTACCCGACTAGGTTGATGAATATCTCAATAAAATATGAAATGTGTGTGTAATTTACACTCTGCTGCTCCTTCCTTAGCGTAAACAAGCTCAAAAATTAAAGATTGGTTGAGATATAAATATGGAGGGCCAAGGCTCCTTCGAAAGTTTCTTTTTTTGTGAGTACAGCGGCTTAGGGAATAAATCTTGATTGTGAGAACCTCATCAAAATGGGTTATTCAATAGTGAGTTATTGTTGTATGTGCCATTGTAGTGGGAGTATGGAGAACCCTCTTGATTCATTGTAGTATGGCTTTTGAGTTGTGGAGTTTCACATCCAGGATGTTTGGGGTTCAGTGGGTATTTCTAGAGGAAGTTCTTGATTTATTATATGGGTGGTGGGGTAGGGGATCTAATTCAAATATCTGAAATCTTATTCCTTTATGTTTGACGTGGACTATATGGAGAGAGAAATTGGTGAACTTTTGAAGATGTGGAATGCACATCAACTCAATTGCAAGTATCCTTCAATAGTTCTTATAAGTTATAAGTGGTCTTTTGTATCAAGTCTCACAAATAATAACCTTGTTCAATCCTTTATAGAGTCGACTCATGTATAGATGTTTTTCTAATTGTAATTCTTTAGACTGCTTCGTGTTTATTTTCACAAGGTAGTTTTGTTTTACCTATAAAGAAAAAAGACTGGAAAATATGGAAACGGTTAGAATTTGCAATATGTTACTTCTACCATATTAGTTCTTTAGCTTAATAAGTTAAGAGTTCATGCGGATGTGGACATTGGGGCTTATTATATGATTTCCATTAAGGTTCTGTCAATTATTTCTTTATCGCAAAAGTTATTGAATTTTGATTCATTGAAACAAAGAGGACCCTGATTTGGATGTACTCAGAGATGGAGCTAGGATTTTGAATGAGGAGGGGAGAGATACAATCAAACCCAAATGCTTAAAAAAATTGTTATAGCTTAAACCTTCATATTGTAGCTCTAGATTAACCCAAAGATAACCGTGTTTTTTATCTTAGCAACTTATAAAAGAATATGTGTGTGTGTGTGTGTGTTTATCCCAAGCTTTTTTGGGGAACTTCATCAAACACTTAAACTGGAATTATCTTATGCTAATGCTTTAAGATAAGTGTGGGGGCCTTTTTTGCTATGTTGAGCCAGACTGGCCCTTTGTGAATGTAGGCCCAAGTGTTTTGGGTTGCAGGAGTCGAGACCGGGCCAACTGGAACTCAACTTGGCCGGTTTGTGCGTGAACTATGCCTCGTCTGCCAGGAGGGTACTTACCGCAGACTGAGCTGTCCCAGAGAAGGGCTTGTGGCAGGCAGATACAATTGATAAAACAAAATCATATGTTCTGGAATGACCAGATAGTTCTTTTAATAAGAAATGACCAAACTATAATAACATTTAGCAATCTTTGACAAATAAATAGTAAGAGCAAATGGTAATAAAAATTTAATCCACAGTTTACATAAATAAATTCAGTTCGGTCTGCAAGAGTAAGGCCAAAGAGAAAGAACGCCTCTTCTCAACGCAATTAACCTCCTAGGAAAGAAAACGGGATTCCTGCCGCGGAAGTTAATAGGTTTGAGGGAGGCTGACCTGAATGGACACTTTCTCAAAATATTTATAGAAGAGAATAGGGATTCGAGAGGGAGAGAAAGGAAAGGGCCTATCGGTGCATGCCACTCTCACTTGCTCCTTTTTTTCTCTCTTTCTTTCTTTCTTTTCTAGTCCTTTCTTAGTAACTTCCCTTTGGTCTTTTTTTTAGTGTTATCCTCCTCTGTTTTTCTAAGCAAGTTACAGAGTATTCTCTTTTTTAAGTTGCGTTGTATTGCTCTTGTGCTTGTTGTTATTTTTGCACATGGCAGAGGCGTCCTTTTATAGTGCCTGCTGAGACCGATTTTTTTACTATTCTACCCTCTAACCGTTTTTCGTCTGGTTTGGGCGCACTCGCAGACCCTTACTGCTGTCTGCGAGCCCTTCTGTCACAAACACAGACAACGTTTTTTCTATTAGTCTGCCGCGGCATCTTGTCCTGCCGCGGTGGTGTTTCTCTCTCCTATCCCTCATGGCATGCACCTATTGGTCCCTACTCAGCCTTGCCTCTTTTGGGTGATATGGCATCCCAGCAGGACATATTCCCCAAAAGAGTCTGAGCAGGGACCTCAAAACAGGCCTTCCCCTCTCCCCACCTCCAAACCATGCCCTCTTACCTCTGACCTATGACTCCACCATGTCTCGTATTGGCTGGGTACAGGCTGGCGGTGCCTGGGTCTTGCGCGTTGGTTCATGTCTGAAGTCTGCCTGCTGTTCATGTATCTGCCGTGTTCTGGACATTTTGCTTGCATTGCCAGTCGTTTGTCCTTGGCTTTTCCCAAACTTTTACTCTGATTTCCCATCCCACAGGGTCTAGATTTTACCGAGTACTGGGATTTGTGTTCTCTTCAGCCCAATTCTTTAATTGCCTTAGCTTCCCGCCGTGTTACTCGGCCTTTCCTGCCTTGGCGATTTTTGTTCCTGCTGTTCCTTTCTTTCCCTTAGTGGCTTAAGAGAGCTTACTGGTGTTCTTACTCATGGGCTCCATTGTCCCTTTCCCTTTTTTCCCTTTGGGCCTGCGGCCCTTTTACTTTCCTTGGGCTTCCTTGGCCCATTTACTGAATTTGCTTTCCCATGGGCTTTTACTAACTTGATTGGGTTTCCCCAGCCTAATCTCCTCATACTCATCTTTGGGGTTCATGGGCTTGCCATCAACCCCTACTTTCTTTGTTTACATTGCCTTGGGCTTGCCGCGGCCCATTCTTGCTTTTTCATAACATACATTGCCCATGGGTGTCATTTCTCTCTTTCCGGGCCCTTTGGGCCCATTTACTTCCTCAAGACCCATTTATTCATGTTATGGGCCTATGTCCTACCTTTTCTGCCGCTTGGGCCTAACAGTCTTATTCCATGCCTGCCACTCTTATTGCCTGCTTCGCTGGGTTGGGCTGGCTTTACAAAAATGACCCTTAACAATAAGTTTCATAAATCATTTAAAACCTAGACAACTACTCACAAAAAGAATCAAAATTTAATGAAAATTTGAATAAAGAAAGTGTTCTTTTTGTGAAAGTATGAAAGTATTGAACAAAAATAGAGCATGAAAAATAAAAAACAAGCTTTATATTTTATATATTTCCCTTTTTTCATTGGGCTGGGGAGGCTATTGCCCCCCTGGTCCAAGCATAGTTTCATCCCTGAATGTACTGATATTTTATTACTGTTTATTTTATTCATTGGCAAAAACATGATGGAGGTTGTATACCAATAAATGAAGATTATTTTATGCTCTAGTCTGAACCGCCTTTCCTATTCTGACCTAACCCTCGTATCATTGGACAACTTAAATATTTGGGGCTAACTTCTATTTTTGTAATTGGATATTCAAAGTTTTTAATAACTATACATAAAATAAAAGAGGTTATTATTATTATTATTATTATTATTATTTTTAGTTTTGGAGGGGTCGTGGCCCCCCTAATCCTAGTAGAGCTAGAATGTCAAATTCTATATAGGTTTTCATGATTGGAAATTGAAGTCAATAAACTCACTTTTAGAACTTTATACTCAAATAGCCCTAGCTAGGAAGGAGGGAGGAGATGGAGATTGAAAGGGACTGATTGCTCTTATTATGATCTATGTTAAAATGCTAAATTTGTGCGTTTTTAGATCCCTTAAAACACAATCAGATTAACCTAGTTAATTAGTCAAATTGATTACTTAGTCCAATTTCAGATCTAGGTTAACACAAACACATCATATTATTGTAAAGTGAGGAAAATAAAGAACACAACAATATGATAACCTAAGAAACCAAACTAGTAAAAATCTGAGAAGGATTTAACCTAATGATCCTCAAGGTAAAACTGCAAAACCACTATGAAATAATTGAAACTTGTACAATAGCGACTTAGACCACTAACATCCTATTGCTACCTCAAGTAGGAAACTTACTACCACAACCCCATAATAACTCCAAGTCCATGAACTACTTCTTTCTCGGATTCCTAGCAAGTACAAGCACTCCCACTTGTGTATCTTTAAGCTCTTTATTGCAGCAACTGAATGATCATCAAGTTCTTGAATCGAATTCTCATTCTTGATAATCCTAAGTATGTGTGAAGGCAAATACCTCTAAATCTCACAAAAGATTCACACACAGAGCAAAAGGAGCTTTTTAAAACGTGGCTAGGGTTTTCTCTTTATACTTAGGGCAAAACAAAAAACCTTACACGTCATATGAGCTTAGGGCTGAGTTGGAAAATTCTGCAGAAAAATGTTCTGCTCGAATTTCGATCGATCGAGTCTAATTTTCGATTAATCGAGCAAGGCAGAATCATACTATAACTTCTACAGTAACTCGATTCCAACTTTACATAAAACGCATACACATTGAGCAAGTCTAAACAAGACTAAAACTTGTTTTGATCATGGTTTGCCAACAATACAAGTTAGAATTCTAATACATTAGTTCTGAAGTACTTAGAACCAAACAAAATTTTTCCTTTAGGTGAGCATTTAGTGTGTTATTGCCCCAGTGGAATGTCATGTGCGAAAGTCTGAAGAAAGTACACACAATAGTCTCTTTGATGGACAAAAACTAAACTGTTCGTTTCTAGGTAGTAATCCTTGAATCCATGACGGGGTCTTTGAATTCACAAGGTGATAAACGGGAATCCACCATAGAAAGAATTCGACAAAAAGTCTGTATTTTATTAATAATAATTTGATTTGCCTTTGATGGCTACAAAATATATAAATACTAAGAAAGTAACACCCTAGGACGATTAGGAAACGACTAAAATCCTAATTTGTACTAATTACATGATTAGGGGACAAAATATTGAAATTTACCAAAAATGGCAAAATTGAGTTAAATACAAAATCATAAACTATTGACTTTAGGGGTCGTCCCAAAACAAGTGGGACTTTATTCTAACTTTTAAGTAAAATGTTGTTAAGGAAACAAAAATTACTATAAATGGCAAAATCGCAGTTTTCTCAGTCTAAATAGAGGAATCCACCAATTTTAGGGGGTACCTCATGGCAAAGCGATGACTATTGCTCAAAAGGCCATTTCACGTACGCCTACCAAATTGGCAAATTTCATGCAATTCCGACTCCAAGACCCATATTTCTACTAGTGTTTTTTTGCCTTTGGACAAATAATATTTTGGGGGAAGATTCTTACTTGTGATAATTTTATTAAGCAAGGCTTCTTATTAGTTGGTTGGTGTTGCACGTGTCGGTATAATGGGGAGACACTGGAACATTTTTTGATCCATTGTGGATTGGCATACACTTTGTGGAGTGTAGTCTTTAGCCTTTGGGATTCAATGGATGTTACCAAGGGAGAGTAGATGATCTTTTTCTTAGGAGGAGGAATTGAATAGGGAAGTGCTTTTGATTATGAGATATTTGAAACTATGTCTATTATGGTTCAGTGGCAAGAACGAAATAATTGTTGTTGTGTTTTTTTTTTTTTTAATTATTATTATTATTATTATTGTAGGTACTTAAGAATTCTTTGCCTTTGGTTTTTTGGCTTATTTTGGCTTGATTGCCTTGCCTTGCCTTTGGCTTGAATTTTTTTGTCCCACATTGGAAAGATATCCTTCCTCTTTCTACCTTATAAGATATCCTTCCTTTTCAGTATGCGGAATGTATTAAAGATTGTGACAAGGCTGTTGAAAGGGGGAAGACAGCTTAAATCAGACTCTAAGATGATAGCAATAGCTTTGACTAGGAAGGGCATTGTCCTAGAAAAAATGGCAAAACTCTCAAAGGACTATGAACTAGCTATTGAGGCTTTCCATAAAGTTCTCTCAGAGCATCACAACCCAAACACATTGAAGAAGCTAAATGACGCTGAAAAAGCAAAGAGGGAACTAGAGCAGCAAGAATACTTTGATACAAAATTAGCTGATGAGGAACATGAGAAAGGTATTCCCCACGAGAACACTTGAACATTTGTCTTATGCATACAAAATTAGCTGATGAGGAACATGAGAAAGGTATTCCCCACGAGAATACTTGGACATTTGTCTTATGCATGATGTTGCGGTTTGTTTCTCTTGATATATTTCATTCCTACAAGTAGGTTCTTCCCATATATGTTGTGTCTTCTTGTCATGAACTCATTTCATTCCTATTTACTTTGTCTTTTATTATATTCAATTGAATTTAATTGCAATCATTTAAAATTCTTATCCACTAGCTACACAAAGCTTTTGCAAATGTGGGGTTTAAGAGAGTTGGTTGGTAGACAGTCTTACTTCTAATTTTAGGAGAGATTGATTTATAGACTCGAACTTGAGACATATAGCTTGGGTGGAGGGAATATAGATTTTTCAAACATTTTTTTTATTTTTCAAAATTTTTTGATCTATCCCTATGTCCATATTGTGTATAGCTTGGGGGAGGGAATATAAATTTTTCAAACAGTTTTTGATCTATCCCTCTGTCCATATTGTGTCACATCCGTATCTTATATGGGGTAGTTGAGCTTCATAGTAGGAAAGTGCATGCGTTGGCACTTTTTGGGAAATTGAGAATTTGTGGCATCAAATTTACTTTGTCTCAGATTGTTAGGCCACTATTCAGTATTCACTGACATAAGCTCCTGTTTGGCGGTCCAAAAATGTCAATTCTATTATTATTTTGAAAAGTTCTAAAATATGCCCCAAGAAAGTCTCATGTTTGTGTGGAGAAATGAACCATAAAAGGCTTCTAAAATCCAGCTAGTGCTATCGAATTACATTAAACATTTAGTCTAGAAAGTTCGTTCAGCAATTGTGATTCCGTAGTAGGTGTTTGATGGCTTGGGCAAATTTTCAACGTTCACGTTTTGTTTGTTTTGACATTAAATGTCTACCATTGAAAAATGTTTCAACTGGGATATTGTTTATTCTCGGTGTTTAGTTGTGTTTATGAAAATGTTACAAAAAACAGTTTCCGACATTCGTCTTGTACAAAAAATCATAAATTTTTCTACATCATCACCTCTTCTAGAAAGCATCCAAATCTTAGAATTCTCAAGCATCAATTACAACTCAAGCATCCACTTGGATGTCACAAATTTTGCACATAGAGATGGATATCACACAAAAAGAAGAATAAATGAGAGAGAGAGAGGGGGGGGGGGGTTCATGTGGGGTGGTGGTGACAGTGGAATGGGTGGGATGATGGTTGTTCGCTGTGGGGGATGGAGGTGGGTCAATAAATTGGGAATGAAAAACAATGAGAATTATTTTTAAAAATAGTGTTCATGGTGAGTAACTTTGGCTAAAACCGGAAGATTATTGGTCTAATTGCTTGTGTCAGAAGAGTGTTATTGGGGGAAAAAATCTTGTATGAGACGAGCTCACGAGACCCATGTCAATGAAACAAGGGTCTCACGTGGGATCCATATATCAGTGAGACATAGGTCTCGTGAGCCCGTCTTAGGAGATGTTTGCTTCCTTAAAAATGTTTTATGTGTGAGAAACATTTTTCGCCTCTATTAACTATGTTTTCCTATTCAACCGAAAATATTTTCAGTTCAACTATGATTTCACACCACATAGATATGTGAACAATTAAAATTTTAACACAAAAGGTTTTGCAGTTTCGGCTATATTCAAGGCCTCATGACCAATTCCTTGATGGGCAAAAAATACAACATTATGTCTTTTGATAAACAATAGCAATTACTTTTCTAGGAAATACAAACTTTCTTTACACACAAAAGAAAACTCAAATAGGTAACCAAGTCTAAATAAAATTTTGAGGCAATTTCCAACATTGGTTTCCCAGAGTGTTAATAATTAATATGGTTCTTTAAAAAATTACTAATGATTTTTTTTTTTTTTTTGGCCATAACACAATGTAGTTTTTTTTTTTTTTTGGGGGGGGGGGGGTGGTGGGGGGAGGAAGTCATTATTGCACAGGAAAAGTATAAATTTACTTAAAACCTTTTTTTCTTTTTTCTTTTTCAGAAGAAAAAAGTGAAAAACAAATAATATCAGAGCCTCATGGTATGGTGTTTGATGTCGAAGCAGTTAAGATGACTGATTCAGGTGAACAAAACAACTCATCATAAAAAAGAAAAAAAGAAAAAAAAAAAAAAAGGTGAACAAAACAAAACTGAAATTGAAGAAATTGGGAATGTCGCTTCACATACAAGACAACCAGAGGTTATACAGGTTGAGGAAATGCAACCGCAAGCATTAAGTACTTTGAAACCTCAAGGAGTCGTGTTTGATGATGAAGCAGTTAAGATCCTTAAACCTAGTGGGCAGATGGAATTTCAGATTGAAGAAAATGATGTGGAACCTGAAGCAAGTGAGCAAAATGGATTATTTATCACGCAGCGTGGTTTAGTATTTACTAAGCCAACAAAGGATGAGGATTGGAAGCACGCCAAAGAGATTTACTTGATGGACAATGAGTTGTCCGTTTTGCCTGAAAATCCAAGGTGCCTCAATCTATCAGCTTTGTTCCTTCCTAGAAACTACAAATTGAGAGTGATTCCTCCATCATTTTTTGATTACATGCCAACCCTTCAAATCCTAAACTTATCTAGGACCGGTATCAAGTCTTTGCCTGATTCCCTTTTACAATTGGTAAGCCTCGAAAGACTTTTTCTAAATGATTGCCATCGTCTTATGATGTTGTCTCCAAAAGTTGGAGATCTTGAGAAGCTTGAGGTTCTTGATCTTGAAGGGGCAAAGATTATGAATTTACCTTAGGAGATTAAGAAATTAACTAATCTGATATGCTTGGAAGTTTCATTTTATGGATATACGGGTAATGGTAGGAGTTCTATGCAATCAAATGCAGTGGTTCCTTGTGGGGTAATTTGTTCATTGTCTCAGTTGGAGGAGTTGAATATTGATGTGAATCCAGATGATGAGCGGTAGGATACACGTGTGGAAGATATTGTTAATGAAGTATGTAACTTAAAGAGGTTGGAAACTTTCAAATTCTACTTTCCAAGGGTGGAAATTTTGAGGCACATTCAGTGGAATAGCCTATCGCTATCTCATTTCAAATTTACTGTTGGACACCATGTCAAGCGCATTATGTCTCGAGTCCCTCTTGATGTTGACTTTGAGCTGGAACGATAGGAGAGATGCTTGAAATATATAAACGGTGTGGGTGTCCCTAGAGATATTAGGAATGTACTCCAACATGCAACTGCATTTTTCTTGGACAGGCATGCAACTGTTAAGAAGCTGTCTGATTTTGGGACTAGCAATATGATGCAAATAAAATGTTGTGTTGTTGGGGAATGTAATGAGGTTCAAATGATTATAGATACAGCAGATGCTTATGGAGAAGATGGTATCAGTGAAATAGTATCTGAATCACATGATGCTGAAAAAATTTTCCTTGGATCACTTGAATACCTGTATATATATTATATGAAGAGTTTGAGGAGCATATGGGAGGGGCCAGTACCGCAAAATTCTTTATATCTTCTTAAGTCCTTGACATTGCGCACATGTCCCGAGTTGACCACTATTTTCACACAAGAGTTGCTTGATAACTTATGCAGCTTAGAAGAGCTTAAAGTTGAACCTCCATCAAAAGCATAGTAAGCATAGTAAGCTGCAAAATCCCTGCTGAGCATAGAACCTCTTATTTTCTTCCAAATTTGAAGAAGATTTCACTTCATTACATGCTTGGATTAGTTAGCATATCTAGTGGTTTACACATTCTTCCGAAGTTAGAATGGCTGAGTTTTTATAATTGCCCAAGTCTTTCAAATCCATTAATCAATGAAGTATCTAGTCATGACTTGAAGAAGACAAAGGGTGAGAGGAGTTGGTGGGAAGCATTGGAGTGGAGCAACGGTCGGCCAGATTATTTGGATGAAATTTTTGTCCCAATTGACATATGGGATTGCTGAGCACCTGAGAGTGTATAATTGTAAGCTGAGGCATCCTTGGATCACTTTGTGTTTGCTATATTTATACTCCTGTTGCTGCAGTTGAAGATATTTACAAGAAAGAAAATGACACAAACAATGTATGAACTGATGTATATTCACTGTATATTGTATATTTATACTCTAGTTTTTGTATATAGATCTCTAGAGTTGGCATCTTACATAGGTAAGAATCCTTGATTTGGACTAAAATCAAGGATAAATACATATGGCAAATTATATATACTAATAGTAATAGCTGCTATGGCGGTGAGACCCTTCTTATTTGAATATATAGCCCCTCCAGCTCGATGATCTTTCTCATGCTATTTGTGAAAAAAAGTTGTACTTGTGTGTATTTAGGTTTCTGATCCTCCAATCAGAGAATGCTAATGAAATCAAAATTCATGAACATACGGGAAATTCTTTCCTGGAATCCTACAAAGTACATATAGACATATAGTAAAGCTCTAGACTAATGTAGTCCATTATAGTATTGGCTTTCAACTCTTTAAATTTATTTATTTATTTTTGGGATATATGAATATCTAATAAACCTTCTAGTGGCATTATCTATTCTCTTCTAACAATAGAACCAGCATTCAAATTTCTTCTTAAAAAAAAAAAAAAAAAAAAACAGCATTCAAATTCCCCCTTGTTATAACTATAGAATTATTAAAAAAGAATTCTAAGACTAATCATGTTTATAAAAAAAAGTCTTGAATCACTATCCTTATAGCGGAGGATGAAAATCCTGGATGGTTGAGACTTGAGAGCATTATAGTTGGCGTTGGTAGAAAAAAACTGAATTGGAAGGCTTTTGGGGTGTCAACTTCCCTTTTTAAGCTTCAATTGGCAATCAATTCTCTTTTTTCTTTTTTAAATGTTTTTCCACTTAATCAATCATGGTTAGATATTACCACCACGCACCTTCGGTGTGATAGTCATTCCATAAGCATAAATACTTGTGAGGTGTGAGATGCAAGAGTTAAAGTTCAAGTTTTTAAAAAGAAGTTTCGCACACATACATTTAAATTATGTTAAAATAGAATTCTATCTCAAACGAAAAAAGAAAAAAGAAAAAAAATAGTCAAACATTATGGAGCCTCAATTATTGTTAAATTAATTCAAATTAAGAATTAATTTAGATAAAAACTAAGGGTTTATTAATGAATGACGAGAGGATTAATTATGTGTGTGCATGCTTACCATTAGTGTTAGCCTAGAACCATGACACATCATTGATTTTAAATTGATCATAAATGGAACTAATCAAAATCAATTATTCATAATCGCATGTGATTATGCTCAATAATGTGGGTGCACCTTTATTGTTGAAACTTGAATTTTCAATTATTATAATCCGATGGTCCGGTTGAAGTCCATGAGTAGTTTTGATTGTTATGATATCGAGATATGTTTTATGACAAGTGATTGAGGATCTAACAATTAGAGTTAAGATGTTACTTTAGGGGTGTAAAATTACCCTTTTGCCCTCTGGGTGAGGTTAAATATAGGTTGTAAATTGGTGTGTTTACATGATTTTAGTGGCTAAGATTGAGAGTTACAAAATTAATTTTAAATTTCAACCCTTAAATAATAAATAAATAAAAAAGTTATAAAGGTAAAAATTTTAAAAAGAAAAAAAATCCTTCTGTCCAAAATGTTTAGATTGAAATTTAATATTTTAACTTTCAATCTCAACCATTGAGAGGTATTGCAAGGTTAGTGGTGGCGATTCATATTAGCTAGTCGTGTTCGTTTTGTGTCAATGTAAGGGTAATATAACACATAGCTCAACCTAACTTAACATATTTAATAATTGTGTTCAAATCCCTCAACCTTAACACAACTCGTTCCCCCTTAAAAAAAAAAAAAAAAAAAAAAAAAAAAACAACTTATTTATCAAGTAGATTGACTAGACAACTTATTTAATAGATAATTTTAAAAAATAAAGTGAAAAGAAAGTTTAAATTTTTTTTTTCCTTTCTTTCTTTGTTACAAGTAAAAAGGTTAAGGATTTTTAAATTTCAATGAATAATTTATCAATATAAACATTAAATTTTTTATTTATTTACTCAAGTATATCTAGAATTTAAATTTATATTAGATAGAAAGCACATTAATTTATATAGAATTGCATCATTTTGAGTTAATTACGAGTTAAGTAGACCAACACAAATTGACTCATGTATAATCATATTAAAACATGGTGAATTAGCCAAAGGTCTTGTAGCTGAATTGACACATTTCTATGCACAAAGTGTTTAAGAGTCTAGGGAGAAAATGGTTTGAACTGTGAGATTAACAACATGTTGTAATTATCTCTAAAAAAAACTATATGTTGAATCACTTTTATGCCCACAGGTTTTGTTTTGTTTTTTTTTTTGTTTTTTTTTAAGAAAACTCCCAGGTTTTTTAGTTCTCTTATCTCCTCCCAAAACTTATATAAAACAAGACATGAAAGTTGAAAGAGTTTTTTTACTCCCACAAATAAACTCATAATTTTTCTCACAACTTTTCTCTGTGAGAGGTTGTGATTGGTGGAGTCACCATCACATAGATTTCCAATTTTTTCTTTACCAAATATAGTCCGCTAGACAGAGAGTTGTACTATATTTTTTTTTGAAGTTGAAAAGGTGGAGGCTTTCTTCCCTCATTTACTCTCCTTCCCTCGTACCTTGTGCTTCGTTTTCGTTTCCCACTCACTCTCAAGAAGTCTCTCTGACTCTCTCTCTCTCTCTCTCTCTCTCAGTCACATTTCACTGATTTCAAAAGCGCTTCATTTTCACCCTTTTGGTTTTCATTTTTCTCAACCAGGGCTTACATTTTCGCTCTCGGAATCGTCACCTGCATTCAGGTACGCAATTCCACCCCCCTTCTTCTTCTTCTTCTCTCTCCGTTTGTTTCCCGCGAAAATGTGACTGAAAGTTAAAGATTTTGTCTTTTGCTTCCTAGTCTATCAAAAATTTTAAGCTTTGTAAAGGTCTGATATTTTACAAAAGTGGATTTTTTTTCCTGCACTTTCTCGGCAACCAAACAAAACTTAAGGCTTTAGCTGACACTAATGGAGTCAGTTAAGCATAATGCATGTTCTAATTTTCGTTCACTTTTCAATTTTTTTTTTTTTTTTTTTTTTGTTTTCTTAAAAATCATTTGTATTTTACTAACTCCATGAAAAAAATTATAATTTTTTATTGTTTGGTTAGTTTCAGTTACTGAGAAAATGGAGGGAAAATATCAAGGCTAGGGTTTTGTAATTGTGGGCTAGAATGGGGAATGTGAGAGTTAAAGGGGAAGATGGTGATGATGAGTGTGATGTGAGGTTACTGAGGCGGTTGAAGAGAAGGTGCATTGCCAATGGTAGTTTCAATGCCAAAGTTTGTGATAACTCTGCAAAGAAAACTAGAAACAATAGTGTTAAATTGGAAGCCACGCCTCTGTATGATAAGGATTACGTAGACTATGTCAATTATCTTCTCGAGAATGACTATGATAGTGATAATGGTACTGATTTCAATGGTAAGTCTGTGCTTGATGGACATGACAAGGTTATAATTTTGGAGAATGATGACCAAGATGCAGGTTTTTGGCATAATATGTGCTTGGATGATAATGATCTTGATGGTGATAATGATACTGGTGTTAATGCTAAGTATGTGCTTGATGGACATGACAATGTCAAAATTTCGGAGGACAATGTCAAAATTTTGGAGAATAATGACCAAGAAACAGATTTTCGGCATAAGATGTGTTTGGATGATAATGATGATGTTTGGGATCCTCAGTATAAGATGTTCATGGAAAATTTGAGACATGATGGAAAATCCTATGTACTAGTTGTTGTAAACAATGAAATTCTGGTGGTTGTAAGGTATGAAAGAGAAGAGGGGTTGTGTGATGGGCTCAAGTTGGACACTCATGAAACTTTGAAGAGCTGCCCGAGGGGAGTGAATACCAAAACTGCTAGATCTTTGAAGAAAGAGAAGTTTGGGAGCCTGAATAATTTAAATAATGTTTTGAATGTTGAGAGGAGTGGCATGGCTGAAACTGGGAGAACTTTGAATGATGCTTCAAGGAGTGAAAAGACAGAGAGCCCAAATGTTTTCTTTGGTGTTTCAAGTCTTGAAAAGACTGAGAAGCAAATAACTAAGATGAATTTTCTGAGGAGAGAAAGCATGGAAACTCTGGAAACTTTAAGTGGTGTTACAAGAAAGAAAAGTAAGAATTTGATGATGGATGTAAATGAGGAAAATGAAGATCCCTTTTCTGGTGGAACAAATGGACATTTGAGCAAATGGTCTGGTATGGCCAATGCAAAAGTTCTTCATCCAGCTAAGCATGACTGCAACCATAGAGTGGAATCTGATATGATAGATGAATGCTACAAAAGATTTCTGAATTGTCTTGAGAGTAACGGTGGAAATCTCATATTTAAACCTGAACATGGAAAACCAGTGACATATGAGGGGGATGTAGAGAGTTCAGATGATTTGGAAATATATGCAACAGACAAAGATCCATTCGGTGATAGAATTTGCAGCCCTTTTGTAGCTTCAAGATCGGATGCAATTGTATGTGTATCTCTATTTCTTCCTGCTACCCCTTTGGCCTGTTTTCTTTATATCTAGAATGGTCTTACTGATATTGTATGCTTCCTAGTTATGAAATTTATTCTGTTTTGTTTGTGTGCACTGTTCAAAGGTAAATGTTGATATAAACAGAAGGACACGCAATGGAAGTCCTGGTAGTGGTAGACATTCTCAGTTTAGGAAAAACCTTATGGAAATTCTTAGAAGGCCTTACAATGAAATGGAGTACAAAAAACTTATGCATGAAGTATCTTACAGAAGGCCAAAGAAAAGAGACAGAGAATTGCGTAGTGGGACAAAATCATATTCAACAAAGTCTTGCGGTAAATCATATCTTGATCAGTACAGTGGTAAGTTCATTCTGACATATGCCATGTTTTCATATATTTTGAATGTTATATTTATGATAGATGAGTCTCATGTCAAGAACAATTCCTAGTTTACAACTATAGTATGAACTTGTGATTTTTTGCATTGCCTGAAATAGAAAGCTTATCCTGAAACACAAGCAAACAAACTTTCAAGATCATTACATTGTACATAGACCAGTTTTGTCGGTGTTATGAGCTGTCATTTGGTGGAGTATATTTTTATCTGGCTAGCCCACTACTAAGGTTGTTGGACTGTTAACATCTTCATGCCATGAGAGGATAGGCTTGCCTTCCTTCCATTTTTACTGCTTTGATGCCTGGATGTTAGTTTTATGTAATGGGCAGTTTGTCATCTTTGTAGTATGGGCATTGTCTCTCTTAATAATGTAACGTATTTATCTCTGGTCAGTCCACTTTAAAGGTTATTTGACCATTCAAATATAACAGGTGTAATTGATACCCCTTAATATTTCCCAAACATTATAAGCAACCCAAATATATCCAGGATTCTTTTTATTTGCCAGTGCTAGATGATTCTTGAATCAATTTTCCTCCCTATGCTTGACAGCTTCTATTTTGACCAGAGTATGTATATTATTATTAGGTTTTTTTTTTTTTGGATAAGTAACTAGAAAACTTTTATTAAAATAATAAGCCACCCAAGTACACTGGGAATGTTCTACAGGGGCAAATTCAAGAGCCCAAATTACAATAATCAATTAAAACAGGAAGGGAAATACAAGAAAAAAGGGGCAAAGCTAGACTCTACTCAAGGAGAGTAAGGAAGAAAAGAGACTTAATACCAAGAATAGACTATTCACAATCCTCAAAGCATCTAGCATTCTATTCCCGCCAAATACACCAACATAGACAATGTGGCAAAAACCTCTAGAGGGCGAAATTTTGGTGTTGACTGAACCTACCCGGCCAGCAATTGAACATCTCAATGACTCTATGCCACATAACCCAGTGAATACTAAACAAACCAAAAACCATTGACCTATAGTTCAGATGCTATAGGGCAGCAAAGAAGTAAATAATCCACAGATTTCCCACACCTTTTGCACATATAACACCAATCAATTACTAAAATTCGTCTCTTCCAAAGGTTTGCTGTGAGGATCCCATCTAAGGAAGCAGACCAAGAAAAGAAAGCTACACTTAGAATATGCATAATTATAAGCTTGACTTGTTGATGGTAATGCATTTCAGAATATCAATCATGATGATGGTGGTAATCATTATTACAACAGCCAAATTGATTTTTCATTTTGTGGGGCCTGGATTTTTTTTTTGATTGATAAGTTACACGCACCCAATGGGTCTTGAACCCCTAACTTCGTCCTCCATCTACTTATAAGGGGAGAAGGTACCAGCTGAGCTAGAGCTCATTAATGGCCTGGATTGGCGTTATAAGGAAAAAGATCATACCCCTGTAGCTTTGAGAAGCAGATGAATCTAATTTAAAACTCAGGAATTTACTTCATTAGTGTTTGTGTGCTGGCTCTTGGCCTTGTTTATGCGATGACATTTCCTTTGTGCTTAATCTTATTTATTACACTGTTATATACTTAAAACTGCAATTTAAGTATTGGTGAAGCATAGCTCTTCTTGGGTTTAAGGATTTGTAGACTTGATTTTCATATACATTGACTTCTATATTCTTACTGATTGTAATGTAAATTTTAGAGATTTGTCTTATAATGTTGCAGGCTTTAAAAGAAAGATCAAATCAGTCCAATCTGATCGCCATAGAGTTTTGAATCTTGTACGTGGATTTTTCTTTTGGTTGCAGGTGAGTACCTTCTTTCATGGGCCAACTTATAATTTTATGGATGACCTGTATGAGCTACTTCTCAAAAAAAATTTACTAGATATAAATTAACCACAGTTTGGTTTCCATTATTGTTATATGTTGTTTAATTTAGACAACAATCATAAAACATAATGTGATGTTTTGGCCTGGATGCGGATGGTCTTATTACCCCTTAGGCAAAGAGGGCGAACAACCTGAACGTTAATACCTCTCTTCACAAGACAATCTCTAACTGCAATGCTTTCAAAGAGACCACTTGGGCTACCATTGATCAGAATAGAGAATCGCACTGCAGAAATACAATATCGTATCCACTCCCTCCATTTCTCCAAAAACCCACATCTCCTAAGCACATAGATGAGAAAATCCCAATTAACGTGACCATAGCCTTTTCCACATCCAGTTTACATAACACTCTTGGAACTCCTAACTTTATTCTACTATCCATTCATTCACAATGAATACTGAGTCCAAAATCTGCCTTTCACAAAAGCATTTTGAAAATCTGAAATAATTTCCTGTAGCACCACCCTCAATCTGTTGGCCATGACATTGGCAATAATCTTATACACTCCACCTATTAAACTGATGGGCCAAAAATCCTTCACATCCACAGAGGCTAGGTATTTTAGGAATAAGCGAGATAAAAGCAGCGTTAAGGCTTTTTTCAAACTTACCACGGGCATGAAAGTTCTGATTCTGAAATACCTCCATTATGTCAGACTTGATGATACTCCACAAAGATTGGAAAAAGCCATGGAATAACCATCTGGCCCGGGTGCCTTATTGCTATTAAAATGCTGTATCACACCAAAAGCTTCCTCTTCCTCAAAGGGTCTTTCCAACCACTAACATTTTCCTCAGAGATCCTAGAAAATTCCACAACATCCAAAGATGGGTGTTGAAAGCTGTCTTCAGAGTACAAATGACGATAAAACTGCAAAATACAATTAGAAATGACTGCTGGATTAGTAGTCATCTCTCCCTCCACCTGCAAACTGGTTATAGTATTATACCGTCTCTGAGAATTAATACTTTGGAATTTTTTTATTTATATTTCTTGCCCCTCCCTTAGCCAAAGAACTCTAGACTTCTGTCTCCGGCTTATCTCCAACAGATTGGTTTTTTCAAGCTCTGTATGAATACAATCTTTTTCTGATTTCTCCTCGTCATATATATATATATATTAAACAAAGTTTTTTTCATAGAATGATGGAGAGTTAGAATGCATAGTTTTCATGTAAAGAAAATTGCTGAAATGGAGTGTTGTTATGGATGAGTAGAAAGACATGAATTGAATAAATAAGGAATGGATGAATAAACCAAAAGTTAGAGGTAGCACAAATGTGCAGTGAAGACTATTCACTCCATCAAGGAGTGATATAGGAATCAGCAAAAGGATGATGAAGGCCAGAATAATTGTGGTTTTAGAGTCTTAGAAAATTTATGATGGCTTGTGCATTTTACTCAAAAAATTATCCTGGAAAAAGTAGGCTGCTGGAAAATAATTAATGTAACTAACCATAAGTAAAGCACTCGTTGTGTTGGGTGTATGTTCTACATACTTGCCATGATATTTAAATTAACTAATAAAAAAATAATAATAATTACTTTTGAACATAAATTGTGATTTGTTACATACAATATGTGCTCTTCTTGCACCTGTTGGGTTAGGAAGCCCTCTATGGAGAATCCAATTTGTATGTGTTTCTCAGACTAATTTTGGACAGAAATTGCAATTTGTTTCAATATGCACTTTAATAAATGAACTTGTTACTTCCTTTAAACAGAAACTGAAATTTGTTTCAATACAGGCTCTAAATGCACTTCATGACTAACTCTTATCTGTTTGTTTCAACTCTGAACGTACTTTGTGGCAAACTGTGTGCATGCACGTGTGTGTGGGGAGTGCGTGCCCTAACATATATATATATATATATATATATATTACTACTGGTTATTGCAAATCACATGTTGTGGCATTGATGATTGTCATATTTTGTCAGAATTTGTCTCATGAAGGAGCGTTTCAGCCTTGGAAGGACAAACATTGTTTGGGTGTTTTGCCCCAAAAGTAAACCAGGAATTTTCCTCTGATTCAGATGGTAGTCACTCAAGATCGCAAGTGCATAACAGAGTGCAGTTGTAGCTAACAAGACTCCATGTTTTGTATAGTATAAGACCTAGTGTGAAAATATTGTGGCAGATACAGTGTTGTCTATTTGGAAGCTGCCTATGATGTAGGGTATTTTTGGAATGGAGGGAGATGAAAGGCGGAGAATAGAAGAGAAGTGACCAAAATGTACTATTTTTTACATTTTAGTCACCTTCCCTTCCCTTCTCTCCTCTCTTCTCATCTAAGCATAAGGTTTGCATCTCTGCCTGTCTATCAATCTTATCATGTTTTGAAATTACCCTGAAAATGATTTTGTTTCAAGCCTGTTACAATAACAGTAACGTAATGTCAAATGACTGATTAACAGGGTCCCAAGTTTGAATGTGAATGTGTGTATATAACTATATATATGTTTTAATATATTTCAATTATTTATATATATAATCTAATCTTTTTTGTAATTTTTTGTTGTTCATATTCTATTACCATCCCCTAAAACACTTGTTTTCTCTATTTTTTTTAGCACTCTTATGATTATCCCTCCCTTTTTATTTCATTTCCATCTCATTAATATTAAAGCCTCCTCAATTTTTGCCAAATATTCTCTTCTTTACTGAAGCAAAACAGCACATAGTGGTTGTAATCTAGCTCAGATAAACTAGCAACAATACAAAGACGGGTTTTAACAATTTTAGACTTCAACCGTGAAAGTCCATTTTGAAATTCTATAGTAAGCCAATAATCCGTACGCCTGAGTGGGAGAGGATAATTTAAACTGCTGATATAATGGTCTCATCTCTTTACCTCTATTAGTATGAAGTAGGTTAATAATTTATACAAAATTTTAACTATTCTTCCCTACATGAAATAGAGCTGTTCAATAAATTGTGTGTCTTATTACATTGACAATTATATTGGACTTGGTGTAATTTACGTAATGGATGTGTGAAGAAGGTTTACTTTTCTAATAGCTTGTCACCACAACCTAAGACAGTGGGTCCAGTTACTTTCCCAGCCATTTGACAAAATCAAATCATTGTGGTTGTACATCTTGAGGTTGGCCATCGTGGTTGAATTGAACTCGTGGCTTTCCCATGCTGAAGTTGAGAACCTGTGCGTTCATGTTGTATTTGATTTCCCCATCAAAGAGCAGCTTCCTTATGTAGTGCTCAATGTCTGAACCAATCAGACGAAGTGTGTATTCAGTCAGAGGGGAACCCTGATTCCACATGAAATGTTAGGGTCTCAACCAGGCAAAATTGGCTTAAAAGAATATGGTGGAACAAAGTCACAAACGTTGTCAAAATTGAAAAGTGCATGTTGGCATACCATAAGAAAAGACTTAGGTATTAACTTTTGTCTGTTATTATAAAATGGATAGATGACTAACTATCTTAACTGTTTAATAGAAAAAATAGATAGATTGTTAAATAAGGTAATATCTTATGTTAAGATTGGATAAGTATGGTACATTAAAAAAAAAAGTATGTAATATAAAGTGGAAGGAAAGATTGTGGTTAAAATTTAGGTAATTTTCTATTAAGTGTAGTGGGCCTATCTTCTCAAAAAATAAAAGTAAAGTTGACCTAAATGTGTAATTGCTTATAAATTTATGGTTTAAAATGTGCATTCTATGAAATTTTCTATTAAATGTAGTGGGCTTACATTCTTAAAAAATAAAAGTAAAGTGGGCCTAAACGTGTAATTACTAATAGATTTATGGTTCAAAATTTGCATTCACACCATAGAGTTGGATTGTACAATCTTGAATGAATTTCTTTTCTTTTATAATAGAGTTATGACCCTAAAAAATATGTACAAATTTACAAATCTTTAGTTATTTGTTCTTATGCTAGCTAAATAGGGGGATGGGGTTGATGGCGGTTCTAACCCAATGCTTAGGCATCACAAAAATTGTTGTAATCATTAACCCTCAAACCCGTACAAATTTTACAAGCTTGGTAAATAAGGAACATTTATATTTACGCTACCAAGTTAACATAAGTCTTTTAGTGGTATAATTCATCAATAATGAAGGGTTGTAGAAAATAGTTGCACAAACCTTCATTATTGATGGATAGAATGTTCGGGATATATATAGTGGTAACGATATTAGAGTATTATGGTATAGAATTCTTTTTCTTCTCTATTAGTGTAGTGTGTACTAATACGAAGCCTTCACATTTTGTCCAAAAGCATTAAAGATGGATCCTCATTGATGAGAAGATATGGTTCGAACCATATGGAATTCCATATGTCCCGCCGTTTACTAGACAACCATGAGGATCATTGATGTGATGAAGTGCGGTGTTTGATTTTGCTTATCTTCTTTGGGGCAACCAGTTATACTCTATTTCAATCAACCAAATTCATTGTTTCGCAATTCCTAATAAGGATTTGCTAACTGAAGATTTTTAAGTCGCCTCAACTATGATGTTAGAATTAATGGTTTCGAAAAATAAGGCACAGGTAAATGTGAACTCTAGCTAAGCAATGATTATTAGTTGCAACTTTCAACTACGAGGCATGATTTATAACAAAGAAATTGACGGCTGCTCAACAGTGTTCCGGATATAATTACCTCATAGTGATCCACAAGCTCCTGGAAGTAAGAGTAAACCTTATTGCAAGTCTCAGGATTCCAAACAAACTCATCTGTTGGATCAAGAATAAGCGTAAGCTTGTCCATCTGGGTTTGATCAAACGCACAGGTTTCAGGATCAATGTAGGCTGCATAAATCCTAACATGCCGCGTGGCACTGCTGAGCCACTGCCCTCCATACTCTCTGCCCATATTCTTGCTCTTTACGTTCACTTGTGCTTCCACTGGCCTTAATGGTGTAGTTCCTTGTTGCTTCGTTTTCTCTTGCTGTAGTTCTTGTTCTTCTTGTGGTTCTTGTACTTCAGCTTGCTGCTGCTGTTGAGCTGAAATGGTAAATGTGCTTCTCTTTCTCATTTCTCTTTTCCCTCCAATCCTACCCAACATGGGGAATTTTGTGCAAGCCATGTAAGAGGAAATTGCTGCCATGTCTGAATGTTGTATAATACCTTCTGGTGTAGAAGTCTATCTCTATCAAACTTTTTCTTCGTAGTTCTGTTTGGTTCTTGCTCCAAATTTGAGAAATTGTAATTGTGCCAATACGTTTAGATCCATATATTTTGTGGATAAGTTATCGTCTTTATTGGAGTGGAAGTGAGTTTGTGGTGAAGGTGAAAGGAATTTTGGCAGCTATCAAATCACTACTTAAGTGTTGGCCTTGTATACTCCATGTGTTTATCTCAATAATCTTTGCCGTTGATTTTTGTGCAAGATTAATTTTTGTTGCACACATTTAGTTACACAGAGCTGTACGCATAATTTGTAAAATCGTGTTTATGAAACATGATTTCACAATTTTAACTGAAATTATGTTTTTAAAACAAGATTTTGGCATATATACCTACACTATTTTTTATAATCATTAATCTTTGTACAAGGTACATTAATTCATGTAACTTTGAATAATTTGACTTGGTAGCTTTACTAATGGCAGTCCCTTCGAATCCGAGGCAAATGAGCAAGTTTCTTTCGTTTTCTGTTCGGCTCAATTATTATGAATTACTAAGAAGTGGCCCGACCACTGAATAAGACTTTTAACCTTTCACTAAATCACTGGGTTTTTGTACTAAATGACCTTCAACTGAACCGTAACTTGTTAAAACCTTCGCAACTTTGTCAGGGCTTTTAATTTTCAGAAGGGAATACGTACAAGACAGCTTGGGATATCATTTCAAATCATCTCCCTATCTCTCTCACCTGTTTTGCCCGAAGAGTGCATGACTGTGATATGATTGATGACAGCTTTCACAGAAACAACTAGATCATCTAGCATGTCAATTAAGCAACTTTGGCAGAATAGAATATTAGAATCATAAAAGAGTCACCATTCAATAAGATCTCTGAAAATCATTTAATTTCCTAATTCATGGGTTCATGTACAATGTAGATTACAAGAAGAAAAAAAATGAAAAAGAAATAAAACATTCCTTGAAAAGAAGATTAAAAAAGAAAAAAGAAACAAAGGCAGAATACATCTTTCTATTTTTTAGAAATTGAGGATGTCTAGAACTCTTTGAGTACTTGACTATTCTCTCATAAGAAAAAGAAAAGAAATAAAAATGCTATACCTCATTTCCTACATATACAATTCCTACATGGCATTCCAAGCATGCTTTTAAACTTCAGCTGTCATTGTCTTGAGAAAATTAAGTTGTATACCTACTCATGAGTTTCAACTTCAGCCGTCAGTCTTAAGAAAATTAAGCTGTATTCCTATTCATTATTCGAACTGGTTTTATTAGCTCATCAAGGTCATCTAATTGTAGATCCGATGAATCACTATCATAAAACATTCGCTCGCTTGTTGGATCATTAGTTTCACCAACTTCTTCATCACTAAAATCAAGGCTAATGTAATCAGCATATTTCCCCTCAACGAAAATGTCATCATTGTTTTGTGTAGAGTGCTTTTCATTCACTGCTGATCTGGGCTCAGAAACATTGACATGTGTAGAACCAAAGTAACGCCCTTGAGCCTTCCTCTGCTGTCCCACTCGTTTCCTTTTCTTTCCCTTACTTCCCTTACTTCGGTTCTTTGGGTGATGAAGCTTGCATTTGGACCCTTGAGGACATGTTCCTGTCGCTTCAAAAAGGGGGCAGACATAGCTGTGCTTCTTCCGACACTGTGAGAGCAGAGAGATATATTCCATTTCACTTTTTCGAAGTTAGTGTGCAATTGTGTGCGTGAGAGAGAGAGAGAGAGAGAGAGTTATCAAGCATCCAACAGAAATCCAAGACTTAAGTTCAAGCACTACACAGCATCCCAGAATAAAAATTGAGGGGAAGCTGCAGCTGTGGCAAGGTGAGAAAAAAATTTACGACTCATCCCTAAGAGGTCAATTGGCTTCAGTCAGGTTGGACCAGATACAGAATGATGACCAGCATAAATCTACCCAATCATTAAATGGAAGAGATTTACTCCCTGATCTTGGGCAGAAATAAAAACTATGGTTTGAAAAGGCTGTTATCATATGGTATGTCAAAATGAATACTCAGGACCCTGTAAAACTAACAAGCATGTGCAAATGCACACTCACCCACCCAGACTTACCAGTGTATAAGTAGCAAAGGAAACCAGTTCAACATTCATATTGTAAAACATTAATGCCAAAAGAACATATCACTGAATATAACCAAAACAATAGAAGAGTTATGATAAGGTAATACCTCGTCCCCATCGGCACAATAGCCCCTAAGAAATCCTTCACAAGTAGAGGCCTTTGGGTTCACATTTACGTGTCTGTAAGGACAATTTCTATTGGTGCATAAACCTGCCAGGAAATATCAAATATGTAAGAACTGTCCTTTCAATACCTTGAACAAGAGCACAATATAGTACAAAATCACCTTGCAAAAAGTAAGAGCAATCCGGCATTCTTTCTGGAATGACCTGTGCATGAGAAATGCATCAATATACAGAGTCAACAAACACTTTCAGATACATTGTGATCGACAACGTCAAGTTCACTAACTGAATACATGACAAACCTTATGAGTCAATTTGCAGTTGGGATTTGAACAAAAACCATTCAGAAACTTTGTGCAGACAGCAATCTTGGAGGGGTCATGGATATAGGGACATTTTCCATCATCTTTATTGCATTTCCCAAATCTTGTAAAAAACTGACAGTACTTCCGCTTTCTTGCCAACCGAAGCCTGGCAGTATGCAAACTCCATCTAACTTTCTCACTTGCCAATATACGTGCTCGTTTCTTTGGATCTCTGATAAGCTGGTTACCATTGCCAATCCGAACATATCTGCCGACATTGGAAATTTGGAACACATTTATCCAAATCACTAATGCATTCAAAATAAGTAACACACTAAAGTTCACTTTTTTTTGGGGGTTCCTAGGACATCAGTTATAAACGTTAACATTTACTTGCATTAACTGCAGTAATGTACAGTTTAAGGCAAACAGAGGGAAACATACTCATCATTGCCAATCACTAATCTCCTAGGAATGTAAGATTTCTTGACATCCCTTTCTGATTGCGGAGCAGTAGAGCATGTTGATTCCTCATCTATACAAAACATAAGTGAAAACCCATAGAAGCAATTTAGTGATTAAATAACATAACGTATTATACAATATGAAACAAAAGAGAGAAAATAGAAAACTTAAAGGTCATCATTCAGCAAAGACATCAAGAATGGGCCACCTGAAATCCTCTGTAGTGTCCGTTTCGTAGAATCCATCTTGTAGCGAACTGAACCAACGCGGAATATACGCTCTCCTATAAAATCATTGGATACATTAAATATCAATTTATTACACTAAAATGAAATAATTATTGAAGTGTCCATATTCTAAGACAACATACTGATCATATATCCAATACAACAGACATATCATAGAGTGCAAGAACTGTGAATGCATCAGCACAACAGGATTAACAAATGGCCTGTGGATCTAATTCTATACTATGAAAGGACTTACTGGAAGAATTATTTCTATTCTTTGTCCGAGAACTACTGCATGCAGCATGATACTGTTCTCTCTTCTTCTTCTCAACTGCAGCAACTGCTAGTGTAGCTTCCTAAAGAAAAGATGATAATAAATTATTTAGAAAATGATAAAAATGCTCTATTTCTTGAAACCAACCATTACTTTACTTTAGCTAACTTTGAAGGGAAGAAACAAGTATCTGTGGGCTGCAGCCAAACTAACCTCATTAGCCTTCTTCGAGTGCTTTTCAATGGACTTTGACCATTTTAGACTGGAACCACCAACACTTAAAACCTTGAATTTTCGAAGCGAAAATCCATTGCTCGACTTTGTATAAACAGTGTCCCTTCTTCTCAACAGTAGCAATTTCCTACTGAAAGAAGACATATAATGCATGTTCACTTTTTGTTTTTTGCTGAATTAATTAACATATATTCACACGCAAAGGTACCTGATCATAGATAAGGAACTATTATTGGAAATAGAAGCTGTGTTTTGCATGAAATTTCTACAGTATGTTGCTCTTTTCCATGGAAAGAGCTGAGGCAAGACCTTCTGATCATTTTTTGAGGACTGTGTACCACGTAATGTCCATACCAAAGAGGATTTCATAGGTTCACGTGTCTTTGCTACAACTGCAAATAAAAATTGAACTTTAGCTTCTCAGTAATTACTAATCATGCAAAAACAAACTAATCCACGTTATTACACCTATATCTCCAAATTTCTCCATTGACAGTAAGTTCAAAGTTTAAAACACTTAGGAATGGTGGCCATGAGATACATACAGTGAACTTTGTCAAATGACCATCATCATACATAACTACAGTTTCAAATATAAAATCATCTGCATTATGATTATTAGTTAAAAAAAACATAATTCACTCATCAAATCTGGAAACATAGCTATTCCAGAACACATTATCAAAAACATTTCAACAAACCGAATGCCACAAAAAAGAGAAGGAATCAGATGATATAAAATGGAATACATTTGCACAATGGTCGAGATACTACACGGCATTCCAGAACAAAAATATGCCCATTATAATAGAAAATTATGAGAAGATATTTTGTATATGTCATGAAAAATAAACTTCCAACTACAATAATTTCTATCTTGACATCAAATTACATGACGTCATACAACTTCTATTGTGAAAATCTGTGGTATCAACCTGCATATTCATCTCTTCATCTAAAACAATGAATTTCACCAAAGAGTAGCTCAACACTTCATTAAGAGCACGTTGATTACCAGAATTAACAGTCAATTAGAAAAGATGGCTTGTACCAATTAAAATCCTACCTCCTAGCATCATATAACTAGAAGATTAGGGAGAAAAGAAATTTTTTGTTTTTGTTTTTTTTTTTTTTCATCAGACATTGCTATAAGCAACTATACGCAATAACCAAGGGAGGAGGAAGAAAATATGAATGTAGGAAAACATAGAGTTAGATAAACATGAGTCATAATATAGGATTTAAAACTAAGCCTCATTTACAAAATAAATTACAGAATATACATGATAATCTCATTCAGCACAGCCATACTTTATACAAACGGATCCTTTACCACAGAAACATTAACTTCAAATATGTTTTTTGTGTGTGAATGCATACAGACTAACTGCTATGGGTCGGAAGATTGTTCCTTATGAGGGATAAAATAGACAACATCAGATGAATAAGTTCTTCATACATACCCTTATGCAGTCGTTTCTTACTGTATTTTCTGCTGGAAACAATGGTAGTAGCCCGTTGCCCCTCTGAGTTGAAAAGGTCATCGGGTATGGCAACTGACTGCTTACTTTGATTTTCCAATGAAGCCCTAATAAGCTGATTTTTGCTCCTCTTGTAGTAGCCATCAGAAGCAGCTTGAATCTTATTTCCATTGTGTCCAGACAGGTCACTAGGGTTTGAAGTTGCGACCAGCTGATTTGATTTGCGCTTTACATATACTATCCTCTTCATGTTAGAAGATGCCACATTGGCACCATTTAGTTCAGCCTGGCTTTCCAAATTGTTTGACGAACCAGTTAAGTTTTCAGAAATTTCAGATATCTTCAAAGCATCTTCAGAAGTCTTTGGCACATTTTTAGTTTCTGAAAATTTCATGGGATCTGATGTACTTTCAAAGCAATCACTTACAGAACGCTCTGCCAATGGAGAAGGTGTATTATCCCCAGAAGATACAGCAGCTTGAGTAAATAATTTGGTGTCATTGGGTAATGGGGGTGTCCCGGGCTTCTCAAGAGGAGTATTTGTTCCTGTTTTTAAAAGATTCTGTGCATCAATAACATCAACCCTAATGTCAGACCCAGTGCTCTTCTTCAATTCATCTATGCCTGAAGAGTTTGCCCGATAAATAGATGAACTCAAACCATGAGAGCCCTGGCGCTGAGCAGGAACTGGGGCAGCTTTTCTTACAAGACTGTTGCCTTTACGAATGTAAGAAGTATTCTGAGACTTCACATTATTTTTGACCAACTGCCTTTGAGGAGGAACAATTTGTGAGAAAGGCTTATTTCCTGGTAAAGGAGCAGAAGAATTACCAGTTCGATGCCAAGTTCGGGGCTTTGCAATTTGGGTAGAAGAGGCTGTGTTCTTTGAATTGGTCGAAACAAAAGATGAATGACCTGGATATGTCCTAGGAATGGCATGACCCAGTTGTGTCTTCCTCCCCATTAATTCAGTATTCTTGACACTCAGACTGTGAGACGTAATTTTGGAATCTTGTGACGGCAACAGTACTGTCTTCCCCATGGTTGAGTGGTTAATTTCAGTCACAGTAACCGGCTTGATACACTGGGGAAATGATGTATGAGTAGATAAATTGGAACCACCTTCTACAATGGACTTCTGACCTAGTTTTTGGTCATCCCCACAAACTTTCTCATTGGAAATTTGGCTGAGTGATGTCCTGGCATTCAACATGTGTATGTTCTGGACTTCAGACAAGGTATCTGGAGAAACCAAAGTCGGATGTGTTCCAGACATAGACTCCATAACTTCATCACTAGTGTTAGAAGAAAAAATTCTACGACCATCAGCAAATAAAGATGGCTTGTTTGAAACAGAAGGCAAATCCTCCTTTACAAGTGGATAATCATATTCCTTATCTGTACCGGAAAATCTTTGATCAAAGTCTGCAGACTGAGGTTCTGAAGTAATTTTGCACTGACTCTCACCATGAGTTAGAACTCGATCTTCTGCGGCCTGTGCATCCATTTTTTCATTACCACTACTCTCTATATCCATAATGTCATTTTGATTAATATTACAGGCCATAAGTGTACTCATTTCTTTTGGCTCACTTCCCAACCCTGATATACAAGGGGACTCTGCATTTGGAATAGCCTTGTCCTCAGCAATTATACAAGATTCAACACCATGTTGCAGAAGTTTCAAACCATCTTCTGTCAAGACATCCCTGCTTACCCTCACAGCTTTCGAAGAACCTTTGTCCAAAGTATCCTTAGGCAACGCTGTGAGCACATTTGGACAAGGTATCAAACCACTTGTACACAGATTATTTATGCTAGATGCTGCAACTTCCTTGTCTGGTTGTGTTATATCATCATTATTAGATAACGGCACTTCTGCACAAGATGTGGAGGTGCCTGTGGGTCCCTCATTGGTCACATATGCCGTTGGCCTAAACACCAAATCAGAGGCAGAAACTTCTCTTTTGTTTTCACATCTAAGTGAAGTCCCATACAGATAACCATTAACATCAACGTTATCTGTAAACTTAACCTCAGAAAGCCCATCTGTCAAACTTTTTGCATGGATCCCACTCATACCATCTTGACCAGGTAGTAAACCAACATTTGAACTTCCAACCCCAGAAAATGTGACTTCTGCAGGACTTGGACCCTTTACAGATAAACATAAGTTTGAATCCGCAGCATTTGCAGGGCTAACTAAATCATTTACAGGCTCTACATGTATGTCAGTTGAATTTGAGAAGTCTAACTGAGTCCTTGTTTTTCTCCTCTTCTTAATCTTCTGTGTGTTACCCTCACTAGCTCTGACTGAAACGCCACTTGGAGATCTTTTAATTGCACAATTCTCAAGTGACATGGTGACCTTAACTGGGGATGGGTACTTGCCAGTATTATTCACGGTCCTGCCATTTAAAACAGTAATTTTCTCTTCCAAACTAGTAAAACCATTGTCAGAATCCCATGTAATATCACTACCACGTTTGGAGCATTGTCCATGAACAAGACCCCGGTGAGTTTTGGTTTCCTCTGAACTTGACAAACCAACAATTGCACTGCTTCCTACCCGTGTCCCAGGAATTTCTTCTGCAATACTATTCTCAAGTGATATGGTAAACTGATTTGTACAAGGCTGTTTTCTAATGGCATCCATGATGCCAACATCACAAACTGTAATATTCTCTTGTGATTTGACCATGCCATTTTCAAAACCCGAATTTTTATCTGTACCATCGTGTGAAGAGTGTGTATTAGTAATATCCTCTTGAGTTTTGATTTCCTCTGAACTTAACAAACCAGAATTAAAATTATTTTCTAAAGAAAGCATGGCCTCAGTGGAATCTTTTTCTGCACCATTTCTATGTGATAAAGAGACTCCATTATGACAAATCTGCTTGCTGACATCTTCCACAATATCAATGTCAGAAAAAGTAATTTCCTTTAGCAGTTTAGTTACATCATTGTCAGTATTTGAAATGCTATCCAAGATATGAGTTGAATTATCAGCATTTACAGGACTCTTACCAATTTTATTTTCTTCACAACTTGGAGAACCCAAAGGAGAAGTTGAGCCTTTCCAATTTCTCCTGATCTTAGGTACACATGCTCTATTACAATCAACATTAATTCCACATTCATTTGATACTATGTCATTTTTAGGCAACAAGTTTACCTCATCTGTAGAAGGCTGCAGAACAACATCTTGCCTTGAAGCCATACCATCAGAAGTGATTATCTTTTCTGAAGGTGTCACACCATTATCAGACCCCGATGCAGCAGGTGGACCATGAGTAGAGCCATCTGATTTCACAGGTTGGTCACACTTTTTCATTTGCTCTGAACTTGACAAACGAGATTGAGGATTTACAACTCTTCTCACTATTTTCTTCACTATTTTTTTCCTCTTTACAACCTTGGGAGCAGTATTTTTGCCAGAACTAACATTAGTACCATCTTTATCTGAAACAGTATCCTTACTACACCTTTCCACTTTACTCTTTACTAGTGATACACTGGCCCGACTTGAACTAGGCTGCGAACTACCATCACAAACATTCCCAACATTATAAGTCATTGCTTTCTCTCCTGAATGTTTCGAGTCCTTTCCAGAAGGGGATGCCTTACTAGTAACATGAGTTGAACTATCCAATTTTACAGTACCCTCATTGAGTTTTCTTGTTTTTGAATTCGAACAATCCCCATCAGACATTTTCCTAATTTTCTCACTCTTAGGAGTCAAATCCGTATCCGAAACAACAGTTGAACTAGGAGGTGTCACAATTGCCTTGGCTACCAGCGAATTAGATTTGAATGAAACATCAAGCTGTACCGGGCTTCCCTCCCTCTCATGTTCTACTTCTTCTTCTTCTTCTTCTTCTTCTTCTTCTTCCATCCCATGACTCGAATACCCAAATTGATCTTTACCTCTAAAAGAACCAGAGTTGGTTTTATCAAAGTAACCAGAATAATGTGACGGTTCACGCTCACTCTCTCTATTCCTATGGTTAGTTTTCACCACCTGAAGTCTCAAAAGAGCACTCTTCTTCTGTATTGGTTTCCTCGGAGTGCGATTATATTCAGAACTACCCTCTCTATTTCCCCTACCACTGTTATATCTCCCCGATTCCGAACCAAAATACTCTCGTTTCCCGGAACCAATCCGAACCCTATCACCATCACCATCACCAATCTCATACAAAGAATCACCTACACCATCTCTAGAGGTTTGTCTATCATGACTTGCATCAATTCTACCACCCCTAAATCCCTCATTCTCACGCACTGAACCAAATCGGTGATCATAACCACTAGAATTCGACTCAATTTTCCTTAAAGTTTGATTCTGATTAGACACAAACCCTAAATCCCGAGAAGATGTATTGAGACGGCGATGATCGCCGCCCCAAACCAATTCATTCCTTTCTCTATCTCTATGGTTTGGATCGGAACCAAAGGTATAAACAATGGTTTCGGGTCTAACAAACCTAGAACTAGAATTACCCTCAGATTCAAGCCTAAACTTATCGAACGTGCGCTCATTATGATGATGCTGCGCGCCGTTTCGATCGAGATCCAGGTGGTGGTAAGGTCGGGAATCGGGCAAAACCCTAGGAGGCGGGTTGAAGAATTCGGGTCGGGAGTGGTCGGGTTCGGGTAATCGGTAGCGAGTGCGATCGTCGATCTGGTTGTGGGAGAAAAAGGGAGGAGTTGTGGGAAAGGAGAAGGAGAAAGATTGAGATTGGGTTGGAGTGAAGGGATGGCGTTGCTGTTGCGGTGGTGGTGGTGGTGGTGGAGGGAGGGGTTGTTGGTGATACAGAGGAGGAAGAGGGCGGGGGTGCGGCGGCGGCGGTGGCGGTGGTGGATGTGGCTGAGGAAAGTGGTGGCTTTGGTGGTTGTTGTTGTGGTGATGAGAAAAAGTAGGGGGTTCGGGGTAGTGAGGACGAGGAGAAGCGATAGGAACGTACCTTGAAGAAGTATGTTGTTGTTGGTGGTGGTGGTGGTGTTGTTGTTGGTGGATGAAGCGATGGAGGTCCATGGTGGCGGAAGGTCAGATCTGCTGGCTGCGGATGCGGCGGCGGCTGTTGTTGTTGTTGTTGTTGTTGTTGTGATATTATTGTGT
Organism: Quercus cerris; assembly: GCA_963669245.1. Classification (NCBI taxonomy): domain Eukaryota; kingdom Viridiplantae; phylum Streptophyta; class Magnoliopsida; order Fagales; family Fagaceae; genus Quercus; species Quercus cerris. The sequence goes on along the minus strand of OY770014.1, from coordinate 22,405,122 downwards.
GGTGATGCTGTTGCGTTTCGTGTTTTTCTTCTTTTTGTGTAGTTTGTGTTGTGTACGTGTCTTTGTGAGCGGTAGTGGACCTAGTGGTTGCTTTATAAAAGGAAGGAGTGTCTTTGGTGCGTGTAGGGTCACACGCTTATTTGACTTGCTTGATCTGTATCATTATTATTGAGGCCAAAATGGCCCTTTACCATCAATTTTCGAAATATTTGGCAAAAAAATACTGTTTCGGAAATAAACAGGAATCTACCACTTTTTCAAGTACTCGAGTTTGGTGAACTCGAGTACCCTATTTTATAGTTCCACCGTGGCTGTTGAGCTGGAAAATGGTGATTAAAAAAAATTAAGTGGTACTCGAGCTTGGAAAACTCGAGTACCATGCAACACAATACTCGAGTATACCAGGCTCGAGTACCTTTTATAAAAAAAATGCAGAAATTTTTTTTTCTACAGTACTCGAGTTTACTAAACTCGAGTACTGTGTAAATTTTTTTTTTTGTTTTGTTTTTTTTTTTTTTTTTTTTGCTTAAGGATAATTGACAAATAGACATAAGGATAAAAATAAGTAGCTTTTCTATCTTTTTATTTATTTAAATAGAAGCATTGTAAGATATAGAGATTTTAATTTCGAAATATGAATTTAATTTCTACATTGATTAAAATTGTTCATTGTTTTCTCATAAAAATTGTTCACTATTTTCTGTATAAACTATTTCTACAATTTTACATAAAATTATTTTCTGTTCAGCATTATTTAAGAAATTGTTCTCTCTCTTTTTTGCATAAATTATTTTCTGTTCACTATTTAAAAAATTGTTCACTGTTTTCTCATAAAACACCTAGTGAAATCGTGTTTTCTAAATTTAAACGCCAAATCTGAATGCTTTTTCATGTTTGAATTTCACAATAATCGAATATATTTTTCTGCATTGATAAAATCTGTTTCTACATTTATGAAATTTTCTCTCTGCACATCATATTTATTGTATATTCAAATCTGTTATTGCATTCATAAAATCTGTTTTTTGCATTAATTAAAAATGTTCACTGTTTTGTCATAAAAATTGTTCACTGTTTTTTGCATTAACTATATCTAGCATTGGTGCAGTTATTGCACTTAAATGGTTTTTGTATTTTTCTAAATTTGTAACCATATGAATAATGGACAAACTCCATGAAAGAAAAATGAATGATTCGTATAAATCACCTAATGGTAAATGCCTCGAAAAATTCGAATTAGTTGAATGTAGAAATTTGAGAAAAATCAATGGAAAATCAATGAACGTAGCAAATCGTGAATGTGTACATAAGATGTGCAGATAGTCTAGACTTGTTGAGAAATTTGATTTCGTTGAAAGTACAAAATAATGAAAATTCAAAGGAAAAGTATGTACATTAGATGTATAGATCGTATGAATTTGTTTAAAAATTTGAATTCATTGAATGTACAAAACTGTGAAAACTCAAGGAAAAATTGTATACATTAGAGGTACAGATAGTACAAATATGTTGAAAAATTTGAATTCGTTGAGTGTGTAAAATCGTGAAAATTCAAATGAAAATTGAAGAGCATACCAAATTGAGTAAACTTAATGGAAAATTAATTACATTAGATGTACAAATCATCTATTTTTTTGCATTGATAAAATCTGTTTCTACATTAATAAAATTTGCTCTCTGCACACCATCTTCACTGTTTTCTCATAAAAATTGTTCACAATTTTCTGCATAAACTATTTCTAGCATTTTGAGAAAACATCGAACAATTTTATGAGAAAACATCGATTTCTAGCATAAACGATTTCACTAGGTGTTTTATGAGAAAACATCGAACAATTTTTTAAATAGTGAACAGAAAATAATTTAGGCAGACGCCAATTGTAGTCATATGAACCACATGTAGAAAACAGTTTGAATTAATGCAGAAAATAGATTTTATGAATGCAGTAAGCAGATTTGAATATACAATAAACATGATGTAGCACCAATTGTGGCATGAGTAGTTTTTTGAAGACACGTCACTAGCCTGCTGCTATAGCACCAACTGTAGTCATACGAACCACATGCGCCAACAAATGCCACTATTTCACACGTGCTACTCAACAGCTCGGCATGATTTCACACACTGTCCTGTCATATCATCCATATTCACATGAATACTTAAATATATGAATAATTGTACCCTGGTGCCAGGGACATAGCACTGTGTCAATTAAATACGATACTCTGTTCAAGAACACTGCAACTACTGCCGACATCTTCAAATCTCACTGTGACATTGGGAACATTTAAAATCCTGTTCATTCCAGCCTGTATTGACATGACAAGCCCTAATAACTGAAATTATAATGCTTGAAACATGAATTGAGGTTATAAATGCACCCCAATAATGATCTTATTTCTACCCCCACTAACTTCGTAGATTGACTAAGCTATGAGTCGCAACGCCTCAACATCAAATCGTACAATGCGAACCAAGTTTGGATCTACTTCAACAAATGGATTATCTCAAGTTCCAGTAGATCAACAACTACAAACATACACAGACCACTATGGAGGGAAATGGGTTGGAAGCGTCGGGCACATTATGGTCGGCAAACCTACAAAACTAAGTATAGATACCACCGCAATAGAGTTCACCGTAGCAGAACCACCACGGTCAACCCTATATGAGAAGAGGTGTGAGTTGGAGGTGTATTGTCGATGGCATGGGTTACGAGTTCCTAAGGCACGCTCAGCCGAGTTACCTAGAGATGAACTTGCCAACATACTTGCTCGTCTTAAACAAGAGAACAATCAAATGCAAAAGGCGATTAGACCGTTTTCATGCAATCCAAAAGGCTAAGAAGCATCTAAAGGGGAAGGCGCAAGAGCGAGCCAATCACAATCTATCATTGTTGGATAATTTGACAAAGTGTGTATCAAAATAGATTTTATCATTGCAGAAAAACAGATTCGATTATTGTGAAATTCGAACATGAAAAAACATACAGATTTGGATTTTCAATTATTGTGAAATTTAAACATGAAAAAGCATTCAGATTTGACGTTTAAATTTAGAAAACACAATTTCACTAGGTGTTTTACGAGAAAACAGTGAACAATTTTTTTAAATCAAGAATAAAAAATAATTTACGCAAAAAAGAGAGTGAACAATTTTTTAAATAATGTTGAACAGAAAATAATTTTATGTAGAATGCGAGAAATAGTTTATGCAGAAAACAGTGAACAATTTTTATGAGAAAACAGTGAAGATGGTGTGTAGAGAGCAAATTTTATTAATGTAGAAACAGATTTTATCAATGCAAAAAAATAGATGATCTGTACATCTAATGTAATTAATTTTCCATTAAGTTTACTCAATTTGGTATGCTCTTCAATTTTCATTTGAATTTTCACTATTTTACACACTCAAAGAATTCAAATTTTTCAACATATCCGTACTATCTGTACCTCTAATGTACACAATTTTTCCTTGAGTTTTCACAGTTTTGTACATTCAATGAATTCAAATTTTTAAACAAATTCATACGATCTATACATCTAACGTACATACTTTTCCTTTGAATTTTTATTATTTTGTACTTTCAACGAAATCAAATTTCTCAACAAGTCTAGACTATCTGTACATCTTATGTACACATTCACGATTTGCTACATTCATTGATTTTCCATTGATTTTTCTCAAATTTCTACATTCAACTAATTCGAATTTTTCGAGGCATTTACCATTAGGTGATTTATATGAATCATTCATTTTTCTTTCATGGAGTTTGTCCATTATTCATATGGTTACAAATTTAGAAAAACACAAAAATCATTTAAGTGCAATAACTGCGCCAATGCTAGAAATAGTTAATGCAAAAAACAGTGAACAATTTTTATGACAAAACAGTGAACAATTTTAATTAATGCAAAAAACAAATTTTATGAATGCAATAACAAATTTGAATATACAGTAAATATGATGTGCAGAGAGAAAATTTCATAAATGTAGAAACAGATTTTATCAATGCAGAAAAATATATTCGATTATTGTGAAATTCAAACATGAAAACGCATTCAGATTTGGCGTTTAAATTTAGAAAACACGATTTCACTAGGTGTTTTATGAGAAAACAGTGAACAATTTTTTAAATAGTGAACAGAAAATAATTTATGCAAAAAAGAGAGCGAATAATTTCTTAAATAATGCTGAACATAAAATAATTTTATGTAAAATCGTAGAAATAGTTTATACAGAAAATAGTGAACAATTTTTATGAGAAAACAATGAACAATTTTAATCAATGTAGAAATTAAATTCATATTTCGAAATTAAAATCTCTATATCTTACAATGCTTCTATTTAAATAAATAAAAAGATAGAAAAGCTACTTATTTTTATCCTTATGTTTATTTGTCAATTATCCTCAAGCAAAAAAAAAAAACAAAAAACAAAAAAAAAAATTTACACAGTACTCGAGTTTGGTAAACTCGAGTACTGTAGAAAAAAAATTTTCTGTATTTTTTTTATAAAAGGTACTCGAGCTTGGTATACTCGAGTATTGTGTTGCATGGTACTCGAGTTTTCCAAGCTCGAGTACCACTTAATTTTTTTTAATCACCAATTTCCAGCTTAGCAGCCACGGTGGAACTATAAAATAGGGTACTCGAGTTCACCAAACTCGAGTACTTGAAAAAGTGGTAGATTCCTGTTTATTTCCGAAACAGTGTTTTTTTGCCAAATATTTCGAAAATTTATGGTAAAGGGCCATTTTGGCCTTATTATTGATGCTCGTGTCCTGTATGTATGGGCCATGACTTGTTAAACGGTACCGACCTAACATGGTAAACGTCACATGTTGGTAAGGGCTACCAAATCAACCCAAACTCAGTTGTCTATCTTTGAGCTTGATTCAGTTTTCTAAAATTGAGCTATTTGAAAAAGTAAGGGTTACAAAAAAAAACAATATGAAATTGGATTTTTTTTTTTTTTTTACCTGAGTGTTTGGTAAAAATTATTAAAAATTAATTTTTGAAAAAGTTGAGTGATAAAATGGCGGTTTGAGTTGTAAATTACAAAAAAAAAAACAATGTATATATAAGAGAGTTTATTTCATACTTAAACCAAATTCATTTGCTTATCCAAACTCATTTGTTTGTCCAAACCCATCTACTTAGGGTGAGTTTAGTTCAGTTTTTTGAAAAAGTAAGGGTTTAAAAAAGTACGATATGAAACTGAACTTTTTTAAAAAACTAAGTGTTTAATAAAAATTGTTAAAAAATACTTTTTGAAAAAGTTGAGTGATAAAAGTGGCAGTTGAGTGATAAAAGTGGCGGTTGAGTTTGGTTCAGTTTTTTGAAAAAGTAAGGGTTTCAAAAAGTACGATATGAAACTGAACTTTTTTAAAAAACTGGGTGTTTAGTAAAAACTATTAAAAAATACTTTTTGAAAAAGTTGAGTGATAAAAGTGGCGGTTTGAGTTGTAAATTACTAAAATATATATATATATATATATAACGGAGTTTATTTCATACTTAAACCAACTACTTAATAATACTTACTTTTAAAAAAAAATACTTATTAATAATAATAATAATAATAACAATAATAATAATTTATTGTTAACTAAAATTTGTTGTAAAAATATTACTAACTAAAATTTGTTGTACAAATATTTAAAGATAGCATTTTTCTAATATAATTTTTCTTTCATAAGCTTACTTAAATATATATATATATATATATATATATATATATTGTTCAAGCCCGTGCCCCGCACCACACTTATAACCAACACAAAACCTTTTTTTTCCCCCTTTTTTTCTCAACCACATCTTCTTCACCTTTTGTCTTCTTTATTTCTCCCTTGTCTCTATTTTCCTCCACACACTTCTTCACATTTTGTCTTCTTTCAACACCCCTCTCTCTCTAACTCTGTTTCACATCCTCTAAACTATTACTTCATCAAAGGGGAGAGAGTGAGAACTAAGAAAGATCAAAATGAAAAATAGAGAGATCTCGACAAACCCAAAGAAAATGCCGCTAGGTGAAAGGTCAGGGGACAAGGATTTCCGCTTCTGCAGCCTAGAGACGAAGTTCAACAATGACATGCCTTTGCTCTTGTCTCACAATCTCTCTTCCGTTGGCTTCGACTTTGTTGCCACTACTCTGGTTCGTATAATCACCCATATATATGGAGTTCAAACTATTACTGCAAGGGTTTTTTTTTTTTTTTTTTTGTGTTTGTGTTTGGATTTGGAAATTTGTTATTGAATTCAACTTAGGTCAGACGCTATTTTTTTGTGGTCTTAGTAGAAATTAATTTATCAAAGGGTTTTGGGGCTGCAAATGACGATCTGCCTTGATTTATCAAATGGTAAAATTGGGTTTCCAATAAAATGTGAAGGGCAATTTGGTAACTGAACACAGAGTCCAACAGTAATATTTATGAACGTGTATGGGCTTTTGGAAAAGGCTCTGAAGAGCTGCTTTCTGAGAACGCGCATTCCCCTTCACATTTCAAAAGCTGCATTTGAAACTTCACCAAACGCTTATATTATTTTTTTGGTTTCAAAAAGTGCTTTTTGCCAAAGGAAAGTGCAAACAAATGGGCACTTAAATAACACCCAAATCCACCAAATTATTAATTTGGTTAAATAGGTATTAATTCAATTAAACTCAATTAACATTAATGTTTATTGGGTTGTAAGTGGGTATCTAATTAGACCCAATTATGATCTAAGTATCATTTTTACAAATCACCAAACTCTAAAATACCCAATACTACTACAAATTACCAAAATACCCCCTAAACCTACGAAAATGACCAAAATACCCCATAAACCTAAAAATAACCAAAATACCCCTAAAACCTTTTAAAAAAAAAAAAAAAAAACCAAAATACCCCTAAACCAAAAAATTACCAAAATACTCTTGAAACCTAAAAAATGATTGAAATACTCACGAAACCTAAAAATTGGCTAAAATACCCCTAAACCTAAAAAATGACCAAAATACCCCCTCGAAACCTAAAAATTGACCAAAATACCCCCCTAAACCTAAAAATGACCAAAATACCTCAAAACTTAAAAAATGACCGAAATACCCTTTAAACCTAAAAATTACTAAAATACCCCTTAATGGTGAACCAAAAATCGGACCATCTCCAATTCATCCATAGAGTCGTCTAGGACTAAGAAGGTTAACTCAACATAGGAAGGCCAATCCACGGTGGGGAGGTCATCCATGGGTATGAAGGTCGTCCATCAGAGAAGTAGCTGGACGACCTCGTAACACTTAGAAAATTTTCAGAAATGGATTTATGTACAAAAGTTTGTAATTTGGACCACGTTCTACTGTTTTAAAGTATGAGCAAATCCTTGCTCATCACTATAACTTCTCACTAAGTACTTAACTACTAATGGCAGTTGTAGAAGATAAGATTGAACATTTTAACTTCTATAGGAGTTGTGGAAGTTAAGTCTGAACCTTCCATCTTCCACACACATTGAGGAAGTTACTAAACAAGTAACTGATAATCCTGGAAAATCAGTGGGTTGAAAGTCTCCAGGCTTCGATGATCTTGAAGGCTAAGTCCTGAAAAACCAAATTCAATCAGAGAAAGACCGGTGGAGGCCGGTCTAGGGTCCTCCGATGGTAAAGTCAGTGTGTTGGAATAGAGAGAAAGATATTTCTAAGACTTTCTTTTGTTCTGTTAAAAAAAATGTCCGAATGGATTACCTCTTCGTAGAGAAACGTTTATATAGTGCACATGGAACGGTTACTTGCTCTGATAACCGTTCCTATTGTCGAGGAATTCATCAAAGTCAGAGGTAACTTCCACAAGTTCCATGGAAGTTACTTTATCTGGACCGGTGCTTCATCACGAATAATGGAGGCCTTGGTTCATAGATAAGAACTAAATTTGCAAGTTCAAAATATTTGCCTCGTCCGTCCTTAATTAAGGACGGACGAGCCTTGGCTCAAGTTTAGAATGTTTGCCTCATCCGTCATTTGGGACGGACGAGGCCTCGTCCGTCCTTAATTTATGACAGACGAGGTTTGGTGGGGACGAACGGCTTTTTTTTTGTGCCCTTCCTCCATTCTTTTTCCAAGGACGAACCATATGGACGATTTTGGAGGTTACATTTTATAACATCATCAGTTGCCCCCTTGTCCATGGGTCGTCCAAAGAGATGTAAGACGTGTGTTGGCTGCAGATTGGTGTGCCACGGGTCATGAATTCATTAGTGAAAAAATCTCGTCGATTGATTTAACCGAGGAGTATGCCACGTGTCTTTTGTTGATTTGGTCATGTCGCTTCAGATGCTGGGGTTTGTTCCCTATAAATAGTGGAATACCTCTGTTACCCTCTTCATTTCTGAAATTTCTCTCCTTGTCCTTCCTCGTCCTAGATCTTCGTCTAGAAGTTTCTCGCGTCTATAGCTTTCCTTCGTCCTAGATACAGGTATTTCTCTTCTTCTCGTCCTTAGTTTTTCTGTTAAGATGGCTGATGTTGTACTTTCCTCGTCTAGCGATAGTGTAGATAAGGCCATAGATGAGTATAATGATGAGAATAGCTACTACAGTTCTAGTAGCAGTAGTGATAGTAGTGGGGGGAATACTACGGACGAGGAGTATGTCTCTGGCGACCCTGGGCTTCCTATAGAGGTTGTACAGGAACAGCTTAGGAAGGCCTCAGGGTCTCAACCTGGTACCTCGTCCACTACCCCTCATTCTGGTCCTTTGGACGAGGAGGAGGTCACTGTTTACAGTTGTGCAGTAGATATCCATTCTAGGACAGACAAGCAAAGACTAAAAAATCTTAAGAAGTGATACCAAATCCCAGACAAGTTTAACCCTAGGTTGCCCGTCCGAGGAGAATGGTGTTGCAACCCTCACTTTGGGATAGGCGTCTATGAGGCTTATCTTTTGGGGGGTTTAAGATTCCCTTTAAACGCCTTTACTAGGGAATTGTTGATTAAGTTAGGTTTAGGAGTATGCCAATTCAACCCAAATGCATGGAGATTAATCATCTCAATGCAAATTTTGTGGGGTGAAGTATTTGGAAATGACCGTCCTCTTACTGTGGACGAGTTCCTTTACTGTTACAAACCTTCAGAGATACATCAATCCCCTGGCTTTCATCAATTCACAGCCAGGGGTAGAGATTGTAGATTGATCAAGTCCCTGACCTTGTCTGACAGAAAATGGAAGACAGAATTTTTCTTCGTCCCCGGCTTCTGGGCTGGGAATCATGTAGACGTTGGCCGAAACACGTTTGGTCATTATACCGGGGACCTAGGAAACCTTCGTCCTGAGGGTAAGTTGCTCCCCTTTTTCTTTTGATTTTCCCTTTTCTTCTTTTAACATTAACGATTAATTAATTAATTTTTTTTTTACTTGTTTCGTTTCAGTTGTTAAACGACTGTCTTTGAGCAAATTCCACCGTGACTGCGTCCACAGGGCTCGTCTTCACGCGGATAGGGACTTCCATTCCTTGGTCTCGCTTAGACGACTTGCCAAGTGGGGATTGGGCCCTAACCCATCCGACGAAGCAATTGCACACGAAGTCACAGTAAGAAGAAGTAAGTCTTAAGTTCCAAGCGTCCTTGCACATTGTTTACTTTGTTTTAATTCTAAAAGTATTTTTACTTCTTTTTTTTTTTTTTAGGAGTGACAACAATGAAAGGGAACAAGGGAAAAGAGGTGGCTGCCGAGGGGGATCGTCCTAAGACTGAAACTCAAGCTCATCCTGCGACTGGGGAGAAGAGGAAGACGCTGTCAAAGAGCTTGGATTTGCGAAATCTCCCCAGTCGAAGAGGCAAAAAGGCCAAGTCTAGCTCGTCCCAGGTAGTCAAGCCTACCCTTCCCTCGTCTCAGCAGCCTGTACATATAGTTGATGTAGACTCATCCATCCCAATTAAGACCACTCCGTCCCAGACCACTCCGTCCAAGACTGTGTCAACCCCGTCTCAGCCTTCTCGAACGGTCCCTTCAAATATTATTGAAAATGAGGACCTGGCCTGGGAACATTTCAAGAAGGCTGTGACTGAAGAAGATATAAACGTTTACTATGATATGTCCCTTAAGGATTTTGAACATTCTGGTGTTCATGAGCTTTTCAAGGTTACACTCATACCTCGTCTTGACCAAGGATTTTCACTTTCCTTCTTTGTCTCTCTCTCCTTGTGATCTCGTCCAAAGAAATTTCTCAATTTCCCTTGCCTTATGAGATTCTCAATCTGCTGCTTCAAATCAAAACACTCATCTGTGTCATGGCCATGGTCTTTATGAAAGCGACAATACTTGTTCCTTTTGCGCTTGTTGGGATCTCCCTTCAATTTCTCTGGCCACTTCAGGGAAGACTCGTCCTTGATTTGCATAAGGACCTATTCAAGTGGCATGTTCAATGGAGTATATTGCTGGTTGTGTGCTGATGGACCTGTCTTCTTGTCCCAGTCTCTTCTGTCATCCATCCGTCCCTTCTGTCATCCATCCGTCCCTTCTTTGGACGAGGGCCTTGTTCTGGGTGGCGATTTGTCTCCATTTTCTCTATCCTCTTTCTTTTCTTAGCTATAATCGCATCTTCCGCGTTCATGAAGTTTTGAGCTGAATGGACGAGCTTCGCTATGGTTTGTGGCTCTTGCTCATAGAGTTTGTGGATGAACAAATCCGAATGGACTCCATTGTGGAAAGCTGCTAACAGCAATTTGTCGTCCATCTCATCCACTGTCAAGGCTTCCTTATTGAATCGAGTGATAAACGATCGCAAACTCTCATTTTCCCCCTGTTCTATTGTTAACAGACTGGAAGTAGAACGTTTGTGTCGCTGACCCCCTATGAAGTTATTGACAAACAATTTGCTTAATTCTTCAAAAGAACTTACTGAATTTAGGGGTAATTTGCTGAACCATACTCTGGCTGGACCCTTGAGAGTGGTAGGAAAGGCTCTACACATTATTTCGTCTAAAACTCCTTGAAGATGCATAGTGGTCTTGAAGGTGGCAATGTGGTCAAAAGGATCTCGATTCCCATCGTATGAATCTAAAGAAGGCATTTTAAACTTTGGTGGCAGGGGATGGCCATTGATGGAAGCCATAAAGGGAGAATCAGTTTTATGAACCAAATCCTCTACTGGGTTCGCCCTCCTCATATTCTCCTTCATTTCGTCCATGGCCTTCTTCATCTAATCCAACTCTTTTTCCAAGTTGGGTACCTTTCGTGAGGTGGTATCCCTTGATTGACTCCCATGTTGAAAGTTCTCTCTGCCCTCTTGACTCCGAGTTTGCCCTTCTTCTTCATGCTCTCTATGTGTCTGCCTTCTGAAATTAACCTCTCTCCGTAGTTCTTGATTTTGGCGAGTTAACTCCGCCACGCAGCCGCCATAGAGTGTATATGTTGGACAGATGATGCCTGCATAACCGGTGCAGATTGGCGATCACGATGAGGGTTACTCGATGCATCTCTACTCTGTTGAGGGCCTGGGCTAGTTGCCCTTGATCTTGTCTGAACCATTTCAACCCTTTATGAGAGAAAGAAATCGCAGAACTAAACAAGTTCAAGAGCGACAAATATTTCTTTCCCACAGACGGCGCCAACTGATAATCCTGAAAAATCAGTGTGTTGAAAGTCTCCGGGCTTCGAGGATCTTGAAGGCTAAGTCCTGAAAAACCAAATTCAATCAGAGAAAGACCGATGGAGGCCGGTCTAGGGTCCTCCGATGGTAAAGTCAGTGGGCTGGAATAGAGAGAAAGATATTTCTAAGACTTTCTTTTGTTCTTTTTAAAAAAATGTCCGAATGGATTACCTCTTCGTAGAGAAACGTTTATATAGTGCACATGGAACGATTACTTGCTCTGATAACCGTTCCTATTGTCGAGGAATTCATCAAAGTCAGAGGTAACTTCCATAACTTCCATGGAAGTTATTTTATCTGGACCGGTGCTTTATCATGAATAATGGAGGCCTTGGTTCATAGATAAGAACTAAATTTGCAAGTTCAAAATATTTGCCTCGTCCGTCCTTAATTAAGGACAGACGAGCCTTGGCTCAAGTTCAGAATGTTTGCCTCGTCCGTCCTTAATTTATGACAGACGAGGTTTGATGGGGACGGACGACTTTTTTGTTGCGCCCTTCCTCCATTCTTTTTCCAAGGACGAACCATATGGACGATTTTGGAGGTTACATTTTATAACATCATCAGTAACCACTCCAAAACTCACTAAATAAGGACTTATCCACACCAAATGAAGGTAAGTTTCCACTACCCCTAAAGTTGGAATTATTGAGTTTTAGAGAGAAAAACTAACTTAAGCATTGGAGGGTTCTTGGCCAATTCACCCCAGTCACATTTGATCTTGTGTTTCTTTCTTTTCAAGCCTTCCAAGCAACCACTAGCCCATTGAAGCCCGAAGCATTTGGCCTACTGATTTTCTTTGCATCATCACCCCCTAAACCTAAAAACAATAACCGAATACCCCCAAAACCTAAAAATTGACCTAAATACCTCCTAAACCTAAAAAAGACCAAAATACCCCCGAAAACTAAAAATCACCAAAATACGCTCTAAACCTAAAAATGACCAAAATAACTCCGAAACCTAAAAAATGACTGAAATACCCCTAAATATTAAAAAAAATGACCAAAAAACCCCCCGAAACCTAAAAATTGACCAAAATACCCCATAAACCTAAAAATGACCAAAATACCCCCAAAAACCAAAAAAAGAACGAAATACCCCCTAAACCTAAAAATTACCAAAATACCCTCCAAACCTAAAAAATGACCAAATACCCCCTCCTAAACCTAAAAATGACCAAAATAGCCCGAAACCTAAAAAATGACGGAAATACCCCTTAAACCTAAAAATTACCAAAATACCCCCTAAACCTAAAAAAAATGACCAAATACCTCCAAAACCTAAAAATTGACCAAAATTCCCTCTAAACCTAAAAAATGACCAAAATACCCCCAAAAACTAAAAATCACCAAAATGCCCCCTAAACCTAAAAAAAATGATCAAAATACTCCTAGGTTTAGGGGATATTTTGGTCATTTTTTAGGTTTCGGAAGTATTTCAGTCATTTTCTTAGTTTTATGGGGGTATTTTGGTAATTTTAGGTTTCAAGAGTTTTTTTTTATTATCAGTTTTTAGGTTTCGAATGTATTTCGGTCATTTTTTAGGTTTCAGGGGTATTTTGGTTATTTTCAGGTTTCAGGATTATTTCAATCAATTTTTAAGTTTAGCGGAAATTTTCATCAATTTTTACGTTTTGGGGGTATTTTCATCATTTTGTAGATTTTCATAGGTATTTTGGTCATTTTTTAGGTTTTAGGGGGTATTTTGGTCTTTTTTAGGTCTTGGTGGTATTTTAGTCTTTTTTTTAGGTTTAGGGGGTATTTTGGTCTTTTTTTAGTTTTTGAGGTATTTCAGTCATTTTTTTAGGTTTGGGGGGGGGGGTATTTTGGTCATTTTAGTGGTTTTTTTAAGCATATTTGGTCTTTTTTAGGTTTAGGAGGTATTTTGGTAAATTTATAGGATTTTATGAGTACTTTGGTCATTTTCAAGTTTTAGTGGCATTTTTGTAATTTTGATTATTGGTCAATTAGGTGGGATGCGGTTTATCTATAATAACTGTGTTGGGTTGGGTTTGGGTTAGAAGTAATTAGTTAAATGGGTAATAAATGGGTAAATGAGTTTTATGTACTCAACCCAATTATCTCCACTCCAAACCCACCCATTTGACACCCCCTACATGTTGGAGATGGATAGAGATACTACTAGCTAATATCTATTAATACATTTTGAATTTATGAGTTGTTTTCTTGTTTTGGTGTCCGGTCCTTTTGGTTGTTTTGATTGTTGTTTTTAGAAAATATAAATTATTGCATGGAAAGGATTTCAAAGGATTCAAACTTTTATGACCAAAAAAATAAAATCAAACCTTTAATTTGGTTACCTAAAAAAGTAATTAATAGAAAGTTAATAAATTTGTTTGAAGGTTGAATTGAAAAGAATAATTACTATTATTAATGTCTATCTTTTTATTTTTCTAGTATTTTTTTCCATCCTTATTTATATGTACTAATAATTTATTGGAAAATGACATCTTGCATCACATGTATGCTATTTCTTTTTTCTGTTTTTTCCAAGTGTCAAATCTACTATACTTTTATCTTTACTCTATCTATAAAATACAATCGAAAATAAACTAAATATATTTTACAAGAAAAATCTCCTCCAAGTCATACGGAAGAAAATACAAATCCTAAAAATAAACTTGAATGGATCTAACATCATAGCATTTTGCAATATTATTATTCTAAATATTTTTAATATTAATATGTTATGAAATATAATAATACTGTTATTATCAATTATTGTTAAAATTGAAGAAGGTCAACACGGTGGAACAAGCAGAGAAAAGAAGAAAGAAGGAAAGACTAAAGGGGAGTCCACGTGTCAAAGAAACAAGAAAGAGCAAATAGAAGTGACAGATGTTAGATAGTAATTGGGTGTATTAATAATCAGTTAGTTAGTTATTTTGGAGGGAAAATTTGTTAGCCTCTATTACAAACATAGGCACAGTGCATATTTCTTCTACTTTGATTTTAACTAATGTCTTATGTGTACCCTCTTTTACGTTCAATTTGATTTTTGTCAACAAATTCACAAAATCACTTTGCTGTTGCCTCATCTTTCTTGTTAATTGTTGTTTTATTCAGGACCTTGCTCAATAGAGCACGATTGGTTTGGGTAAAGCACACAATGACCTATTTCTGCTGCAAGATTCAGGTTGTAGATCTTCTGCATCTGTATTTGCTGTTGTTGTACTTCCATTTGTTCTTCAACTTTATGGCATAGTAGATTAGGACACCCATCTCATTCCAAACTCCAATTGTTGGAGCAACTTGTACATGATGTTAATATCAATAAAAATGCTTCTTGTTGTGATATTTGCCATTTTTCAAAACAGAAGAAACTTCCTTTTACAGCTAGCACTCATGTTTCAACTAATCCTTTTGATTTACTTCATTGTGATCTTTGGGGTCCATTTGCTACAAGCACTATTGATGGTTTTAGATTTTTCTTAACAATTGTGGATGATTTTACCAGATGCACTTGGGTGTACTTGCTTAAACATAAGTCTGAAACACAAGTGTATCTTCCACAATTTGCTACTATGGTGTCTACTCAATTTAATTGCAAAATCAAAACCATAAGGAGTGATAATGGAACTGAGTTTTATCTTAAGGATTTCTTTCAATCAAATGGCATTTTGCATCAGTTGAGTTGTGTTGATACTCCTCAACAAAATGATGTTGTTGAGAGAAAACATCAACACATCCTCAATGTTACAAGATCTTTAAGGTTCCAATCTCAACTTCCTTTATGTTTTTAGGGAGATTGCATTTTAACTGTTGTTTACCTCATTAATAGGCTTCCTTCCAAGTCTTTAAGTAACAAAAGTCCTTATGAACTTCTTTTTAAATTTGCACCATCTTATAACCATCTCAAATGTTTTGGTTGTTTGTGTTTCATTTCAACTTTACCTCATAATAGAGACAAATTTGCACCTAGAGCTAGGAAGTGTGTGTTCTTAGGCTATCCCCAAGGCATTAAGGGCTACAAGGTACTTGATCTTACTTCCAATTCTATTCACATCTCAAGAAACATTATCTTTTATGAGCACATTTTCCCTTATGCTCTTTCCTCACAACCTTCCACTTCCTATTTAGATGATTTCATTGTTCCTCATTGTACTTCAGAATCTTCTCAATTTGTTGATACTAATAACCTTCCTTCCTCTATTTTAATTGATCCTAGCACCATACCTACTGTACCATTTGATGCAGCACCTAGTATCCTGCTTGGTGCAGCACTAGCATCTAGTGAAGCAACTGATGCAGCACCTAGTGCAACACCTGATTCTGCAGAACCTGAACATGTTATCCTTCCTTTATTCAATTCAACTCTTAGCATTTTACCTTCAGCTTCTAATCCTACCCTCAGAAGGTCCACTAGATCACATAAACTCCCTCCTTACCTATCTCAGTATGCCAGCAAGTCTGTCAACACTAAGCCTCACTTTGGTCTACCATATGACGTTTCAGCTTATTTAGACTTTTCTCACATTGGCCCTAGCTTCAAATCCTTTGTTATGACAGTTAATTCCACTCCTTCAGACCCTATCTCTTTCCATCAGGCAGTGCAATATGATGAATGGAGGGCTGCCATGGACAAGGAAATAGAAGCATTAGAGGTCACTAACACTTGGAGTTTGGTGCCTTTGCCTCCAGGAAAGAGCCCTATAGGTTGTAAATGGGTTTATAGGGTTAAATATCTACACGATGGCTCTATTGAAAGATATAAGACTAGGTTGGTTGCTAAAGGTTTCACACAGAAGTTTGGCTTGGACTATTCTGAAACCTTTTCACCAGTGGCTACGTCTGTATCAGTCTTGACTGTACTCACCTTGGCCGCTGTGAAAGGGTGGTTTCTTTATCAAATGGATGTTAACAATGCATTCTTACATGATGATTTAAATGAAGATGTGTACATGTGCCTGCCACTTGGTTTTCACAGCAAGGGGGGAATGTTGTATGCAAGCTAAACAAGAGTCTTTATGGTCTTAAATAGGCCTCAAGATAATGGTTTGACAAATTTTCTAAAACTATTCTTCAAATGGGATTTGTTCAATCCAAGTCTGATTACTCACTGTTTACTCACACTTAAAGGACTTCTTTTACAGTGCTTTTGGTTTATGTTGATGATATTTTGCTCACTGGTAACAATCCTGATTGTGTGAACAGTTTGAAGAAGTTGCTAGATGATAGATTTGGCTTGAAAGACCTTGGTTCTTTAAGGTATTTTTTTAGGTCTTGAGGTAGCAAGGATTGATGCAGGCATCGATTAGCTGGACACAAAGAAAATATGCACTTGAAATTTTGAAGGATATTGGTTTCCTTGGATCAAAGCCAGTTAGATTTCCTATGGAGTAGAATTTAAGGCTATCAAAATATGAAGGGAAGTTGTTAGCAGACCCTGGAATGTACAGAAGGTTGATTGGGAGACTGCTATACTTAACCTTGACACAGCCTGACATCACTTATGCTGTGCATAGGTTAAGTCAGTTTGTCTCAAAACCTAGAGAACCTCACTTACTTGCTACTCACAGAATTCTTCAATATATTAAAGGATCACCAAGAAAGGGACTCTTCTTCTCAAGCACCTCTGATTTACACATTAAATCCTTCTGCGATGCTGATTGGGTTGGATGCCTTGATACAAAGAGGTCACTGACAGGTTATGCAATGTATTTGGGAGAGTGTTTGATAGCATGGAGATTAAAGAAACAAGGAGTGGTTTCACGATCATCAGCAGAGGCTAAGTATAGGGCAATGGCCAGTTTAGCATGCGAAATTACCTAGGTACTTCAATTACTCAAAGATTTAAGAATTGAGCACCCCAAAACCAGCTATGCTCTTCTATGATAATCAGACAACTTTATATATAACTGCTAATCCAGTCTTCCATGAGAGGACTAAGCTTATTGAGGTAGACTGTCATCTGGTTCGAGACAAAATTCTAGAGGGGATGATTAAAACTTTTCATGTGAATTCAAATGCTCAAGTAGCTGATGTGTTTACCAAAGCTTTAGGCTTCAATTCCTTCATAAGATTAACACAGAAGTTGGGTTTGCAAGATATTTTCATGCCAAAGCAATTGCAAAAGGAGTTGCAGATTGAAAATCATCTTCAAGCCCATGATCTTCCAGCTCAGGACTTGAGGGGGAGTATTAAAATTGAAGAAGGTCAACACGGTGGAACAAGCAGAGTAAAGAAAAAAAGAAGGAAAGATTAAAGGGGAGTCCACGTGTCAGAGAAACAAGAAAGAGCAAATAGAAGTGACAGATGTCAGATAGTAATTGGGTGTATTAATAATTAGTTAGTTAGTTATTTTGGAGGGAAAATTTGTTAGCCTCTGTTAGCCCCTGTTTCCATGTATAAAAGCATAGGTGATAATTATTTGTACTCACTTTTTTCCATTTTATCAATCTAAGTGTAAATTCAGTTTTCCATTTTCTCTCTCTCTTTTATTTTGTTTTTCAATAATTTTATTATAAATGGCATGCAAATTTATATGATAGAGAATTATAAAATAATAAATAAACATCGAATTAATTTCATAGGATTGGTGACAACAATTTGCAAATACTATTTAGAAAATTTTGTAACCATGGGGGACTTCAACATTACCACCTCTCGATCTTCAAATCATGTTTCAATTACAAATAAGACTTGGGGGACTTCTAGTTTCACTAACCTCTGAAACTCACAAACTGGGTGTGAGTTTCTAAGTCCATGACAATTCAAAATGTTGGGTTTTTTAGACCCCAAAAAGAATCGGTCAACCAAATTTTTGGCTAAGTAATTTTTAAGTCGAATTATGCAATGTCCTTGGTTGGGCAAACAATTCCAATATTGTGAAATTAGTAGAAAATGCAGCAAAAATAACATAATACAATATGATAACTTAAAGAAAACCAATGAAACAACTTGTCCTAAAGTAAAATCCACTAGAAGGAATTCTTACCCAAAAGCACTCCACTATAATAAAGAGAAATTTATAAATTTGTGTTAGGTCTGCCACACTTTCGATTGATCTAACTGACATTTTCGATGGATCAGAAGCTGTCGAAAAAGTTTCAAAGCCACAAATTCAAGATAGTGAATTACAGAATTTGACAACTTCTTGTTTTCAAATATTAGTCATTCTAAGTGTATAACACACAAACATAACGTTTTGTTCACTGGTTTGAGAACATAGCTAAAAACCTAACACAAAAATCAAAACCCTCATTGTAAACGGTCGGGCTGCTTAGCATTCACCACCAATAACAAAATCATGCCCATTCGTATCAATGGAGCTCTATTATCTACTTTTGGAAGTCATATCATTCTTACCACCAAACACTACCTTAGCACCTCGTTTGAAAGCAATTGGGCTTTATTGATTTTTCTCTAAAATGGGCCTCACACGGCCATGAGCCTCCTGCCTCCAAGAGTCCACAGTTTATGGGCTCTTTGTGGATTGGGTCATATTCTCCAAGCTAACTACCCTATTGCTTATCCAAATTCAAATCCCCTTATAACAAGTCCTTAAATAGGGATTTTAAGTATTACATATATATATATATATATATATATAAAATTTGTTTTGGCTAAAATGTAAAATTCACCTTTTATGTTTCACTCAAATTCATTTTAATTCTTTAACTTTGCTTTCGTTTATTTCAGTCCCTTAACTTTCAAATTTATTCAATTAAGGTTTTTTCCATCAACTTTTATTATATATTGTGGTTAATTTTCTAATTTTTAAAATTTTACTTCAAATTTTTTAAATTAAAAAAAATTCAATTAATGATTGAAAAGTATTTTCAAGTTTTTTTTTTTTCAAAAAATTTTAACAATAGTTGACAGAAAAACCTTAACTGAATAAATCTAAAAATTAGAGAATTGAAATAAACAAAAGCAAAGTTAGAGCATTGAAATGAATTCTAAAAAAGCTTAGAGAGTGAGTTTTATATTTTAGCCTAATTTTTTTAATTTAATAATTATTACATGACTCTTGATGATTTTAGTACTATTGAGACAGATTAGATTATTATATGGTTTGATGTCATGTATTTAAAAAATTGAGATTTTCGGTCACATAAAAGAAAACTATGGATAAATACTACTTAAGGAAAAGAGAGAGATGACTCGTTAAGTCCTCACGTATTTTTGCAAGATCAATAAATCGTATTTTCAATTTTTTCTATTTCTAAAAAGTCAGTCTTATATCATTCCTATATTTATTTTTAGAGTGGTGTTTATTTTACATACAATATTGCATATAAAATACACGTACTCACTTTTTTTTTGCTTTGAACTAAGAACTTAAAATTGCGATTTCCAACTTGTAGTTTTGGCCCTATAACAATTTTTTCTTTTTCTTTTATTGACTTTGGTGAAACCATGCATAAGCCTTCAATATGTGCTTGAATATTCAGACAAATGCTTTAGATTTGATAACATTGATAGGATAAATACGCCCAATAACATTATTTTTACGTTCCTTCTTTTGTCCTCACTAAATTACCAACTCCTCAAAGTCCTGTAACATTCTTTCTATAAAAAAAAAAAAAGTCCTATACCATTCTAATATCCACTTCCACAATCATGAAAGATCAATTATTTTGGCTGACACCCACAAAATAATCTTTTCGTTGACAATGCAGGGAATATTGTCAAAAATACCGTGTTTTGGAAGCAAAAGTATTCGCATAAACCCATGGTTTTAAAAACCGAACCCTTTTTTTCAAAATTTCCAGTTTAACCCAATTTTTTACCATTTTTTTTTCGGTTTTTGACCGGTTTTCACCGGTTTTAGGGGTTTTTACTGGACCAAACTAGCTCCAGTTTCCCAATTGAACCGGTCGGACCGGCCAGTCCGATCTGGTTTTTAAAACAATGCATAAACCTCCCCATAGGCCCAAATGTTTTGAAGGCAAAAATATTATGTTTGTTAGGGTTTTAAGCCCAGTTATAGCAAAGTTAAACATTCTTAGCTAAGTTTTAACCAAAAAAAAAAACTTAGCTAAGTGATTTTCGAAGGAACTATTTTGCTAGAAAATTTTAGGAAACATTGTTAGGTTCATATTTTTAGGTAGGTTCATATCTTTAGGTTGGTAAACTATGGACGATTGTAACAATTATAATCTAAATTGTCTCTTAAATTGGTATTGAATTACAACATTGAACAAGACAATTCAAGATTCGAATAATGAAAGACTTAGGAAAACTTAAACTATATTGCTACAACATAGGTTTTCGACACAAGCTTAATCTATCGAGTTCCACTTAACTTGACTAGTCAAAGTACAAATTTAGACTGATTGAGAATTGTGCAGATCTAATTCTCTAATTTCTATAACCTATTTGAGAATCGTTTGTTGCATCAATTTGAAAGATTCATTTGGATGTTATCAATTTCTAATGCATGTATTGTTTATAAAATATTAACTAACAATATATATTACATATGCAAAAGAAGTTATCCAAAATTAAATTTGATAAAATCCTATTTAAGATAGAATATGCTATAAGAAACTTTTAGTGAATTAGTGATATTACCAATTGAAAATAAAATCTTAGTGAAGTTGAACACAAAAACATAATTAGTAGTAATCTTGCATCTGAAAAAGCAAGAAAAATAAATTTTTAAATGAAAAAAAATATTAAAACATAAACATTATTCAATTAATATTTAAAATAAGAGAAGTCCCACTAAATTTGTTGCCTTAGACTCTAAAATGTGTAGAAGACTTGGCCATATTATTGCGGACTATGAATTTGAATGATGTATTTGAAGTTGAATTGAGGTATTTGATAGAATTGAAAAAAAATTAGAATTCACAAGTTTTGTAGAAAAAAATTATTTTATATTTAAAATACTCTATGCAAATGAAAAACTCTCACAACAATGTGGCCATATTTTGCATGAAATGTATTTAACATGCCAATAATATGGTTAATATTTTATGATTTTGGCATGATCATCATGGTATTAATACAAAGAAATCAATTCAATTAAGGCTGAAGTTGTTAAAAACACTTAAATATCAAATTGATGTTTTTAGAAAATAGTGTTCAACAATAACCACCGTTAGGATATTGGAAGAAACTAATAATTTTTTAAATTAATAAATTATAAGAAAAAGTATCCTTATAGAAATTCCATTTTACGTTGATTAAGTTAGATAACAATAAGGTGAAATACATACCAATCAAAGGTGAATTAGATGTCATTACTTATAAATTAATAAACAGTAACTTCATTTACATGGTGTTGGTTGTGGAAAAAGAAGTGCTGTTGGAAAAAGAAGTATATATAGAAAATATTCTTAACTTAGGAATAAATAAAAGAAATTTTTCTACATGGTATTTTGAGTGGCGAAAACTAATCATTAGTCATTCAAAAACTCTTTGTAATGTTTACAACCATTTGCAAGGATATTGAGTCACAAAACCAATCAAAAGACTGCAAACTAGAAAATCAGAAAGTAAAGTTTTGCAAAGAAGATAAGTAAGAAATCATAGAGCCAAGCCACTCTTCATGCAAACGATGAAACGATAACCTCGTCACAAAGATACTTGATTTCATCCAATAAAAGGAATAAAATGGGGTTTAATCAGTTAGCTTTGGACTTGAATAACAAGAAGAAAACTTGACCTCAACATTTTTTTGTTGATTGTTTTCCTAGGACAATTTAAAATTTTCTTGGAAGAATGAGAAATTATAACCCATAATTAGGGGTGTGAAGAATATCCACTTGACCCACCAGCCTGCCTGGCCTGTGCAGGTCATTAAGTTAGGCAATTTGGGTTGGACGGGTTAGATGCCCAAAATAGTGGATTGGGTTGGATAACGGATTAAAACATTACCAACCCGCTACAATCCAACCCACCCGCTTAATTATACATAAATAAATAAAATATATATATATATATATATATTAGTTTAAATTGATCAGTCATATATTTTGTATGTAAAGTTAATCAATTCACCTAATCAATTTGTATAGCTAATCAATAATCAATTCCTTATACAAAATATAAAAAGTTAACATTGAAACCCTAAAATCACTTCAACCATATACTACATATACTCTATATTTACCCTTCACCTTCAGCTACTTCCTCTCCCTCCCTCTTTCATGTTGTTATGTCTTTTTCTTCCTCAACCTTTTTGAAGCCTCTATTTTTTTATCCCTTCAATTCTTCACCTTCTATCAATTGCATACTCTCCTAGATAACCCCAAAGGTAGTTGTTCATATATATTATATTGCATAATGTTTGTATCTATATTTTTATTGAGTATGTTGTTTGTCTTTTTGATTTGGGTCCCATATTTTCTTGTAAATCTTGAGACTATGCATACAATTTTATAGTTTATTTGTTATGTTAGTATGTTATTATTTTGAATCCTTGATGTGACTTTGGGAATATTAAGACTTTGGGTTTATTGATTTGATTTTTCTCAGTTGTAAGGCAACAGTCTACTGTTTTTTCTTTTCCTTTTTCCTTTTTTGTGGAGACAAGGTCTATTAAAGATGATATATCTCTTTTTTATTGACCCTATGTTTGTGTTAGAATTGAGATTATTCAATGAAATAGATGATATATCTCTTTTTTATTGACCCTATGTTTGTGTTAGAATTGAGATTATTCAATGAAATATAGCTTTAATTTTTTGTGTGCATTAGCAATAATAAATTGTAGATTGTGATAATTTTTTTTAAAAATAACATTGTTAATGTCAACCCGCCTAACTCGCCAAGTTGAAACCACCAAAATTTGTAACCAATCCGCCGGTTTAGACTTTGGTGGGTCAGTAGTGGATTAAAATTTTCCCAACCCACTAGTGGCGGATTGGATAGAGATATTAGTTTTTGCCTGACAAATCTGACCCGCACACACCCCTGCATAATCTCTAAAAAACTGAAACCAAATTTTAATATGAATTTCAAAAAAAAAAAAAAAAAAACTTAGAATGTGAGATTTAAGAATCTAATTTTTATGAATGTTAAATCCAGTTAACTCACTCAACTCAACTCATTTTATGAATTAGCTAAAATATGGTTTGCCATAAAATTGGAAGAAATGTTTATTACATCAGCTATTAAATAATGGCGAAATTGGTCAAGCTTGTTAAGATTACTTCAGTGGAACATGATGATCTAATGTCTAACGCAAGAGTAGTCTCATAAGTAGATTGACATAACATTATGTATGAATGTGACATTCTATCAGGATTCAAGTAATTGATATAAATCACTTTCCCAACGAAATAATTTAAACGAAGACAAGCAACATGCAAGGTAAATGTCACCTAGAATCACTAAATTTGTCAGTGGGCTAAAGAAAAGTCTAATGTGTCTTAGATAAACATCACCAATCAGTCTATTTTCATCATAGTAAGTTGGACTCATGTTGAAACAAAAGGAAAGAATAAGGAAATGATGGTAAGATTAAAGAAAGTGGAGAATGTGATTCAAAATGTATTTAATGAAGATCAGGATCCTATAAAGTGAAATGAACAAAGCATAAAAAATAAAGGATATAATAATATGTAGATTTGTAATACAAAAGTGATGTTACAACATTGAAACTGTCAGTTTCTAACTTTTGTTATTAAAAAAAAAAAAATTTGTAAGAAGCCATAGTTAAAGCCAGGACACCATAACATAACTGTATCTTTGTTAGTTCACAATCATATTTTTTGTGTGAAAAGCAGTTCATATTCACATTGTTTCCATGAAAAAGAAAAGGGTAGATGGTAAAACCAGAAAATTCAAGTTTCTTGACACAAATGTCAGACATCGGTGTATTCTGCACATATTATAGGTATGAAGAAGTCAGATTATCAAGTTCTGAAATTGCAAAACTGAGACTACCATTATTAGCAGCACTACTACTACTACAAAGTTAGCATTATCCATAGCGCAACCCTTAGTCATACAGAGTTACAGCTAGCACTAGTCCATGCAGAAGTTTCTTTGCAGAAGAGTATGCTTCATTTTGGGTTCCAAACTCTAATCAAGGAGAACCTGGCATCAGGAGCAGCACAACAGTTGAAGCAACTGAGGTCATTGCCTAAGGCCCCAAGTGATAGAAGGCTCCCAAAATCAAGCTCCAGGTCAACAAAATTTAAAAATATAATCTCAAATATTAGTCAATACTTATCCAATACTATATTTAAAAAACAAAGAACGGTAGGAGAAAATTTTGGATTATTAATTATCTTGGAGAGTATTAATTAAGCCCTAAAATTTAGCCAATACATGAAAATTTCAATCTCAATATGCGTATATTTTGTTTGACTCTCTCTTTCAAACGATTAGAATTCTTCAGAATTTTAGACTAAATTGAGTCCTAGACACACTAAAAAGTAAAAATATAGACCAAACTCTCTCAATCTCTCCAAAACTCCTAAACTAAAACCGATTACAAAAATTGCCGCTAGATCTTCTGTCTCTACCTAAAATGGTAGTTAGTTACAAGTAACTCCCTCGGCAATCAACAATCCCTTGAAGAGGTAAAACAAAGCCAATATTTTACCTTTTTGTGACATAACTTTCTTATTTTACTTTCTCTAGGTTATTTACAAAAGAATGGGAGAAAGAAGACAATATATATATATATATATATATTTTTTTTTTTCTTTTTAAAGAACATGGAAGAGGTTCTCTGGGTTTTTGAGGCAAATGTTTGGTAAAGAGTAACAACTCCTCTAGTGGTTGTATTACAATCACTACACTCTTCTAGATTTATCATTTTGTTCTTTTTATTTTTTTTTAATTCATAAATTCTTATTTTAAAATATAAAAAAAGTCTAACACTAGCTTCTTAATTCGTTGTTTCTTGGTCCAATTAGGCGTTATTTAATCTTTATTTTTTGAAAAGTATTTATTTTATTTTATTTTATTAAATAAATCTGTGAATTTCATATAAAAAAAATTAAAAAAACTTTTTAAACCAAATCTCAAATCAGATCTCTAGATTAATTTGTCACTAGCAATAAAAAAAATATAAATAAAAATTCAGCTAAAAATCTTACAAATGAACAATAAATTTATAAAACATAGTTAGAAGATTACAATGAAATAATTGCAATTATTATAAATTAAAAAGAATATTTTAAAAGAAGTTGAATACAAAAACTTAATTAATATTTTTGCATCTTAACAAGCAAGAAAAATAAAATTTAAATAAAAATATTTTATATAAAGTTAATAATATAAAGTAAATATTTAAACAGTAAAAAGGCCCAATTTAAAAGTTTTGCTTAAGGCCTCTAAATACCTTAGGCCGGCCCTGCCTGGCATATGCCATCACATGGTTCCAACAAGGATACTCCTCAAAAACTATGCTGAAAACCTCATTAATAGCCATATTTTGATCAGATTCAACCACAATATTTGTTTATAAAAATAAAAATAAAAACCACAATATTTCAGATTTTTTGTTCCTTATTTGAAATTTGAATTTCAGACTTTTCTAGATTTCACTTTGAATTATGGAATTTAATGTGGCTTGATGTATCCCTAACCTAATAAATTGAAGCTATGGAATGGCTTTAAGTACTGCAATTTGAATAACAATTTTCTGATTAGAGAGATTTCATAATTCTCTAGGCTTGGTAGTGATTCCAAACAACCATAAACGATGAAGCCTAAGGTTTTCAGATAGATTCTAGATGGTGAAGCCTAGGATTTATCTTGTTCTTCTTTATTTCCTTATATTTCCACCTTGTCCTGCATCAAACGCCTGTGCGAGGCTATTCTCAGTTCATGTAATATTTGCTCAAAGTCCGGCATGTGGAACAAGTATTTTAAGCCAATAATTGGGGTAGAAGCTAATTTCTGCTACCCGTGTAGGAGGAGCAGGTAGTGATTGTGTTAGAATGGGACATATTAAAGTGTCATGTCAAGCATATCTATCATAATTGTTACTTGTTTGGCCTGCTAAGATAGTAATTGTGTGTACACAAGGTATTCCTGGATGAAGATTAGTTTATAAGT
This sequence comes from Quercus cerris, assembly GCA_963669245.1. NCBI lineage: Eukaryota > Viridiplantae > Streptophyta > Magnoliopsida > Fagales > Fagaceae > Quercus > Quercus cerris. The sequence continues at coordinate 22,378,505 of OY770014.1, read as the reverse complement.
GTCGGCAAGTGCTGCACAAAATTTTGACAGATACTATTCCTGTAGTCCTTTGTTAAAAGTTCTAGTAGTGATTTTTGATCCCATGATACCTTGACAAGTTAAAAGTACGTAGAGATCAGAAATTGGAAGGAGAGAAGGGGAATGAGGCAGTGTTTGACGAGTTAAAAGTACTAGCAGTCATTTTAAACCCCATGATACCTTGACAAGTGTTGTACACGTACAATGAAACAAAGCACTTCGGTACAAGATATAGACTATAGAGTGATGTCAATGTCTACGTGTGGGTGATGAACATCAGAACATGGAGTGTCGGTGGCGATTATTATTTGGGTGCATGAGACCTGTTTGACTTGCCATTACTAATGCCTAGAGCACCACTACAAAGTAAAATAGTACATATTTCTAGAGTAGCACTTGTAGCTTTCGTGGGGTTGGAGACATTGATGACTTTATAAATCCACGTGAGGATACAAGAGCGTCGGGGTAAAAATGTGAGGACTCAATAGTAGATGTTGATGGTAAGTGGGGAGGAATCTATACCAAAGTGGGTTTGGAGGGAAAAAGCAAACAGAACGTAGCTCGACAATAATTGTAGCAAGTTCAGGATGATAAAGACTTGTATAGTCCTCATATGGGCACTTTGTGAGTCATAAAGTTGCAAATATCAAATGCTGTTGCATCAAATGGTTAATAAACAGATGTAAATATGTAATCAAAAGATGGATAAATCAAGCACAAAATGCTGCATAGCTCTTACTAACCAGCTTGTTCTGGATATGAGCAATGTTTACTTGTGATCACAATAGTATTAATCTCTTAAAATTACAACATATTCCACTCTCATTTTGATTGAGATTTTTGGGAATAAAACTGACACTTGTTCTCTTATTTTATTTTTTTAACCATCCTTTTCTTTCTCAAAGGAAGCTAGCCCCAACAAATTGGGACTAGATTCTCAACTAATTGGGGAAGGAGGAGGGCACACCCACAAACAACCTCTCATCCAAAACCCATCTATATGAAACCGAGGGAAGACACAAAAGCCAATGAAATGGCAGGGAAAAACAAAAGTATGTACAAAAGAATCACACAATGGAGACACCAATTTTTTCTAGCAATTAGCTAGTAATGTGGTTAGTCGAAGCTTGATGAGCGGCTCCACCTGCCTTGCAAGTAGTCCTCTAGTGACACACTCTGCTCAATGCTGCTCATGGAGAGTGAGTCATCCCCCACATCAAGCAATGCAAGGTTAAGATGTGACTGCAGATTAGAACGTGGACAAGCTTCGCCATCCAGCATGTCGGATTCATCTGAAGCATTAACTTGTAGCCTTGCCCACTTGGTGACCTCAATATCACCTTGAAGGAGCTTCAAAACCTGTGGCCAATGAGAACAGATATAAATTTAGACAAATAATCATAGAAAGGAGAAAAAAATGTTATTTAGACGAGTATAATCTTAAAGAATCTACTAAGGAGTTGAGCTATTATAATTGAGGGACCACATGATGAGGGATATGCAAGTTATAAAAAGTGAGATTAGGGTCCAGAAAACAACATCTTCACTCACCAAAAAAAGAGAGAAGGAAAGTGTTTGGTGGGAGGGACAGCAATTCCAATAACATTTAGAATATGACATGGGGGCAGTGAAGGCAAATCATTAAGTATAATCGAAGGGAAGCTATGAAGAAGAACTAGAGATGACTTACAATGCTTATTTGAGGCCGAGCTCGTGGGGCACGCCTAATACAAAGTGTGGCAGCTAATATCATCCTCTCCATCTGGTCTTGATCATAGTTATCGCCTAAGCTTCGATCTAATAATTGGGATACCTTTCCATCATTTAGAATTGGCTTGGCCTGGACAGCAAATTTAAATCATTTAATCCTTCTTTAAGATATAACATTGAGAGGTGAGTTCAGTACTGATAGCCCCATGAGTAAAGAAGACATACCCACATGACTAGGCTTTCTTGGCCTTTTGGATATTCACTGCTTATAGGCTTTCTTCCTGAAAGAAGCTCAAGAAGTACAACACCAAATGCATAGACGTCTATCCTGTCATTTACCTTGCCATACATGAAGTACTCAGGAGCCAAGTAACTGCAGCAATTAAAAAAAATAAATTTTACCGTTATTCAGGAAACAATTAAAAAATGAAACTATTATTTTCTCTTTGAAAGGAATGCTGAGCTTGCAGATAAGCTATGGATGCTAAAACTATGGAAGTTGAAGTTACAAACCCAAAGGTGCCTGCAACATCCGTGCAGGTTATGTGTGATGAGGAGGTTGATGCCCATACTGCAAGTCCAAAATCAGAGAGCTGAAGAAACCAAGTAACATAACATCAGCATCAACAGCGCAACAAGGAGAAAAAAAAAAATCACTAAATTAAGACATAAGCTTTACATCACCTGTGGCTCAAAATCATCAGATAATAGTATATTTGATGATTTAACATCTCTGTGAATCACAGGTTGAGCACTGCCACTGTGCAGATATTCCAAGGCCTCAGCCACACCCACAGCCACTTTACATCTCTCACTCCAACCAAATGCAAGAGGATCTTTCTTATTCCCTAAGTTAGCAAGAACCAGAAAAACATAACATTAATTAGAAACTACTTGGAGCCTGTGTAGCATAACAATCTTCACTTTTCATGGTGTTCACAATAATTATATGTAATTTTATACCATGAAGGTTCTCTTCAAGGCTTCCTCTTGATAAGAAATCATAAACCAAGAGAAGATTGCCATCCTCAAAGCAGAACCCCACAAGGGAAATAATGTTCTTGTGATGTAAGGTAGTAATAATTTCTATTTCCAAGACAAACTCCCCCAAAGCATCTTCAGATGGCTTTAAGATCTTCACAGCGAGTTCCCTCCCGTCAGGAAGGAAGCCTCTATAAACTTGACTGCTGCCTCCTTTCCCAATCAAGTTTTCTGGAATTACAGAGCAAAATACTTGTTAAAGTAAAACCACATTTACATACAATAGACTATAAGTAAGTTAATTCGAATATGAAATGTGGATCAGAACAAACCTGGCGAAAAATTCGATGTTGCTGAAAGGAGTTCTGGGTACTTGAACAATCTGCAACTTGATGAGTGTTTCTCATGAAGATCCTCCAATTCTTTTGGTGGGCTGCTGGAATTGCGTTCAGGTGAAGGTGGAGCAGTCAATGTCTTGGTATCCACTGGAACAATAGCGCCACTCTCACTATCTAAAGTTGAGCACTGATCTTCACACTGATCACAACTATTTTGTTTGTGATCTGAATTAGTAATATGCAAATACTTTCTACTAGGCAACCGCAATGCCCATTGAACCACAGAGATCTGCCGCACCAAAGACCTCTCAGATTCTTTTTTATCTGGCAGAATAGAACGACGAAGTAATGGCCAGCCAGGTTTTGATTCTGGTAATTCTTTTTTCAACACAGAAATTGAACCAGACGCTGCTTCTTCCTTCTGTACTGGCACTATAGCCAAAGACTTGTCTTCAACGCCATCATTGGAAGAGTCTTCTGCAGATTGCTCACCACAATTATCTGGCAAATCAGAGTTCGACTCACAAATTGAGCATTTCTCCTTCATAGCACTCTCTCTACCATCCAGAGCAGCTTTAGCTAAGCCCTCCTCCAATTCTTGGTAAGTACCACTATCAAATCTCTCCTTTAAACTCACACTGGCATTGCCTTCGTTCAGTACTTTCGTGTTCTTCTTCAGTGTCCCCTGAATCATTCTAAGCAACCCATTTCGATGATGATCTTCAGTTCCTGTATTAAGTACATAATTTAAGAAAATTGTACAATAATTCGTTCCAAAAAACAACAAATCAATTATAAAAAATCCAAAACCTTTGGAGTAGCTTGCACTTGTTGGAGACCCTTCTCTCTTGAACACAACTTTCCCATTATTAACAGCAAGAACCCAACAATCCTTGGGCAATTTTTTAGCACAGTACTTAGCCAGCGATGTCGATGGCCGCAATTTATGGTGGTTACGAGCAGTTCCGACAATAACAGTAGCAGCAGAATAAGATTGTGCTTCTCGAACTAAAATTTTCTTAATTGATGTACCTCTGCAAATCTTAAGCTTGAGATCCACCTGCAACATTTCAACCAAATCCTCTACTTTTCAAAATTTTTTTAGCTAAAACAAAAACGCTGAAACTACAAATTTTGATTCTTGATACAAATAACAAAAAGAAATACACATGCAACTCAAGTTTCACTCTGTTTAACTTAGTTTTCTGCTTTCAAACCAACCAAAAGCAAAGCAATTATATACTAGCAAAATTCCATGAATAAATAGCACAAAACCCAGAAATAATTTTGCAGGAAACCGAACCTGTTTGAGGTTGCAGAAACCTTCATAGACGTCAAAAACAGAGTCAAATGCTTTGACAAGCGAAAGCAGAGATGACTTCCCATCTTTATCCACAATTTCTACACATATTTATCCATTTCACAACAAAAACAACAAACCCCATCAAAACCCAGAAATAAAATTTTAAAAAAAAATCAAAAAACAAAAACCAAGTACAAAACTTTATATCATAAACTTTATTCATGTTTTTTTCCATTACCATCATGTCCAAGAACGTGAAGAGCAACAACAAGGTCACCAGGCTGAGCCACCTTGACCAGAGCCCATGTCAGCAGTTCTCTGCTAGGTGAGTCTAGCTTCACCCCCACCACCACCGTCCGGCCACCGGACTCGCCCAAAGCCTGGGCTTCTCCGGCCAGACCATTTTGCGGCATTTTTTTTTTTTATTCAAACTCAAAAGCTGTCGCTTTCCGACCACCTCGTCGTTTTGTTGCCGGTTATTGCAGTCATGTGAGACATATATATAGTAGATACATACAAAATAGAAATAAATAAAAGTGGTGCATTAGAGTTAGAGCGATTATGAAAGTTGGGTTTGGCTTTAACAGTCAAGTTGGTTTGCTTTTCAAGCTCGGACACCAGAATAGAAAGAGATAGGGGGAGGGAATGTTTACACTACACTCAGTTCTATTTTTAGCTTCCTTGAATCGCTTTCTGATTATGCTTTTATAACATTTCTTATCATCAATTTTATTATTATCATCATTAGTTGTTAGCTTTAATTAACGTAATTTAGCTTTTCCTTAAAATAAACAAAAAATTAATGTAATTTCGTTTTTGACGCAAGATCTGTGTTGAAAATTAAAAAATGGGCCATGGGACTCCACCTGCAGTGGACGTGGAAGCTAAAATTTTAGATCAAATATATTATAAAAATAATTCAAAATCAATTTTAGATTTTTTTTTAATAGTTGCTAATTCATAGATCAAATCATTTTCCTCATATATTAGACCTTTAAAAGTTTTGTGCATAAGAAGTTATCGGTTAAGTTATAAGATTGTTGACAATTGATTCTTAAACATACACATCACTCGACACCTATTTTACTTTCTTTTTTTTTTTCAATAGATTTATTTCATATTTTAAAAGTTGATATATACTAATTAAAAATATTAATATTGAATGTAAAATTATGAAATTATATTTATGGAATATACATTAAGGTTGTGTTTGAGATAATTTATATCGGACAACTTCTTTTACTATTTAGCTTACTTTTACAACTATTTATGAGTAATATTACATTTTTTTTTGTATTATTCATGATTTTAGTTAACTTGTAATTTTATTTAGAATATTTTTAGTAAAAAATTTTCAATTTCAATTAAATAAATTGTTCTCAAACAAATTTTAAGTGTCAAAGTTTTCCCAAAAAAAAAAAAATGAAATGGAGTTTAAGGGTTTCAAAAAAAAAAAAAGTATCAAAGAAAAATTAGGTATGAGGTTAGATCTGAATCATCCGACGATGTGGGGCCACCGTAAGTGTAAGTAATATAGTTCTGACTGAGAGTGTACTAGATCATAAAAGTGATTTTTTTTTTCCTTTCTTCATTATTTTTTTATTTTGAGATGCAACCAATTTTATTTATTTATGGAAATTGATTGTTTAATTATAAGACAGATGACTGATCTCATATGATCAGATCACACGAGCGAAGGAGGACCCACCAGAAAGTATTTATTTTCACCCAATAGGCAATAGGCTATAATTAATTGGTTATGTTACGTAGCGCGGGTGTTTTTGCTTATTTTGAATGTCATTCTCTTCCTTTCCCCCTAGTTTGTTCTCGCACGCATTTTTTTTTTTTTTTTTGATGAGTTCTCGCACGCATTATTTGTCTACTTCTTGTTGATCATTCAATGTGTAATGTTTATCTATTAATAGACTTTCAATAAGGAAATTTCTATGAATAAAGTAGGTACTAGTTGATCATTCAATTAACTATCTACAAGTTGGCAATTACTTAAGGAAAATTTTAAATTGTTGGTCCTTGGACCACTCTAAGGGTTGGTCCATCTTGGATATACTAATTAGTTTTAAAATTTTCTTGTTTCTAAACTTCCCTCTCCATGTTGCTCCATCTGTCCATCGTTAATGGCTTTAATTTTATATGCTAACTAGGTTATAACTCGTATATTGCGTAAATATTTAATAGCGTTGATGATTTAAGTTTAAGTATTACGAATTAGTAACTTGGCATCTGTTTCAAAAAAAAAAAAAAAAAAAACTTGGCATCAAAATTAAAATAGACACTTGACATAAAATTAGACTACAACTGAAAAATTATTTGGATTCTAATTGTGTTTCGACTTTATTATATTATGTATGATTAGTTGCTTCTAATTAGCTTGACTTAAGAAGAGGAACCCTTTAAGGCCCAAGCGTAAGGGGTTTCTAAACAAGCTTTCAAGTCAAGGGTTTAACCCAATTGGGTCAAATATGAAATCATGTCTACGTGACAACCCCACAACACCCTATTGTGCAACATTCTCCATCCACTTATCAGTATTTGAGTAAAGTACTCTCAAACAAGGACCACATGATGCAAAGGGTCTTTCACTCTTTATAATATCCCCTATCAACCTTCAAAATACTGTTATTTTACAATTTTTTTCTATGAATAGACTAATCCTACTAGTTGGTTCAAAGCTTAAAAAATAGGTTAGTTCATCCTTGCAAGATTTTACCAGGTGAATTTTCACTTATTCCATTAATCTATTCGGTTAAGGTCTTTAATGCGATTCTTCTCTTACAAATTTACCTCTGTTTTAATCTTAGCCTATGTATTTAATCCAAAATTTTCACATTCCTTCTCCTCTTTTTTTGAAGCAACACATTCCTTCTCTTTAGATGAATATATAAGGCTAAATATTAAAATTGTATGGGTAACTTTCTAAGATTATTAATAATTTCAAATTTTCCAATCCCGTGTTTTATTTTCAGTTATATATTTTTTTTGAGAATCTATTTTCATTTATATTGGTACCTTGATCTAGCTTTTCCAAGTTAAATATGAATAATTTTGAAATTATGAATAATCTTAGGAAGTTACCCATACAATTTTTATGATCTTAGGAAGTTATGAATAATTATAAAACATGGGACTGGAAAATTAGAAAATATGAATAATTTTCAAATTATTTATAGCTTCCTAAGATTATTCATAATAGACCAATGACCATTGGCTAATGGTCATTGGTCTATTGCAATTTTCTTTCTTTGTTATGCTAGGGATTATAACTTTTTCTATAAATTTTTTTAATGTAAAATCTTAACCTGTCAAAATTAAAAATAGGTTTTTATAACTATTATCTTTGAACTTTCGTACAAGTGTCAAATTAGTTTTTGTACCTTCAATTTGAATAATTAACTTCTAGATATTGGATACGACAAATAATTTTTTTCTGTTTGTTTAAGCTAAATTCTAATGGATTTAATCACATGATGTATACATGGTAATAATAACATTTCAAAATTATTGATAGTCCAATAGATATGATGTGTACATCACTTAATTTATAGATTTGCTAGACTTTAAGAAGAAATTTTAACAAAATGTTTGATTTTATATTGACCTATACTCCAGAGGTTAATTTTTCTAACTTATAACCAAAAGTTCAATAGTCAAATTAACCTTAATGTCAAAGAATATGGGCTATCCTATCTTTAAAAAATTCCCATAAAATTAATAATATTCCTTATAGTTTAATCTAGCAACATGTAAACTGTCACCTTATGTCATCACTGCCAAACTGGTAGGGTATAAATCTTCTGGAAAGTTTCATTTAATGAATAAAGCATATAAAAATCACATAATAAATGAAATCAAATGTGGAAAATTGAACAATATTTTATTCAATACTCGTAATCATCCACTTTATAGTTTACCAAAAAAAAAAAAAAAAATCATCCACTTTATAAGTCCACACCAAATACTCATGGATTATAAATTACATTATCTATCGAATTCTAACAGGGCCAATCATCTAAGTGGTATAAATCATATTCTCAATATTAAACAAGCAATTAATTATTGAGAAATGAAATTTCCGATCACGAAGTTAGACACGAAAAGAAACCAAACCATGATGTTAGTTATCGAACTTAATTGTTTATTGTTTCATAGAACGATAAGTAATGATAGTTATAGTAGTCATCATTTTGAGTTGTACAAGTGTTAACTAATATTTAGGCGTTATTGCCCATTACCATTAGGCGAATCAAATCATTCCTTTTGCGTTAACATTTATACATCAATGGTCAGTCCAACAGACCATGCAGCTAAGTTATGTACTCTCTCTCCACCTTTTTTGTTTGTTCAGTTTAAAAAATCCTTCTAAGTGAAATTACTTCCCCCTCAAAAAAAAAAAAAAAAAAAGAAGTGAAATTACTTTATATTTAATATTTTGTCTCTCAAAAAATATAGTAGAATTTTTTAAAATTATCCTTATAAACTTTCAATGATTTCGACCTGAACAAGACAAGTGCAGGGATATATTGGAAAGTCAATAAGTTAATTATAAATTGATAGTTGACCTTTAAATTTGGACAATACGATCAATATTATTTGGGTTTTGTTAATGAGAGTTTTAATGTATACTAAAAAAAAATTACACAAAAAAATTATACATTTTAAAAAGAAAAAAAAAAAAACACTTGTTCAAAATTTATTGGCTTATTCGAATAAATTTATCATTGTTATATGCGCTTTTCATGTTTATACATGGTTTAAAATTTTCTTTTTTTAAAGAAAAAAATATAAAAATATGGTTTAATAGAATATTGAATTACCTTGATTTATATTTTTTGGACGTATTTTTCTAAATTATATACATTAAAAAAAAAAAATTGAAATGATGTGTCACCCTTTGTCTAGACTATTTAATTCCCCGCTCATTAGATATTTTGAAAATGTGAAACTCCATATACCTTTTATGGTGTGGATTAAGACTAGAATATCTCAATTAATTTTACATCTTAGTTCAACGAGCTCGATCACTACCTCAAAATCGTTTTCTAATTTAGATGTAGGGGTGGAGCTACATGTTAGGGTTTTATGAAAATATCATTATAGTATATAGAAATATTTAATATTTTAATAATTAGACCCCAAAAATGGCCCTTGCCCCTTCAAATATTTGAGTTAGTCTAACAATGTTCTTAAAAAATTGTCTAATTGGTCTAGTAGTTATAGCGAATTTATTGTTTCTCAAATTTATTTTTTTAAATTGTAAAATATACTCTTATATCCCTTAAAGTTATGGATCATTTATGCATTTGAAAACGTCATTAATTCAATTGAAATTTTTCTACTTACAATGGTAAACAATTTGGTAACTTATATTGAATTTTTTTTTTAAGGATTTCACTATAGAAGATGGTAAAAGATAAATTTAATTTTATAAAAAAAATAACTTTAAAGATTTCAAAATATTAACTTATGTGTATATGTATATAAAAATTTGTATAAACTAATAAATTAGTAACACAAATCAATCCCAAATAAAAAATTTTGACTTCGCCCCATGTTAAGGCTTGACATGAAAACTACTCGTGGGAATGATTATTTACTACCCCAACGACAAGTTAAGCTAAGGCTTCAGGTGGTTTTATTTTTTTTAATTGGGAATTTTTGTAAAATGGAAATGCTCCATTGATTAATAAAAAGAAGCATATAGATAGGGTAGATATTTGTGAGAAAGGTGAGTTTGGTCGGTGAAAGAGGCTAATTAATACACAGAGAAACTTACCTTAATGTGCCACGCTCCTCCTGGCAGTGGAGCCGTTGATGAGTGTAATTTATTATCACGTGATTCCTAATCAAGTAAACTTTACACGTGGCAAACTTGATTGGTGTGAGCCCCCACTTTTTAACTCATAACACGTGAACCACAAGTTGACGGCCTCGTGCACACCTCCTGCAATCAATGTTTCCGCAATTATAACAATATTATATTAGAAATGGTAGACTATTTAGAGTTGTGTCCTGATTATGTAATGTGTTATAAACTTAATTTAAAATATTAATATTATTATTTTCATGTGTGTTTTAATAAATATTACTGTTTACTAAAAAAATTATATTATTATTAGAAGCTATCTAATTATATTTTATATTCCATGCATTACTCCTAAAGTAGATTTTAAATGTGGGCAAAATAAAGTTTAATGCGAAGTACATTGGAGTGTTGTATGACGCAAATGGCTACAAATTTGTAAACTTTGTGCCACCATAATGTACGTGTCACATTAACTCCTTTTTTTATATATTACTATTGGGGAAATTCATTTAATAATATAAAAAAAAATTTACAGGTAAGATACTAAGATATGATCATGATCATATCTCTTTGATTAAATATGAAGATTCAATTATATCATCTATATGTCACATTATATTTCGTTATCTAAATTGTTAATTCATTGAATAGGAATTAAAAATGTATGGTTAGACTTAGGGATACAATTGTGTCAGAATTAAATAAGTATGTCAGTGGATTATTTTTCATGCAATTATGAAATATAGTATGTTTAAGTATAAAAAAATATATGAAATATAGTATTTAATAGTTCGACTAGTAAACTACCATGGCTTTTGAGTGAAGTTGTAGTGTGCTTTTATGTTAGAACACATTCTCTCTCTCTCTCTCTCTCTCTCTCTCTCTCTCTCTCTCTCTCTCTCTCTCTCTCTCTCTCTCTCTCTCTCTCTCTCTCTCTCTCTCTCTCTCTCTCTCTGATGTGTGTGTTTGTTTCTAAGGAAAAAAAAAAAAGTAAACTCTTTTATTGTTGAGCAAGAGACTTGAAATTAAAATTTTCCTAGATAAAAAATATTCTTGATATTATAACTTAATGTTAAAGAGCAATTAATATGAAACCAATGCCAGTGATTCAAATCGAGTGATGAATTAACCCTTGGCCTGAGCTCAGTTGACTTGTGAGCATTCCTAACTTAAACATAGAAAACTCAAAGCCTATTTGGTAGCTGGTTTAACAAAATAGTTTTTAGGACTTACAAAAAATGGAGGGTCCCCTAATATTGTTTTGCTTGGAAACTATTTTTACAAAACAATTTTTAGAAATTTGTTATAAAAACTCACTGTGCAAAACAATTTTCAAAAAATAACCCAAGGGTGTTTTCTCTCCATTTTTTGTTCTCAAAATCATCTTACACTTATAATAATAATTCTCTCTCTCTCTCTCTCTCCATTACCAACCATGATCGAGTCTACCACGAGACTAGTGAATGAGTAGTCACTGCGACATTTTTTTTTTTTTGGTTGCAATTTCTTTCTCTCAACCTTATTTGGGGGTGATTAGTCACATCACTTGGACTAGCAACAGAGTTGATGTTTGGGAGGTTAAGGCGGTGCTTGGAGGAAGCATTTGTGGCAGTGGGTTAGCTAGGTTAAGTGGATTTGGGTTGGCTAGGTTCGATGGATCTGGATTGTGCACTATTGTGAGTAGTTAGAGTGTTTGTGTGTGTATAAAGTTGGGTTCAAGTTATACCTAGTATAACTCTAAGTAATATTATACCACTTAATAACTTTTTATAAAATTCATATTTTGAAAATTCTACCATTGAATTACATATTTTATATGTTCTTAATATTCATACCAAATTTCATGTCAATTAGTTGTTATTTACTATTCGATCTATAAACTCATTTTTTATGCATTATTTTAAACTATAAAAATTTTAAATTTAAATAATTGATTGATGTCATATTAATTTTTGATCACCTTGAAAATTTGCAAACATGGAGAATATATGAATATAATGTAATCTAACAGTAGATTTTTAAAAATTTACATCAAATTAAAAAATATTGAGTAGTGTAACATTACTTAAAGTTATACTAGGTGTAACTTGAACCTAACTCATATATATATAAAAAAACAAGTGCCTGTTTTTTAGGGGTGAGAAAACATTAAAAAAAAAAACTATATATGTTTAAAAACAAATTCTCAAACCACTAATAAACTGTTTTGAAAACACAAAATCAAAACAAAACAAAAAAAAAGTTATTTTTTTTCATTCAATCTTGAAAAATCTTGAACAATAAAAAAGAATACCTTGATATTATGTTTTTTTTGGTTCCTTGATATTTTTTTTTTTCATTCACATCCATTTCTTGATGGTGACTCCCTTAATGTTATCGACCCTATTCAAAATTTTTCCATTGCACCTCATTGGATGATATCAAATATCATTAAGGACATTAATGTAGCCGCTAAATCTTTTTCTTGTATTACTTTTTTCACATGTTATTAGATCTTCAAACTGTTTACCCCATTTTCTTGCTGCTTGGGTTCCCTTTTGGTAATCGTCCTCGTGCCATTCTTTTCTCCAAAAACTATCATTCATATAGAATTAGATATTGACAGAGTTCCACATTAAGATGACATTAAAAGAAAAAAAAAAAAATATATATATATATATATATATAAATGAACAGTGAGTTGAGGGGGAAATCGAGTCTCGAACTATCACCATCGTTGGAGTTGGGGTGAGTCCAAATTGAAGGAACGACAGGGCACAATAGGATGATTGATGAATCCCTGATCGCTGTCCTTGAATAACATGTGACGAGCGGTTCTATACAAGATGGGTTCTTCTTCGGCTTCAACATCAATCGGATGATGTGGGGTCCGCCACCTTCCCCTTGTAGTAACTAGCCCCCTATTATTGTTTGTATTTCCTCGACAATAAATCAATTGAATTGAAAAAGTCTTTTGCTCAAAAATGAAGAGGTCAAGATGCATTGTCGGTGGGTCAAAATATATGGTTTCTTTCACGTGATTAAAGCACAAATTTCCTACTTACCAAACCAAAAAAAGTTGGAGCCAATCACTAATAGAGTTGTTACAAAATCATAACCTTTTTTGCCACAACCTTTACGTGTAATCGTGAATGAATGTTTATCATTTTTTCATGAATTTATTATTTTTCTTCACAATTTTTAATTAGAAACTTCATAATTGTGGAAAGAATAATTGTGATTGTAGATTTTCTCTTACAAATAATACGTGTAAGATACAACTTGTAGGAAAAATTATTGAATATTTCATGAGTACTATAAATGCGTACTCCCTCTTCTCACATAATTGTAAGTCTCATTATATATTTAATTAGTAAGACCCACAGTTATGTGAGAGGAGAAAGTATATATTTATGAAATTCTGGGAGTACTCAATAATTACCCCAACTTGTAGGGAATAAGTACACCGTAAATGGTCCTCTAAATGAATTATAAAGGAAATGAATTTATATGCCATCCAAGTATTAAGGAATTTGGTTGAGAAAAGAATCTTGATTTACTATTTTTTTTTTAATTCCTTCTATTTAATTTTGTTTTAGATGCTTGAAGTAGAATAGAATATGAAAGGATAGAAAAGTAGTTTCGAGAAATAATTACTTTTTTTTATATGTAAATATTTCAAAATTAACCATCGCACACTCTTGGTGTGATGGTCACACCACAAGTATAAGTGTTTGTGAGGTGTGAGGTGTGAGGGGCAAGTGCAGTCGTCTAAGTTTCCAAGAGGAAACTTCACGCACATATACAATTAGATTAGATTAGAGTAGAATTTCTATCTTGTATATATATGTATATATATATATATATATATATATAAAAGATTTCAAAATTACTTTATTTTCTCAAACACAATTTACTGTCTCATGTTCACTCAAATTTTGTTGACCAACAACATAGTCATGTTTTTGAGGTCCCTTGAAGTGGGGGCAAGTAAAATTTTAAGGACAAGTTTCGGAGAGAAATCCTTCAAATTTTCACTAAAAAATTAAGATGCTTATATATTCTGAAAATCTAACTATTAGGGTGCATATTTTTTATATTCTTTTACGCATATCAAATTTCGTTCAAATTAGATGTTTAATTGATAACATAATTATTGATTTTTGATTCTTTTAGGAAAATTTTGTAAGCAATGATAATATAAGAAGAAATTCCAATTAGCAATGAATTTGTCAAAATCCAAATTAAAAAAAAGATATAAACAAAGTTTGAAATGTTTTTTTCCGAACTAATTTTATCAAAATTTAAATTTCCCATATAAAAGGAGGAAACTCTATTTAAAAACTTTTTCTATTTTGGGTGTTAAGTGAAATTCATATCTAAACTTTAAGAATGTCTAAGAAGTATGAATACTTCATTCAAGATGTCGTACCCATGTAACATGACATCCCACTACATTATATTAATTTATTTTTTTCAAAATTTGTACTGATTCTTGTACTTATGTTCGTGTTCCTATCGGTGCTCTCTAAATTTATGCGTTAATTTTATGATGATTATATAGAGAACGTTCACATGATATTTCCTACCATTATTACATGAAATTCTATAGCTAAAGTGCAGGGGATCTTATATTCTTATTTGTACGGATAGACCTACCACGATAACAGGTCTCAGACAAACGTATCAATCTTTTTTGTTTTTTTGTTTTTTTGTTTTTTTTTGTGGGCCTAATATGATAAATTAATTTATGGGTTGATTACTATATATTAACTAGTGAATGGTGGGGTTTCTGTGACATACTATTAATAATATGGCGGCCCCAGTAAATGCCTTTTTTTTTTTTTTCACATGAATTTTTGTGATGGATTGGCTTTCCTTTTCCTCACGGATGGTCCAGCCAAAAAGGTTTTGCAGGAAGGTGCTTCCTGTCCTTGAAAAAACGTACGTGTATCTTTGCTTTTGTTTGGCAAAAGAAAAGGTGCTGAGGAATGTCTGGACCGGAGTCTATAAAGAATAAACCACGTCAATTCATTTTTCTTCTTTTTTTACGTAGAAAAATGAAGAAGAGGAAAAGTGATTATTTTAGCCCAAAAGACAAGTTTTTGGTAGAAAAATAGCATTTAGTGAATAAGAAATTGATAATTTTTATATTCACTTAGATGTTATTAAAAGTGATAAAAATCCTGAGTCCCACATAGGAAAGAAAATAGATAATATATGAGTTTATATGCTTGTGAGTTGGATATTAGTTTAGGCTTTTGGCATATGTAGATTGTGTCTACTTGTTCAAATAATAATATTTTATTATTTTAATTTTTGAGTTAGTTAGTCTGTGCACAGCAGTTATTACTAAAACAGAATGTCTGTTCATTAACGTATAATAATTCATAGTTCCTCATTTATAAAAAAAACTTTTCAGAAAACTTTTCCAGTGAGAATATTTTGTGCATTCATTTTGTGTTAAAGAGAGAGAAAGAGACATTGAGTAATTCGCAAAGCACGACCTTGTGTGTTTCATTTTTGTGCTATAGATCATTTTATCTTGGGAGACAGACGTCCGTAAGTCTCAAAGCATCACAGTGATTGTGTGAGGGGCGAAATCTGCTTTAAGGAGATTATGTCAAACACAAGACTTGATCTGAATCATTTATCCTTTACGCATTTGGTTTATGAGTTTTTAATTATTTACAGATTTCTTCTTAAATATATTCAGTATTTGTTTATTGCCCTTGTCTATCATATCTATTTATGTTATTACTTATATTTAGATTTGTGTATTGTTCTTTTTACTTATCACAAAATTAAATTGTTGAAATATATCCAACTATCTTAAGCATATTTTTTATTTCTTTTATTCTTTAATTTATTTTTGTGATTACTGTGTGTATCGCCATGTTTTACTATGCAATTTTAAATCTTTGAGTTCTGGGGAGTTTTGCGAAATCGTATCGTGCCTGTGCGAGATTGGTTTATTATGATACGTTTATTCAAAAACTGTGTTTAATCCTTAATGATTGCAAGTTGCATTTGATTTGATTGGACGACGGGTTTGATTGATAATCTTGAATGGTAAACGTGTACTGTTGCTAATCTTGCCATGGTATATATAAGTTTTTGTCTTTTGTATGGTTGGCATGTATTTGGTTCTCTCTTTACTGGTGTTGACGGTTTCTTTGCGATTCAATCCGATTGAATAGTTATTTCACTATTTTGTAATATTCATTTGTGAACCTGTGCTATTAGTTGACTAGTAATCTGAGATTTTGATAATCTTTCGACGCCGTGTAAAAGGTATCATCTAGAATTTAGTTTTGAGGATTGGCATTTAAATGGTTATTATTAAACTGTGTTTTAGTTGATTTTAAGTTAGTCTTATCTATAATGTTTGCAAGCCACTTGTTGGCGTTGGTTTCAGAGTATATGTCATTTGTCGGTTTTTATTAATGATAACCATTTGATACATATATTAATTACAAGGGCAGTATATCTTTTATTTATTTATTATTATTATTATTTTTTTATAAAGGGCAGTATATCTGCATTGTTGAATACATATTAACAGTTTAGTATATGTGTTTTGGATTGCACTTATATACTTTTGTGATTCTATTCTGTGCAATCTTCTTGTGTGCTGGTGTATCAACTTTGATAGTCATGGTAACCAAGTTGAGGTTTTTTTTTTTTTTTTTTTTTTTTTTTTTTTTTTAATTTTTTAATTTTTTTTTTTTTTAATGTGAAACCAAGTTAACGTTTGACCATTGATTTCTGTGCAAGATTGTAATGGCAGTAGTTCATGGCATATAATCTATGGTAATGCATATATTTAGATAATATGGTTGGTATCATTTGTTAATATGTTAAAGCAATTACATCAGCTTGTGCATAAATGTGCAAAATGGAAAAACTAACTAGTTTTACACAATTTGAGCAAAAAATCACCCACATCAGTGGGCGTAAACTTGTGTATAAATATACAATTGCTACAGTAATCGTGCATATATGCATAGTTACTATAGCATCTGTATTTATTATTTTATTAATTTTTCGTTCACTCTTTTTTTTTTCTCTCTCTTTTCTGTGCACAACGAACTCAGTGGCAGCTCATCTTCTTTTTCCTTAGATGCACACAAACACACCCACGCACAAACACATCTACACAGAGAAATCAACACAAAGATACACAAACACACCCACACACAAACAAACCCACACGGATAAACTAACAGAGAGATAGATCGGTGCTTGACTAGAGCTCGTTGGTCTTGATCGGTGCTTGTGGAACGATCGGAGCTCGTGGGTCTTTCTTGAACGGAGCTCGAGGGTCTTGCTGGAGATCAGAGCTTGACCGAGATGGGTTTTGCTGGAGATCAGAGCTTAACTGAGATGGGTCTTGCTCGTGGGTCTTGCTTGATCAGAGCTTGACCGAGATTGGAGCTTGATCTGTGTTGGTATAGAGATGGGTCTTGCTGGAGATCGGAGCTTGTTTGGGGATTGGGTATTTTTTGGGGAGTGAAGCTGTCTATGGAGATCTGACTGGGTATAGAGATGGATGGAGATGGGTAGAGAGATGGGTGCATAGAGAGAGCAACAAATCAGAAAAATAAATGGGTGGAGAGAGAGCGCGCGCGTGTGTAAATGGGGATAGTTGAGAGAAATAATAAAGAAATGGAGAAAAATGAATATT